>CM046880.1:181657950-182857950 GCA_025667525.1 Glebionis coronaria | reverse complement strand
ACCCTTTCTTTTAACATGTTTTATCTCAGGTACTTGAAGGTAATTCTCCGGAAGACGTCAAGAATTTATGGCCCGCACTTAAATAATAATTTCCATTCAAATGTTTTGTAAAATTGTATGAAATACTATGACTTGGGACCTATGTAATTTGATGTTTATGAAAGGAAAATGCTTTATTATTAAGCGAATCGATTTATAAGCGTTGTCTGTGATTTGAGTAATGTGATATCCCGTAACACCAACGACTCTTCAGCTGAACTAAGGTATGAATATTTGGGGGTGTTACAACTAGTGCCTCTAGTGTTATGGTTATGGTACGTCCATAACTCGGTGAAACTGGTCATGCATGTATATGGCTAAGGTAACTAATAAAACATAAGCATTTAGTCTATAACTACTGGGAAAAACAGTTGGGTGCATACGGGAAATCCAAATAAAGGAAGAGATTGTCCTTACTAAAGGACGGGAAATCCGTACCTTATGTCATGTAGAAGCTAATGGAAAAGCTGAAGAAACTACTCCGCCTTGACGGATAATACTACATAAGAATGGGAACGTGTATGAGTTGTCTGAATTACATGTGTTTCACTAATTATGTGTGTTATTTAGCTTTTTATACTTATTATGTCATGTTTTAGTGTTTTACTGTGTTATCTGTAGTTATATTAATATTCTGTAGTGTATTATGCATGTAATAGTGTATTATAATACTTGTATTGTAATACTAAGTAACTTTCTAAAAATAGTAGGTTTCCATAAATAGTAAGTTTCCAAAAAAAGAAAGTTAGCTGGATTATTAAGTCAAGTAAAGTTTAATTAGTAATTACACGTCATGGTTATAGCTTATTAATTAAATAACTGGTTAATTAATTAAACTATACGTAATAAGAATTTAATTAAAAATACATGTTTTTAATTAAATTAAGCTAAGTAAAATACTTTAGGTTATACATGAAATATTAATTTTTATATTTAACCCAAGTCATGAATTTAATTAAATTAAAAAACGATATTTAATAACATGTAATTACGTATATATTATAAATGGAAAGTTTTAATTTTACCGTATTTTTGTATGTTCACTGTTCATGTGTACTGTTCATGATATTTTAATGCGGGTTTTACAACTCTTCCCCTCTAAAAGAATAATTCGTCCTCGAATTGGAGAAACACAAACTGAAAGAAAACATACCCGAATTAGAACTGGAAATGAGGGTAAGAAGTCTGTATAGACTCCTCCGTCTCCCAAGTGGCTTCCCGCTCAGGATGATCCCTCCAGAGGATTTTGACGAAATGGATCGTCTTCCTTCGCATGACACGATCTTGTCGTTCAAGAACTCTCTCGGGTTCTTCGACATATGAAAGATCCTCTCGAATCTGATCAAGCGGATACTGGAGAACATGAACTGGATGATAGTTGTATCCTCTGAGTAAGGATACATGGAACACGTTGTGAACGTGTGATAGCTGAGGTGGTAACGCTAAACGATATGAAACTTCACCAAATCGTTCTATGATGTCAAACGGTCCGATGAAGCAAGGACTGAGCTTCCCTCTGATTCCAAAACGTTTAACTCCTCGTGCAGGTGATACCTTGAGGTAAACGTGATCACCAACGTTGAAAGATACATCTCTACGACGTTTATCAGCATAGCTCTTTTGACGAACACGAGCTTCCTGAAGCTTCGCCTTGGCGACGGCGACCTTCTCATTAGTCACCTCGATCATTTCTGGACCCTCAAGCAGTCGCTCGCCCACCTGATCCCAGCAGATTGGGACACGACACTTCCTACCATACAACATCTCAAAAGGAGCACACTTGATGCTAGCGTGCCAGCTGTTGTTGTATGCAAACACCACTAGAAATATATAATCATCCCAGCTTCCTGACCACTCTAGAGCACACGCCCGCAACATGTACTCTAATGTCTGAATGGTACGTTTCGACTGTCCGTCGGTCTGAGGATGACAGGCAGTGCTGAGCTTAAGTCTCGTGCCCCAAGCTTTCTGTATACTCTGCCAGAAACGCGATGTGAAACGGGGATCTCTGTCAGAGATGATTTATGATGGAGTACCATGCAGTCTCATGATCTCCTTCTGAAAAGTGTCTGCTAATTTGCTGACCGGATGCTCCTTGCGGATCGGCAGAAAATGAGCAGATTTAGTCAACCTATCAACAATAACCTAGATAGCGTCGTTCTTCCTCTGAGTCACAGGAAGACCAGTAACAAAATCCATGGCGATTTTGTCCCACTTTCATGCTGGAATATCTAGTGGTTGTAGTAAACTACTAGCTCCCTGGTGTTTGATCTTAACTTATTGGCAGATCATGCATTTAGAAACGAAGGTGGCAACATCCTGCTTCATACCACTCCACCAAAAGTGTTGCTTGATGTCGTGGTACATCTTGGTAGAACCAGGATGTATGGTGAATGAAGAGCTGTGAGCTTCAGTCGGTACAGCTTCCCTGAGTGTAGAGTCATCAGGAACCACTAGTCTAGTGCCCTGCCATAAGATACCGTCGTTGTCAACACGAAACTTCGTCTGCTGATCAAGGTTCTGAATGATAGCCCAAATCTCATCATCGTCCTTCTGGGCTACCTTGATCCTAGAATGTAAGTCTGGTTCCACTCTAAGATTCGCCCAGTAACCGTGCTGTCCTCGTACACAAAACTCAATATCCGTCATCTCTAGGTCACGGATGATCTCCTTTGTAATCCAGATGCCAGCGATCATACCCGACCTTCTGCTTAGAGCATCTTCCACCACATTCGCCTTACCAGGATGGTACTGAATTTTGGTGTCGTAGTCCTTCAATAGCTCTAATCATCTCCACTGTCTCATGTTCAGTTCCTTCTGAGTGAAGATGTACTTAAGACTCTTGTGATCGGTGAATATGTCACATGATTCACCATACAAATAATGTCTCCAGATCTTCAACGCGAAAACAACTGCTGCAAGCTCTAAATCGTGAGTGGAATAGTTTTCTTCATAAGGTTTCAGCTGTCGTGATGCGTATGCAATAACCTTCCCGTGTTGCATGATAACTGATAGGTGTGAAAACACCCATCCTTTTACCACTTAAAACAATTAAAAACGAGACCTAAACGTGTATTTATGTCGTAAATGTCGAAATTATGCGTGGTTTGTGTTTTTGTTGTGTTTTAGGATCAAAATATGAAAAACGAAGAAAACACGGGCTTTCACGGGCTTTTATCAAAGAAAAAGACAAAAGACGAAGTCAAAAGATCAAGAGTGAAAAAAGAACGAAAGTCAAAGGCCTATTCTAAAGATTTATCGAAGAAAAAGTCTAAAGACGGAAGTTTAACGAAGTCGAAAAACCAAGTCTAATTAACGAAGAAAATTAGAAGACGAGTTCAAATTTATTATCGATAAATCCCGAGACAAAGTCGAGAATGACGAGTTTATTGTCAAAGACGAAAAGAGAAAGAAAGAAGGAAGCTTCCAACCACTTACCACCATCTCCTCTCCCTATAAATACTAACACTCCTTCTCATTTTGGAGGTGTTAGCTAATTTCACCAATTAGTTCTCCACTTTATTTTATGCACTTTTCATATTGTCGTTTACATACTTGTCTTAATTTTCAAGTTATTTCATGTAAGTCTTTCAATCTTGTTTTGAATCTTAATCTTTTATTTCAAGCTTTTTAATCATCTCATTCTACCTTTCATCTTTGTTTGATCTTAATATTTTTCATCATCTTTGTTCGTGTTGATTTCGTGTTTTTTATTCATCCATTTTGTCATCTTTTTACATAAAGTTCATAGCTTTTTACGTTTCTTGGTTCGTGTTTAAAGTTTTTATAAGTTTTATCATTCATCTATAAGTCGTGGTTAGCTTATTGGTGTTTTTGTTAGCTTATTGTCCTTCAAAAGTTGCGAAAATAATGCTTAAATTCGTCCTTTTACGAGTTCCCCTTTTTTAGGAAAAGCTTATTCAATTTAGCAATTTTGTGTATTACGAAATTGAATATTTTTTGTGTATTGCGATATTGAATCTTTTTTGTGTATTGCAAAATTGAATCTTTTTTGTGTATTGCGAAATTGAATCTCTTTTGTGTATTGCGAAATTGAATCTTTTTTGTGTATTGCGAAATTGAATCTTTTTTGTCTATTGCGAAATTGAATCTTTTTTGTATATTGCGGAATTGAATCTTTTTAAGCATTGCGAAATCGAATCAATTTTGGGTATTGTGACATTGAATCTTTTTAAGCATTGCGAAATCGAATCAATTTTGGGTATTGCGAAATCATACTAATATTACATATTGTGGAATTGTTTGATTTTTAGTATTGCGGAATTGTGGCTTTTTCAGCATTGCGAAATTATATCATATTTCATCATTGAGGAATCATTTCGTCTTTGTTTAAAATTAAACTTCAAATTTATTTTTCCCGCCATTTTCTTAAGTCTTGTTTTTACTTATTTTGTCTTATTTTTCTTAAGCTTTATTTTAACTTGTCTTTTCTTAGTTTATTTTTAAAGTGTCTTATTTTAACGTTTACTTTTTCATAAAGTTTTAAGTTTTTAAAATTGCTTTTAATCAGTTTATTTTACTTGCTATTTTATTTAAATCTTTACTTTGAGTTTTAATATTTTGTCATTTACATTTAATTTTCCATTTTTATTTTAAGTTCTTTTATATTTTGTCATTTATTTTTAAAGTCATTTATTTTTAGTTTAATCTTTTCAAGTCTTTATTTTTATCTTTAATTAGTTATACACAACGACAAAACTTTTCTTTTATTCACCAAAGACGACTGAGTCGCACGTTTAATTGTGATCAATTCGAATAAACGTCGAGAAAAACGAACTTTTTAATGTATAAAATCTCTCGTATCAAATGGCGCCGCTGCCGACTCTTTTCGTGAAGATTAACGGTTTTTGTGAGAGACGCGTTGGATTTTGGGATCCGTTCATTTTTTAACGTTATTTTTCTTGTCAAAATTTTTCAAAAAATCCTAAAAATCAAAAATTTCAAAAATCCAAAAACATTTAAAAAATCATAAAAGCATTGCTTTTTCAAAAGTTTTGCATCCAAAAATATTCCTCTCAATCCTCTATTGTGTTTAATTCTTTTTCTCAACCCCTCTTATTTTTAATTCTTCATGGATTCGTATGTCTATTGCGTAGGGTGTGGGAGACCATTGTATGGTTTTCAAACTTGTCAATGGTGTACATGTGATCGGTGCGGAAATGATATCGACAACACACAATTTGGATTGTGTCCATCGTGCAATTCGATTAACTCATGCTTTACCTCTAATGACACTATCTCACCATCTCCCATATATGACGATCCATATCAGCAAAATGCACCAGGTTTTTCTCTATACCCGTGTTGTCACAATTGTGGGGGCCCTCACAACACCTTTTCTTGTCAACTGATGAATTATTATGAGCCAAATCTGTGTTCTCATTCTTCTCAGCCGATGAATTATTATGAGCCACATCCGTGCTATAATTCTGGTTTTCAAAATTTTGAGCCCCCACAATACTCCCCCGATCATCAACCCTCTTTTGCAATTCCTGCTGAGCACCTAGCCACTCTTTTGAATCAAGTTCTTAACATTAATGAATGTTTCACTAAATATCTCGAAAAATGTCAAGAGAGAATTCAACAAGATCAAGTATCTAATCTTAGTGATTATACTCCTCCTCTTGTGCGTCCATACTATTATGATGATGATGATGATGAGAATACTATTTCTTGGAATGATCTTGTTGCTCAATATCCTAGTGCAATTGTAATTCCTTCTCTCGATATCCCAAATGCGTCTAAGGATTGTGATTCATCGAGTGAGATTAGTGAATTTGGTCTCGAAAACTTATTTGAGGAGGTTTGAGATGTCCCTACTTTTGTTGAGCTTACGGACGAGGTCGCTCTTAATGATGATGATTTTTCTCCATGCTATGAGAATTTCACTTTTGAAATTTCTCATCTTTCCCCATTTCCTCCGGGAGATGAGGACGATATTGATTTATTCTCTCCGACTTACGAGAAGTTCACCCCTGAACTTGGTCTTTTAGATGAGGTGGAATACTTTATTCTTCGCGACAAATTATTAAAAGTTCATCTTCTTATTGCTAAAATTGAAGCGTTGAATTCTGCTCCTAATTCCGAGTCTTTACCTCCATCTATTACTCCCGGCGAGAATAATGACACATTTATGGAAGAAATCGACATTCACTCAATACCTCCGGGTATTGATGATGATGACACGGAGGAGGATATTCTTTTTAATAGTTTAATGCCTGAAGATATTGTCCCAAGTCCCCCTCCCGAGTACCTCTTATCCCATACTTTGGAGACCATTACTGAGGATGAGTGCTTTGACCCGGGAGGTGACACTAACCATTCTATGATTGACACCGTTACGGCTTTGTCGCTCAGTGATAATCATATGTATTTTGGGGATGACATTTTGATTCCTTTACCAACCCCACCTCCCGTGGATCAAGACTTCACTTATTTTTCTTTTATTGAGAGGACTTTTCTGCCGTTCAAGACTTATCCTCCGGCCTCTCCTGTTTTATTTTCCTCTGGGAACGAGGACAAGGTATTTGATCCCGGTATTACATTAGAGGCTTCCCTATGGACCATTTAATTCGGGGACGAGTCAGGCTTGTGACTCGGTGAACAAAAACAAGCGCTTGTTACCCGATTATCTATCCTTTTATTCCGTTTTTCTAATAAGTGTAGGGGAGACCCTAGTATGTGTTCGTTGTTTTCTTTCTTATGATTTGCAGGGATTCGAGCTTTCAAGATCCACTTTTGATGACTTTTGATGAACCGTGATCCCGTGACCCGTCTTCCCGGTTCTATCCTAAACTCTTTTAATTCACTATTTTACATTTTTCAATATTAAAATAGGAATCACTTTAGTTGTCTCTTCCTTAGCAAGATTTAAACAACGTGCACAATGTCCTAAGTGTAGGGGAGTTTACTCCCACATGCTTAAACATTGAGGAAAATGTTTATATTAAGTGTAGGGGGAGTTCTATCGAAGTTAAGTGGGCTTTTCCATGAATTTGTTCTCATTTTAACCGAGAAATTTGATTTTTCGATATTTTTCAGAATTTTTGATCTATTTTGGCCTAGTGGTAATTTCCTTTATTATTGTTATTTTCTATTTATTAAATAAAATAGTTTTAGCGAGTTTAGATGTCTTTGATATATTAGGTCCGTCGTGAATATTTTGACTCAACCCGAGTTTACTTATCCAAGTTTACTCTAGCTAGTATCCTTAACCATGTAGACCTTAATTGGTTTATTAGGCTAAGCATCCACGAGTCTCATTACTTGAGATTTTAAATTATGGAGAACGAGAAATAATAGAGTTAGTTATAAGTTTGGTATTCTTTCATGAACTTATGTGAGTTAATTATGAGCTTTTTCTCCCAACACTTGTAAATAAATAACTACAATAAGTAAGGTCGTACGATTTGAAAAATTACTTAGCTTCTAGCCCAAGATCGTTTAAAAGTTGCTCGGGATTAATTAGAGTTCATAGCCAAGGCATAACTTATTGAAACGGGACGCGAAGATTGGCGAGTCCAAAAAGGGCCTAACAAGGCATGAGGATTCCATTTTGTTGCTAAAGATCCAAGATGATGTGAAGAATCATTATTCCAAAATCAATATGAAGGTTCAAGACACACAACGAAAAGCAATCACTCCCATAAAGATCATGGATAAGTCTATCCGAAAAGACCCTAACAAGGTATGAGGATAAATAGATCCAAGTCCGAAAAGGAGGCGGATCGTTGTATATCAAATCCCAAATAAAGATTGAAGAAATAATGACGAAGTCGTGGTCAACATTTGAAGAATATCTCAACTACTCCAAGTGAAGATATACACTCTATACGAAGAGAAGACCATAACTTCAAGATCGTCTTCTCAAGATTCGAAGTATGAAGTAAATGCCAAATATCGGTCCGAGAAAGGTCTCAAATCGTGAAACGAGTTATGCCAAGATATGAACTTTAATAAGTTTCGAGAAGCAGTTTTAAAAGATTTTGTCCTTTAGCTAACTATGGATTAGATCGTCCTACTTTATTTTCGGCCTAATAAACTATCTAAATAAGTCAAAAATGCATCCTCATGATCATTCAAGACATAAATAAAATATAAGAGATACACCTAGGAATAAGGGGGTCTAAGTGAATAGTTAAACCGCATGAGTAAGTGTTAGTTGTACTAACTTGTAATAACAATGATCTCGTTTTTAAGCTTGGCATGGGAAACGTGAAACTTGAGGATGATTAACATTCATGACACCAAAGACCTAATGTAAGTCTTGGATTTCTTTACAAGTTTCTTCCTTCTAGCATTTTGTCATTTTCTATCTTTTTAAGTTTCCTTAGTGTCTAGTATTTAATAAAGGCCAAGGTAGGTTGATTATGATGGAGAATGTAAGCCTTGCTTTGTAACTATTGCATTGCATGAGGGCATTGCAATGGTCAAGTGTAGGGGATTTGATAGATGTGAAAACACCCATCCTTTTACCACTTAAAACAATTAAAAACGAGACCTAAACGTGTATTTTATATCGTAAATGTCAGAATTATGCGTGGTTTGTGTTTCTGTTGTGTTTTAGGATCAAAATATGAAAAAGGAAGAAAACACGGGCTTTTATCGAAGAAAAAGACAAAAGACGAAGTCAAAAGATCAAGAGTGCAAAAAGAACGAAAGTTAGAGGCCTATTCTGAAGATTTATCGAAGAAAAAGTCTAAAGACGGAAGTTTAACGAAGTCGAAGAACCAAGTCTAATAAACGAAGAAAATTAGAAGACGAGTTCAAATTTATTATCGACAAATCCCGAGACAAAGTCGAGAATGACGAGTTTATTGTCAAAGACGAAAAGAGAAAGAAAGAAAGAAGGAAGCTTCCAACCACCTACCACCATCTCCTCTCCCTATAAATATTAACACTCCTTCTCATTTTGGAGGTGTTAGCTAATTTCACCAATTAGTTCTCCACTTTATTTTATGCACTTTTCATATTGTCGTTTACATACTTGTCTTAATTTTCAATTTAGTTCATGTAAGTCTTTCAATCTTTTTTTGAATCTTAATCTTTTATTTCAAGCTTTTTAATCATCTCATTCTACCTTTCATCTTTGTTTGATCTTAATATTTTTCATCATCTTTATTCGTGTTGATTTCGTGTTCTTTATTCATCCATTCGTCATCTTTTTACATAAAGTTCATAGCTTTTTACGTTTCTTGGTTCGTGTTTAAAGTTTTTATAAGTTTTATCATTCATATATAAGTCGTGGTTAGCTTATTGGTGTTTTTGTTAGCTTATTGTCCTTCAAAAGTTGCGAAAATAGTGCTTAAATTCGTCCTTTTACGAGTTCCCCTTTTTTAGGAAAAGCTGATTCAATTTAGCAATTTTTTGTGTATTGCGAAATTGAATCTTTTTTGTGTATTGCGAAATTGAATCTTTTTTGTGTATTGCGAAATTGAATCATATTTGTGTATTGCGAAATTGAATCTTTTTTGTGTATTGCGAAATTGAATCTTTTTTGTGTATTGCGAAATTCAATCTTTTTTGTCTATTAGGAAATTGAATCTTTTTTGTGTATTGCGGAATTGAATCTTTTTAAGCATTGCGAAATCGAATCAATTTTGGGTATTGCGACATTGAATCTTTTTAAGCATTGCGAAATCGAATCCATTTTGGGTATTGCGAAATCATAACAATATTACATATTGTGGAATTGTTTGATTTTCAGTATTGCGGAATTGTGGCTTTTTCAGCATTGTGAAATTATATCATATTTCATCATTGAGGAATCATTTCGTCTTTGTTTAAAATTAAACTTCAAATTTATTTTTCCCGCCATTTTCTTAAGTCTTGTTTTTACTTATTTTGTCTTATTTTTCTTAAGCTTTATTTTAACTTGTCTTTTCTTAGTTTATTTTTAAATTGTCTTATTTTAACGTTTACTTTTTCATAAAGTTTTAACTTTTTAAAATTGCTTTTAATTAGTTTATTTTACTTGCTATTTTATTTAAATCTTTACTTTGAGTTTTAATATTTTGTCATTTACATTTAAGTTTCCATTTTTATTTGAAGTTCTTTTATATTTTGTCATTTATTTTTAAAGTCATTTATTTTTAGTTTAATCTTTTCTACTCTTTATTTTTATCTTTAATTAGTTATACACAACAACAAAACATTTCTTTTATTCACCAAAGACGACTGAGTCGCACGTTTAACCGTGATCAATTCGAATCGAGACGAGACGATAAACTTTTTATAGTTGGTAAATCCTTGTATTAAGAACGCAGCCTAAACCCTTTCCTGAAGCGTCACTATATATCTGAAATCCACCTGAGCCATATGGGAGAGTAAGAATAGGTGCAGTCACTAACTTCTGCTTAAGATCTTTAAAGCTTTTCTCTCGCTCTTCTATCCAGACAAATTTCTCTCCTTTCCTCATCAGCTTAGTCAAAGGTAAGGCTAACCGTGAATAGTTCTCTACAAACCTGCGGTAGTAGCCAGCTAAACCTAGAAAACTTCTGACCTCAGTAGCAGATGTACGTCTCGGCCATTTGGTGATAGCTTCAACCATTGAAGTATCCATGGTGATCCCCTCTGCAGATACAATTTGGCCCAGAAAATACACCTTGCTTAACCAGAACTCTCATTTGGAGAACTTGGCATACAGCTGCTTCTAACGAAGAATCTGCAAGACTGTACGAAGGTGTTCCTCATGTTCCTCCTTGGATTTGGAGAAAATCAGGATGTCATCAATGAACACGATAACGAACTTGTCCAGAAACTCATGAAAGACACGGTTCATCAAATCCATGAAGACAACTGGAGCATTAGTGAGTCTGAACGGCATCACTACGAACTCGTAGTGCCCATAACGTGTACGGAAAGCAGTCTTAGAGATATCCTGCTCTTTAACCCGTAACTGATGGTAGCCGGACCTCAGATCGATCTTGGAAAAATACTTGGCGCCCTGAAGTTGATCAAAAAGGTCATCAATTCGCGGCAAAGGATAATGACTCCTGACCATGATCTTGTTCAGCTCTTGATAGTCTATACACAAACGCATGTTGCCGTCTTTCTTCTTCACGAACAGTACCAGTCCACCCCATGGCGATGCACTGGGACGGATGAAACCTCGTTCTAGAAGTTTCTGTAGCTGATCTTTTAGTTCCTTAAGCTCTATAGGAGCCATATGATAAGGAGCCTTGGAAATTGGCTATGCACCTGGGATGAGCTCAATTTCAAACTCGACTTCACGAACAGGTGGTATGCCCGGAAGTTCATCAGGAAAAACGTCAGGAAATTCTGACACAATTGGCTGATCTTGGATCGATGGAGACTCAGCAGTAATGTCATGAATATTGGCTATAAACCCCTGACAGCCGTGTGTTAGTAATGCACGCGCCTCCATGTATGAATTAATTTTTACCGACCTCCCTGGCAGAAAACCGGGGTGTATGTACTCTGGAGATTTAACATCACCGAAGATAACCCGAAAAGTGTGGTAGTCAATCGTAGCCTGGTGTTTGGGTAACCAGTCCATGCCCAAAATCAAGTCAAGTTCGCGCATGTCCAAAGGAAGTGCGTCAACTCTACGGATCTTATCATCAAGTTCTAGGGGAAGATCTCTGTACACCTGAGTGATTCGTACAGAGTCCCTAAGTGGCGTGGAAATGCATAAGGCATTATCTAATGGCATAGGGTAAATCCTAACACGTACAACAAAAGTTGTGGAGATGACTCAATGAGTCACTCCAGTATCATATATAACACATGCTGCCAAACCATTCATAAAAAGGTTTTCGGTGATGGTACCTAAAGTCTTGTTTGCCTGGTCTCTAGTAGTAGTGAACACGCGACCGGAAGTAGGAGGTGGCTTGGAGTCGGCATGTCTCGAGGTGCCTTCTATCTTACCCTGGCGACAGTCCTTCTGCTGATGGCCTTGTTGGCCACACTTGAAACAACCACCAGTACCTCGGCGAAAAACACCCGAGTGACTGCACGAACAAGTAGGACAGATAGGATGCGTGAATCCTACAGCAGGCATCCTAGTTATCTGAGAGCCTGTTTCAGGATTACATGCATGAGACATGATTGTAGAACATAAACATGATTACACAGAAGGTTTAATAATTACCAGATGAGGTAGAACGGTTAGGCTGTGAACCTCTACGATCCTGATCCCTACCATTGTTGTTGTTCCTGAATTAAGAATCGTTGGAGTGTCAGAATACCATAACATAAGATAGTTTTAACATGAAAGAAGGTAAATGTAGGGACATGCTGTTATTCGAGTTATTAGCGTTGTTAAGGTAATTATCATTACCGCCATGCCTCTCAGAACCAGAATGGTCGTTGGTCTGACCATTTCCCTTAGATGTTTGCTGCTGAACGGCCGCAGGCTTACGGTCGTCAGTCTTCTGCCTGGAATATAAAGTTGAACATAGGATGATATGAAAATGAAAATACTGATGGAAATGAATGGTTTACAATTGGTGATTGAAGATACCTCTTCACTGCTTTGTCATCACCAAACTCCTCTCATTCATAAAGCATTTCTAACTTATGTGCTGCATCAGCTACTTGTGCCACTGTATTAAAGGTAGCACCCACCAAATCATTGGCGACCGATGTACGAAGAGCCCCACGAAAGTGGTATGCTTGCTCTTCGGCAGTACATGCTGTTGTGCCATGAAAACCAGCCAAACGAAGAAAGCGTTGCATGTATCCGTTGCTGTCCTCCCCAGCTCTTTGCCTAATCTCATGGTACTCCCTCGTCAGCTTATCCTTCTCAGCCTTGGGGAAGAACTGTGGTGGTGGAGGATTCTTGTTGTTTCGGGGAAGGATGGCTTGCAAAGTTGCATTGACAGCTGCAGCCAACTCTTGAGCATTGTGTGTCTTCACCATCTGACAGTTTAAAAACAAAATGCAACATAAATGATAAGTCTGAAATGAGATGAACATAAAAATGCATGAACAATGTATAAATCAATGAAGTAGTTTATAATGCATGGAACAGTGTAGAATGCATGATGCAGTTTATAAAAACTTTTATATGTGCGAGGGTAAACGCCTCTAGTTAGTTCACGAAAAACAAAAGACATAGCGAGGGGACGCCTATGGGTCGGTCCCAAAGTTAAAACTTTCGATAAAAGCACATGCGACTAAATAGGGCCAGTCCTGTACCAACCATTACTTAGTCACAGACCTGCGACAATAATATGAATGCATGAAATAAAATGAAAATGCATGAATGCATGAAAACCAACTGTCAGTTTTAGAAAGACACTGGTGACTACCCATAAGTCACAGGTCATGTTTTATAGAGTTATAGGTCGAAACCTTGGCTCTGATACCATAACTGTAACACCCCATTTGTTAAGATGGAATGATACAGTAAAATATGGTGTGTCCCCAAATCATGTAAGGTAAATGTCTAAACATTCATGACCATAAATAGAAACACCGGAATCCAACATCGGTAGTCTAAGTAACTCACACACAAGCAATATTAAGTACTGTAAATTAAAGGACTAAACAATGTCCAAATGAAGTAAAGTATGAGAAAGTAGGAATAAATGCATAAGGTAAGAGAGGATGGATAGCTTCCATCCGAATACACATACTCTGGAGTTCCTACTTACGACCTTGGGTACCTGCCGTTTGCGAACATGGAAATGGAAAACGGCTGAGCCTAACGCTTAATGCACGGATATATAGCATAACGTAAAGACATAAAGGAATGAAAGCATATATAGCATAAATTACAGCGGAAATGAATAATTCCTGGGAAACCTAGATGTATGTCATGTTTACTGGTTTTAGTTCTGAAAACATAGCTTATGTTACTTATGAAAATCTGTATTAGTTTAATATACCAAAAGCTAATATAGGTCATGAGGTCAACAACGTGCATGAATACTTGGAGGGGTGACCTCGTCGTGTAAATTAGAGGGGATGCCTCTAATTAATTGGTAATGGGTAGGAGGGATCAACTCCTTGTGAAGGATGCAAGGTACACACCATATTCACCATGAAATCCTGACTGAAACTGAACCTAGGATGCACCCATACGCCCCACATGATAATAATAATATAATAATGGCCAAATAACTGAAAGGGACGCCACGAGCTATCACTCCGCCGTGGTGAAGTCATAACACTAGTGCCTCTAGTGTTATGGTTATGGTACCTCCATAACTAGGTGAAACTGGTCACGCATGTATATGGTTAAGATAACTAATAAAACATAAGCATTTAATCCAACTACTAGGGAAAACAGTTTGTTGCATATGGGAAATCCTAATAAAGGAAGAGATTGTCCTTACTGAAGGACTGGAAATTCGTACCTTATGTCCAGAAGAAGCTAATGGAAACGCTGAAGAAACTACTCCGCCTTGACGGATAATACAACATAAGAACGGGAACATGTATGAGTTGTCTAAATTACATGTGTCTTACTGGTTCTGTGTTATCAACTTGTTATACTTATTTTATCATGTTTTAGTGTTTTACTGTGTTATCTGTAGTTATACTGATGTTTTGTAGTGTATTATGCATGTAATAGTGTATTGTAATACTTGTATTGTAATACTAAGTAACTTTCTAAAAATAGCAGGTTTCTATAAATAGTAGGTTTCTAAAAATAGAAAGTTCCAAAAAATAGTAAGTTTCCATAATTAGAAATAAGTTGGATTATTAATAATAAGTAAAGTTTAATTAGTATAATACAAGTCATGGTTTAAATATTATAGCTTATTAATTAAATAACTTGGTTAATTAATTAAACTATACATTATAATAATTTAATTAAAAATACATGTTTTAATTAAATTAAGCTAAGAAAAATACCTTAGGTTATACATGAATATTAATTTTAATATTTAACCTAAGTCATGAATTTAATTAAATTAAAGTCTAGTAATTAATTTAATTAAACGTATTTTCTGATTTTAATATTTTCCCGAAACCCAAACCCGTGTTTTAAAAATTAACCCGAGCCCGAAACCCGGGGTCACACATAAGACGAGCCAAACAGCCCTACCAGTGGCTAGACCGGCTAGCTGGTTGCCACTGGTGGCTCTCAGTTCCCACTGCCGAGCCACGGCAGCCCGGTTCACACCGGTTCCCGCCGGTTGTGACTGATTCCCGCTGTTTTATGTTTGTTCGGTTCCCACTATTAACCAAAAAGCTCCACCGAGACCCTATTGGTCTCGGTTGGCACTCGGTCCAAAACAAAAATCACACCCCGACCTCGAGTCGGGGTCCCCCTTGCTGCGTCCGAGCCTAAACCAACCAAGCCAAGCCCTTTAAGGGTATTGGTGGTGGTGATGAAGACAAGCCTAGAGCCCCTTGGCTCTCGGTGGTGTTTCGGCCGTACCAAAACACGAATCAAACACCCCCTTTTCCATGTTTAATTAATCCCACATGTTTTAACATCTTGTTTTTATGATTAATTAAATAAGAACATGAATTCAATAAGAATTAAAAGAAAAAGAAAAGGTTTTTGATTATACCGAACTCGTGGAAGAAAAAGATTAAGATCAGGATCACGTACACACAATTAATCAATAACCAAAATCGTTCGGATCGTTCTTGTGGTTTGATGTGGCCGGAGGCAAGAGAGGCAAAGGGAGGCAAGGAGAACTTTTTCTATAAACCTAAAATTATGTTTAAGTTTCCTGTGTTTTGTTTACTTAACATGGGTTTTAAGTTGGGTCATGGGCCAAGCCCATCTTTTCCTTCTCTCTTGTCTTAGCCGCGACTTATGGGAGCCCACGGGGAAACCGTAGTTTTCCCGAGTTAATTTAATTACGTGTACCTTCATGTTTAATTATCGTGATTTTTATATGTCGTTTACATAACACATTTATAATATATACGTAATTACATGTTATTAAATATCATGACACGTGAGTTATATTATAAATGGAAAGTTTTAATTTTATCGTATTTTTGTATGTTCACTGTTCATGTGTATTGTTCATGGTATTTTAATGAGGGTTTTACAGCAAAAGTCCCTAAATTCATGAACCGTTAACTATGTTCTAACTCTTTGTTGTGAGTTAGGAATAGCCATTTATTCAGATGATAGTACTACTGGGCTGACAACCCTATCTGAGACCAGGGCTTTACGCTGAGTAACCTCTAGGAAGGATAATTTATGAGAATGAAAACTAGTGGTATAACTTGCAACTAATACCCAAGTAGGGGCAGTGGAATTCATATAGTCATGCTGGCATTTGGCGTGGGTGACTAAGTTAAGGGGTCGGTGTCATGAGCTTAATACAATTCAATAGCTATTGCTATAAGATGAAATACCTGATTAATAGATTGTATGGCCACAATGCTATTAAACGATTATGATTGATTTTATCATGTGTTCAAATGTGTTTTGTTAAACCTATAGATTCACTCAGCATTATTTGTTGATTTGTTTAAGCATGTATTTCAGGTAATATGAAGTGTTGATCAAGGAGCTTGCTTGGGAAGGTTGTGGTGTCGCTTTTATAGTTGTTCAGTCTGAAACAGTTTTCTTTCCCTGTCATTATCAAATATTATCTTTTGACTTCATGAAACTATAAAAATCATTTTTGAGTAATCTTAAAGTTGATAAAAAATTTGTTATTGGGTTGGTATCTTTGGGGGACCGAAACGCTACTCTGATATTTATGAAACTAATTTATTGGGATTGAAAGTTTTAGACTAAAAGATAGTATTATTTTATCTTATATTTTAAATGTCTCATTTTTAGATCGTACCAAGTTTTTTTAGTAACGAGGTTTGTGTTTAGCACCCAAATGTGTATTTCCGCTACACAATGTGATTTGTGGGTGTTAGAGATTGGTAATCAGAGCTTTTAGTTATAGAGAATTAGGTCGGTTTTTGAAAATGTCCTAAACTATAACTTTGGTGTCGAAAGTATTTTATAAAAGCAAGGAAACTTCTCTGCAAGGCTCCGGTAAGATTATTTTTAGTTATGCTTTATATTATAGATTTATCCCTCAAAATTGTTCTAAATCCCTGAGTATTTATTAAGTAAATACTATGATAAGGTATTGGTATTAATGAAAGAACGATGAGTGCTTTCATCATAATTTCTTTTTATGAGCATTGCATAATTACCATTTGCATTGCATTGCATTACATTGCATACATATATATTGACATACGTAAAACATTTGCATTTGTATGATCATGCATTGAATATATATTTTTGAATAATTAATAAGTGTGAAAACACTTTTCCTTTTACCACTTAATTATAATAATAACCAAGCCAAAACGTGTATGTTATGTCATAAATGTCGGAATTATGCGTGGTTTGTATTTTTGTTGTAATTTAGGACTAAAATGTGAAAAGGGAAGAAAACACGGGCTTTCACGGGCTTTTATCGAAGAAAAAGACAAAAGACGAAGTCAAAAGATCAAGAGTGCAAAAAGAACGGAAGTCCAAGGCCTATTCTGAAGATTTATCGAAGAAAAAGTCTAAAGACGGAAGTTTAATAAAGTCGAAGAACTCAAGTATAATTAATGAAGAAATTACAAGACGAGTTTAATTAATCCCGAGACAAAGTCGATAAAGTCGAAGAATTTAGAAGACGAAAGAAAGAAAGAAGGAAGCTTGCAACACATGCTTACCTCCGTAATCACTATAAATACCCTCCTAATGACACATTAGGAGGTGTTGATCTATCTTGACAAAATAGTTCTTCCATTTAATTACTTGCACTTTTCTTAATGTCATTTACTTAATTGCACCTTTAATTTCTTGTCTTGCACCTTAAATTTGTAAGTTTAATCTTTACTTTTAATTGTTGAATCTTATTTTAATCAAGTTTTAATTAATCTATCATTCTACCTTTCTTGTCTTGATTAAATCTTTATGCTTGTGTGCTTATTGTCATGCTTATTTGATTATTTGTTATGTTTTTATGTTTATGATTGTGTTAGCTTATTGATTTTATAGCTTATTGTGTTCTCTTAAATTTAATTAAGTGCTTTTTAGTTAATTTTTATAAAAAGTTGATATTTAATATTTATATTATTTAGTGTTTTTAAAACTTTTTAAATTTTGGCTTATTAGCTTTTTCTTAAAAGTGTTTTGGTTAAGTTTTTAGAGTAGTGCTTATTAGATTTTTGCTTATTCCTAGTTTTTAGCTTATTTGCTTTTTATTGTAAAACCCTCGTTTTGCGGATAAGGATTTCAATCCCTCATTCCGGATAAGCAAATTAAAACCATATTGCGGATAAGGATCTAGAAGCGAATTCCGGATAAGCATGGGAAACTCGTTTTCCAGATAAGGTCCCGAACGTGATTCCGGATAACAAGTAGAAAGTGTTTTTCCAGATAAAGGTCGAAAACAGATTCCGGATAAGCATTCAGAAGATAGGATTTCGGATAACGCATAGGATTCGTTTTGCGGATAAGGTGTAGAATTCGTTTTGCGGATAAGGTGTTGAAACCGATATTCCGGATAAGCCTTCAAAGGCGAATTCCGGATAAGGCTGCGAAGCCCAAATTTCGGATAGCTTGTAGAAAGTGTTTTCCGGATAAGGTTGTTAATTCGAATTCCGGATAGTAGCTAGGAGATAGATTCCGGATTAGAACTTGTTGAGGATTCCGGATAGTGACAGTAACACGGATTCCGGATAAGGACTAGTATTTCGGGTTCCGACTCAGGTTTTGTTTATCCTCTTTTTATTTTCAAGCATTCATTTTTCCCGCCATTTTTGTTTAAGTGTTAGTTTAATTGTTTTGCTTTATTTTAAATTTAAAGTTTGCATTTTTATTACATTGTCAAATTTACTTTTTGTCAAGCTTTCATTTTTGTCATTTAATTAAATTACCTTTAAAAGTTTTTAATATTGCATAATTTACTTTTTAATTAGTTTTAGTTTTAATTACCCGTCATTTACTTTAACGTTTTGCACATTTCTTTGACTACAACGACCAATCTATTGTTTCCACCAAAAGACGACTAGTCGCACTTAAACCAGTAATCAATTCGAATAGACATAATCAAAGAACAATTTCACATAGTAAAAACCAGTTATTAAATGGCGTCGTTGCCGGCTCTTTTCGTAAAGATTAACGGTTTTCTGTGAGAGACGCGTTGAATTTTGGGATCCGTTCACTCGTGAACGTTATTTTTCTTTCTTAAAAATTTTTAAAAATCCATAAAAAAATTAAAAATTGTTAAAAATCCATAAAAATTAAATTTTCAAAAATCCAAAAAGATTTTTATTTTTATTTTTATACGTACATATATATTCTCTATTTCTTTGGTATCTTTTTCTTTTGCTTTTGTAGGTGTATGCGTACTAGATCTTCAACTTATCCAGAGCCCGAGACTCGTGAAGATTTAGATATGGCTGGTGTGAACAACAACAATAACCCACCGCACCTCAACAACAATAACAACAACAATGTTCTTCCACCACCCAATCTTCGAACGATGGAGGAGCTTTGTCAACCAACAATAAATGGACGAGGAGGACCGATTGCGCCGATGCAAATCACGGCTCCGGAGTTTTCGTTGAAGCATCACATGATCCAACAAGTTCAAACCGCTTGTCCATTTCGAGGATTACCGGATGATGATACCAACAAACACCTCGACAAATTCATTACCGTTACTCAAAGCATGAAGTTTCCCAGTGTTACTATGGATTTTCTTCGCCTTCACCTATTTCCACACACCTTATCCCACCATGCCGAAAAATGGTTTGATCGTCTTCTGAAGAATTCAATTCATACTTGGGATGAGATGACTCAACGCTTTTTTGTCACGCTACTTTCCACCATCCATGGTCACGAGCCTTCGAAATCAAATTAGTGGATTTACTCAAGAACCTGATGAATCACTTTTTGATGCTTGGGAACGCTATAATGTTTTGATCGATCGATGTCCAAACCACAACATGCTCCCCGTCACCTTAATTGATACTTTCTACAACGGTTTAACTTTTCGTGATCGTGATACGATTAATGCAGCCGCCGGTGGCACATTTATGAAAAGAAGACCCGAGGAGTGTAGAGAGCTTATCGAGAACATGACTACTCATCACAAAAATTGGGATTCATCCACATCCTCAAGATCAAACCCGAGAGTCAATGTTTCTTCTACTTCTTCAAACCTTGATATCACCGAATTGACCCGCGCAATGGTCGAAATGAGCAAGAATATGCAACTTTTAGCTACATTTCAACAACAACAAGTTAAAGATGTAGCAACTTCTTGTGAGATTTGCGGGGGTCCTCATTAATACACTGTTTGTCCTTCTACTCATGACAATCCGGAAAACGTGTATGCGGCTCATGGTAACTATTCAACGGAAAGCTACCAAGCTCGACCTCAAGGTGATCGTAACTTGGTAAGTTACCGTTCTAACAACTTTCTTTCACCCGGTTTTTCTTCTCAAAACCACAACCCCAACAACTACAATTTAAGCAACCAAAACCCACCTCGAGCTTCTAATCCTTATCACCCACCCGCTCAACAAGCCCCACCCATTAATCAAGATGTTGAAGCTTTTATGAGGACCCAAGGAGAGCAAATTAAGAATCTACAAAGCCAAATTATCAACTTGAAAAGAGATATCACTAAGCAAGGGAATGATATTAGAACCGAGCTTCGACATGATATACAAACCTCTTTTAGCACTCAAACAAATGATTTGAAGAATATGATGGCTAGTTTCTTACCAACTACTCAACCCTCTACTTCGGGCTCTCTTCCTTCAAATATCGTCACCAACCCAAGAACGAATGTGAGTGCTATTACTACACGCAGTGGAGCAACCTTAGTAGGACCATCTATCCCTCCCCTAGTTACTTCATCTACACCTCCTACACCACCATTTATCCTTCCTACTCCCACGCCTAGTATTAGTTTTCCATTACCGTCTCCACCTCTTAATGACGAAGTACCCAAGCAAAACCCTTCACCAACCCCACCTTCCACCTTCAAACCTTAAACATCTCAACCTTTACCTGCTACACCTTCCACCTATAAACCCAATATCCCTTATCCTTCTCGCTTAGACAAGGCCAAATTGCAAACCAAGGATGACATTCAAGTGTCGAACTATTTGAAGAAGATTTCAGGACTGACCGTCACCTTTAGCCTTGTTGAAGCTCTAGCCCAAATGCCTAAATTTGTTAAGATGTTTAAGGAATTGCTTAATAAGAAGGAGAAGATGGCCGAGTTTGTTAATAATCGATTGAATGAAAATTGTTCTGCCGTCCTTCTTAAATAACTTTCGGAGAAACTTGGAGATCCTGATCGTTTTGTGCTACCATGTACTTTTCACCAAACCGAAGAATTTACTACCTTAGCCGATCTCGGGGCAAGTATAAATCTGATGCCTTTAAGTGTTTGGAAAAAGTTATCATTACCCGATCTTACTCCAACAAAGATGACTCTTGAGCTAGCAAATCGCACTCTTGCCTACCCCGTTGTTATTGCCGAAGATGTGTTCATTAACGTTGGCACCTTCACTTTTCTGGTCGACTTTGTTGTTGTTGATTATGAAATGGACCCTCGTATTCCTTTAAAACTTGGTCGGCCATTCTTGAGAACCGGAAAAGCATTAGTCGATGTTGCTGAAGGTGAGCTCATTTTAAGAGTAAGGAATGAGGCACAAGTTTTTAAAATGGGTAAGATCACAACAAAAGCAAATGGAAGAGAATCAGCGAATATGATTAATGTCCTTGATGATTTTATCGTCTACAACAATCCTCTATTCGATTCTTGCTATGATAATCCACTGTTCCAAGATGATGTGGATGATTCTCTCTCCAATTTTGATCCTCCACCAATTTATGATTCTCCACCGATCTATGATGCTTATGATGATGATTCTAGTTCCGATGGGGATGATTATGATAATTTTACTTCTGAGTATCCAGACGTGCCAACTTATAATGACTTTGATGATGTCGATACTCTTTCGAGTGATTCTTCACATGATGAAGATCCTCCACCAACCATGCTTGATCCTACTTTGGATGACTACTCATTTGAGGAAGATTTTGCTACTTTTCTCAACACTTACTTTCCAAATGAGAGTGATTCTCCTCCTTTGGACTTTGATGATTATGGTCTTTATCCTCCTTTGGATATGAAGAAACCCGTTTCAAAGGAGAAGAAGCCGGACGACACCGATATCCGCAGTACTTATGTCTTGACACCTCTCTATCCCCCTTCTGAGGATGAGATTGTGCGATTTATGAGCGGATCATCTTCAAGGTCTGCTGAGCCTGAGTGTTATTTTCCCCTAAAGGAAAAGGTGTTCGATCCCGGTATTGGAATTTTTAAGCCATCTCAGTATCCATCTGATGAAATAAAAGGAAAGATTTTTGGAACTTTTGGCGATATGCTTGCACCTCATCACCCTTGCTACCACCGTGCTCAACAACTGCTTAAGGGAACCTTGCCTACTCTTGGCTTGCCTTGTTCACCTTACGCTTGTGCTACTTGATGGAGAAAACCATGTATTTGATCCCGGTGGATATGTTTCAAGCTACTTCCTATGCTAATCAAGGTCGAGTCAGGCTCACGACTCGGTTAACAAAAACAAGCGCTTCTCGGGAGGCAACCCGCAGTATCTATCCTTTTTCCTTGTTTTTATAATAAGTGTAGGGGGATACCCTAGTATGTGTTTGTTGTTTTCTTTATTATCATGTGCAGGGATTCGAGCTTTTAACGATACATTCTTGTTGACTTTTGACGACCCGTGATTCCGTGTACCCGTCTTCCCGGTTCTATCCTAAACTCTTTTGATTCACTATTTTATATTTATTCAGTATTAAAATAGGAATCACTTTAGTTGTCTCCTCCTTAGCAAGATTTAAACAAAGTGCACAATGTCCTAAGTGTAGAGGAATTTACTTCCACATGCTTAAACATTGAGTACATTGTTTATATTAAGTGTAGGGGGACTTCTATCGAAGTTAAGTGGTCTTTTCCTTGTTTTTGTCCTCATTTTAACCGGAAAATTTGATTTTTCGACATTTTTCAAAAATTTTGATCTATTTTGGCCTAGTTGTATTTACCTTTGTATATTTATTTTCTTTCTTTGTTAGAATAAATTTTAATAAAGTGGTTTTAATTTTTCAACGTTGTGAATCTTTTGACTCAACCCGAGTTTACTTATCTAAGTTTACTCTAGCTAGTATCCTTAACGTGTTTAAGTTAAGTTTTGCTAGGCTTTTATATAGGGAACTTTAAAACGCGAAAGTCTTAACTCTTAACGTGTTAAGAACAAGAACTTTTCGCAAGTTCCTATAACTGATCCTAGAAAGTCGTTTATCAAGGGAACTTTAAAATGCGAATTCTAAACTTGAAAGAGTCTAAGAAGTTGCAAGATCCTATAGATGACTTGAAAACCCAAAACTTTGATTTAATTGGCTAAGCATCCACGAGTCTCATTCCTTGAGATTTTAAATTGTGGAGAACGAGAGATGATAGAGTCAATTATAAGTTTGGTATTCTTTCATGAATTTATGTGAGTTAATTATGAGCTTCTTCTCCCATCGCTTGCTAATAAATTTAATTTCAATAAGTAAGGTTGTATGATTTGAAAAGTTACTTAGCTTCTAGCACAAGATCGTTTAAAAGTTGCTCGGTATTAATTAGAGTTCATAGCCAAGGCATAACTTATTGAAGCAGGATGCAAAGATTGGCGAGTCCGAAAAGGTCCTAACAAGGCATGAGGGCTACATTTTGTTGCTAAAGATCCCAAGTGATGTGAATAATCATTTATCAAAAATCAATATGAAGGATCGAGACACAAGACGAAAAGTAAATAATCCCCAAAGATCATGGAGAAGTCTATCCAAAAAGACCCTAGCAAATAGATCCAAGTCCTAAAAGGAGGCGGATCGTTGTATATCAAAATCCCAAATAAAGATTGGAGAAAATGAAGAAGTCGTGGTCCAGATATGAAGAATCTCTTAAAAGTTCAAGTGAAGAAATTCCTATTATGAAGAGAAGACCATTATTTCATGAACGTCTCTCAAGATTTGAAGTATGAAGTCGCTGCCAAATATCGGTCCGAGAAAGGTCTCAAATCGTGAAGCGAGTTATGCCAAGATATGAACTTTATGAGGTCCCGAGAAGCAATTTTAAAAGATTTTGTCCTTTAGCTAACTATTGATTAAATCGTCCTACTTTATTTTCAGCCAAATAACTATCGAAATAAGTCGACAATGCATCCTCGTGATCATTCAAGACAACAATAAATTATAAGAGATACACCTAGAAATAAGGGAGTCTAAGTAAATAATTGGCCCACATGAGTTTGTGATAGTTTGCTAACTTATAATAGCAATGATCTCGTTTTTAAGCTTGGTTTGGGGAACGAGAAACTTGAGGATGATGAACATTCATGACATTTCCAAAACCCTAAGGTAAGTTTTTTATCTTTTTACTTGTTTTCTTCTTTTAGTAATTTTATATCTCTTTAATAAAGGCCAAGATGGATTGATTATGATGGAAAATATAAAGCTTACTTTGTAATTAATGCATTGCATGAGGACATTGCAATGGTCAAGTGTAAGGGATTTAATAAGTGTGAAAACACTTATCCTTTTACCACTTAATTATAATAATAACCAAGCCAAAACGTGTATTTTATGTCGTAAATGTCGGAATTATGCGTGGTTTGTATTTTTGTTGTAATTTAGGACTAAAATGTGAAAAGGGAAGAAAACACGGGCTTTCACGGGCTTTTATCGAAGAAAACGACAAAAGACGAAGTCAAAAGATCCAGAGTGCAAAAAGAACGGAAGTCCAAGGCCTATTCTGAAGATTTATCGAAGAAAATTTCTAAAGACGGAAGTTTAATAAAGCCAAAGAACTCAAGTCTAATTAATGAAGAAATTACAAGACGAGTTTAATTAATCCCGAGGCAAAGTCGATAAAGTCGTAGAATTTAGAAGACGAAAAGACGAGAAAGAAAGAAAGGAAGAAAGAAGGAAGCTTCCAACACATGCTTACCTCCCTAATCACTATAAATACTCTCCTAATGACACATTAGGAGGTGTTGATCTATCTTGACAAAATAGTTCTTCCATTTAATTACTTGCACTTTTCTTAATGTCATTTACTTAATTGCACCTTTAATTTCTTGTCTTGCACCTTAAATTTGTAAGTTTAATCTTTACTTTTAATTGTTGAATCTTATTTTAATCAAGTTTTAATTAATCTCCCATTCTACCTTTCTTGTCTTGATTTAATCCTTATGCTTATGTGCTTATTGTCATGCTTATTTGATATTTGTTATGTTTTTATGTTTATTATTGTGTTAGCTTATTGTATTTTCTTAAATTTAATTAAGTGCTTTTTAGTTAATTTTTATAAAAAGTTGATTTTTAATATTTTTATTATTTTGTGTTTTTAAAATTTTTTAAATTTTGGCTTATTAGCTTTTTCTTAAAAGTGTTTTGGTTAAGTTTTTAGAGTAGTGCTTATTAGATTTTTGCTTATTCCTAGTTTTTAGCTTATTTGCTTTTTATTGTAAAACCCTCGTTTTGCGGATAAGGATTTCAATCCCTCATTCCGGATAAGCAAATTAAAACCATATTGCGGATAAGGATCTAGAAGCGAATTCCGGATAAGCATTGGAAACTCGTTTTCCGGATAAGGTCCCGAAAGTGATTCCGGATAACATGTAGAAAGTGTTTTTTCGGATAAATGTCGAAAACAGATTCCGGATAGGCATTCAGAAGATAGGATTCCGGATAAAGCCTAGGATTCATTTTCCGGATAAGGTGGAGAATTCGTTTTGCGGATAAGGTGTTGAAACCGATATTCCGGATAAGCCTTCAAAGGCGAATTCCGGATAAGGCTGCGAAGCCCAAATTCCGGATAGCTTGTAGAAAGTGTTTTCCGGATAAGGTTGTTAATTCGAATTCTGGATAGTAGCTAGGAGATAGATTCCGGATTAGAACTTGTTGAGGATTCCGGATAGTGACAGTAACACGGATTCCGGATAAGGACTAGTATTTCGGGTTCCGACTCAGGTTTTGCTTATCCTCTTTTTATTTTCAAGCATTCATTTTTCCCGCCATTTTTGTTTAAGTGTTAGTTTAATTGTTTTGCTTTATTTTAAATTTAAAGTTTGCATTTTTATTACATTGTCAAATTTACTTTTTGTCAAGCTTTCATTTTTTCATTTAATTAAATTACCTTTAAAAGTTCTTAATATTGCACAATTTACTTTTTAATTAGTTTTAGTTTTAATTACCCGTCATTTACTTTAACGTTTTGCACATTTCTTTTACTACAATGACCAATCTATTGTTTCCACCAAAAGACGACTAGTCGCACTTAAACCAGTAATCAATTCGAATAGACATAATCAAAGAACAATTTCACATAGTAAAAGTCAGTTATTAATAATGACCTTATGTACTCTTGAATTTTCTGTGATTGCAGAAAATGGCCGATATACCACCTAGTATCAGTAGGGATGGATATGTTGTGGTCAAGCCAGGGGTTCTATTTTAGTGGGGTAATGGTAAGAATATTGGTGGATGGATAGATGACGAGGACGATAAGAATTACGTTGTGGAATCTGAGAGTGATAAATTAAGGACTGAGAGCGAAATTGGTAAGACTGAGATTATGGATGAGGTAAGAAGTTGTGGTACTGATTTTAGGATGTTTCAGGAAGAGAGAGATAGGCTACACAAGTTAAGTGATTATGAAGCCCACATTAGGCCATTTCTTGGATAGAGCTGGAAGTTTCAGGGCAATGAGAAATACGCAGATTCTCACTACATGAGGTATCCGCCGTGACAAGGTACGTATCTAAAGTATGGGGGAGAGGAGTCGCCGTTCTATGATCCAGAAGGGAGGTGCAGCAAGCTGGATGCAGATGAGGAGGAAGCAGAGTGTAACACCTCATTTGGTAAAATGGAATGTCACAGTAATATATGGCGTGTCATCAAAGCATGCAAGGTAAATGTCTAAACATTCATGACCATAAAAGGAAATACCGGAAACAAACATCGGTAGTCCAAGTAACTCAAACACAAGAAAATATAAGTACTGTAAAGGAAAGGACTAAACAATGTCCAACATGAAATAAATTAAGATGAAGTATGATAAATGCAAAAGATATAGAAGGCTGGATAGCTTCCATCCGAATGCATATACTCTTGAGATCCTACTTGCGACCTTGGGTACCTGCCGTTTGGGAACATGGAAATGGAAAACAGATGAGCATAACGCCCAATGCACGGATTTACAATAAAGCATGGAAAGACATAGAATAATGAAAGCATATAATGAACATAAAGCATGAATGGAAGCGGAAATGAATAAGTCCTTAGAAACCTAGACGTATAACATTTTTACTGGTTTTAGTTCTGAAAACATAGCTTATGTTTACTTATGAAAATTTGTATTAGTTTAATATACCAAAAGCCAATATAGGTCATGAGGTCAACAATGTGCATGAATACTTGGAGGGGTGACCTCGTCATGCACTTAGAGGGGATGTCTTTAATTAATATGGTCTGGGTAGGAGGGATCAGCTCCTTATGAAGGATGCAAGGTACACACCACATTCACCATGAAATCCGGACTGAAACTGTAACTAGGATGCACTCATACGCCCCACATGATAATATAATAATAATAAAGTCCAAATAAACTAAAAGGGACGCCACGAGCTATCACTCTATCGTGGTGAAGTCATAACACTAGTGCCTCCAGTGTTATGGTTATGGTACCTCCATAACTAGCTGAAACTGGCATGCATGTATATGGCTAAGGTAACTAATAAAACATAAGCAATTAAATCTGTAACTACTGGGAAAATAGTTGGATGCATACGGGAAATCCTAATAAAGGAAGAGATTTTCCTTACTAAAGGACGGGAAATCCGTACCTTGTGTCCAGTAGAAGCTAACGAAAATACTGAAGAACCTACTCCGCCTTGACAGATAATACTACATATGAATAGGGACGTGTATGAGTTATCTGAGATACATGTGTTTTACTGGTTCTGTGTGTTCTTAGCTTATTATTAATATTTTGTCATGTTTTAACTGTTTTAAGTATTAACTGTAGTTATTGTTGTATTATGTTGTTTATTATTCATGTAGTAAGGTATTATAATACATGTATTGTAATACTAAGTAACTTTCTAAAGATAGCAGGTTTCCTAAAATAGTAAGTTTCTAAAAATAGAAAGTTTCCCAAAATAGTAAGTTTCCATAATTAGAATTAAGCTGGATTAAATTATAAAGTAAAGTTTATTAGTAAAAATACAATTCATGGATTAAGTATTATAGCTTATTAAATAATTAACATGCTTGATTTAATAACTATAGGTTATATGAATTTAAATAAAATACATGTTTAATTAAATTAAGCCAAGTAAATGCTTAGGTTAGTCATGAAATATTAATTTTAATATTTTAACCTAAGTCATGTATTTAATTAATTTAAATAGTCTTGGAAATAATTTAATTAAAATATTAAACTGCTTTTATAAATTCCCGAGCCCCGAAACCGTGTTTAAAAATTATCCCGAGCCCAAAAATGCCTAGCCGACACCACATAGCCGGCGGCTAGTGGTTGTCAGCCGACGGCTAACCCACGGACAGTGGCTAACCGGCTAGCCGGTTGCCACCGTCTAAACAAAATACCCACCGGCTAAAGCCGGTGGTTCCCCCTGCTCGCTGTCGGCTACCCACTACCGAGCCAAGACTATCCCTGGCTGTAGTCGGGGTTCCCACCATAGCACAACCAAGTCCCACCAAGACCAAGGTGGTCTCGGTTGACACTAAACAAAACAAACACACCCCGACGCGAGGTTGGGGTTCCCCTTTTCTTGCGTTTGACCCAAAACCAAACCAAGCCGAGACCCTTGTGGTCTCGGTGGTGGTGCAACGAGAGCCTTGTGGCTCTCGGTTTGTGTCTCGGCGGAACAAAACCAACCCAAACACCCTTTATCTTAGTTTACAATTAATCTTAACATGTGTTCATGATTTGTTTTTAAGATTAATTATTATAAAATCATGAATTCAATTAAAGAATTAAAAAGCAAAGGGTATGACGATTACCGAGTGTGTGGATGATTAAAACTTATGAACACGAAGACGTACACACAAAATCAAAGCCCAATATCGACCCGAACACCCCTTGGTGTTGTTGATATCCGGCGGCAAGAGAGAGAGAGAGGAGAGACTAGGGTTTCTTGATTTTAATAAAACTATGTTATGGTTTTTCCCTGGAAGTTTTATTAGTTTAGGACTTGTATTGGGTCATGGGCCAAAAGGCCCAATCCTTCCTTTCTTTTGTCTTTGTACCGCGGCCACATGGAGCCCACCAAGCAAAATCATAGCTTTTCTATGTTAACAAAATATACGTGTACGTTCGTGTTTTAATTATCGTGAATTAATATGTCGTGATCGTAAACACATTTATAATGCGTAAGTACATGTTATTTAATGTCGTGACACGTGTAATATATTATAAATGGAAAGTTTTAATTTTATCGTATTTTCGTGTATTTACTATTCATGTTTACTGTTTATGATATTTTAATGCGGGTTTTACACAGAGGCTAGTCAAGTTGGAGAAAATGATGTGCCATGTCCTATGGAGTGATAAATTGATGAATCTTTCTTGTATTTTAGCTTTATGTACTTGTTGTGTTGTATTCCGATTTTTTCAGACTTTATTATGTAGTACTATGGTGAAACATGTTGTCGTTTAGGTCGATAGGGTAAGTGACTGTAGTGACAGATCTTTCACGATTTTGTTGGATTTTATTGATGCAATCTATTTTACCCTTTATTATCTTAAGGTGTCTTTATTATTTATTTTGTGAATTGATTGGTGACTTTAGGTAGTATTGTGTTGTTTGCACATGTAGTATCCATGATATATCTTGATAAAAAGATCCTTCTTTCTACCTAGATGTGTGTACTTATCATGTTTCTTTCATCTATGGTAACAGTGAAAAGAATTGAGTGAGACATCTTCTGTCATTAGTGGATCCCCACGTGACTAAGTTTCTTGAAATATGTCTCCAGAATTAGCAACCTCTAGGGTAGACTTTATGATTAAGGAAATAATAGTTAGAACGTTTGAAGCTGATCGTGCTGCAAGGAATCAAGGTGCCGAGACTGAAGATGTTGTTGTTCCAGTTGGAGATGTTGCTGCTATTCTGCAAGATTGTAAAGGATGTCTGTATGCTAGATTCCTAAGAATGAGAAGGAATGTTGTGAAGAGTATCTCACGACACTAATGGTGTTTGGAAATGTACAAATAGATGGATAAGTTTGAGTAACTGATGGATATATCGTAATATCAGTAGTAATTTGGAATTGCCGAAATGTATGGACGAAATGGGGAATAATTTTAAGATTGAGGCTGATTCAAAATTAAGTGTAGCATAAAAGATAAAAAGGACGGTATTGTTGCAAATGGCAATAGGAAATGAAAATTTATTCCCTCTAACAGAAAATTTAGAATTCAACAGTCTAAGATAAGGGAGAATGGTTGTCATGATGTTACTATAAACCATGGATGCAAGAGGAATTATAATATGTAAACGGTGTATTTTTCACCATATGGGTAATTGTCTATCTACTTGTCGCAAGTATGGACTAGCTAGATGTCGAGCTGCTGAAGGAAGGATAAGGAATGTAGTTATAGGGATTAGTGTTCCTGGAATAGTGAATTGTTTTCATCATGGCAAAAAGAGTATGGGTAAAGAAATTGTCCAGATAATGGAAATCAATAGGAAAGGAATGTTGTTGTTATTGCAGCCTATATTTTTGGAAATGCTGATAAGTCTTGAGATTCAGATGTTGTAATTTGCATATTCTTGTTTGATAATTATTAAGTTGGCCTATTGTTTGAATAATATATCTGATAAAGTTTGAAGATGTTAGATTTAGTTGACCTAGGGATGAGGGATTAGCACGAATTAGCAATTAATTGAAATGAGAAATTAACCGATGGAAAGATTGTTAATAATTAATTTTATATTAAGAAGATATTTTCTAGACTTACGAAATTAGGTAATATCGCACATTTAACCGAACTAGGATTATGTTGGGAATTACTGGAATGAGGATGAAAGTTGTAGGGTATGATAAGTAAATGTGGAAATGATTGGTTTAAAATTTTGTTGAGAGTTGAATACTGATTACAAGAATTAATAAGTGAAATTTATATTTAAGGATTTTATTTGGTGAAAGATGAGAAGGTGTGCAGGAGGAACCTGTAATATGTCGTATCCTCGGTGCACTTCATTAGTAGTAGTCGAAAGGAAATGAGAAGACGTGTTCGTATTCAAGAGTATTTCGTGATTTTCCTACGGAATCGTAGAGTTCACTGTCGTCTTGGGAAATGAAGTTTTGTGTTGGCTTAGTGTTGAAAGTTATGTAAGTTGCTTGTATTTTTTTGTCATTCTACATTGTTAGGAATCTAAGAAGGGTTATTTGATCAATTGTAATAATTAATGGATGAGACAACAAAGCTAATCTAATAAAACTGGAAGGGTAAGTCATAAGAAACGTAGTATTAAAAGCAAGAAAAGAGGATGGATGTTTTGGGAATAAAAAGATTGCTATGAGCTTGAACAAATTGATTACCAAGAATCGGTATCCCTTAAATGATGATTGATGTTTTGTTTGGTCAACATTAAGGAAGATAAGGAAAGTATTTGATAACAATTATGAAATTGTTAAGGAAAAAGAAACGGTGTGTGAAATTCTTTGGATATGAACTTTAGCTGGAGTTAGTGTATATTTTGGAATGTGTGATTTATAGTTGAAGTGTTCGTGAAAATCTGTCCAGATTGAAGCGATTGAGGATTTGTCGATACCGACGCAGCCGACTGAAGCTTGTTAATTCCTTTGTCTAAGCTGAGTATTATCGGAGGTTTATCGAAAGGTTTTTACTGATTTTTGAACCATTGATTAAGCTGAAAAAGAAGAACTAAATGTGTGAAACCCATTCACGCATCCAAGTTGTAGTTTTGAGATCTGATCTTCGTTAGCTAAGGAAGTTGTTTATGAATGTTGAGGATAGGTTGAAGTCTGTGCACGTATTGTCAGTATCGGAGGAATCTGAAGAATTTGTAGATTTGCGGCGATGATATCCCAATATTATCAAATGGTAGGAGAAAGTGATAAGTGGCGTGTTAACTTAATTAGAGAAGTATAAGGGGAGTTATATAATTTTGAGTTTCGATGATGTGGTGTCTATTTTGGAACTGTGAAATATTACTTGTATGGAACCAAGTATGTAGTAATTAAGAATAATAAAGGTTTACTCATATTTAACATCTGGGAATTTCAATAGAGATGAGTAAAAGATTACTTAGTGTTGAATGAAAGATGATAATCAGTAGTTATAATCGAAAGTGATTATGATCACGCGATGTGTTATAGTTTTGTAGGACGGGTGCGGTAGTTGAAGTACTCAGTAGGAAGGAGAAGGAAAAAGGCTTATAAAGTTCTGAAGTATTTGAGAGTTGAATCTTGAGTTTTGAGATTTTTTAGTCTTGGTAATAACGAGGAGTGTGGATGGAATGGAATAAAATTTAAAGATTGAATTAATGGAAAAGAATGCCAAGGAAAGTAGATTAACAGGTTGTCAAAATTTTTGAAATGGATTGGTAATAAGGATGATTGAGATGAGATATTTTGGAGGAACGAAACTGATTATCGTAATTATCTATTTGAAAATGATGTGTTAGGAATACGAGAGCTGGTGGTGAATAAATTTTTTAGCTCAGAGAGAATTCAGTTCTTCCAAAGAGTGATGAGAGTGGTATATTTAGTGTTGTAAATACGTTTTTACGTATTTAAGAAGATTCGGTCACTCCGACAATATATTAAGTTGTAGCTCGTAGTCTAGATATCTTATAACTAATTAACAAGGAAAGGCCTAGTCCATGTTATGTATGGACGGCCCAAATGTAAGCCCAAGCCCATCTTATGGGCTTGGTATATAAACCCTCTCCTTAGATGGAGAGGGTGGTGGTTTTCATAATTTACACATAGTTATCTTTCACTTTCTCTCTCAAGAAGTGTGTGAACTCCATCATCTCTCTATCTCTTTATCTCTCTAAAACATAAGCAAGATTTACATATCCTACAAATGGTATCAAGAGCCATGAGATGATTGTATTGTTTATGTGTTTGTGTTCTTGATTTTTGTAGCTTTTTGATCTATACAAACCCACGTCCAAAATGTTTTTTGTGTTTTTTATGGTTTTTTCTTGATACAAATCTTCTACATAGTTGTGGTAGATTTTTGGTATATTTACTTTGGCTAAAACACAAAATTTTTGGGTGTTTGGATCATTTTTTGGCTTAAATCTCGAATTTGGTGTGTTTTGTGACAATCCGTCAATTTATGGTTGATATTTTATTCTCAAGTATTATTCAAAATTATTATTTTAATGTTATATTATGAACTCACTCATTTTTGGGAATAAATTTGGGTTTACGTCTTGAAGTAGCATCGACTACGTCTAAACCGGAGGACTCTACGTTACGTGCTTACTTTTACATACACCGTTTTTGGCGACAGTCCGACATTTCAGGAAAATAAATTTATTCGTGAATATTATTTTGGAATTTAAATTTGTGTTGGTTCATAAACTTACAAATTTACGAGAAGAGATTAGGACTTACGAGTATAATTTAGCGTCCTTTACGACTAAACCAGAAACCCTAGGATTACGTATTTACGTTTTTGAACTCCAATTTTTATGAGACAATTTTTATTAGATTCGATTTGTGCCGTTGATTCATAATTTATAAAAACGTTTTTCGTAAAACGACCCGAGGGCACACAAATCGAGGAAACTAGAATCGAGAAGTACTCGTAAATTAGTGGGATGAGACAAGTTTACACTTGTCTCACCCCACCATGAGATGGCTAAAGCTTAGCCAACACACTTGAGGTGTGTCAACTTTACATGAAAAGACTAGGACACTTGTCCTAATCTTTACACCAAACTGGCAATCTAACAAAACCATTCAACATTAAACCACTTCCTCACGTTTCTACATGCAAAACAACTCACAACTCTCCCTTGTTCTCTCTCTATGAACGTCCCATATACCCTCATAAACCACCATTTGATCAAAAATTCAACCATGAATCATATGTTTAACTTGCACAAGATGAAAACCCTTTGAAGATATGAAGATTGGAGGTGATCTTAACATGTGAAAAGGAGTTTTCATGGAGGTCTTTGGTCTGTTTTTTTAGAAGGATTTTAGGGCTGATTTCATGGAGGTGTTCATCCATTTGAAGGACTCAAGAATTTACCTTGCTAAAGTTAAAGATTTGGTAACAAGGAACCAAGCCTTGTTCATCAAAATCCCATCTTTTTATCATCTTGGTGGTATAGAGATTATTTCTCCCTATCATCTTGTTATTTTGAATATGTAATCTTATATTTTATTCATTTATGTTTATGTATATGATGATTAATGATGATCAAAATATTATGTGGGGATTTGGTGTGGATAGATTTGGTTAAAAAGATTGAAAACTACAAGAAAAGATGTTAAAATCTTGCCTAAAATAGTCGGCTATATAAAACAGTAAAGAACCTTATGATAAACTGATAAAATGGTATAGATAAATTGATATACAGTAAGTATTAGGACTTGTACACATGTGAGAGTTGGCCATGTAATGGAATCATTATAGTGAGTGAGATATGATCAAAACAAAATTAGTATACCAATCTGAATAGTCTGTTTTGTAGGGACTGTTAAGGATACTTAGACATGGATTGAGTAGTATCTATACCTAACTTATTTGTAGCACATAATATGAAGTTTATGTCATCAAAAAATGAGCTTCTATCTCCTTATAAAACTCAAGATATGATAAAAATGGTGAAAGTGAAACTAAAAATCAGATTTTGTGAAATTAAAGTTTAATACTATTATATAAGCACTCAAATAATATAGTATAAAATGTGAAATTAAAACCCACTAACTTATATATTACATTTATATAAATATGTATAAGGATAAATAAATGGACATTTTATAAAAATGATAGTTTGATAAGTTTTATAATTTATAAAACTATAAACATGATTTTTACGTCTTTTCGGATAATACCGTAATATTAACGTTTTTCGTCAATTAAAACTTAGACGGTCGGACCCGTCTAAAGAAAAATTTTAAAGGTCATAAACTGATATATAAGTAATTAATACAAGTAAAAACCAATAAAACCCGAACTATATAACATATGGACATTAATGGGTTAAGTAGCCTTATTGGACTATAAACCCGACTAGTTGGTAAAACACTTATAAACTTAATTATTGGGCTTAACCCATTTGGGTCCAACATGTAAAGTAAAATACTGATAATAAAAGTATAATGGTCTAATTTAAGGTAATGGACTTATAATGGGCTTATTGGGCCTAAAACATGTAAATAGGTAAAACTAGTAAACTAGTATAAAAGTTACCAATATATAACACTAAAATGAGTAAATGAGAATGTATAAACCCACTTGATCATCATCATATATATAAAATCATTATATGTATACATAATTGTTATTTTTATAAAGTCATTGGACAAAAGTCTAAGACCGATTATTATTTATATAGGTTTCCGTGATTGAAGCACGTACCGTACATCCGAATTGCCGATAACCCGCCTTCCCACATCAACGTGAGTTCGCACTCTTTTAAATGTTTTTATGAAATGTTTTATAAACCCGCGATGGAGATAACATGTTAGTTTTGATAAAATAGGACACCATTTGTCCCGATTGTTTGTTTATTTATTGATTTGGACCCGAATGATTGTATGACCCGATGAATAATTATATGACCCGATGTGTGAAATAAAATGGATTATTAAAGTTAGGTTATGTCACTAAAAGTCCCATTAGCATGAATTGTGAACTACCGGGATTTGGTAGACGCTTATGCATATAATAGTACTATTTGGGGACGATCACCCCAGTTCGCGCCTTGACGGTTGATCCCCGTCGTGCCACATTGATTGGTAAGCGAATTTATGTATGCGAAGATTTACACAAGCGTGATTATTGTGACGACACGCTAATTTAGATGGGCAAATGAGTTTCGGGTTAGCTACCCGTTGTTTATTGTAGTAAGGTAACAATGTCATGCGGCTTATAATAATCTAAATAACGAAATACTGCTATACGCACTGAATTACGATATATTGCCTGACTAGCAATACGGGGTCTTATTATTGATTTTATGTTCGTGTTTTGGTTTTACATAACCATATTCATATAATGGTTTTTATTTAAATTTATACAACGATATAAAACGTATTGTATAATGTTTTTACGACAATGGTTCGTATAATGATGTTTAAGGCAAACGCCTATATTACAATTTTTGATAAGGATTTGTATAAAATGACTTTGGCAATTTTATGGCCTATTACAAAGATTTGTACAAAATGATTTTCGGTAATAATTTTATACCGATGTTATATTGATGGATTTTATTAAACTCTATGAATTCACTCGGCGTTATCGCTAACCTTTTCTTTTAACATGTTTTATCTCAGGTACTTGAAGGTAATTCTCGGGAAGACAACAAGAATTCATGGCCCGCATATAAATAATAATTTCCATTCAAATTATTTGTAAAACTTGTATGAAATACAATGACTTGGGACCTATGTAAATTTGATATTTATGAATGAAAATGCTTTATTATTAAACGACGCGATTTTATTAAGCGTTGTCTATGATGTGAGTAATGTGCTATCCCGTAACACCAACGAGTCTTCCGCTGTATTGAGTTGTATAAACTCAGGGGTGTTACAGTTTGGTACCAGAGCTCTCGTTATAGAGAACAAAAGATTTTTAAAACCACGGTTTTGAATAAAACATTTCAAAATCTTTTAACTATAAATATTATTCTCAAAATGTCTAAAAATCTTTTGACTATAACGGTGCCGAAGAATTCCCGAGTTACCAACAAGGCCAGACTGAGAAGTGTTATTTTAACATATATATATATATATATATATATATATATATATATATATATATATATATATATATATATATATATATATATATATATATATATATATATATATATATATATATATATATATATATATATATATATATATATATATATATATATATATATATATATATAACTTGGATTATATATATATGTTGTAATTCGATTACATGATTGTTTGATGATTATTTTTAATGCTTATACGAGGTATTTATACAACGTAGATTGTCACAAGGAACCCTAAATCCCCTAGCAAATTAATCTAAGATATTTCTGTAGGAATTCTAGATATTCCAGATCTAAACCAAGTTGTGGATATTTATGATCCCAACAAAATGGTTGATACTTGTAGAAATATTGATATTAGTTGAATGTGATATTAAAGAAGAATTGGCGAGATTAAATCTGATATCGATGTCATGACGATCTTTCCTTATAGAGTGGATTTTGACAAAACGTTACCACCTGGAAAGGTGTCATCTGATTCGTTGTCACCCAATTCTTAAATTTGAGAATAGAAAGGGTGAATGTTTCACTTGAGGCTGTCAATGGAACCATTACCCAAAAGCCTCATGCCACTAGTACCTTTCCGAGAAGTCTATTTGAATGATCGAGTCATTTCATACTAGTGACTCATTTGATAACCATTGTTGTAAGAGCTATAGGATTGGAAATTAAGTGTTGATCATATCGAGCTTTTATTGCCCTTTTAAGGTTTAAGAATAAGGTTGAAATTTTTGGAGAATGAGGTAGGATGTTGCATTGAGTATAAGTTGGTTGAAACTTGAATAAAGTAAAATTTAACCCGTATGGAATATGAGATTGATAAGAGGAAATCGTTAAGTTATGTGATTGAATGATAAGGTTTTAATTGATTGCTGGTTAGTGTTAAGGGTTGTTCCTAGGCAATTGTCCAGTAATGAGGATGCCCAGTGTCCAAGAAATAAATTGAAGAAATCTTCTTCTGAATTGAGACCGATGGATCTTCTGGGACAGGTGGAACACATAATAACTCTTGTAGATTAGTATTCATTGTGGTATCTTTTAAAAATCCCTAACTTAACTGAGACATCAGTTGGTAGGATGAGTTCTTGGAATTGTATGACATAGTGACACATAATATGTTACGGTACAATCTTGACTTGTTTGTGATTAATTAAAAGACTACCATTGATTGCTAAATTCTACATGTATCGATGTTATCTATCATGTATTGCTTCATCCTAATGTTCGCATTAGTGATGCAACCTGATAACTCGGTTTTTACCAGGTTAAAAAGATTCGTTTCAGTATGTCTCTTCGAATTGAAAAACTTGATGTTTAATGTGTGACTCAGTTGAACTTTGGTGGAACAAAGATGTGTCGTTGTAGTGTTTAAAATTAAAAGGTGCAAAACAATTAAAGAAAAGGTGTAATTAAAGTAAATCTAAGTCTATCTTAAAATAAAGTGCGAGTATTTAAAAGCAAGACTAAAACTAAAGGGCAATAAAGTAAATAACGCAAACTTAAATCTAACTAAGGCAAACTTAAAACGCAACTAAAACTAAAACTTAAACTAAGGCAAATAAACTTAAAGTGCGATTAAGGAAAAAGGCGGGAAAAATAAAAAGGCAGAAAACTAATCCGGAATAAATCCCCTATTCGGAATATTAGGCCTATTCGGAATATGTCACCTATTCGGAATAATTACCCTATTCGGAAAGTTGGTCTATTCGGAATGTTGTTCTTATGCGGAAAGTCCTTGCTATTCGGAATAAATCCCCTATTCGGAATAATAGGCCTATTCGGAATATTGTCACCTATTCGGAATATCCTCCCCTATGCGGAAAACCAAGGCTATTCGGAATATTCACCTTATGCGGAATATCAAATATTCCGCATGGACAAGCTTAGCAAAAACCTCTACACGGAATAAAGATTATTCCGCATAGAACACTCAGAGAACCCTTACTCGGAATAAATGAAAATCAGTACCTGGACAGAGATAATAGCAAAGAACACAGACAAAGAATGAAGCACGAATTTAGATAAAACAAAGCTAAAATAAACGCAAGATTAAATCAAACACGTAAATAAACAACTAATAATCATAAACAATCAATCCAAACAACAAATCAAACAATAAAGATCAAGATAATCAAAACCCACTTTAATCAAATCAACAAAAATAAAGAACTTGAACATAAACAAATCAACACAAAGATTAAGAAAGGAAGAATGAGATTAACAAGATAAAGATAAAGCTTGACAAGAATTAAAAAGAAAAACTTACTTGAATTAAATGGTAATTAAGGTGCAAGACAAGGTAATTAAATGACAAATATTTAAATGTGCATAAAATAAATGTGGAAGAGCTAATTTGTCAAGTTAGCCAACAAAATAGAAAATTAACAATCCTAATCTATATATAGGGGAGGATTAGGAAGCTTCCTCCCCTCCTTCATTTCTTGTTAATTGCGGGATTAAGTCCCTCCTTCATTTAATCTTCATTAATTGCGTCATTAGTCCTTTTCTTCTAATCTTTCTTTTAAATTTGGACTTTAAGGACTTGTGGCTCGGGATATCTTTTGAACTCGTCTTTAATTTCTTCACTAAAATAGACTTGAGTTTCTCGGCTTTTGATAAACTTCCGTCTTTCGACTTTTTCTTCGATAAATCTTCAGAATTGGTCTTGGACTTTCGTTCTTTTTCCACTCTTGACTTCTCGACTCCGTCTTTCATCTTTTTCTTCAATAAAAGTCGTGAATGCCCGTGTCTTCCCGTGTTTTCTCCACTTTTCATAATTTCATCCTAAATTACAACAAAAACACAAACCACGCATAATTCCGACATAAAAGACATAAAATACACGTTTAGGTCCGGTTATTCTTGTAATTAAGTGGTAGAAAAGATGGGTGTTTACACACCTATCAAATCCCCTACACTTGACCATTGCAATGTCCTCATGCAATGCATTAGTTACAAAGCATGTTTCCACTTTTCATCTTAATCAATCCACATTGGCCTTTATTAAAGAGATAGAAAATTATAAAAATGCAAAGCAAGAAATTAAAAGCATACCTTGGGTTTTGAAAATGTCATGAATAATCATCATCCTCAACTTTTCACTTTCTCCAAACCAAGCTTAAAAACAAGATCATTGTTATTATAAGTTAGTAAACTAACACGAACTCATGTGGGCCAATTATTCACTTAGACTCCCTTATTCCTATGGGTATCTCTTATATTTTATTATTTGTCTTGAATGATCACGAAGATGCATTGTTTGACTTATTTCGATAATTATTTAGTCTGAAAATAAGGTGCACGATTTAATCAATAGTTAGCTAAAGGACCAAATCTTTTAAAACTGCTTCTCGGGATATCAAAAAGTTCATATCTTGGCATAACTTGGTTCGCGATTTGAGACCTTTCTCGGGCCGATATTTGGCAGCGACTTCATACTTCAAATCTTGAGAGACGTTCATGAAATAATGGTCTTCTCTTCATAATTGGAATTTCTTCACTTGGAATTTTTGAGAGATTCTTCATATATGGACCACGACTTCTTCATTTTTCTCCAATCTTTACTTTGGATTTTGATTTACAATGATCCGCCTCCTTTATTGACTTGGATCTATTTATCCTCATACCTTGTTAGGGTCTTTTCGGATACACTTCTCCATGACTTTTTGGGAGTTTTTGCTTTTCGTCGTGTGTCTCGATCCTTCATATTGATTTTTGATAAATGATTCTTCACATCACTTTTGGATCTTTAGCAACAAAACATAGCCCTCATGCCTTGTTAGGGCCTTTTCGGACTCGCCAATCTTCGCGCCCCGCTTCATAAGTTATGCCTTGGCTATGAACTCTCGTCATTACCGAGCAACTTTTAAACGATCTGGGGCTAGAAGCTAAGTAACTTTTCAAATCGTACAACCTTATTTATTAGCAGATAAATTTATTAGCAAGTGATGGGAGAATAGGCTCGTAATTAACTCACATAAATTCACAAAAGAATACCGAACTTATAATTGGCTCTATCATCTCTCGTTCTCCACAGTTTAAAATCTCAAGTAATGAGACTCGTGGATACTTAGCCTATTAAATCAAAGTTTTGGGTTTTCGAGTCGCCTATAGGATCTTGCAACTTCTTAGACTCTTTCAAGTTTAGAAATCGCATCTTAAAGTTCCCTTGATAAACGACTCTCTAGGATCAATTATAGGAACTTGCGAAAAGTTCTTGTTCTTAACCCGTGAGAGTTAAGACTTTCGCGTTTTATAGCTCCCTATATAAAAGCCTAGCAAAACTTGACTTAAACACGTTAAGGATACTAGCTAGAATAAACTCGGATTGAGTCAAAAGATTCACAACGTTGGAAAATTAAAACCACTTATTCAAAGATTTATTCTAATAAGGAAAGAGAATAACTATACAAAAGGGAAAAACTAATAGGCCAAAATAGATCAAAAATTTTGAAAAATGTCGAAAAATTGATTTTCCGGTTAAAATGAGGACAAATACAAGGAAAAGACCACTTAACTTCGATAGAAGTCCCCCCTACACTTAAGATAAACATTGTCCTCAATGTTTAAGCATGTGGGAGTAAACTCCCCTACACTTAGGACATTGTGCACGTTGTTTAAATTTTGCTAAGGAAAAGACAACTAAAGAGATTCCTATTTTAATATTGAGAAAATATAAAATAGTGAATCGAAAAGAGTTTAGGATAGAACCGGGAAGAAGTAGAACATGGAATCACGGGTCGTCAAGAATCATCAAGAGTGGATCATTGAAGCTCGAATCCCTGATTAAGAAGTGAGGAGAAGAAATAGCAAGCCAAAGGGTCCCCCCGACACTTATGGTAAAGAAAGCGGAAAGATAGATGCATGGGTTGCCTCCCAAGAAGCGCTTGGTTTTTGTTAACCGAGTCGTGAGCATGACTCGACCTTGATCATCAACAGAAGTAGCATGAAACAAATCCACCAGGATCAAAGACATAGTTTTCATCCATCAATAAGCAAGAGCTTAAGGCGAACAAGGCAAGCCAAAAGAGAAATGGCAGGGTTCCCTTAAGCAGCGATGGAGCACGGTGGAAGCAAAGATGAAGTGGAGCAAGCATGTCGTAAAAATTTCCAAAGAGTTTTCCTTTTATTTCATCAGGTGGATACTGAGATGGCTCAAAGACTTCGATACCAGGGTCGAACACCTTTTCCTTCAGGGGAAAATAGCACTCCGGCTCAGCCGAGTGTGAAGAAGATCCGCAAAGAAGCACAACCTCGTCCTCAGGAGTGGGACAAAGAGGTGTCAAATCATACGTGCAACGGATTTCGATGTCGACCGGTTTCTTCTCCTTTGACAAAATGCTCTTCAAATCCAAAGTAGGATCAAGGCGATAATCTTCAAAGTCCAAAGGAGGAGCATCACTCTCATGAGGGAAGTATGTGTTGAGAAATTCAGAGAAATCTTCCTCAAATGAATAATCGTCCAAAGTAGGATCGAGTGATGACGGAGGATCTTCATCATGTGAAGAATCGCTCGAGAGAGTATCAGCCTCATCAAAATCATCGAATGTGGGCAGCTCGGGATACTCAGAAGTACAATCAAAGTTATCCGAGTCTGAGCTAGAATTGTCATCATCATAAGCATCAAAGACAGGTGAAGAATCATAAATGGGAGAAGCGTCCAAAGTAGAGTGAGAATCATCCACATCATCTTCAAAGAGTGGATTATCAGTGGAAGAATCGAATAGAGGATTGTCAAAGACGGTAAAGTCATCGAGCACATTGATCATATTCACTGATTCTCGGCCTCTAAAGGATTTGCCTGTAAGCTTCCCCATTTTAAAAACTTTAGAATCATCCCCGACTCGTAAGATTAACTCTCCTTCGGCCACATCTATTAAGGCACGTCCGGTGCTCAAGAATGGCCGACCAAGTATTAAAGGAATACGAGGGTCCATTTCATAATCAACTACGACAAAGTCAACCGGAAAAGTAAATGTGCCAACTTTAAGAAACACATCTTCGGCTATACCAACGGGGTAAGCGAGAGTGCGATTAGCAAGTTCGAGAGTCATCTTTGTTGGAATGAGGTCGGGCAATGATAGTGTTTTCCAAACACTTAGTGGCATAAGATTAATACTAGCCCCGAGATCAGCAAGGGCAGTAAATTCTTCAGTTTTGTTGAACACGCAAGGCAACATAAAACGACCGAGATCTCCAAGCTTTTCCGGAAGTTCTCTAAGAAGAACTGCAGAGCAGTTTTCATTTAAGCGTGTGTTGGCGAGTTCAATCAGCTTCTCCTTCTTGCTAAGCAATTCCTTGAATGCTTTGACAAATTTCGGCATGTGGCAAAGTGCTTCAACAAGGCTAATGTTGATGGTCATTTTAGATAGCATATCCACATATTTTGATACTTGACAATCATTCTTGGTTAGATCATTGGTCTTGCCTATGCGAGAAGGGTATGGGATTCTGGGTTGATAAGGGTTAGGTGAAGGTGTAGTTGGTGAAGGTTGTGATGTTGAAGGGTCCTTCCGAGATACATCGTCATGACGAGGCGGAGACGGTAATGGTGTACTATCACTAAGTGTAAGAGGAGTAGGGATATATGGTGGTGGAGGAGGTGTAGATGATGGTGGTGAATCAGGTGGATTGACAATGGTAATTCCACTACGCGTAGTTATAGCACTCACATTAGCTCGCGGATTAGTGACGGTGTTTGAAGGTAGAGAACCCGAAGAAGAAGAAGGTTGAGCTTCAGGCAAGAAACTAGCCAACAGATTCTTCAATTCAGTTGTTTGAGTGATGAAAGAGGATTGAAGATTATCACGAACCTCAGTTCTGATGTCATTACCTTGCTTTAAGATATCTCCTTTCAAATTAATTATTTGGCTCTGTAGATTCTTGATTTGCTCACCTTGAGTTCTCATGATTGTGTCAACATCGGGATTAATGGGTGGGTGTTGTTGGGTGGGTGGTTGATAAGGGTTAGAAGCACGAGGTGGGATTTGGTTGCTTCTATTGTAGTTGTTGGCGGGATTTTGGTTTTGAGGAGAAAAACCGGGTGAAAGGTAGTTGTTGGAACGGTAGCTCAGCAGATTTCTATCCCCTTGTTGTCTAGCTTGGTAATTTTCCGGTGAATAATTACCGTAAGCAGCATACACATTTTCCAGATTTCCTTGTGTCGAAGGACAATCGGTGTATGAGTGAGGACCGCCACATGTTTCACAAGGATTAGCAACCGCTTTAACTTGTTATTGTTGTTGGTTTGAAGCGAGAAGCGTAATACTTTTGCTCATTTCAGCCATCATGCGGGTGAGTTCGGTCATCTCAGGGTTTGCTGAGGTAGAAGAAACATTGACTCTCGTGTTGTTTCTAGAAGAAGCAGAGGAATCCCAGTTCTTATGATGAGTAGTCATGTTTTCAATTAACTCTCTACACTCCTCGGGTCTCCTTTTCATGAATGTGCCACCTGCGGCTGCATTGATCGTATCACGATCTCGAAAAGTCAATCCGTTGTAGAAAGTATCGATCAAGGTGACCGGAAGCATGTTGTGGTTTGGACAACGATCGATCAAGACATTATATCTCTCCCATGCATCAAAAAGAGATTCATCGGGATCTTGCATGAAACCGCTGATCTGATTGCGAAGGCTTGTGACCATGGATGGTGGAAAGTAGCGCGACAAAAAGCGTTGAGTCATGTCATCCCAAGTGTGAATAGAATTCTTCGGGAGACGATCAAACCATTTCTCGGCATGATGCGATAAAGTATGTGGGAAGAGTTGTAGGCGGAGAACATCCATTGTGGCCCCAGGCAACTTCATGCTTTGGGTGATTGTAATGAACTTGTCGAGGTATTTGTTGGCATCATCATCAGGCAATCCTCTAAATGGGTTTGTTTGTACTTGCTTAATCATGTGGTGCTTCAACGAAAACTCAGGAGCGTTGATTTGCATCGGCGCAATCGGTCCTCCTCGTCCAAACATGGTTGGTTGACAAAGTTCCTCCATGGTCCGAAGATCGGGCTGTGGAAGAGCATTGTTGTTATTATTATTATTATTGAGGTGTGGTGGCATGTTGTTGTTGTTAACACCTGCCATATCTAAATCTTCTTGAGGCTCGGGCTCTTGATAATTAGAAGATCTAGTACGCATACACCTGAAAATGCAAAAGAAAACAAAACCAAACACAAAGACAGTATATATACACAAGAAAGATAAAATCTTTTTGGATTTTTGAAATTTTTAATTTTTATGGTTTTTATGAATTTTTTAATTTTTATGATTTTTTAGATTTTTTTATGCAAGAAAAATAACGCTCACAAGTGAACGGATCCCAAAAAGCAACGTGTCTCTCACAAAAAACTGTTGATCTTTACGAAAAGAGCCGACAGCGGCGCCATTTGATAACTCGGTTTTTACCAGGTTAAAAAGATTCGTTTCAGTATGTCTCTTCGAATTGAAAAACTTGATGTTTAATGTGTGACTCAGTTGAACTTTGGTGGAACAAAGATGTGTCGTTGTAGTGTTTAAAATTAAAAGGTGCAAAACAATTAAAGAAAAGGTGTAATTAAAGTAAATCTAAGTCTATCTTAAAATAAAGTGCGAGTATTTAAAAGCAAGACTAAAACTAAAGGGCAATAAAGTAAATAACGCAAACTTAAATCTAACTAAGGCAAACTTAAAACGCAACTAAAACTAAAACTTAAACTAAGGCAAATAAACTTATAGTGCGATTAAGGAAAAAGGCGGGAAAAATAAAAAGGCAGAAAACTAAAAACTGAAATTCCTTATCCGGAATAAATCCCCTATTCGGAATATTAGGCCTATTCGGAATATGTCACCTATTCGGAATAATTACCCTATTCGGAAAGTTGGTCTATTCGGAATGTTGTTCTTATGCGGAAAGTCCTTGCTATTCGGAATAAATCCCCTATTCGGAATAATAGGCCTATTCGGAATATTGTCACCTATTCGGAATATCCTCCCCTATGCGGAAAACCAAGGCTATTCGGAATATTCACCTTATGCGGAATATCAAATATTCCGCATGGACAAGCTTAGCAAAAACCTCTACACGGAATAAAGATTATTCCGCATAGAACACTCAGAGAACCCTTACTCGGAATAAATGAAAATCAGTACCTGGACAGAGATAATAGCAAAGAACACGGACAAAGAATGAAGCACGAATTTAGATAAAACAAAGCTAAAATAAACGCAAGATTAAATCAAACACGTAAATAAACAACTAATAATCATAAACAATCAATCCAAACAACAAATCAAACAATAAAGATCAAGATAATCAAAACCCACTTTAATCAAATCAACAAAAATAAAGAACTTGAACATAAACAAATCAACACAAAGATTAAGAAAGGAAGAATGAGATTAACAAGATAAAGATAAAGCTTGACAAGAATTAAAAAGAAAAACTTACTTGAATTAAATGGTAATTAAGGTGCAAGACAAGGTAATTAAATGACAAATATTTAAATGTGCATAAAATAAATGTGGAAGAGCTAATTTGTCAAGTTAGCCAACAAAATGGAAAATTAACAATCCTAATCTATATATAGGGGAGGATTAGGAAGCTTCCTCCCCTCCTTCATTTCTTGTTAATTGCGGGATTAAGTCCCTCCTTCATTTAATCTTCATTAATTGCGTCATTAGTCCTTTTCTTCTAATCTTTCTTTTAAATTTGGACTTTAAGGACTTGTGGCTCGGGATATCTTTTGAACTCGTCTTTAATTTCTTCACTAAAATAGACTTGAGTTTCTCGGCTTTTGATAAACTTCCGTCTTTCGACTTTTTCTTCGATAAATCTTCAGAATTGGTCTTGGACTTTCGTTCTTTTTCCACTCTTGACTTCTCGACTCCGTCTTTCATCTTTTTCTTCAATAAAAGTCGTGAATGCCCGTGAATTCCCGTGTTTTCTCCACTTTTCATAATTTCATCCTAAATTACAACAAAAACACAAACCACGCATAATTCCGACATAAAAGACATAAAATACACGTTTAGGTCCGGTTATTCTTGTAATTAAGTGGTAGAAAAGATGGGTGTTTACACACCTATCACAACCATTGAACAAGTACTCATCTCGAATTGAGTTACGTTGTGGATTATTCTTTTTTAGTGCCATCGAGGTTATGAACCTCATGATTATTTGGCTAAGCTCATTTCCTATTATATTGTAGTTAGTTCTTGGTGAACAACTTTTCATCACTCCTCTGCAGATCACACATTGTTTTTATAAGATAAAACAGTATCCCTTGAGAAAAAATAAATTATCATCACCATATGGATTATTTAAAGTGAGAGTTATAAATAATCGTTATCGAAATGAGGTTGTTTATAAAACACCTTGGAAAACTTAATTGTTTTCATAACAAAGAAAATATTTGTAAATTTATTCTTGATTCTTATTTAAGAATTAAGCATGAAAATGTTTTTATTATAAACATGATGATAAAATTTTGACGAACTGAGTGTTGCATCGTTAATCTTGAAATTGTATATAGTTGCGCGCCTACATACAATTTGGAATGGACCATGCAAGCCTGATTAGTAGTCACCATAAAACTGATATATAAACACTACATTTTCTTTAAAGATTGTGAAAGATTAAATTTTATGAGATCTGCAAGAAGTGAAAAATAGGGACATAGTGTTAGGGACACCTACATATGTGCCTGTAGCATCTATTCTTCTGAGTCGAATTTACTCATCTATGGAAATTGTCTTATTTGACAATTGACAATTCTTTCTTGTCCAATTCTCCCATAGTGAGATTCTTAGGAAAAGTATCTGATTGCCGAGTGTTGATACCCGACTGGATGTATCGACGTTCCTATCATTTCTTTTGATTTGATTTCATTTGAATGACCTGGGTAACGATCTGAGGAGCTTTCGAATGCGTACTCAAATTATGAAAACATGGGATATATTCATATTCGTTAAATGTTTTCGTCTGTATCTGATTTGAAATTCTCTCTCGTAGATTATGCGTTGACCTTACTCTTTTAAGGTTAGTTATTTCTCCAGATATCCTTGAACTTGCGAAGGATTATGAGTTATTATTAGTCTTTTGAGGAATTCACATCTTATCGACGACAATGAAACTGGAAAGTTAATAGTGCTAGTAGAATGGATTGATTAATTATGACATGACGACATTGTCTTAATTGATGGGAGCTCGAGTAGAATTCCCCTAAATGATAATATGTTGATTATCAAAAGTGATCTAAATAATTCTTGATGGATGACCATATCCTGCATTTAGACTTGAAATTATACCGTGAATGGTTGTGAATTAGTCATAGATATTATAATCTAGAAAGAACTTAAAGTAAATTTATTAAAAAGATGTTTATGTTATCTAAAACTTTAGGAGGTATTTGTTGGTTAATTACCTAGACTTTCTCCATTAAGGCAAGTTGAAATTGGTATTGATTATATTCCCGGTGTTGCACTTGTGGCATGTGCACTGTACGTCAGCACCATCTGAATTAAAATAATTACCTAAAACTGAGAGAGTTGCCGGGGAAAGCTCTTATTCTACCAAGCTCGTTATTATGAAGAGCTATGGTGTTATCATTCCTTATATTTGTTGAATTACCGTGAACTAGGGAAATTGATGATCAAAATCTATATCCACTACCCAAGATGATAGATTGTTCGATCATTTACAAGGTTCTAGCGTATATTCAGGAATTTGATCCACGGCATGGTTATCATCAACTTCGCGTCCGCGAAAAGGATTATCTATTTCAAATCACTACATCCAGAACTTGTAATAAACATTATGAGTTTCATGTTATGTCGCTTGGATTGACCAATGCACATGTAGTATTCATAAATCTGGTGAATCGCGTGTGTAGGCTGTAATTTGATAAATTCCTGCTCGTGATCATTAAGGACCATTTGTTTGTTTCTAAGAATAGGAAGGAGTTAGTAATTATTTATAGATTGCCCTGAATTGGCCGAACAATGAAAACTTGTACCTTGAATATTTAACATACGATTTAAGACTTAATCCTTTACATGATTTGACCATGTGATTAATAGATAATGGAATATATTGACTCTTCAAAGATTAGAGCTATTAAGACTTTGGGATTATACCAAAAAGAAAAAGTGCAAATATGTTTTGACAAATGTTTTATCAAAAGAACTTTGAGGGATTATTCCCTTATACCCAGAACATTTAACTAAACTCATGTTTAGGGGTAAATGTTTGCGTATACCTCAAGACAACTTAAGAAGGATTGAGGAAAACCTTTTAAACCATGACTTGATTTGAAACGATAATTTTTGCTTGTTAACTAAGAAAATTTTGACCAAAGTATAAACAAAGAATTTTCGAACATTGACGGATCTTACTAATTATTTTCGATAAATCAACAAAAATCGTGTTAATTAAATTCAAACTTATTTTGAACTTTTTTATATAACTGGTCGAACTAAGAAATTTAAAATTTTTACGTTTACGTTTCATAAAAATTTAATAATTATTATTAATTTACTTTTGATAATTATCGACGCTTTTAAAACGTCGGATTGAGTAAAACAGATAAAAATGATAGTTGAGAAGAAACTAAAACTTAGAAAATATGAAGAAAGAAATTTTTGAACGAATACGGTCATGATAATTATTTCATCAGGAAAGATGAATGTGGATACTGACACATAATATAGAAAGGATAAATAATCAATTATGATGTGTTCCTTAATAATGACTATGCAAAATAAATTGCCGAACATTTTAGAAATAACTGATGCTTGTAAAAAGGATAATATAGATAATAAAAAGGGTTCGCGGCTAATGTGAACCATTAGAATTGAGAAGCCGATGGCGTTAAATGATTAAAAGGCCACTTGTGGTTGCCTAAATATGGATGATTTTGAGATTTAGTCATGTTTAAATCTCGTAAGTATAAGTATTCTATTCATGTCATTTCGGACTAAATGTATCTTTATCTAAAGAAGTTATACTGATGGCAAATTATGAAGGCATACATCGCCTCATACATTAGTAAACGTCTAACTATTGCAAAGGTCATCATCCGAATTTGATTCGATTTGGGTCATCGTCGACAGACTGACCAAATCTGCTAATATCATTCCTGTTAATGATAGATTCTCGATGAAGAAATTGCCTCTTTTGTAATTAAAGGAGTTGTGTAAGCATGTGTGCCTGTATCAATCATCTCTATCAAGATCCTCGCTTCACATCGAATTTCTAGAGATTTGCTCAGAAATCATTGGGAACGAACCTTGATAAGAGTACTGTTAACCACCCCAATCGAACGAACGAGGTAAAGTAACGATACAAGACACTAGAAGTGTTGCTTAATGCTTGAATAATTGACCTTTGGTAATAAACCGTAAAATCATTTTCCTTTGGAGAGATTATCATTGATAATTATCGTATTAGGATCGAGATCGAATCTTGTTAGGATCTAAATATGAGAGCATCTGTAAGCAGGATTTGGGATAAATACACCCAACATACACCCATTGTGAGATGGACATGTCTTTTAGGTTTAAGGTTGCCTATGATGACAAACCTAACCTTACCAAATACCCGACCCGCGAGAGTTGAAATGATTGTTGAAATTAGGATCTGATTATTGACTGCCGATAATGGGCAGTAGGTAATGTGAATATGAAATGTAGATCTTGAAGTGCATGATGGGTAGCGAAGTTATGCCAAAAATATTCACCATAGAAATATGAATGGAAGATCTGAAAGATCTTGGGAAATAAGTCCCCGTTGAATGGGACCATCGAGATGATGTAAAAATTGCTTTGAAAGGCATATAAGTTGGATCTACCTTATGACTTCAAGGGCTGCATGAATTATGTTTCATGTATCTAACTTGATGAAATATCTATCAAGTGAAAATATGACTATTCCTTAATGAAGTTTAGATCAGCGAAAAGTTGCATTCATCAAAAACCCGTGAACATCATGGATAGAGAAAGTAAGTCGACATTAAGCCTGATCTTATTCCCGTAGTTATGTTTGATGAAACTCGCGTATTGTAATGAATTACACTTGTGAGAAAAGACCGAATGTGGAGGAAATACCCACATGGCTTTAACTTTATAAGAAGCGAGTAGTAAGATAAATTGATCTTTGAGGACAAAGATCCTGTTTAGGGGTAAATGCTGTGACAATCCGTCAATTTATGGTTGATATTTTATTCTCAAGTATTATTCAAAATCATTATTTTAATGTTATATTATGAACTCACTCATTTTTTGGAATAAATTTGGGTTTACGTCTTGAAGTAGCATCGACTACGTCTAAACCAGAGGACTCTACGTTACGTGCTTACGTTTACATACACCGTTTTTGGTGACAGTCTGACATTTCAGGAAAATAAATTTATTCGTGAATATTATTTTGGAATTTAAATTTGTGTTGGTTCATAAACTTACAAATTTACCAGAAGAGATTAGGACTTACGAGTATAATTTAACGTCCTTTACGACTAAACCGGAAACCCTAGGATTACGTATTTACGTTTTTGAACTCCGTTTTTGATGAGACAATTTTTATTAGATTCGTTTTATGCCGTTGATTCATAATTTATAAAAACGTTTTTCGTAAAACGACCCGAGGGCACGCAAATCGAGGAAACTAGAATCGAGAAGTACCCGTAAATTAGTGGGATGAGACAAGTTTACACTTTCCTCACCCCACCATGAGATGGGTAAAGCTTATCTAACACACTTAAGGTGTGTCAACTTTACATGAAAAGACTAGGACACTTGTCCTAATCTTTACACCAAACTAGCAACCTAACAAAACCATTCAACATTAAACCACTTCCTCACTTTTCTACATGCAAAACAACTCACAACTCTCTCTTGTTCTCTCTCTATGAACGTCCCATATACCCTCATAAACCACCATTTGATCAAAAATTCAACCATGAATCATGTGTTTAACTTGCACAAGATGAAAACCCTTTGAAGATATGAAGATTGGAGGTGATCTTAACATGTGAAAAGGAGTTTTCATGGAGGTCTTTGGGCTGATTTTCAAGAAGGAGTTTAGGGCTGATTTCATGGAGGTGTTCATCCATTTGAAGGACTCAAGAATTTGCCTTGCTAAAGTTAAAGATTTGGTAACAAGGAACCAAGCCTTGTTCATCAAAATCCCATCTTTTCATCATCTTGGTGGTATAGAGATTATTTCTCCCTAACATCTTGTTATTTTAAATATGTAATCTTTATTTTATTCATGTATGTTTATGTATATGATGATGAATGATGATCAAAATATTATGTGGGGATTTGGTATGGATAGATTTGGTTAAAAAGATTGAAAACTACAAGAAAAGATGTTAAAATCTTACTTAAAATAGTAGGCTGTATAAAACAGTAAAGAACCTTATGATAAACTGATAAAATGGTATAGATAAATTGATATACAGTAAGTATTAGGACTTGTACATATGTGAGAGTTGGTCATGCAATGGAATCATTATAATGAGTGAGATATGATCAAAACAAAATTAGTATACCAATCTGAATAGTCTGATTTGTAGGGACTGTTAAGGATACTTAGACATAGATTGAGCAGTAGCTATAGCTAACTTATTTGTAGCACATAATATGAAGTTTAAGTCATCAAAAAATGAGCTTCTATCTCCTTACAGAACTCAAGATATGATAAAAATGGTGAAAGTGAAACTAAAAATCAGATTTTGTGAAATTAAAGTTTAATACTATTATATAAGCACTCAAATAATATAGTATAAAATGTGAAATTAAAACCCACTAACTTATATATTACATTTATATAAATATGTATAAGGATAAATAAATGGAAATTTTATAAAAATGATAGTTTGATAAGTTTTATAAGTTATAAAACTATAAACATGATTTTTACGTTTTTTCGTCTAATACCATAAAATTAACGTTTTTCGTCAATTAAAACTTAGACGGTCGGACCCGTCTAATGTAAACTTTTTAAAGGTCATATACTGATATATAAGTACTTAATACAAGTAAAAACCGATAAAACCCGAACTATATAACATATGGACATTAACGGGCTAAGTAGCCTTATTGGACTATAAACCCGACTAGTTGGTAAAACACTTATAAACTTAATTATTGGGCTTAACCCATTTGGGTCCAACATGTAAAGTATAATACTGATAATAAAAGTATAAAATGGTCTAATTTAAGGTAATGTACTTATAATGGGCTTATTGGGCCTAAAACATGTAAATAGGTAAAACTAGTAAACTAGTATAAAAGTTACCAATACATAACACTAAAATGAGTAAATGAGAATGTATAAACCCACTTGATCATCATCATATATATAAAATCATCCTATGTATACATAATTGTTATTTTTATAAAGTCATTGGACAAAAGTGTAAGACCAATTATTATTTATATAGGGTTCCGTGATTGAAGCACGTATCGTACATCCGAATTGCCGATAACACGCCTTCCCACATCAACGTGAGTTCATAGCCTCGCACTCTTTTAAATGTTTTTATGAAATGTTTTATAAACCCGCGAGGGAGATAACATGTTATTTTTGATAAAATAGGACACAATTTGTCCCGATTGTTTGTTTATTTATTGATTTGGACCCGAATGATTGTATGACCCGATGAGTAATTATATGACTCGATGTGTGAAATAAAATGGATTATTAAAGTTAGGTTATGTCACTAAAAGTCCCATTAGCATGAATTGTAAACTACCGGGATTTGGTAGACGTTTATGCATATAATAGTACTATTTGGGGACGATCACCCCAGTTCGCGCCTTGACGGTTGATCCCTGTCGTGCCACATTGATTGGTAAGCAAATTTATGTATGAGAAGATTTAAACAAGCGTGATTATTGTGACGACACGCTAATTTAGATGGGCAAATGAGTTTTGGGTTAGCTACCCGTTGTTTATTGTAGTAAGGTAACACTGTCATGCGGCTTATAATAATCCAAATAACGAAATACTGCTATACGCACTGAATTACGATATATTGCCTGACTAGCAATACGGGGTCTTATTATTGATTTTATGTTCGTGTTTTGGTTTTACATAACCATATTCATATAATGGTTTTTATTTAACTTTATACAACGTTATAAAACGTATTGTATAATGTTTTTACGACAATGGTTCGTATAATGATTTTTAAGGCAAACGCCTATATTACAATTTTTGATAAGGATTTGTATAAAATGACTTTGGCTATTTTATGGCCTATTACAAAGATTTGTACAAAGTGATTTTCGGTAATAATTTTATACCGATGTTATATTGATGGATTTTATTAAACTCTATGAATTCACTCGGCGTTATCGCTGACCTTTTCTTTTAACATGTTTTATCTCAGGTACTTGAAGGTGATTCTCGGGAAGACAACAAGAATTCATGGCCCGCATCTAAATAATAATTTCCATTCAAATTATTTGTAAAACCTATATGAAATACAATGACTTAGGACCTATGTAAATTTGATATTTATGAATGAAAATGCTTTATTATTAAACGACGCGATTTTTGAGCGTTGTCTATTATGTGAGTAATGTGCTATCCCGTAACACCAACGAGTCTTCCGATGTATTGAGTTGTATAAATTTGGGGGTGTTACATGTTTTGGCCGAGAAAAGTGGAAAATTCATATACTGCTTGTACTATTGCGACAGCTCCCATCGTAATATCTAGGGTTTTGGATTGAGATCCATATTGCGACTGGTATTGTGATTGGATTTCATCTTGTCACATTGTGATCCATATTGCGATTGGCATTGTGAATGGAGTTCATTTTTTGATATTGCAACAGTGTATTGCAACAGGGTATTGCGACAGGGGTATTGCGACAAGGTATTGCGACAGTATTGCGATTGGAGTATTGCGATTAGAGTATTGCGATTGGAGTATTGCGATTGGAAGTATTGCGATAGGATTTATTGTGATTGGACTGATTGCGATACAACATTGCGACAGCATTCCTTTTAGACATTGCGACATCATTCCTTTAGACATTGCGACAGCATTCCTATTAGGCATTGCGATAGAACAACAAGTATTCCAAGATTTTTCAAAAACGTGTTTTTGAAAATTTTGTGTGTAATTTAGTCTTGGAACTTTTTGGTTTATCCAGAACATAATTTAGGGGATTTCTACATTATTTCTCGGTTTTAACACACAACAACAAACACATTAACTTTCTCTCATTGATTCGATCAACGTTTGTAAATCTTACCTTATTGAAATGGAGTACACATCTCTTACGGATAAGTCCATCCTCTCGGGTACGGATAATCGTCCACTAATGTTGGTGAAGACTATGTATGAGGAATGGGCTTCCCGAATGGAACTTTATTTGTTGAACAAGGAGAATGGACACCTAATTTGGGCATCGGTGCTCAATGGACCATTGGTATATGGTACTGTGACGGAAGGTATTGTTTCTCGTCCTTGCACTACGGTTGAACTAACTGGAGATGCTAAGATACAAGACAAGTGTGATAAACAAGCAAAAAATATCATCAGGAAAGATGAATGTGGATACTGACACATAATATAGAAAGGATAAAGAATCAATTATGATGTGTTCCTTAATAATGACTGTGCAAAATAAATTGCCGAACATTTTAGAAATAACTGATGCTTGTAAAAAGGATAATATAGATAATAAAAAGGGGTTCGCGGCTAATGTGAACCATTAGAATTGAGAAGCCGATGGCGTTAAATGATTAAAAGGCCACTTGTTGTTGCCTAAATATGGATGATTTTGAGATTTAGTCATGTTGAAATCTCGTAAGTATAAGTATTCTATTCATGTCATTTCGGACTAAATGTATCTTTATCTAAAGAAGTTATACTGATGGCAAATTATGAAGGCATACATCGCCTCATACATTAGTAAACGTCTAACTATTGCAAAGGTCATCATCCGAATTTGATTCGATTTGGGTCATCGTCGACAGACTGGCCAAATCTGCTAATATCATTCCTGTTAATGATAGATTCTCGATGAAGAAATTGCCTCTTTTGTAATTAAAGGAGTTGTGTAAGCATTGTGCCTGTATCAATCATCTCTATCAAGATCCTCGCTTCGCATCGAATTTCTAGAGATTTGCTCAGAAATCATTGGGAACGAACCTTGATAAGAGTACTGTTAACCACCCCAATCGAACGAACGAGGTAAAGTAACGATACAAGACACTAGAAGTGTTGCTTAATGCTTGAATAATTGACCTTTGGTAATAAACCGTAAAATCATTTTCCTTTGGAGAGATTATCATTGATAATTATCGTATTAGGATCGAGATCGAATCTTGTTAGGATCTAAATATGAGAGCATCTGTAAGCAGGATTTGGGATAAATACACCCAACATACACCCATTGTGAGATGGACATGTCTTTTAGGTTTTAGGTTGCCTATGATGACAAACCTAACCTTACAAGATACCCGACCCGCGAGACTTGAAATGATTGTTGAAATTAGGATCTGATTATTGACTGCCGATAATGGGCAGGAGGTAATGTGAATATGAAATGTAGATCTTGAAGTGCATGATGGGTAGCGCAGTTATGCCAAAAATATTCACCATAGAAAGATGAATGGAAGATCTGAAAGATCTTGGGAAGTAAGTCCCCGTTGAATGGGACCATCGAGATGATGTAAAAATTGCTTTGAAAGGCATATAAGCTGGATCTACCTTATGACTTCAAGGGCTGCATGAATTATGTTTCGTGTATCTAACTTGATGAAATATCTATCAAGTGAAAATATGACTATTCCTTAATGAAGTTTAGATCAGCGAAAAGTTGCATTCATCAAAAACCCGTGAACATCATGGATAGAGAAAGTAAGTCGACATTAAGCCTGGTCTTATTCCCGTAGTTATGTTTGATGAAACTCGCGTATTGTAATGAATTACACTTGTGAGAAAAGACCGAATGTGGAGGAAATACCCACATGGCTTTAACTCTATAAGAAGCGAGTAGTAAGATAAATTGATCTTTGAGGCAAAGATCCTGTTTAGGGGTAAATGTTGTGACAATCCGTCAATTTATGGTTGATATTTTATTCTCAAGTATTATTCAAAATCATTATTTTAATGTTATATTATGAACTCACTCATTTTTGGAATAAACTTGGGCTTACGTCTTGAAGTAGCATCGACTACGTCTAAACCAGAGGACTCTACGTTACGTGCTTACGTTTACATACACCGTTTTTGGTGACAGTCTGACATTTCAGGAAAATAAATTTATTCGTGAATATTATTTTGGAATTTAAATTTGTGTTGGTTCATAAACTTACAAATTTACGAGAAGAGATTAGGACTTACGAGTATAATTTAACGTCCTTTACGACTAAACCGGAAACCCTAGGATTACGTATTTACGTTTTTGAACTCCGTTTTTGATGAGACAATTTTTATTAGATTCGTTTTGTGCCGTTGATTCATAATTTATAAAAACGTTTTTCGTAAAACGACCCGAGGGCACGCAAATCGAGGAAACTAGAATCGAGAAGTACCCGTAAATTAGTGGGATGAGACAAGTTTACACTTGCCTCACCCCACCATGAGATGGGTAAAGCTTATTTAACACACTTAAGGTGTGTCAACTTTACATGAAAAGACTAGGACACTTGTCCTAATCTTTACACCAAACTAGCAACCTAACAAAACCATTCAACATTAAACCACTTCCTCACTTTTCTACATGCAAAACAACTCACAACTCTCTCTTGTTATCTCTCTATGAACGTCCCATATACCCTCATAAACCACCATTTGATCAAAAATTCAACCATGAATCATGTGTTTAACTTGCACAAGATGAAAACCCTTTGAAGATATGAAGATTGGAGGTGATCTTAACATGTGAAAAGGAGTTTTCATGAAGGTCTTTGGGTTGATTTTCTAGAAGGAGTTTAGGGCTGATTTCATGGAGGTGTTCATCCATTTGAAGGACTCAAGAATTTTCCTTGCTAAAGTTGAAGATTTCGTAACAAGGAACCAAGCCTTGTTCATCAAAATCCCATCTTTTCATCATCTTGGTGGTATAGAGATTATTTCTCCCTATCATCTTGTTATTTTGAATATGTAATCTTGTATTTTATTCATGTATGTTTATGTATATGATTATGAATGATGATAAAAATATTATGTGGGGATTTGGTATGGATAGATTTGGTTAAAAAGATTGAAAACTACAAGAAAAGATGTTAAAATCTTACTTAAAATAGTAGGCTGTATAAAACAGTAAAGAACCTTATGATAAACTGATAAAATGGTATAGCTAAATTGATATACAGTAAGTATTAGGACTTGTACATATGTGAGAGTTGGCCATGCAATGGAATCATTATAATGAGTGAGATATGATCAAAACAAAATTAGTATACCAATCTGAATAGTCTGATTTGTAGGGACTGTTAAGGATACTTAGACATAGATTGAGCAGTAGCTATAGCTAACTTCTTTGTAGCACATAATATGAAGTTTAAGTCATCAAAAAATGAGCTTCTATCTCCTTACAGAACTCAAGATATGATAAAAATGGTGAAAGTGAAACTAAAAATCAGATTTTGTGAAATTAAAGTTTAATACTATTATATAAGCACTCAAATAATATAGTATAAAATGTGAAATTAAAACCCACTAACTTATATATTACATTTATATAAATATGTATAAGGATAAATAAATGGAAATTTTATAAAAATGATAGTTTGATAAGTTTTATAAGTTATAAAACTATAAACATGATTTTTACGTTTTTTCGTCTAATACCATAAAATTAACGTTTTTCGTCAATTAAAAGTTAAACGGTCGGACCCGTCTAATGTAAACTTTTTAAAGGTCATATACTGATATATAAGTACTTAATACAAGTAAAATCCGATAAAACCCGAACTATATAACATATGGACATTAACGGGCTAAGTAGCCTTATTGGACTATAAACCCGACTAGTTGGTAAAACACTTATAAACTTAATTATTGGGCTTAACCCATTTGGGTCCAACATGTAAAGTATAATACTGATAATAAAAGTATAAAATGGTCTAATTTAAGGTAATGTACTTATAATGGGCTTATTGGGCCTAAAACATGTAAATAGGTAAAACTAGTAAGCTAGTATAAAAGTTACCAATACATGACACTAAAATGAGTAAATGAGAATGTATAAACCCACTTGATCATCATCATATATATAAAATCATCCTATGTATATATAATTGTTATTTTTATAAAGTCATTGGACAAAAGTGTAAGACCGATTATTATTTATATAGGGTTCCGTGATTGAAGCACGTATCGTACATCCGAATTGCCGATAACCCGCCTTCCCACATCAACGTGAGTTCATAGCCTTGCACTCTTTTAAATGTTTTATAAACCCGCGAGGTAGATAACATGTTATTTTTGAGAAAATAGGACACCATTTGTCCCGATTGTTTGTTTATTTATTGATTTGGACCCGAATGATTGTATGACCCGATGAGTAATTATATGACCCGATGTGTGAAATAAAATGGATTATTAAAGTTAGGTTATGTCACTAAAAGTCCCATTAGCATGAATTGTGAACTACCGGGATTTGGTAGACGTTTATGCATATAATAGTACTATTTGGGGACGATCACCCCAGTTCGCGCCTTGACGGTTGATCCCTGTCGTGCCACATTGATTGGTAAGCAAATTTATGTATAAGAAGATTTAAACAAGCGTGATTATTGTGACGACACGCTAATTTAGTTGGGCAAATGAGTTTCGGGTTAGCTACCCGTTGTTTATTTTAGTAAGGTAACACTGTCATGCGGCTTATAATAATCCAAATAACGAAATACTGCTATACGCACTGAATTACGATATATTGCCTGACTAGCAATACGGGGTCTTATTATTGATTTTATGTTCGTGTTTTGGTTTTACATAACCATATTCATATAATGGTTTTTATTTAACTTTATACAACGTTATAAAACGTATTGTATAATGTTTTTACGACAATGGTTCATATAATGATTTTTAAGGCAAACGCCTATATTACAATTTTTGATAAGGATTTTTATAAAATGACTTTGGCTATTTTATGGCCTATTACAAAGATTTGTACAAAGTGATTTTCGGTAATAATTTTATACCGATGTTATATTGATGGATTTTATTAAACTCTATGAATTCACTCGGCGTTATCGCTGACCTTTTCTTTTAACATGTTTTATCTCAGGTACTTGAAGGTAATTCTCGGGAAGACAACAAGAATTCATGGCCCGCATCTAAATAATAATTTCCATTCAAATTATTTGTAAAACCTGTATGAAATACAATGACTTAGGACCTATGTAAATTTGATATTTATGAATGGAAATGCTTTATTATTAAACGACGCGATTTTTAAGCGTTGTCTATGATGTGAGTAATGTGCTATCCCGTAACACCAACGAGTCTTCCGATGTATTGAGTTGTATAAATTTGGGGGTGTTACATGTTTTGTCCGAGAAAAGTGGAAAATTCATATACTGCTTGTACTATTGCGACAGCTCCCATCGTAATATCTAGGGTTTTGGATTGCGATCCATATTACGACTGGTATTGCGATTGGATTTCATCTTGTCACATTGCGATCCATATTGCGATTGGCATTGTGAATGGAGTTAAATTTGTGATATTGCAACAGTGTATTGCGACAGGGTATTGCGACAGGGGTATTGCGACAAGGTATTGCGACAGTATTGCGATTGGAGTATTGCGATTAGAGTATTGCGATTGGAGTATTGCGATTGGAAGTATTGCGATAGGATTTATTGTGATTGGACTGATTGCGATACAACATTGCGACATCATTCCTTTTAGACATTGCGACAGCATTCCTTTAGACATTGCGACAGCATTCCTTTAGACATTGCGACAGCATTCCTATTAGGCATTGCGATAGAACAACAAGTATTCCAAGATTTTTCAAAAACGTGTTTTTGAAAATTTTGTGTGTAATTTAGTCTTGGAACTTTTTGGTTTATCTAGAACATAATTTAGGGGATTTCTACATTATTTCTCGGTTTTAACACACAACAACAAACACATTAACTTTCTCTCATTGATTCGATCAACGTTTGTAAATCTTACCTTATTGAAATGGAGTACACATCTCTTACGGATAAGTCCATCCTCTCGGGTACGGATAATCGTCCACTAATGTTGGTGAAGACTATGTATGAGGAATGGGCTTCCCGAATGGAACTTTATTTGTTGAACAAGGAGAATGGACACCTAATTTGGGCATCGGTGCTCAATGGACCATTGGTATATGGTACTGTGACGGAAGGTGCTGTTTCTCGTCCTCGCACTACGGGTGAACTAACTGGAGATGCTAACATACAAGACAAGTTTGATAAACCAGCAACAAATATCATTCTCCAAGCCCTTCCTCCAGATGTCTAAAAACTCGTTAGCAAACATAAAGTTGCCAAAGAGTTATGGGATAGAATTCGTGTTCTAATGCAAGGCACCTCGTTAACTAAACAAGAACGAGAGTGTAAGCTTTATGATATTTTTGATAAGTTTGCCTATGTGCCAGGGGAGACTCTCAATGACTACTATCTGAGATTTACCCTATTGTTGAATGAGCTAAATATCTATGGCATGGCAATTCCTACGTTTCAATTGAACACCAAGTATTTGAACACTCTTCCTTCAGAATGGAAAAAGTACATGACGGATGTTAAATTGGCTAAGGACTTGCATAACACCAATGTGGATCAACTTCAAGCTTTTATTCAACAACACGAATGCCATGTGATCGAGGCTCGGTTGTCTAAACCTCAAGTTCATGATCCACTTGCCACGTATGCTTCTCAACAAAACATGGCTTATACTTATCAACAACCATCATACTTGCAACAGCCACCACCACACACCTATCAGCAACCATCTTATCAACCACTAATGATGCCACAGCAAGCATTTCAACAAAGTGTTCATCAACAATCTTTTCCACAGCAACCACCATATCAGACATCACCATCACAAGCCAACACTTATCCATTGGGCTATACTCCTCAGCAAGGATATTTTCCAATAGAAGCACAACCACCACAAGCTTGCTACTCTAATGAACTTCCACCAATCCAATCACCGGTCTTTACTCCAAATGATACGCCAGCTGATGTACTAAACCATCTCACTGCCTACTTGTCAAAACTTGTTGCAACTAGAGGATTTCCACCAACAAACAATAAGCTCCGCACCTCTTCAAATCCTCGACAACAAGCTACTGTTCAAAATGGTCAAGTAACATTAGAACCTATTCAGGGAATGCAAAATTCATATGGACCTCCTACAAGGACTGTGCATGCTCAAGCTGTGAATTCTCAAGCTAATGGAAATGGAAGCCCCATTGGTCCTCAAAAGGTTGTGACTTGCTACAATTGCCGAGGACATGGTCATATGGCTAGGCAATGCACTCAGCCGAAAAGGAGAAGGGATGAAGCGTGGTTTCTTGAGAAATTGTATTTGGTTGATGCTCAGTCTAAAGGAAAGATTTTGATTCAGAGGAGTTAGCATTTCTTGCAGACCCAGGGGCAGCAGATACTGAAGGCATTGCAGTCGTTTCCACTTCTAATGCAGCTTATCAAGCAGATGATCTTGACGCATATGATTCAGATTGTGATGACATTCACTCTGCCCAAGCTGCTCTCGTTGCTAATCTGTCTCACTACGGTTCTGATGTTGTCAGTGAGGTACCCACCACAACCAATCTTGGTAATGATGATAACCCACATCAAGTTGGGCATGAAAATGACAACCTCGAACAGCATTCGGGAACTAGTAACTCAAATGATGTGGTACTCAATCCTACACATTTGAGTGAACCTCAACCAAATGCTACGACAGGTATGGAATCTTATGCTCAACATGATTTGGTCATGGTGCCTAAACATATTATTGATCAAATGCATATGGCTCTCAGAAAGTCCGTAGATACGAATTCCACCCTAACTGCTGAGCTTGCGTTGCATAAAGAAAAGGTCAAAACCTTTGAAATGGTCCCTCAAGCAGAGAAAATAACATGTTCTGAATTTGACCAATTTCATTTTGAAAAGATTGAACAGTTGAAAGAAATAGAATCATTAAAAGCTAATCTTTCCAATGAATTAAAAGCAAAAGAGTCGGTTGTCAATGATTTTCAGAAACTTAAAATGGATTTCGAAACTCTCGAGTCTAAAAAGTTTGAATCAGAAATTAATGCTACCAAACTTCTTAAATTCAAGGAACAACAGCTTTTAAAACAATACGCTTCCACAGAAAAGGTTCATCTTTTAACTAAATCATTTAAAGAACTCAAACTTAAGCGTCTTCAAAATTTACCACCTAATCCCGGTTATGCAAAACAAGCTCGGCAATATATTCCCGGTCTTTATGATATGACCATAATTGGCAAATCAAAAGAAGCACCTTATGTTCGTAGTTCTGAGGAGACACAGTCACTTACGGAAGAAACTCATTCTAAAATGTTTTCAAAATTCCATACGATTGATTATGTTAAGCATAATAAAGATCAACTTTCTAAAAAGACACGTATTCGCTTACAAAAGGAATTAGCTGAACTAACAGTTCTTGTGCCCCCAAGTTTGTCAAATGAAACCCTCCTAGTACGTCTCCTACACTTGTCAAAACGGATTTAACGAAGTTACTTCCACCGGTAAGTAAGGCGTCCGTTAACTTAAACGCGGTACACCAACACTTAGCCGATTTTGACAAGGTCATTTTGGAACGTACGACGGCCACGGCCATAACGGAAGGTGAATGGAACTTTGAGCACACTAGAGCTGCGTTCTGAGACGAAATTGTTCTGTTTGTAAAGAATGTTAAAGCTTGTCTTAGTAATCTTGATCAAGATTTGCATTTGGAAATCGAAGAAGTTAAACTTGTTTTCAATGAAATGGATGATGCTTATGAAAACAGTTTACTTGAAATAGAACGGGTTTCTCGCCAAAATGATCAGCTTCTGAAGCAAGTGATGTCTCATGATATTGTTTCCGTCTGTGTGAATAAAAGTGTTGATAATGATTCTATTGTGCATAATGTTGAATCTGTAGATAATGTGGTATATAGTACTTGTCACGAATCTGACGCTGAATTTTTAAAGCTTCAAGATTCATATTCTTCGCTTTTAAAATGTTTTGATGAGATTCAAACACATTGTATTTCGCTTGAATGCAAGCAACAATTTATTCAAGAAATCTTTGAAACGTCATTCGAAGGTGTTAATATCGATGATGCAAATTTTGAAAAGAATTTTCGATTGAATTTACAATCAAAACAGCGTCAGCCAAGTGACAAAGTTGCCAAATCTTTGCCGATAGACATAGAGAAATCTATGGAGCTTAACTGTGTGAACGTACTTGAGGCCGTTGAGAATTTTAAACTTGATCTAGATAATCGAGTTCCAAGATTTTGTCCAAAGTTGATAACTTAAAACAGAAAGATACACGACTCTTCGATTCAGTAAAGCCCGCATGTGCTAATACCACTGCACATAATCAATCCTTGATTGAATAATTGAATCGAAAGTCGGTGGAAATATCTGATTTGAGGGAACAAATTTGTGATAAAAATCTGGTCTTGGTTAAGTTAAAGGAAACACTTCGTACTCTAAAAGGTAAGAATGTTGTGGATAACACAGCCACTGTCTCAGCATCGTCCTCTAGTGCAATCAAAAGGAACCTTATAGCCGTCACACCATTTAATAAGGGCCCTAGGACTAAACCATCTCAAACTTTGGTCACTAAAGATAAGGCGGAATCAAAACCAGCTTCTAATATTCCCGTGTTGCCTTCTATAGGAGTAAGCACCACTACTATGGCTCAAAGATCTAAGCTTAAAAGAAACAAGAAGAATGATAGGATCTTGCCCCCATCTAGTAGTCAAGTGAAGAAGAAAGTAGAAGCCCATCCTAGGAATGTTATTTTTGTTTTGAATAAAAAGAATCATGTAGCTAAACCTAAAGGCTCTGCGGTTGTGCAGCGTTCTAAGCCTACTGTGAATTCTAATTTGAAATGTTGGAATTGCAATGAATGTATGTTTTCTAGTCGTCATGATTCTTGCCTTATTGACCATGTGAATGAGATGCATGCCCGGAAAAATGGATTAGAATGGAAACCGACTGGGAAAGTGTTAACCCAAGTTAGTTGGTTGTGGTGCCCCACTAGTAGAACTTTCACTATAGTAGGAAATATGTGCCCTTTAACTAGGATCACTCCCACTAAAGCGAAGAAATCGTGCCCTTTAACTAGGAGTACCAAGGCTACCAAAACACAAGCGTGTCCTTTAACTAGGAACACCGACACTACTGTAGGAACCAAGTGCCCTTTAAATAGGTCTACTCCCACTGTAGTACCCACGAATAATCCAAAACCAAAAAAGTTGGAACAGTAAAACCTGTTAGTGCTAAAACTCACATTAGAAAACGCAGGAAGTCTAAGGGTCACACAAATGTTAGCAATTCTGATAATCTTATATCTATATCTGCTAACACTCTGGAACTAATAGTTTCCAATGCATTGTCTACTGTTGTTATTGAAAACAGGTGGTCCAAATTGTTCTCTGGTATTTGGACTCTGGTTGCTCCAAGCATATGATCGGAGATCACTCTCAGCTCAGAAATTTCGTCAGCAAGTTTTTTGGTACGGTTAGATTTGAAAATGATCATATTGCAAAGATAATGGGTTATGGTGAATATCATATTGGGAATGTTATAATTTCAAGAGTGTATTATGTGGAAGGTCTCAGTCACAACTTATTTTTTGTGGGACAATTTTGTGATGCAAACCTAGAAGTTGCTTTTCGAAAGCATACCTGCATCATTCGTAATTTGGAAGGGGTTGATTTATTGAAAAGTACTCGAGGGAATAATTTGTATACTTTGTCTCTACAAGACATGATGGCCGCTTTTCCCGTATGTCTTCTCTCCAAAGCATCGAAGACTAAGTCATGGTTATGGCATCGACGGTTATCTCATCTTAACTTTGACACTATTAATCATTTGGCGAAAAACGAACTTGTTCGTGGTCTTCCTAAACTTTCATTTCACAAGGATCATTTGTGTTCCGCGTGTACAATGGGGAAAATCACTAAGAAATCATACAAACCTAAGACTGAAGACACCAACCATGAGAAACTTTATTTGTTGCATATGGATCTTTGTGGGCCAATGCGTGTTGAAAGTCTTAGTGGTAAAAAGTACATCCTCGTCATTGTCGATGATTACTCTCGGTTTACATGGGTGAAATTTCTTACAACAAAAAATGAGGCACCTAAATTCATCATCGGATTTCTCAAGATGATTCAAGTGCGTCTCAACACTACTGTTCGACACATTCGTACAGATAATGAAACCGAATTTGTGAATCAAATCTTGCGTGATTATTATAAAGAAGTTGGCATATCTCATGAAACATCCGTTGCTCGCACTCCACAACAAAACGGTGTCGTTGAAAGGCGAAATTGCACACTTATGGAAGCTGCTCGAACGATGTTAATTTACGCAAAGGCTCCATTGTTTTTATGGGCAGAAGCAGTATCTACAGTAGTGTACACCCAAAACCGGTCACTAATTCGTAAACGCCATGGTAAAACACCTTATGAGCTTCTCCATGGAAAAGTACCAGATTTATCATATCTTCATGTATTTGGTTCTCTTTGCTATCCAAATAATGATGGTCACAATTTGGGAAAACTTCAACCAAAGGCTGATATTGGTATTTTCATTGGTTACGCACCCGCAAAGAAGGCATACCGAATCTACAACCATAACTCTCGCAATATCCTCGAAACTATGAATGTTGATTTTGATGAGCTGACAGCGATGGCTTCTGAGCAAAGCAGCTCTGAACCCGCACTTCATGAAATGGGACCCAGTAACATTAGTTCTGGTCTTGTCCCAAACAACCCCACTTCATCATCATTTATACCACCCACTAGGAGTGAATGGGATGCGTTGTTTCAACCGTTCTTTGATGAATTCTTTACTCCTCCAAGCATTGTGGCTCCAAAATCTGAGGTAATAGCTCCGGTAACCGAAGTTGTCGCTCCAGCAACCGAAGCACAATCAGATACGTCTACACATACAATTGGTCAAGATATACCCTCAACAAGTAATTCTCAACCAACACATGTTTCAACTACCCATGTCATGCCTATTGATGATGAAGAGGATGATGATGGTCACGATTTGGAATTCGCTCAAATGCGTGAACTTCCATTCTTTGGTGTACCAATTCCCAACCCTAATCAAGTCGGGTCGTCCACCTCAGAGGAAGCTCCTTCTACGGTCTACTCCAATCCACGGATTCGTGAACATGACAGCAAGTGGACAAAGGATCATCCTATAGATTCTGTTATTGGTGACCCTAATCGTCCGGTATCCACACGAATTCAGCTACAAGAAAATGCAATATTTTGTCATTTTGATGCTTTTCTCACTGAAGTTGAACCTAAGACATGGCAAGAAGCTTTTACTCAATCCTGTTGGATAGAAGCTATGCAAGAAGAACTTAATGAATTTATACGTCTTGAAGTATGGGAACTTGTCCCATGCCCGGATCAAGTGCAGTTACTTACTTTGAAATGGGTATACAAGGTGAAACTCGATGAGTTAGGCGGAATATTGAAGAACAAAGCTCGACTAGTAGCTCGTGGATAAGCAATTATTGGGCATCGACTTTATGGAATCCTTTGCACCTGTTGCCCGTTTGGAAGCTATTAGACTATTCCTCGCTTATGCAGCCCACATGAATATGATCGTCTATCAGATGGATGTGAAGACGGCGTTTCTGAATGGTGAAATCAAGGAAGAGGTCTATGTTCAACAACCAGATGGTTTTGTGAATCCTAAATATGCAAATCATGTGTACAATCTTAAGAAGGCTCTCTATGGGTTGAAGCAAGCTCCACGCGCATGGTATGATCTATTGTCACAATTTCTCATTACACAAGGCTTCGCTAAAGGCAAGGTGGATCCCACGCTGTTCATTCAGAAACAAGTTAAAGATATGATTATGGTACAAATATATGTTGATGATATTATATTTTCAGCCTCGACCCAAACCTTATCTGACAAATTTGGGAAACTCATGTCTTCCAAGTTTAAGATGTCAATGATGGGAAAGGTATCATCCTTCTTAGGGCTTCAGATATCTCAGAGTCCCAGAGGCATCTTTATCAATCAATCCAAGTATGCCCTTGAATCGCTAAAGAAGTACAAGATGGAATCTTGCGACCCCGTGGATACTCTAATGGTGGACAGAACTAAACTTGATGCAGATTCACATGGAGTTGCCGTTGATCTGACACTTTATCGTGGAATGATCGGTACTCTTCTGTATATCATAGCTAGTCGACCTGATCTACAGTTTGCTATATGCATGTGTGCTCGGTATCAAACTAGGCCTACTGAGTTACACTTAGCTACTGTTAAACGGATCTTTCGATATCTTAAAGGAACCATTAATCGGGGACTTTGGTATTCGAAGGACTCTTCTATTGCACTAATGGCATATGCAGATGCGAATCACGCGGGTTGTCAAGATACAAGGCGTAGCACGAGTGGAACATTGTAACTACTAGGAGATCGATTAATCAGTTGGGCATCGAAAAGGCAGAAAAGCGCTGCAATTTCAAGTACGGAAGTAGAATACATAGCTATGTCCGGTTGCTGTGCTCAAATTCTTTGGATGAGATTGCAATTAACCGACTATGGTCTAGGTTTCAACAAAATTCCGATGTACTATGACAACAAGAGTGCAATTGCCTTATGCTGCAACAACGTTCAATTCTCTCGGTCGAAGCATGATAGATGTGAAAACACCCATCCTTTTACCACTTATTTCTTACTAAAACAAGACCAAAACGCGTATTTAATATCATTTGTTTGGAATTATGCGTGGTTTTTGTGTCGATTGTGTTTTCAGAGTCAACCGGATGAATATTGAAGAAAACATGGGATTGCACGGGTTTTATCGAAGAAAAAGACTCAAGACGAAGTCTATTGTCCAAGAGATGCAAAAGATTTGAAGTCAATGGGCCTATTTGAAGATTTATCGAAGAAAAGGACCAAAGATGGAAGATTTACATATGTCGAAGAAACTCAAGTCTATTAAACGAAGAAATTAAAAGACGAGTTGAATTTAATCGACGACAAATCCCGAATCAGAATCGAAAACGTCAACTTTTCTGAAAAGACGAGAAGACAAGAAGAACGGGAGAAAGCCCACTCACCAACAAAAGACAAGGACTATAAAAAGACCAACCCTTCACACTTTTTGAGCAGTTTTTAGTTTTCCTCTTTTCCTTTCTTTTGTTTCGTAGGGAAGAAGCCAACACTACAAAGGTGTTGGTGATTTTGATTCTTGTTTTCACAAATCTTGTAGTTTTAATCTTTTACTTTGATTGTTTTAACATTAATCTATCAATTTAATCCTTCCATCAATCTTGTTCATCTTCATCTTTTTGATTTAAAGCTTAAAGTTCTTATTTGGTTGATTTTATCTTCAAAAGTTATTGGTTTTTGTGTTTTTATTGTTGGGATTTAATGTTTATGGTTAGTAAATGATAAGTATTTAGTTTGGTTAAAATCTTTTGGTTAAATTTGGCTTGTTTGGATTAAAATTGTGTTTCCCTGCTTTTTCTGCTTACTGTTCGTCATTCCCCAGTATTTCGAATCAACTCCTTCATCCGGAATATCCAATATTCCGGATCAACCTAGTATTCCGCATCAGTGCCCTTCATCCGGAATATCCAATATTCCGGATCAGTGCTTTTCATTCGAAATATTTATTATTCCGAGTCAAGTTCTTCATCCGGAATAACTTTTTATTCCGGATCAACGTCCTTCATCCGGAATATTCATATATTCCGGATCAGCCTCCTTCACCTGGAATATCCATTATTCCGGATCAACTTATTATTCCGCATCAAGCTTTTATTCCGCATGAGTATTTTATTCCGAATGAACCAGTTATTCCGCATGAAGCACTTATTCCGCATGAACTAGTTATTCCACATGAGCATTTTATTCCGAATGAACCTATTATTCCGCATGAAGGATTATTCCGCATGAGCAAGATATTCCGCATGAAGCATTTTGTCTGATTTATTCCGGATCAAGCATACATTCCGAATGAAGCACTTTTTCAGGGTATTTTCAGTTACTGTTTAATTTTATTTTTAATTCAAGTTTTATTTTAATTAATTAATTGCTTGTAGTAGAATAGAAAACCAAACCCCCTATTTGTCACCAAGAACAACTATTCCACTTTGAGCTGTGATCAATTCGAGAAGATTCCGAGACATAACCTTGAACCCATACAAAAATCTCGTGTATCAAATGGCGCCGCTGCCGGCTCTTCTCGTTAAGATTAACAGATTTTTGTGAGAACTTGGATTTTGGGATCCGTTCGCCGTGAACGTTATTTTTTCATAAAAAATTTCAAAAATCCTAAAAAAAATATAAAATATTCAAAAATACAAAAAAATTAAAAAAAACCATAAAAACCGAAAATATTTCTTGTTTGCCTTGTTAGTTCTTTTGTAGGTGCATGTGTACACGTTCGACGTCTTATCAAGAGCCCGAGCCTCTCGAAGACTTAGACATGGCCGGTGTACACAACAACAATAACAATCTACCTCAAAACAACAACAATAACAATCCACCTCTAAACAACAATAATAACAACAATGAACCTCTATCGGACAATCGCCCTATGATTGAACTGTTACAAGCACATGTGGAGGGCAACAATGATCCAATTGTCATACCCACGATTGCAGCCAACAACTTTGAGCTCAAATCCGGCTTTATCCGGATGGTCTCTGCTCAACCATTCTTGGGGCGTACCATTGATGATCCTCATGACCACATCAAAAGGTTCTTGCAACTCACGAATACGGTCAAATTCAATGGTGTTCCACAAGAGGTAATCTGTTTAAAACTTTTTCCTTTCTCCTTAGAGGGACAAGCCCGGCATTGGCTTGCAAAGGAACCGCCACAAAGTATCCTGACGTGGACGGATTTGGAGACCAAATTTATCAACTAATTTTTCCCACCCTCTCGTACTACCGCTTTACGGAATGAAATCATTAATTTTGAACAAAAGTACGATGAGACTTTTAGTGAATCTTGGGACCGTTTTAAAGATCTTTTAAGAAAGTGCCCACAACATGGTTTTACCAAAGTGCACCAAATTAATACTTTTTATAACGGTTTAAGCATGAATGACCAAGATTCACTAAATAGTGCCTCGGGGGTAATATTTTGGTTAAGACTTCTAATGCCGCTTGCGATATTATTGAAAATAAGTCTCGTGTGCAAACCAAGAGTGTTCGGACCAATTCCGCTAGTGCTAGTACTAGTGACAACGACAAGCGACTTGACAAAATTACTACGCTTCTTGAATCGCTTGTTACCCACACCGCTAACAACACCAACAGCATCAACGCTAAAAATGCTCAAGACGCTCAAGTCAATGCGGTTAGCCAACCATGTGAAATATGCGGGGGTCCTCACTCTTACAACACTTGTACCTCCACCCAAGACTATTCTTCTGAGAATGTTAATGTAGCATACGGTACCTATCCTCCGGCCGCTTATCAAGCTCGTCCTCAAGGTGACCGCAACTTGCTTAGCTACCGCTCAAACAACTTTCTTTCCCCGCCCGATTTTCCTCCTAACAACCCAAACCAACAACAAAACCTCAATCGCCCTCCTCAACAACAACCTCGTGCACCATACCAACCACCTCAAAGACAACCATATCCACCTCAAAGAAACAACCAAGTTTACCAACAACCTGCTTATCAACCACCCGCATACAATGCTCCTGCCAACCAACCCACCGCATTACCCCAAGATATTGGAACCTACATGAGGACTAATGATGTGATCGTGGACAATCTCCAGCGGGAAGTGCTCAACTTGAAAGCAGACATGGTGAAACAAGGGAACGATCTTCGAGCTAATATGCGAAACACTTTGGCAAGTCAAACGAATGACTTAAGGAACATGATGGCTAGTTTCTTCCAAGGTAATCAACCCTCTTCTTCGGGTACTCTTCCGAGTAACACCGTTGCGAATCCAAGAGGGGAGATGAAAGCAATCACCACTCGCAGTGGCAAAGGTACCAAGGAACCCGAGCTTCCTATACCTTCACCGGTGATTTTGACTAAGGAAAACGAGTCACCTGCTCCTATTCCTCATCCTTCTACTTCCCCAATTTCTCCACCTATTACTTCTACCCCTCCTCCACCCAAGGATGTGAGTGATCCTATTCTCCCCAAGCCTTCCTCTTCTTCCGATATACCTTATCCCTCAAGGTTGAGGAAAGTGAAGCTCAAAAGCAAGGACGAAATTCAGGTTTTGAACTTTCTCAAAATGCTTAAACAATTGAATTTCAACATCTCCTTCGCTGAGGCTCTCGCTCACATGCCTAAATACACGAAAATGTTCAAAGATCTTCTTAGCGACAAAGAGAAGCTTCTTGATATTGCTAATACCCAACTTAATGATAATTGCTCTGCAGTGCTCTTAAGGAAATTGCCAACCAAGCTTGGTGATCCGGGTCGCTTCTTAATCCCTTGCAACTTCCCGGGAGTAGAGAATTGCATGGCCCTAGCCGATCTAGGTGACAGTATTAACTTAATGCCTTTAAGTGTTTGGAAGCAATTATCTCTCCCTGAGCTAGTCCCCACCAAAATGACTTTGGAATTAGCTAACCGTACGGTTGCTTATCCAGTGGGGATAGCCGAAGACGTCTTTGTAGGAGTCGATAAATTCACTTTTCCTGCTGATTTCGTCGTGGTCGACTACGATATGGACCCTCGTGTGCCATTAATCGTTGGACGTCCTTTCTTGAGGATCGGTCGCACTCTCATCGATGTTGAAGCGGGTGAGCATATCATGAGAGTGGGTGACGATAAAATCGTTTTCAACATGGGAAAGCTTTCTAAACAGCCTTATTCATACGAGAGTTAATTGTATTGAAGTTCTTGATGAGGCTTGTGAAGAACACTTTATTGATGCTTGTAAAAGTATTCCTACCTCTCTTCCCAATATTGAGACCGTTTCCTCTATTGATTCATCACTATCTCTATTTGGAGAAAGTGATTTCCTTTGGAAAGATTTGGAAGCCACCATGGGAGATGTGAACTTGAAACATGACGATTCTCCCACCGATTGGGATGAAGACATTCGTCTCATTGAAAACCTTCTCAAAGAGGACCTTATTTCTCCACCATCTCCCAAGGCTATTGCTATCGATGCACCGACTTTGAATACGCCTCACATCGAAAATCCTACGGATTTAGAACATAAGGAGTTGTCGCCCCATCTCGAGTACGTGTTCCTTGAAGATAAGAAGAAGTCGCCCGTCATCATTGCTAAGGACTTGAAAGAAGAAGAGAAATCTCGCCTCATCGCCGTGCTTAAAGATCATAAGAAGGCAATTGCTTGGAAAATTTCCGATATCCGCGGAATTGATCCAAACTTTTGTACTCACAAGATTCTCATGGAAGATGACTTTAAACCCGCAATCCAGAACCAAAGAAGGGTTAATCCTCGCATTCATGACGTCATCAAACAAGAGGTTATCAAACTTCTAGATGCCGGCTTGATTTACCCTATTTCGGATTCGCCATGGGTAAGTCCCGTCCATTGTGTGCCCAAGAAGGGCAGAATAACCGTTGTTCCCAATGAACACAACGAGTTGATTCCCACTCGTCTCGTTCCTGGGTGGAGAGTTTGTATCGACTATCGCAAACTCAATGATGCCACGAGAAAAGATCACTTTCCTCTTCCTTTCATGGATCAAATGCTCGAGCGTCTAGCGGGTAATGACTATTACTGCTTTTTAGACGGTTTCTCTGGGTATTTTCAAATTTCCATCGATCCCAAAGACCAAGAAAAGACCACATTCACTTGTCCCTACGGAACATTTGCTTACAAACGCATGCCTTTTGGTTTATGCAATGCTATTGGGACGTTCCAAAGGTGTATGATGGCTATCTTCCATGACATGATTGAAGAAACTATGGAAGTCTTCATGGATGATTTCTCGGTTTATGGTGATTCTTTCTCTGCTTGCCTTGCCAATTTAGAACGTATGCTTAAACGGTGTGAAGACACTCGCCTTGTTCTTAATTGGGAAAATGCCATTTCATGGTAAAAGAGGGCATCGTGCTAGGACACAAGATCTCCAAAGCCGGTCTTGAAGTGGACCGTGCTAAAGTCGATGTTATTACTAAACTGTCTCCACCTTCAACCGTGAAGGGTGTGAGAAGTTTCCTTGGTCATGCGGGCTTCTACCGTCGCTTTATCAAAGATTTTGGGGAAACCTTGGTTTCCAGATCTTTGAAGCTACTAGTAATGATCATTGTTCATATGATTAAACAATCAAAGCGGAAATAGAACAACAATCATTAACAAGGTGTTTAGGCACGAATAACATGAATTAAAACAATAGGGATGTTCATTATATTAATAACAAACATCCACTAGACGTGTATACATTGAATCCCATGTCTAGTGCACACACGCTTTAGGTTTACATTGTGAATGAATTGATATATAAAACCTAAGACCCTTGGTTCCTTTTATAGTGTAAGGATTAGGGTTTACAAGAGATAATAACAAACAAACAAGTAAATCTTCTATTTAAATAAACTTATGCAGAATATCTTTGCATGTTTATCTAAATAGAAGCTTCCATAAGCTTCTTTGTCTATGTTTTATCAATGCTTGAATAGTATGTAACAATGCTTAGATTGTACATGACAACTCTTGAGCCAACAACGCTGGATTTGTTCTTGTCAACGCCTAAATTGCTCTTGACAACGCTTAGACAATATCTTCATGTTTTCTTCGTTTTTGAGTTTCTACCACATCAACTTTTTGACCCAACAATCTTCCCCTAGTTGATGTCGGCAAAACTCTATGTGTATCTCTTGTAAGTTGTACATGATCTTCAAATTGCTTCCCCTCAAGTGTAGCATGTATGTCTTCCCCTTTTTGTCACATCAACAGGGAAGTAAACAATGTTGCAATCTTTGAAGATTCTCCAAATGTAGGCTCTGTGTAATGATCTTGAAGAACAATTAATATAATATTTTTGATGTAGAAGTAGAATAACCCAACCTTGTGTTCCATGTCTTGTACTATCCATGTGACTAAGAACTTATACTCATGGTACTAAGTATAAGTAGACCTCGATCCCTTGTCAATATTCTCATCCTATGTGAGACACTGAGCACGATAATGTAACTCCTTCAAGTGTTATGACAAGTCTTCGTCACCAACCAAGTAAGCACGAACAAGTTATCTTCAAAAGTAATGTTGACCAAACATGACTTTTTAAGATATGATAGAACACAAACTCGCGAAAATCTTCTTCAATCATCAAACTTACCATAAGAATTCTTCCCCTTAAGCTAACACCTCTTCATGAACACTTTTCATTACCTCGTGAATTGTTGCTAACTCGCTTTAAGATCATTAATTCCGTTGAAAAATATCCGAGCCATAAATATCAACATGATATTCTAAATTAAAACGGAGATTCCATGTACCTTCGTGTGTAAATACCACCTTTTTGTGTGCTCAAAACGTATCAATTTTCCAAACAGCAGCTATTCCTTTGTCGTCCAATAACCTTCTTTGTCCAATATCTTAACCATATGTATTACCAGATATCGGACAATACCTAACAGCGCTTGAACAATCATTCCTCGGACAACACTTGTCAATGCTTTCTATCAGCGTTAACTTTATTCTTATCAGCGTTTCAACCCCAAACACTGACCTCATTTGCAGCTACCTCATAAGCATATTATATTTGATCACTATGATATCCAAACTTCACATGAGCAATAATAATAATAATACCAAGAACTCATCACATAAAATCACGTGAATGAGTTTTGGAGACTCATTATCTATAATACTCAAGACTCAGCCGTACCTTTTGACTTTAACAACCAATCATATGCAATTCAAGCATATACCACCTTTGCTTTGTCTTGAAATTACAACGTCATGATTTAACCCCACATGAACGAATGTTAAACTGCAGCCTTTTTCATCATAGTTTAATCATCAATCAGTACGTCTCTTCTGTTTTAGACAAGAATACTTCATGTGATGTATTCTTTTGTGCAGTGTTTAAACAACTATTCTCTTTGGATAATGATCAGACGAGCAACATTATTAACCAATGACCTTCCACTTTTCTTTGCAGCAAATTACGGATCCATCAACAATATAACTTGTGGATCACAAATAAACATGACCTTTTAAAAACTGCGTACCTTTTGTCAAACAGATCCATCATGTGATAAAGCAGCCCATGTTATGTCATATCAAAAGACCTACTGTTGTACTATAATGACCACAAGAGCCTTTTGTTTTCATAGGAAGCAACATCACGTGAACCACTCCACCAGGACATCTTTTTCATACATTCCTTTATATCCATCATGTGAAATCGGAACATGATCTGTTTTTCTTCATTATAGGGCTTTTTCAATTGTCCAGCAACATAACATTAAATCCTTGATAATCACAGATCTAGGGTTTGTTTTTACAAAACCCTAAAAATGAAAATTATGTACAAGAGCCACGACTTCACGTTTTGATCCTTACTAAAACATCCTTGGATCACAACATCATTCTTTTCCTGTTTACAAACGATCTAGGGTTTGTAGAGAACCCTAAATCATAATTTTATGTAAAACAGGAAATCTAAAAATCACAACTGCTGCTGACTTTGATGCTAAATAACTTTTTCTTGGAGATACAACTTGACAATCCCTCCGGTGGATGTCTAGATATATGTGTATAGAACACACACAAGAAATTTCGTGACGATCCAACGGTCCAATAAAAAGTTATGGCCTTCAGAATACTGGTGCGCACACAAAAACGTCCAGAAAAATCCTAGACGGATTTTTCTTCTTTTCACCATACACGAACACCTTGTTGGTCCTAGCATCACGAGCCACGAGGCTCTGATACCAATTGTGGAAACCTTGGTTTCCGGATCTTTGAAGCTACTAGGAATGATCATTGTTCATATGATTAAACAATCAAAGCGGAATTAGAACAACAATCATTAACAAGGTGTTTAGGCACGAATAACATGAATTAAAACAATAGGGATGTTCATTATATTAATAACAAACATCCACTAGACGTGTATACATTGAATCCCACGTCTAGTGCACACACGCTTTAGGTTTACATTGTGAATGAATTGATATATAAAACCTAAGACCCTTGGTTCCTTTTATAGTGTAAGGATTAGGGTTTACAAGAGATAATAACAAATAAACAAGTAAATCTTCTATTTAAATAAACTTATGCAGAATATCTTTGCATGTTTATCTAAATAGAAGCTTCCATAAGCTTCTTTGTCTATGTTTTTCAATGCTTGAATTGTATGTAACAATGCTTAGATTGTACATGACAACTCTTGAGCCAACAACGCTGGATTTGTTCTTGTCAACGCCTAAATTGCTCTTGACAACGCTTAGACAATATCTTCAAGTTTTCTTCGTTTTTGAGTTTCTGCCACATCAACTTTTTGACCCAACCGATTTTTCTAAAATCGCTCGCCCGATGACCTACCTCTTGGAAAAAGATACTCCTTTTATCTTTTCCAATGAGTGTATCGAAACCTTCAACCTTCTTAAGGATAAGCTAACTAAGGCACCCGTCTTGGTTACCCCTAATTGGGAGCTGCCTTTAGAGTTGATGTGCGATCTTAGCGACTTTGCTATTGGAGCGGTTTTGGGCCAAAGAGTGAACAAACACTTCCAACCGATCCATTACGCTAGCAAGACAATGATGGGGGCTCAATTGCATTCCACGACAACCGAAAAAGAGCTTTTAGCTGTTGTCTATGCCTTTGAAAAGTTCCGCCCCTATCTTGTCCTTTCTACCACCATCGTGTATACCGATCAGTCCGTGTTGAAGTACTTGTTAACTAAACAAGATTCCAAACCAAGACTTCTTCGCTGGGTTTTGCTACTTCAAGAATTTAAAATCAAAATTCGTGATAAGAAGGGAGCTGAAAACCTAGCCGCGGATCATCTCAGTAGACTTGAGGATCCTTATCAAGGGGATCATCCGAACAAAGAGATCAATGACTCTTTTCCCCTGGAGACCTTAATGTCTATCAACTCGAATTCTGATGAAACCTCGTGGTTTGCGGACATTGCAAACTACTTGGCGGGTGAAATTCTCGTTGCCGGGTTAACATCCCAACAAAAGAAGAAGTTCTTCAAAGACATTAAGACTTACTTTTGGGATGACACGTATCTATTCAAACAATGTGCTGATCTGATTATTCGCCGATGTGTTGATGGACCGGCAGCTTTAGACATTCTTGAAGCTTGCCACAAAGGACCCACCGGTGGTCACTTTGGTCCCAACTACACCGCCAAAAATGTGTTTGACTCGGGATTTTATTGGCCCACCATTTACCGTGATGCTCACGAGATGGTTAAACATTGTGATGCTTGCCAAAAACAAGGTAAGATCACACATAAAGATGAGATGCCTCAAAATTTCATACAAGAATGTAAAATCTTTGATGTTTGGGGTATCGACTTTATGGGGCCATTCCCTTCATCTAAAGGAAACAAATACATCCTTGTAGCCGTTGACTACGTTTCTAAATGGGTTGAAGCCAAAGCTTTACCCACTAATGACGCAAGGGTGGTTTGTAACTTTTTGAAGTCGCTATTCGCTAGATTCGGGGTGCCTCGTTCCGTTATTTGTGATCGCGGGACTCATTTTTGCAATGACCAATTCGCAAGAGTCATGGCTAAGTATGGTGTAAATCATCGTCTTTCCACCGCTTACCACCCACAAACTAATGGCCAGGCTGAAATCTCTAACCGAGGATTAAAGCAAATTCTTGAACGAACCATGGGAGAGCATCGTGCCTCATGGGCCGATAAACTTGATGATGCTTTGTGGGCTTTTCGTACCGCTTACAAGACTCCGATTGGTTGTACACCATATCGTCTCGTGTACGGGAAAGCGTGCCATCTCCCCATTGAGTTGGAGCACAAGGCTTACTGGGCCTTGAAGTGGGCTAATTTCGATATCAACAAAGCCGGTGACCTACGCAAGATCCAACTCAATGAGCTGAATGAACTCCGGAATGAGGCTTATGAAAATTCTTTGATCTATAAGGAAAGGACTAAGCTCATTCACGACTCTAAGATTAAAAACCGCGAGTTCCAAGTTGGAGACAAAGTGTTACTCTTTAACTCTCGGTTGAAAATCTTTTTGGGCAAGCTGAAATCTCGTTGGTCCGGCCCATTCACCATTGCCCAAATTTTTCCATATGGTACTCTCGAGCTCGCTCAACCTAATGGACCTAATTTTAAAGTGAATGGCCAAGGAGTGAAGTTGTACTTTGGTGAGGACATCTCTCAGGAGATGATTCCATCCCTCACCACGTTTCCCATGAACTAATTTTGGGTCGAGTCAGGCTCGTGACTCGGTTATCAAAAACAAGCGCTCCTCGGGAGGCAACCCGAGTATCTATCCTTTTCTGTTTTAACCTTCTAAGTGTAGGGGGACCTCTATAGGTTGTTTGTGTTTGTGTCGTGATGTGATTACAGGGATGAATGCACTTTTGGAACCTTTGAAGAACCGTGATCCCGTGTTATCCGCAATCCGGTTCTATCTCTCAACTATCGTGATTCAATTTTCTTCATACTCACATTTGAAATTGATCACGTTAGTCGTCTCTTCCTTAACTTGAGTTAACCAACGTGCACAATGTCATAAGTGTAGGGGAGACTTTTCCCACATGCTTAAACATTGAGGACAATGTTTATCTTAAGTATAGGGGGGACTTCTATCAAAGTTTTAAGTGGACTTTTCCATGAAAATGCCTTCATTTAACCGGAAATCAACTTTTTCAACATTTTTCAAATTTTTTATTAACTTTGGCCATTTAGTCGTAATTTTTAAAATTTTTATCGTTGCTTTCATATGTATATATCCCGCAATAAAGTCAAAAATATTAATTAAGTGGTGTAGCTAGTTTTGAAATCTTTGACATATTAGGCCCGTTGCGATTATTTTGACTCAACCCGAATAGACTTATCCAAGTTTATTCTAGCTAGTATCCTTAACCATGTAGACCTTAATTGGTTTATTAGGCAAAGCATCCACGAGTCTCATTACTTGAGATTTTAAATTGTGGAGAACGAGAAATGATAGAGTCAATTATAAGTCGGTATTCTTGCACAAGCTCACTTGGTGTAATTATTTGCCTATTCTCCCATCACTTGCTAATAATTTATCTGCAATAAGTAAGGTCGTACGATTTGAAAAGTTACTTAGCTTCTAGCCCAAGATCGTTTAAAAGTTGCTCGGTAATGATAAGAGTTCATAGCCAAGGCATAACTTATGAAGCGGGGCGCGAAGATTGGCGAGTCCGAAAAGGCCCTAACAAGGCATGAGGATTCAATCTTATTGCTAAAGATCCAAGGTGATGTGAAAAGCATTATTCCCAAAATCAATATGAAGGATCAAGTCTCACGACGAAAAGCAATCAACTCCCATAAAGATCATGGAGAAGTCTATCCGAAAAGACCCTAACAAGGTATGAGGATAAATAGATCCAAGTCCGAAAAGGAGGCGGATCGTTGTATCTCAAAATCCTAATTAGCGATTGAAGAAATAATCATGAAGTCATGGTCAACAAAGTTGGAGTACTCCTCAAAAGTCTCCAAGTGAAGAAACTCTATTAACGAAGAGAAGACCATTATCTCAAGAACGTCTCTCAAGATATGAAGTATGAAGTACATGCCAAATATCGGCCCGAGAAAGGTCTCAAATCGTGAACCGAGTTATGCCAAGATATGAACTTTTTGATATCCCGAGAAGGAGTTTTAAGAGATTTTCTCCTTTAGCTAACTATTGATCAAATCGTCCTACTTTGCTTTTGGCCTAAATTAACTATCGCAATAAGTCCAAAAATGCATCTTCATGATCATTCTAAGACAAAAATAAAATATAAGAGATACACCTAGGAATAAGGGAGTTTAAGCATATAATTAAGCCATGTGTGTAAGTGTTTGATTTGCTAACTTATAATAACAATGATCTCGTTTTTAAGCTTAGTTTGGGGAACGTGAAACTTGAGGGTGATACATCTTCGCAGCACCAAAGCCCTAATGTAAGTCCTTGATCTCTTTGCAAGTTATTTCCATATAGCTATTTTCGAGTGAAAATGGTTTTCTATCCTTTTGTTTCCTTTAAAGTTTTGATTTCTCTTAGTACTCTAATTTTTTTTAGTAGTAATTTAATAAGGCCAAGGTTGATTGATTATGAGAAAAAGTGTAAAATTGCTTTATCACTAAGCATTGCATGAGGGCATGGCAATGGTTAAGTGTAGGGGATTTGATAGATGTGAAAACACCCATCCTTTTACCAATTATTTCTTACTAAAACAAGACCAAAACGCGTATTTAATATCATTTGTTTGGAATTATGCGTGGTTTTTGTGTCTATTGTGTTTTCAAAGTCAACCGGATGAATATTGAAGAAAACATGGGATTGCACGGGTTTTATCGAAGAAAAAGACTCAAGACGAAGTCTATTGTCCAAGAGATGCAAAAGATTTGAAGTCAATGGGCCTATTTGAAGATTTATCGAAGAAAAGGACCAAAGATGGAAGATTTACATATGTCGAAGAAACTCAAGTCTATTAAACGAAGAAATTAAAAGACGAGTTGAATTTAATCGACGACAAATCCCGAATCAGAATCGAAAACGTCAACTTTTCTGAAAAGACGAGAAGACAAGAAGAACGGGAGAAAGCCCACTCACCAACAAAAGACAAGGACTATATAAAGACCACCCCTTCACACTTTTTGAGCAGTTTTTAGTTTTCCTCTTTTCCTTTCTTTTGTTTCGTAGGGAAGAAGCCAACACCACTAAGGTGTTGGTGATTTTGATTCTTGTTTTCACAAATCTTGTAGTTTTAATCTTTTCCTTTGATTGTTTTAACATTAATCTATCAATTTAATCCTTCCATCAATCTTGTTCATCTTCATCTTTTTTATTTAAAGCTTAAAGTTCTTATTTGGTTGATTTTATCTTCAAAAGGTATTGGTTTTTGTGTTTTTATTGTTGGGATTTAATGTTTATGGTTAGTAAATGATAAGTGTTTAGTTTGGTTAAAATCTTTTGGTTAAATTTGGCTTGTTTGGATTAAAATTGTGTTTCCCTGCTTTTTCTGCTTACTGTTCGTCATTCCCCAGTATTCCGAATCAACTCCTTCATCCGGAATATCCAATATTCCGGATCAACCTAGTATTCCGCATCAGTGCCCTTCATCCGGAATATCCAATATTCCGGATCAGTGCTTTTCATTCGGAATATTTATTATTCCGAGTCAAGTTCTTCATCCGGAATAACTTTTTATTCCGGATCAACGTCCTTCATCCAGAATATTCATATATTCCGGATCAGCCTCCTTCATCCGGAATATCCATTATTCCGGATCAACTTATTATTCCGCATCAAGCTTTTATTCCGCATGAGTATTTTATTCCGAATGAACCAGTTATTCCGCATGAAGCACTTATTCCGCATGAACTAGTTATTCTGCATGAAGCACTTATTCCGCATGAGCATTTTATTCCGAATGAACCTATTATTCCGCATGAAGGATTATTCCGCATGAGCAAGATATTCTGCATGAAGCATTTTGTCTGATTTATTCCGGATCAAGCATACATTCCGAATGAAGCACTTTTTCAGGGTATTTTCATTTACTACTTAATTTTAATTTTAATTCAAGTTTTATTTTAATTAATTAATTGCTTGTAGTAGAATAGAAAACCAAACCCCCTATTTGTCACCAAGAACAACTATTCCACTTTGAGCTGTGATCAATTCGAGAAGATTCCGAGACATAATCTTGAACCCATACAAAAATCTCTTGTATCAAAGCACATTGACATTCGCTACCACTTCATCAAGGAGCAAGTGGAAAATGGAGTAATCGAGCTTTACTTTGTCCGATCTGAGTATCAATTGGCGGATATTTTCACGAAGGCTTTAGATCGCGCTCGGATGGAATTTTTTGGCCGACAAGCTGGGAATGAGAACTTTCTCGCTTGAGACTCTAAAGGAACTGGCAGATGAAGCGAAAGAATAGTAGTGGTAAACTATTCTCCGTATCCTTGGTGATAATTTGTATATATTGTTTATATTTTTATCCACAAAAGCAAAATACAAAAATATAAAACCATATAAAAACCATAAAAATTGAAAAATCTAGAAAAATCCAAAAATATTTTTACTTTATTTTTCAAAGGCATGTCTTTTGGTATGATAATATTTACGGTCTTAGAAATGTTGATTAATATTGACATGGCGCCATAAATAGAGTTCGTACAAAATTTGTACATATTTCATAAAACATGCCCTTATGGCTTGTAGTTATTTCTGACTACAACCCGGTTTTCATATTAAAGTCAAGTATTTCTTATGAAAGCTTTGGCTAACAACGAGAATTAATTTTCTCGGGCAAGGTTTACTTTAAAACGTTGTAAGGGATCAAGTTTACTTTATAACTTGGTCTAACACAAATCTATGTACGTTTCAGTGCATTTATTTATTAAAACAAGAGAAGTCTTGTTTTTATGAAGCTATCATCTCTACAACCATAGCTATCTACATTTGGTATCTACATACTCGACGATGCGACTACTCAAACGGCGACTACAACTCTTTCAATAGAACACGGGTCAACAACTGAGGGGGAGCAATTGTCAAGCATTCAGATTCTTCGATGCCGAAAGTGCCAAGTTCACAAGTTGGTGTCAAGACAACAATACCAATCGTACACGTGGTGTCGAGAGATGACTTCAGACGTTACGAGGCGACCAAAATATGCTGCCAAGAAACATTTGATCTTATCATATGATGTTCTCATCTATCAGGTCCAACCTTGTCAATTTTTTCTAATATGGTGAATATGTGATCATGTTAAAATCGGTATCATATCTCATACATTTGGTATCATGAAGATAAAATGGACTCGCATTTTTCTTCCCAAAACCTTTGTTAAAACTTAATTAAATCAATTGATATTAAAAACATCGATTGGGTTAATATTTTTAATATGGGGGAGAAAATGTGATTTAATATGGGAAATTATCAAAAATGGTTTGACTTAACATGATGGCTCATCCCGACATATGTGAAATGTTTTCGAATATCGTGACATATGTTAAGGGGGTGCAAAACGGATTTGCACTTCAAAATGGATTTTCATGGTGACATATACTTACCCAAAACCCATTTATTTCACGACGATGAAGATTGTGGTGACATAAGGATGGTAGGATAGGTTAAGTCCTATGTCTCTTCCAGAACCGGAGGAATCTTCCCAAGGACATTCCATAGCTAGAAATAGTAGTCCTTAGGAAAGTTGGAGAAAAGATTGTGAATGTAGCTGAATGCCGACCAAGTACTTAAGTTAGCACTGGAACAATCACAAAAAGGTGCTAGTTATGACGTATTGGTAAGCATTGAAGGGGTTGAAGAATGAAAAAGAATTGTAAAGATAAAGGGTGTAAAGAAAGAAGCCCTCCTTACAACTTTAGGCAGAAACCGGGTCAACACATATGCTATTGAGATCATTTTAATGATGCTCGATATTGAAGATAGACATCATGGACCCAGTGATGCAATGCACAACCCATCCCATCTAACTCAGATATCTCTCAAAAGGTATTTGTTTTAATCACTCGGAGACAACGCATTATCTATTGATTTATTCACTCCGAATAAATTGGTATTGAAAAGGTGGCACTCCTCTCCAGCCTCCGATCACTAAAATCCAAAGTGCACGATCGAGTCTAGAGCCATTTGAGATCATCAAATATCTCATTAGGACACACTTCTATAATTCCTTGCTTCTTTACACACTGTGAAAAGTAAGAAAGATCTTAAGAGTCCTACGCAAAATCTTCATGATCTTGCCTGAACATCCGAGTAATACGAAAGTATTTACAATGAAGATGGAAATCCTTCTTGAGCGAACATTAAAAAGCTCATGGTAGGTGACTTGTGCGATTATTTATGAATCAAACTTGTGATAACTGGAAAGCAACAGTTGTTTAATTCTTAATTGAATTTAAACACGTTCCAGACCTCTACGCAATATCTAAGTGATCTTGCCAGAACACTCAGAGTGATACCTTAGTGTTCACAGTGATGAGTGGAAATCCTTCTAGTGTTAACCTTAAACAGCACTTGGTAGGTAACTTTCAAAATTCAATATGAATCAAGCTCGTGACAACTGGAAAGCAACGATGGTGCGATTCTTTAATGAATCAAACTTGTTCCAGGAATCAGAATTGACGGCTTCAATCATGCGGATAATTTTATCCAAATGATTCACTCTTTACGTTCGCAGTCAGCTTTGGACGGTAGAGTAAAGAGAACGGGGTTACCAGCGAAATCTTGTCAAGGAGATTTTTAATTAAATCTACCTGCCACAAGTACGATATTTTATATCGTCCATCGGTCTTCACCGACCGGAGGTAAAATGCTACTGAATTAGAATGAAATGTTCAAATCCATTTCGTTCGTGTCTACTTATGTTGCGGCATTTGAAGACGGTGGCGTTGCAGGATCCAAGAAGAAGTCGTCCATGCATGCTTATACTTTATGCACTTAATACCTCATCTAATTCAAGAAAGCCTAAAAGTTAAGTCTTCTGTTGTATCGAACTCTGAAGCTTTCAAGAATTACGAAGGTATAACTATGTGGGACATGGTGTCATGAAGATGCGAAGATCACAAGTGAAGGATGCACAAGATCAAGGCAAGAGATTAATGCTCAAGATTGATATCAAAGATCACATCAGCATGTTCAACGGAAAAGAAAAAGAAAAGAAAGAAGAAGACTACGAGCTTAAGACAAGCATAGTATGCTAGGTTTATTTTATTATTCTAACTTGGGTAACGCCCTTGTTTGGAGTGACCTCCCTTAGGGGGAGATTGTTGGAAATACGTTTTTACGTATTTAGGAAGATTCGGTCACTCCGATAATATATTAAGTTGTAGCTCGTAGTCTAGATATCTTATAACTAATTAACAAGGAAAGGCCTAGTCCATGTTATGTATGTGATAGTTTAGTAAAATATGTCTTTTAGGAAAAAGAGCGTAATTAGGGCAAGTATTAACAAGTGACTTAAGAAAACCACGAGTTATGACCCAAAGTGGGGATCGTTCTCCAGGAGGCTTGGTGTGTGTGAATGAAATGATTAATTATGTGATTATATTGTTATGAAAAGGAAAATAGAAATGGGATAAGAAGAGAATGACGGTTACCATGACGGATTACACTAAGACGAAGGAGTCGTACACGTAAAACCGTAAAAGCACCAAAATTAAAAATTTACTCTAAAAATTCCTAAAAAATTGCAATAAATCCTAAATAATGTAATTAGAGTTTACAAAAAAAATCAAAAATCACCCAAACCTTTTATTTAATTAAATAATGATTTTTTAATGCTAATAAAAGCCCTAAAATCAATTTAATTAACAAAAAGCCCAAAATGAGTTTTATCACTTTGTAAACCTCTATAATACCCCAACTTAATTTAAAACTATTTTTGAAAATTTTAAAATTAATTAAAACTATTTAAAAACAATTAAAAACTATTAAAACTTAGAATAATTATAGTAATTAATCTAAGAACAACAAAAATATTCTAAAAGTTGTAAAATTCCTAACTTTATGTATTTAACCTAAGAAAAATATAAAAACTTGAAAAATCAGAATTTTAGTTTTTAATAATAAAATAATATTAAAAATCCAAAATTTATAAAAAATTCTAAATACTTGCAAACTAGCTAATTTTAACCTAAGTAACACAGAAATGAAGTTGAAATTACCTAAATACCCTTAATGGGCCTAGAAAATGGGCTAAACCTAAAACAGTCTCCTTAATGGGCCAAATTGAGTCCCGAAAAAGTTTATAAAAATGGCCCAAAAACCACTACTTGACTTAAAATTTGATTCTGAACAACGTTTTCCAAAGGCCCAAGAGCTAAAAATGTGAAATAAGCTAGCTTATACCAAGCAGCTTATTCTTAATGGGCTTTTTGGCCCATTAAGCCATACGTTGATGCCATAAGCTGAAATTAAACACACAAGCTTCTCTTGACCTAAATAAGACTTCTGTAAAAAGAAATTTGAAATAAGCCAAAGGAATAAGCCTGAAAATGCAAAAAGCAATCTACAGAAAACGACAAAATAGTCGTTTTTGAGTTCTAGGCTATCCCAAGAGCTGATTCAAATTGCAAAAGCTTTAAAATGACTTAAATAAGCTAATTCAACAAAAAGTTTTCAAATAAGCAGACTCAATAATCTGGAAAAAGCAAATAAGCACTTATGAAAAAGTCAAATAAGTTGGTTTTCTAGCAAAAAGTCATAGTCAAAGTCTAATAAGCTCCAGTTCAATCAAATGGGTCAAATAATGAAGATCTATCACAAAAATAAGTTGTTGCAGGTCTGGATAAGCCAAAATGGCTTATTGATAAGCTGAATGAAAAATTTTACTAGCAGGGGCTAGTTTTAGGTGTTGAGCAGTGGAAAATTTTTCCACTGCTTGACTTGTTGACTTTTTTTGTCTTTAGTGACTTTTTTGGAGATTCAAGTTTCACAAAGGCACCCAATTGATCAGTGGATCAAGAGGAGTCAATAACAATCAAAAAAATCACAATCAACAACAGCCAAATGATACAGTTAATTCAATCAATCATCAGATCTGACACAGACATGAACACTTAAGTAGTTGAGGTTCAATAAGCACTTATAGCACAATTCAGCTAGCCAAACTTAACCAAATGCATACACAAGCAATATTAAACTTAAATAAGCAAGTCTAAACAGGTTTCATGCAATGATTCAAAGTATTAAGCAAGATTCAAGCACTTAAAGTTACTGATGAACACAAGAACATGCAGTTTTCACTTTTGCTAATGCAATTGATCAACAAGCCAGATTCAATCACTCAAATCTATCACATATGTTATATTAATGATGTTTAAACAACTTTTAACCCTAAGCATGCATAAATTCTAGATTTTCCCAAAATCTTAGGTCAAAAACAATTAAAATCAACAAGATATGGCACAATGTATGATTTGAGGTTTCAAACCCAATAACTTGCAGCAAAATGCACTCAACCAAGTGTATATCAGATACAACGCACAAACACAAACTTCTATCCACACAATAGCAACTTATGATTCCAAGCAGGTAATCCCAAACACCCCTTTATCTTTTTAATCCAAAAATTAAACAAGTATAAGTGTGATTCGGTTTACCAAATGACTAATCTAGCATACTAACAACTTTAACATGCAAGATTAAGCATATTCAAGCCAGGAAAACAACAAGAACACAAGTAGAGCACAAATTCACCAAAAATCCAAAATTTATCAGATTTTCAAGGTTTTAAGACAAACCTCATGGATGTACATCCACACCCACGAATTTTAGAGCTTATGTGCTAGAAAGAACAAGCACAATCTTCTAACAACAACCCTGCTAAGATTCAACAGAGTTAGAAGCAAAATATCAAAACAGAAAGGTGAATTTTTGGAAAATAAACTTGATTAATGCAACTTCTTGTACCCACTCTTGATTATCCCCAAGTTATGAGCTTCACAACACCTTGATATTCACAATATCAGGGTGTATAGACCAGCTTATATCCCAAAAATTCCAAGATGTACCAAGAATCTTAGCAAAATATCAAATTTTAGTCCAATGTGTAATTTCTTACACAAGGTTTACAAACACGTTTTAAGGTTCAATTTCAGTTAACATATAACATAAACAAGCTTAGAATTAAATGGCACTTGGTCTTTCTTCAACAAACTCAAACACTATTCATAAACTAAAAGTAGGATTTACAGGTTTGTAAACAAGGAAAAACCAAAAGTAAACGTAAATGTGAGACCCTATACCCTTTATATAGAGGGTGTACATGGTCTACATAAGCTAAAAACTCAAAACCCTAACTTGTAGAAGTCCCAAAATACCCCTTGAGTAGCTTGAGTATCTTGGCATCATGTGAAGAGAATTGGCTGTTTGTGTGAGGTGTCATAGCTGCAAATGTGATCAAAGGCTTAGAAGAAAGCTTAGGATTGAAGCCAAATCTTGGGCGTTGGATTTGCTGGCCATTTTGGCATTTTCCCCAAAGGTGGTGTAGAAGGGTTTATCATGTGAGCTGGTTGGGTGACGTGGCCAAGGGTTTAAGGTGGGGTTGGGTTTATTGTCACCTTAATCACAAATCTGGAGTGAATTAAGGTTTGATATCAAGTATTAAGAAAATACCCAATTTTCTTAAGAACACCAAGAACACTTCATTTGATCTGTTTTCACTTTTAAAAATGGTGTTAGGCGCGTAATTAACTAATCAGTTAGATTAGTTAATTAAATGGGGTGAGTGGAGTGTGACTTGGCAGCAGGGAGGGTTCTCATTGGTTGAAGGGGTTGAGTGGGACACGTGTAAGGTGATGGTAGGTTAAGGTAACTTTCTTGTCTGGCCAGCTTAAACCCCTTATCTTTCTTCTTTCCTTCATTTGCAAATAAACAGCCCAAAATTACGAATCCTTTGTTAATGAAGTTTCCTTTTTCACACTTTTGCCCCAAATACTTTTCCAAAGTATTTTCAGGGGTATTTCTTACCAACTTTTGATTCTTGAAGGACTGATTTGGTATTTTCTTCAAGGATAATGGTCTAAACTTGTATGATTGACATTTTGGAAGACTGAAATTGCCAAGTCATGATAAATGAAGGACCATTTTTGCCAAATCTTCAAAGTCAAGGGTCCTTTTGTAATTTTGATATTTTCAAAGGACCAAACTTGTAATTCTTGTAACTTGGAGTCCTTCTTGATATGTTTGACTTTGAGGAGGATAAATATTGACATTTTAGCTTTGTTGGGGGGCTAAAATTGCCAATTCTTCAAAGTGGAGGGCCCTTTTTGCAATTTTGACAAACTTTAGGGACCAATCTTGTAATTATGAAGATACAAGGGTATAAAGTGTCAATTCTTCCATATTGGAGGACCCTTATTCATAAATCTTCAAATCTTAAAGGGTTTTTGATAGGTGTGTAAACACCCATCTTTTCTACCACTTAATTACAATAATAACCGGACCAAAACGTGTATTTTATGTCTTTTATGTCGGAATTATGCGTGGTTTGTGTTTTTGTTGTGATTTAGGATGAAAAGGTGAAAAGTGGAGAAAACACGGGAATTCACGGGCATTTACGGACTTTTATTGAAGAAAAGGATGAAAGACGAAGTCAAGAAGTCAAAAGTGGATAAAGAACGGAAGTCCAAGACCAATTCTGAAGATTTATCGAAGAAAAAGTCAAAAGACGAAAGTTTACTTAAAGCCGAGGAACTCAAGTCTTATTGATTGAAGAATTAAAAGACGAGTCCAAAGAAATCCCGAGCCAAAAGTCATCACATTCCAAGATTAACAAAAAGATTAAGAAGGAAGGACTTGATGGTGCAATTAACAAGAAAGGAAGGAGAGAGGAAGCTTCCCCTAACCACTCCCTAATCACCTATATAAACACTCATTTTCATTCATTTACTCTTGTTGGTGGCTTGACAAACCATTCTTCCACTTTATTTTATGCACATTTAATTACTTGCACATTTAAATACATGTTTTGCACCTTTAATTACTTTTAATTTCAAGTAAGTGTTTCTTTTTAATTACTTGCACTTTTGCTTTATCTTGTTCATCTTCTTCTACCTTTCTTTGATCTTTGATTTACACGCGTTTTTCTCTTGTTGATTCGTTTAAAGGTTTGATTTTTATGCTTTTGATTGTTTTTAAACCATTTGTTTTCATAGCTTATTTGATTTATTTTCAAGTTTATATAGTTTTTACACAAGTTGTTCTTATATAAAAGTTGTTTTTCTTAAAAGTCTATCTTTTTCGTGTCTTAAAAGTTGTTAACTTTCAGTTTTATAGCTTATTCTTACACGATTTACCTTAAGGATTTAGTATAGTGCTTATTAGAACAATAGCTTATTTACTTAGCTTAATTTCCATCCAAGTCTCCGTATTCCGATCTTGACGATCGGAAAAGGGTTTTACTTTCCGATCGTGAGGGTGTCTTGGTATTCCGATTGGTGAGTGTTTTTGAGTATTCCGATTGGTGTGTGGGTGATAAACATTCCGATTGATTCCCTTGATTCATTCCGATTGAGGTGCAAATTGGTTATTCCGATCGTAACAGGTGACAGATATTCCGATTGGAGTTCCGATAAGCATTCCGACCAGCATCCTGTTATATTCCGATCAGGTAAGTTGAACATTCCGATTGGAAGGTGTTGGTTATCCCGATTGGCGAGTGACAGTATTCCGATTGGGTTTCTATAGACATTCCGGTTGGTTCCATCGGAATATATTCCGATTGGAGGGTACTTTTCTCTTATTTTGACTTGTTTTATTTTTAGATTACATTTCTAATTCTTGTCTAATTTTAATTTCCGTCACGCTTTATTTTTAGTCATTTAATTAAATTACTTTTTGTCAAATTTTTAAATATTGCACACTTTCTTTTAATTAGATTTAGATTTATTTTCACGCACTTTACCTTAACGCCACTTTACTTTCAACGACATATACTTTTAAGTCTTGCACATTTAAATTTAAAACCAACCAAAATTATTTGTTTTCACCAAAATAAAACTGAGTCACATAGAAAACACAAGTTTTTCAATTCGAAGAGAACACTAGAACGATAATTTTTAACTTGAATAAGAATCTAGTTATCAAATGGCGCCGCTGCCGGCTCTTTTCGTAAAGATCAATAGTTTTTTGTGAGAGACACGTTGCTTTTTGGGATCCGTTCACTTGTGAGCGTTACTTTTCTTGCATAAAAAATAAAAAAAAATCATAAAAATTAGAAAATTGATAAAAAAAAAACCATAAAAATTAAAAATTTCAAAAATCCAAAAAGATTTTCTCTTTATTGTGTATATATATTGTATTTGTGTTTGGTTTTGTTTTCTTTTGCATTTTCAGGTGTATAAGTACTAGATCTTCTAATTATCAACAGCCCGAGCCTCAAGAAGATTTAGATATGGCAGGTGTTAACAACAATAATCAACAACCGCACCTCAATAATAATAATAACAACAATGCTCTTCCACAGCCCGATCTTCGGACCATGGAGGAACTTTGTCAACCAACAATGTTTGGACGAGGAGGACCGATTGCGCCGATGCAAATCAATGCTCCTGAGTTTTCGTTGAAGCACCACATGATTCAGCAAGTACAAACAAACCCATTTAGAGGATTGCCTGATGATGATGCCAACAAACACCTCGACAAGTTCATTACAATCACCCAGAGCATGAAGTTGGCTGGTGTCACTATGGATGAACTTCGCCTACAACTCTTTCCACATACTTTATTACATCATGCCGAGAAATGGTTTGATCGTCTCCCGAAGAATTCTATTCACACTTGGGATGATATGACTCAACGCTTTTTGTCGCGCTACTTTCCACCATCCATGGTCACAAGCCTTCGCAATCAGATCAGCGGTTTCATGCAAGATCCCGATGAATCTCTTTTTGACGCTTGGGAGAGATATAATGTCTTGATCGACCGTTGTCCAAACCACAACATGCTTCCGGTCACCTTGATCGATACTTTCTACAACGGATTGACTTTTCGAGATCGTGATACGATCAATGCAGCCGCCGGTGGCACATTCATGAAAAGGAGACCCGAGGAGTGTAGAGAGTTAATTGAGAACATGACTACTCACCACAAGAACTGGGATTCCTCTGCTTCTTCAAGGAACAACCCGAGAGTCAATGTTTCCTCAACCTCAGCAAACCCTGAGATGACCGAACTCACCCGCATGATGACTGAAATGAGCAAAAGTATTACGCTTCTCGCTTCAAACCAACAACAACAACAAGTTAAAGCAGTTGCTAATCTTTGTGAGACATGCGGCGGTCCTCACTCATACACCGATTGTCCTTCGACACAAGGAAATCCGGAAAATGTGTATGCAGCTTACGGTAATTATTCACCGGAAAATTACCAAGCTAGACAACAAGGGGATAGAAATCTGCTGAGCTACCGTTCTAACAACTACCTTTCACCCGGTTTTTCTCCTCAAAACCAAAACCCCGCCAACAACTACACTAGAAGCAACCAAATCCCACCAAGAGCTTCTAATCCTTATCACCCACTCGCCCAACAAAACCCACCCAGTAATTCGGATGTTGAGGCCATCATGAGAACCCAAGGAGAGCAAATCAAGAACTTGCAGAGCCAAATTATCAATCTGAAAGGAGATATCACAAAGCAAGGAAATGAGATTAGATCCGAGCTTCGAAATGATATTCAATCATCCTTCAGCAATCAAACCAATGATTTGAAGAATATGCTGGCTAGTTTCTTGCCTGCCGCTCAACCTTCTTCTTCGAGTTCTCTACCTTCTAACACCGTCACTAATCCGCGAGCCAATGTGAGTGCTATTACTACCCGTAGTGGAGTCACCATCATAGGACCACCAATCCCACCCCCAGCATCTACACCTCCTCCACCACCATGTATCTCTACTCCTCCTACACCTAGTATTAGTGCACCATTACCGTCTCCGCCTCGACGTGATGAAGTTTCCACAAACGACCCTTCCACATCTCAACCTTTACCTACACCTACACCCTCACCACCCAAACCCAATATCCCTTATCCCTCTCGTTTGGGCAAGAACAAAATGTTAAACAAGGAGGACGCTCAAGTAACTAGCTATATCAAGATGATTTCTCAAATGAACTTCAACATTAGCTTTCTTGAGGCACTTGTCCACATGCCCAAATTTGTTAAAGCATTTAAGGAATTGCTTAGCAAGAAGGAGAAGCTTATTGAACTCGCCAACACACGCTTAAATGAAAACTGCTCAGCAGTTATTCTTAAAGAATTACCGGAAAAGCTTGGAGATCCCGGTCGATTTGTGTTGCCTTGCGTGTTCAACAAAACTGAAGAATTTACTGCCCTTGCTGATCTCGGGGCTAGTATTAATTTAATGCCACTCAGTGTTTGGAAAACACTATCATTGCCCGACCTCATTCCAACAAAGATGACTCTCGAACTTGCAAATCGCACTCTCGCTTACCCCGTTGGTATAGCTGAAGACGTGTTTATCAAAGTTGGCACATTTACTTTCCCGGTCGATTTTGTCGTAGTTGATTATGACATGGACCCTCGTATTCCTTTAATACTTGGTCGGCCATTCTTGAGAACCGGACGTGCTTTAGTAGATGTGGCCGAAGGTGAGTTAATCTTACGAGTCGGGGATGATTCAAAAGTTTTTAAAATGGGGAAGCTTACCGGCAAATCTTTTGGACGAGAATCAGTGAATATGATAAATGTGCTCGATGACTTTACCGTCTATGACAATCCTCTATTCGATTCTTACATCGATAATCCACTCTTTGACGATGATGTGGATGATTCTCGCTCCACTCTGGACGCTTCTCCCATTTATGATTCTTCACCGGTCTTTGATGCTTATGATGATGATGATTCTAGCTCAGATTCGGATGATTTTGATTGTACTTCTGAGTATCCCGAGTTGCCTACTTTCGATGATTTTGATGAGGCTGATACTCTTTCGAGCGATTCTTCACGTGATGAAGATCCTCTGCCATCACTCGATCCTACTTTGGACGATTACTCATTTGAGGAAGATTTCTCTGAATTTCTCAACACTTACTTCCCTCATGAAAGTGATGCTCCTCCTTATGACTTTGAAGATTATCGTCTTGATCCTACTTTGGATTTGAAGAGCATTCTGTCAAAGGAGAAGAAACTGGTTGACACCGAAATCCGTTGCACATATGATTTGACACCTCTTTGTCCCACTTCTGAGGACGAGGTTGTGCTTCTTTGCGGATCTTCTTCCCACTCGGCTGAGCCTGAGTGCTATTTTCCCCTAAAGGAAAAGGTGTTCGACCCCGGTATTGAAGTCTTTAAGCCATCTCAGTATCCACCTGATGAAATAAAAGGAAATATCTTTGGAAATTTTGAAGACATGCTTGCTCCACTTCAACTTTGCTTTCACCATGCTCCATCGCTGCTTAAGGGAACCTTGCCATTTCTCTTTTGGCTTGCCTTGTTCGCCTTAAGCTCGTTCTTATTGATGGATGAAAACTATGTCTTTGATCCTGGTGGATTTGTTTCATGCTACTTCCGTTGATGATCAAGGTCGAGTCAGGCTCACGACTCGGTTAACAAAAACCAAGCGCTTCTTGGGAGGCAACCCATGCATCTATCTTTCCGCTTTCTTTACCATAAGTGTAGGGGGACCCTTTGGATTGCTATTTCCTCTCCTCACTTCTTAATCAGGGATTCGAGCTTCAATGACCCACTCTTGATGATTCTTGACGACCCGTGATTCCGTGTTCTACTTCTTCCCGGTTCTATCCTAAACTCTTTTCAATTCACTATATTATATTTTCTCAATATTAAAATAGGAATCTCTTTAGTTGTCTTTTCCTTAGCGAGATTTAAACAACGTGCACAATGTCCTAAGTGTAGGGGAGCTTACTCCCACATGCTTAAACATTGAGGACAATGTTTATCTTAAGTGTAGGGGGACTTCTATCGAAGTTAAGTGGCCTTTTCCTTGTTTTTGTCCTCATTTTAACCGGAAAATCAATTTTTCGACATTTTTCAAAATTTTTGATCTATTTTGGCCTATTAGTTTTTCCCTTTGTATAGTTATTTTCTTTCCTCATTAGAATAAATGTTTAATAAGTGGTTTTAATTTTCAAACGTTGTGAATCTTTTGACTCAACCCGAGTTTACTCTAGCTAGTATCCTTAACGTGTTTAAGTCAAGTTTTGCTAGGCTTTTATATAGGGAGCTATAAAACGCGAAAGTCTTAACTCTCACGGGTTAAGAACAAGAACTTTTCGCAAGTTCCTATAATTGATCCTAGAGAGTCGTTTATCAAGGGAACTTTAAGATGCGATTTTTAAACTTGAAAGAGTCTAAGAATTTGCAAGATCCTATAGGCGACTCGAAAACCCAAAACTCTGATTTAATAGGCTAAGTATCCACGAGTCTCATTACTTGAGATTTTAAACTGTGGAGAACGAGAGATGATAGAGCCAATTATAAGTTCGGTATTCTTTCGTGGATTTATGTGAGTTAATTATGAGCCTATTCTCCCATCGCTTGCTAATAAATCTATTTGCTAATAAATAAGGTTGTACGATTTGAAAAGTTACTTAGCTTCTAGCCCCAGATCGTTTAAAAGTTGCTCGGTATGGATTAGAGTTCATAGCCAAGGCATAACTTATTGAAGCGGGATGCGAAGATTGGCGAGTCCAAAAAGGCCCTAACAAGGCATGAGGGCTATGTTTTGTTGCTAAAGATCCAAAGTGATGTGAAGAATCATTTATCGAAAATCAATATGAAGGATCGAGACACACGACGTAAAGCAAAACTCCCCAAAAGTCATGGAGAAGTGTATCCGAAAAGACCCTAACAAGGTATGAGGATAAATAGATCCAAGTCATAAAAGGAGGCGGATCGTTGTATATCAAAGTCCAAAATAAAGATTGGAGAAAAATGAAGAAGTCGTGGTCCAAGTATGAATCTCTCAAAACTTCAAAGTGAAGAATTCCTATTATGAAGAGAAGACCATTATTTCATGAACGTCTCTCAAGATTTGAAGTATGAAGTCGCTGCCAAATATCGGTCCGAGAAAGGTCTCAAATCGCGAAGCGAGTTATGCCAAGATATGAACTTTATGAGGTCCCGAGAAGCAGTTTTAAAAGATTTGGTCCTTTAGCTAACTATTGATTAAATCGTGCACTTTATTTTCAGACTAAATAACTATCGAAATAAGTCAAACAATGCATCCTCGTGATCATTCAAGACAAAAATAAAATATAAGAGATACCCATAGGAATAAGGGAGTCTAAGTAAATAATTGGCCCACATGAGTTCGTGTTAGTTTACTAACTTATAATAACAATGATCTCGTTTTTAAGCTTGGTTTGGAGAAAGTGAAAAGTTGAGGATGATGATTATTCATGACATTTTCAAAACCCAAGGTATGCTTTTAATTTCTTTGCTTTGCATTTTTTATAATTTTCTATCTCTTTAATAAAGGCCAATGTGGATTGATTATGATGAAAAGTGTAAACATGCTTTGTAACTAATGCATTGCATGAGGACATTGCAATGGTCAAGTGTAGGGGATTTGATTGGTGTGTAAACACCCATCTTTTCTACCACTTAATTACAATAATAACCGGACCAAAACGTGTATTTTATGTCTTTTATGTCGGAATTATGCGTGGTTTGTGTTTTTGTTGTGATTTAGGACGAAAAGGTGAAAAGTGGAGAAAACACGGGAATTCACGGGCATTTACGGACTTTTATTGAAGAAAAGGATGAAAGACGAAGTCAAGAAGTCAAAAGTGGATAAAGAACGGAAGTCCAAGACCAATTCTGAAGATTTATCGAAGAAAAAGTCAAAAGACGAAAGTTTACTTAAAGCCGAGGAACTCAAGTCTTATTGATCGAAGAATTAAAAGACGAGTCCAAAGAAATCCCGAGCCAAAAGTCATCACATTCCAAGATTAACAAAAAGATTAAGAAGGAAGGACTTGATGGTGCAATTAACAAGAAAGGAAGGAGAGAGGAAGCTTCCCCTAACCACTCCCTAATCACCTATATAAACACTCATTTTCATTCATTTACTCTTGTTGGTGGCTTGACAAACCATTCTTCCACTTTATTTTATGCACATTTAATTACTTGCACATTTAAATACATGTTTTGCACCTTTAATTACTTTTAATTTCAAGTAAGTGTTTCTTTTTAATTACTTGCACTTTTGCTTTATCTTGTTCATCTTCTTCTACCTTTCTTTGATCTTTGATTTACACGCGTTTTTCTCTTGTTGATTCGTTTAAAGGTTTGATTTTTATGCTTTTGATTGTTTTTAAACCATTTGTTTTCATAGCTTATTTGATTTATTTTCAAGTTTATATAGTTTTTACACAAGTTGTTCTTATATAAAAGTTGTTTTTCTTAAAAGTCTATCTTTTTCTTGTCTTAAAAGTTGTTAACTTTCAGTTTTATAGCTTATTCTTACACGATTTACCTTAAGGATTTAGTATAGTGCTTATTAGAACAATAGCTTATTTACTTAGCTTAATTTCCATCCAAGTCTCCGTATTCCGATCTTGACGATCGGAAAAGGGTTTTACTTTCCGATCGTGAGGGTGTCTTGGTATTCCGATTGGTGAGTGTTTTTGAGTATTCCGATTGGTGTGTGGGTGATAAACATTCCGATTGATTCCCTTGATTCATTCCGATTGAGGTGCAAATTGGTTATTCCGATCGTAACAGGTGACAGATATTCCGATTGGAGTTCCGATAAGCATTCCGACCAGCATCCTGTTATATTCCGATCAGGTAAGTTGAACATTCCGATTGGAAGGTGTTGGTTATCCCGATTGGCGAGTGACAGTATTCCGATTGGGTTTCTATAGACATTCCGGTTGGTTCCATCGGAATATATTCCGATTGGAGGGTACTTTTCTCTTATTTTGACTTGTTTTATTTTTAGATTACATTTCTAATTCTTGTCTAATTTTAATTTCCGTCACGCTTTATTTTTAGTCATTTAATTAAATTACTTTTTGTCAAATTTTTAAATATTGCACACTTTCTTTTAATTAGATTTAGATTTATTTTCACGCACTTTACCTTAACGCCACTTTACTTTCAACGACATTTACTTTTAAGTCTTGCACATTTAAATTTAAAACCAACCAAAATTATTTGTTTTCACCAAAATAAAACTGAGTCACATAGAAAACACAAGTTTTTCAATTCGAAGAGAAAACTAGAACGATAATTTTTAACTTGAATAAGAATCTAGTTATCAGTTTTTCTTGGGAAAATCTTCATTAGGGCTTGGTTCAATGTGCGGCTTCGTTTTCCCGTGTTCGTTTTTGTATGATTCTTGTGATCTTTTGTCATTTTCTCAATACCCGTACCTAAAATACACAAGCAACAAAAACAAGCATATATATGGGTATTTTGATGATATTTAATGCATTTTAAGCCCTTTTTGGACGATGAGACTATGTATAAAAGCAGTCTCATCACTCCCCCATACTAAACCATTGTCGTGCCCTCACGCAATGCTAGAATAAAGTATCTTAGCATCTCCAAAATTTCATTTTTATTCACTTTATTGAATGATAAACTAGCTACACTACTACTATTACTACTACTTGCGTTTTAGACATAATGTATGATTTTCATCGCAAAATGGGACGTTTAGGTTCATAGAACAAGAGCACGTGAATGCTTCGTTAGAAATAATTTCATCGTCCTCGATTTTCACCCTAATTCCATGCCAAGCGTGCAACGAGATCATTGTCATTATAAGTTAGTAATGCTAACACTACTCATATGCCCTAATCACGTACTTATCCTCCCATTTTCCTAAGCGGTATCTCTTATACTTTATTTTGTCTTGAATGTTTCACGAGGATACATTGTTTGACTTATGCGATAATAGAGATTTTGGTCTAAAAATAGAGTCCTAACGGTGTAACCAAGACCATCAAATCAATAACCCCTCCTAATAGACAACGATGTCAAAAAATTAAGTCAACAAGAAGGATCGATAAACACGGTTTTATAACGGTTTTGAACATGAGACTTATTACCAAGACTTTTATAGGCCCCCTAACGGAAGGGCCTTATTATCTTTGGTTTACCTCCATCTTTTATTCAACTTCGCCATGAAGCTTTTATTATGACTTCGGTCTTGCCGTGCCTTTTATTATCCACCTCATCGGTAGTTTTATTAGCCAAAGACGTATATCCTCACGCTAAGGCGAATTTTGGATCTTTAAAGCTTCAAAGATTAAGGCTTGATTCACTTTCAATTTTGCATAGATTTTTCAGCCTTGTGGGGCTTCAAATTGCTTGCTTGATTTAGGTGAGCACTTGAAATCTTATTATTGGGTGAAGCTTTCGATTATTCGGGTTCCAATACTTCAAAACCGTGACGCTGGCGATACCTAAATGTCTTCCCAATTTAATTACACGGAAGCTACTAGAAAAGACTAGAAACCCAACAATCCCAACTAAACCGCTAAGTCAATATTTATTAAGCAAAAAATATTTACAAGCGAAGGGAGAATAAGCAAACAATGAGAACACATGAGTTTTTGAAAGAATACGAGTACTCTACGTTTAGCATAGTAACTTATAATTAACCCTACCATTTCTCGTCCTCATTTAAGAGACTTAGCCTAATGTGAAGTTAAGGAATCAAAGCTAAGTGCTCAACACGCACGGTCGAGTCAAAAATTACTCTTATTCTCGCCATCGGGATACCTACATCCGTGTCTTCAAACACTTATAAAACATGAGAAATTTTTTAAAATTTGGCAATTTTTAGCTTTATTTTGCAACAAAACGATAAACAAAAAGATAAACTTTGGAAAGCGTGAAGGTTTGGCAAGGCAAGTATCTATTCACCCCCCATACTAAAGTTAAACATTGTCCTTAATGTTTCGAGTCTAGGGGTGCATACACACCCATACTAGAGACGTAGTCGAATGCCTAATCTAGCATGGAAAGGGTGTAACCGTTAAATTAAAAGCCGTTTATGAAGTGTGCTAAAAACCTAATGTTAGAACATCAAAGGATATATCATGGATATTGAGAAAGTCTTAAAAGCAAACGATCGAGTGCTCCCATAAAACAAACATGGGAGGCTCCAATTGTGAAGATAATGATAATCTAAAATCCACAATTCACAAACAACCACGGAACAAAGGTTGGAAGGGCACAAATCCCCACACGTTACTACATTAGAAAGCGATAATATGTACATAGGATAAGCATGGGACTCCCCCACGAGGAACCTCGTTTTTGATTATCGAGTCATGAGCTCGACTCGATCCCCTCAATAATAATTATCATTGGGGAAGGTGATTTGGTCGCGGTAGTTCAAGGATGGAACTTCCCCGCCAAAGTAGTGCTTCAACCTATGTCCATTCACCTTGAAATAGGGGCCATCATTTTGAGCTAGCTCGATGGTCCCATATGGAAAACTTGAGTCACGGTGAATGGACCGGACCAACGGGATTTCAACTTACCGGAAAAGATTTTCAAACGAGAATTAAAAAGCAAAACTTGATCCCCAATGTTAAAACCCCGGTTTTTAGTTTTAGAATCATGCAACTTTTTAGTCTTTTCTTTATAAATTATGAATTTTCATAAGAAATATCCCTTAATTCTTCCAATTCATTTAATTGCATTTTCCGGTGTTTTCCCACGGTCTCCATATCATCATTACAATGCTTTAGGGCCCAATAAGCCTTGTGTTCCAATTCAATTGGCAAATGACAATTTTTCCTATACACAAGCTTATAGGGAGTGCACCCAATGGGCGTCTTATGAGCTGTCCTAAAGGCCCATAAAGCATCGTCCAACTTATCCGACCAAGATTGTCGGTTTTCCCCAACGGATCTCTCCAAGATCCTTTTCAACGCTCGGATTGAAACCTCGACTTGCCCACTCGTTTGTGGGTGATAAGCCGTAGAAAGCCGATGTGTAACCCCATATTTTCTTACGACCCTTTCGAATTGGTCGTTACAAAAATGGGTTCCACGATCGCTTATGATCGCACGAGGGGTTCCAAACCGAGAAAACAAGCTTTTCAAAAACTTGACTACCCCAAGAGCATCATTGGTGGGCAAAGCCTTAGCTTCCACCCACTTAGATAGGTAGTTAATAAGTGTGAAAACACTTATCCTTTTACCACTTATTCCCAATAAAAACAAGACCAAAACGTGTATTTTGTGTCGTAAAAGTCGGAATTATGCGTGGTTTGTGTTTTTATTGTGTTTTAGGACCAAAAGATGAAAAAGGAAGAAAACACGGGCTTTCACGAGGCTTTTGTCGAAGAAAACGAGAAAAGATGAAGTCAAGAGATCAAGAGTGTTTAAAGAACGGATGTCCAAGACCTATTCTGAAGATTTATCGAAGAAAAAGTCTAAAGACGGAAGTTTAATGAAGTCGAAGAACTCAAGTCTAAATTATAGAAGAAAATTATTAAGACGAGTTCAAATCCCGAGACGACGTCGAGAAAGACAAAGAATTAAATCGAGTCGAGAAGAAAAGAAAGAAGGAAGCACACCTCACATTCACCTCCCACTTAGCCTATAAATACCCTCCTAATCACATTAGGAGGGTGGTTAGCTAGTTGCACTTTTAATTTTTCCTTTCTAGTTTTTAGAGAGAGAAAGTTCTAAACTTTCTCTCACTAAGTTTTTCATCTTTCCTTTCTTTTAAGCTTTCATTAATCTTTGTAATTGAGTTTCTTTAATCAAAAGTTTAAGTTTAAGCTTTATGTTCTTTAATCTCCTTCTACATTTCTTGGTTTACTTTATCTTTTGATCCGAATTTCATACTTCATTCGTATGATTTGATGTTTTCGTGATTAAAGGTTAATCTTCTTTGTTTACACATAAGCTCTTACACGTTTAAGCTATAAGCTCTCTATGCTTATTGGCTTATTTCAAGTTTTAGCTTATTGATTTTCGGATTTCTCAAAGGTTTTAGTCACTTTAAAGTTCCTTTCATAAAGTTTATGATCTTTTATGTTTAAGAAGTTGTCAAATTTAAGCTTTTTGAGTTGTTTAACATTCGGATAAGATAGCTTATTATACGTGCTTATTGAGTTTTAAGCTTGCCACCAATTTCGGATTAATATTGCATTCCATCGCAATACAATGGATTCAAACATTCCGACGGCTGCTTGTGCTTATCGCAATAACCCATTGTGGTTCTACTTTGCGATGACTTGTACTTCCCCCTTATTCCGATTTGGATTGTGATCGCTCATTGCGATCGCATATTCCGATGGGACTAAGGTTACTTTGAAACGAAACTCTGCCCAATTTTAGTTTACAACTTTCCGATCTGGACATTGCGACAAAGTTAATTGGATTATTCGGATCTGACATTGCGATCTAGGACATTCCGATTGTGATCATTGCGACAGACCATATTCCGACAGAATTGTATTTAGCATTCCGATGGACCTGCACATGGATTATTCCGATGGCTTGTTTTAGTTGTATTCCGATGGTTATGACTTTGGTGCATTCCGATAGATATGATTTGCAATATTACAATAGAACATGTTTTTAAGTTTTCAAGTTTTACATAAAGTTTTTCTAAATATCTTTTAGTTTAATATTTAAACGCTTTAGTTTCGCTCAACGACATTTTCATACTTGCTTTTAGTTTAAATTAGAAAACCAAACCAAAACATTCTCTTGTTCACCAAAAGACAATTAAGTCGCACTTTAGACTGGAAATCAATTCGAAGAGATCGGACGATAACTTTTTATACTTAGCCAAAAGCTTTGTATAAAATGGCGCCGCTGTCGGCTCTTTTCGTTAAGATTAACGGTTTCTAGTGAGAGACGCATTGAATTTTGGGACCCGTTCTTTCGGGAACGTTATTTTCAAGTACAAAAATTTACAAAAACCCATAAAAATATAAAATTTTTCAAAAATACAAAAACATTGAAAAATCATAAAAGCAATTCTTTTCCAAAGGTTTCCACCAAAAAGATTATATAGATATTCTCTCTGTATATTTTTCTTCTGCAGGTGGATGCGTACTAGATCTTCAAACTATTCTGAGCCCGAGACTCATGAAGATTTAGATATGGCTGGTGTTCATAACAACAATAATAACCCACCTCTACCCAATTTGAATAACAATAACAACAACAACAACAATGTTCCCCTACCTGATTTACGAACAATGGAGGAATTGTGTCAACCCACCATGAACGGACGCGGAGGCCCGATTGCGCCGATTCACATCACGGCTCAGGAGTTTTCGTTGAAGCATCACATGATCCAACAAGTGCAAACTAATCCATTTCGCGGAATTTCGGATGATGATGCCAACAAACACCTCGACAAATTCATTACCATCACCCAAAGCATGAAGTCACCCGGTGTTTCTATGGATGAACTTCGCCTTCAACTATTTCCTCACTCGCTTTCTCACCATGCCGAAAAATGGTTTGACCGTCTCCCAAAGAATTCTATTCATACTTGGGACGACATGACTCAACGCTTTTTGTCGCGCTACTTCCCACCATCCATGATCACGAGCCTTCGTAACCAAATTAGTGGATTCATGCAAGACAATGATGAATCGCTCTTTGATGCTTGGGAACGTTACAATGATTTGATCGACCGTTGTCCAAATCACAATATGCTCCCCGTCACTCTCATTGATACTTTCAACAATGGTCTCACTTTTCGTGATCGTGACACGATCAACGCCGCCGCCGGTGGTACTTTTATGAAAAGGAAACCGGAGGAGTGTATAGAGTTGATTGAAAACATGACTACTCACCACAAGAATTGGTATTCATCCGCATCCTCAAGATCTAAACCGAGAGTCAATGTCTCATCTACTTCTTCCACCACCGACATGTCGGCCATGGAACGAGCCATTATCGAACTGAGCAAAAATAGGCAAATTTTGTTTAATAACCATCCTCAACAAGCTAAAGCCGTTGCTATTTCTTGTGATACATGTGGTGGTCCTCATTCTTACAATGATTGTCCTTCCACTCAAGGCAATTTTTGTGAAAACGTTAACGCAACATACGGTACTTATCCTACAGGAGGCTATCAAGCTCGTCCTCAAGGAGACCGTAACTTGCTAAGTTATCGTTCAAACAACTATCTTGCTCCACCCGGTTTTACTCCTCAAAACCAAAACCAACAACAAAGCTATAACCGAAACAACCAAACCCAACCTCGTGCTAACAATCAATATCAATTATAAAGAAACCCATATCCACCTCAAGGAAATTCTCAAGCTTACCAAGCTCCACCTCTCAATCAACCAACGGCGTTGAATCAAGACATCGAGACGTTCATGAGGACTAATAGAGAGATGGTAACGAATCTTTAGAGTCAATTCATCAACTTGAAGGGAGACATGGCGAAACAAGGGAGCGATATTCGAGCCGAGCTAAGGAATGACATGGCAAAACAAAGTAATGATATTCGTGCAGACATGAGAGACCCTTTCATCACTCAAGCGGATAATTTACGTGATATGTTAGGTTCGCTCTTCCAAGGTAATCAACCCTCTTCTTCGGGTACTCTTCCGAGTAACACCGTTGCTAATCCAAGAGGGGAGATGAAAGCAATCACCACTCGTAGTGGAAAAGGTTATACGGAACCCGAGCTTCCTACACCTCCACCCGTGATTGTGAACAAGGAAAAAGAGCAACTTTGCTCACCTCCTTTGCCTTCTACCCCCATTCCCCCACCACCCGCGGTTGTGAGTGATCCTACCCCTCTAAAGCCTTCCTCTTCATCCGATATACCTTATCCTTCAAGGTTGAGGAAAGAGAAGCAAAAGAGAAAGGATGATATTCAAGTTTCAAACTTTCTCAAAATGTTTAAACAATTGAATTTTAAAATCTCCTTTGCCGAGGCTCTCGCTCACATGCCTAAATACGCGAAAATGTTTAAAGATCTTCTTAGTGACAAGGAGAAGCTTCTTGACATTGTTCAGACCCAACTTAATGAGAATTGCTCCGCGGTTCTCTTAAGGAAATTGCCCACCAAACTTGGTGATCCGGGTCGCTTCTTGATTCCTTGCAACTTCCCGGGAGTATAGAATTGCATGGCCCTAGCCGATCTAGGTGCTAGTATAAACTTAATGCCTTTAAGTGTTTGGAAGCAATTATCTCTCCCCGAGCTAGTCCCCACCAAAATGACTTTGGAATTAGCTAACCGTACGGTTGCTTATCCAGTGGGGATAGCCGAAGACGTCGGCGTCGACAAATTCACCTTTCCGGCGGATTTTGTTGTCGTTGACTACGAAATGGATCCCCGTGTTCCATTAATCGTTGGACGTCCCTTCTTGAGGACCGGTTGCACTCTCATTGATGTAGCCGCAGGCAAAATAATCATGAGAGTTGGTGACGATAAAATTGTCTTCAACATGGGTAAGATTTCTAAGCAACCTTATTCATATGAGAGTGTTAATGCTATTGATGTTCTTGATGAGGCTTGTGAAGAACACTTTCATGATGCTTGCAAAATTAATCTCTCTTCTCTACCCAATGTTGAGACCGTTGCCTCAATTGCTCCGTCATTAACTCCATTTGGAGAAAGTGACTTGGATGATTTTGAAGCTAGCTTGGGTCCTCTCGATCTTAAGTATGATGATTCTCCCACCGATTGGGATAAGGACATTCGTACCATTGATAAACTTCTCAATGAGGACCATATTTCTCCACAGTCTCCTAAGGCTATCTCTACCGAAGATTCGAAGTTGACTACGCCGTCCATCGAAAATCCTCCGGAAATAGAGCTTAAGGATCTTCCGTCTCATCTCGAGTACGTTTTCCTTGAAGACAACAAGAAGTTACCGGTCATCATCGCTACGGACCTGAAAGAAGAAGAAAAATCCCGACTTGTCGCCGTGCTGAGGAATCATAAGAAAGCGATTGCTTGGAAAATCTCCGATATTCGTGGAATTGATCCTCACTTTTGCACACATAAAATTCTCATGGAGGACGAATTTAAACCCACTATTCAAAGCCAACGAAGGGTGAATCCTAAGATCCATGACGTTATCAAAAAAGAGGTTATCAAACTTCTTGATGCGGGCATGATTTACCCTATCTCGGATTCACCATGGGTTAGTCCAGTCCATTGTGTGCCTAAGAAAGGCGGAATCACCGTTGTTCCCAACGAAAACAACGAGTTGATTCCTACTCGTCTCGTTACAGGGTGGAGAGTTTGTATAGACTATCGCAAACTCAATGATGCTACGAGAAAGGATCATTTTCCCCTTCCTTTCATGGACCAAATGCTTGAACGTCTATCGGGTAATGACTATTACTGCTTTTTAGACGGTTTCTCGGGTTATTTTCAAATACCCATCGATCCCCACGACCAAGAGAAAACCACATTCACTTGTCCTTATGGAACATTTGCTTACAAAAGAATGCCTTTCGGCTTATGCAATGCTCCTGGGACATTCCAAGGGTGTATGATGGCTATCTTCCATGACATGGTTGAAGAAACCATGGAAGTCTTCATGGATGATTTCTCGGTCTATGGTGATTCATTCTCTTTTTTCCTTGCCAATTTAGAACGTATGCTTAAGCGGTGCAAAGACACTCGCCTTGTTCTGAATTGGGAAAAATGCCATTTTATGGTAAAAGAAGGCATTGTGCTAGGACACAAAATCTCAAAATCCGGTCTTGAAGTGGACCGTGCTAAAGTGGATGTCATAGCCAAATTACCTCCACCTTCAACCGTGAAGGGTGTGAGAAGTTTTCTGGGACATGCGGGCTTCTATCGTCGTTTCATTCAGGATTTTTCTTAAATCGCTCGCCCGATGACCCACCTCTTGGAAAAAGATACTCCTTTCATCTTTTCCAAAGAGTGTATTGAAGCCTTCAATCTTCTCAAGGATAAGCTAACTAAGGCACCGGTCTTGGTCACCCCTAATTGGGAGCTACCTTTTGAATTGATGTGCGATGCTAGCGACTTTTCTATTAGAGCGGTTTTGGGCCATAGAGTGAATAAACACTTCCAACCAATCCATTATGCTAGCAAGACAATGATGGGGGCTCAATTGCATTATACGACAACCGAAAAAGAGCTTTTAGCTGTTGTCTATGCTTTTGAAAAATTTCGCCCCTATCTTGATTTATCCACCACCATTGTCTAAACCGACCATTCCGTGTTGAAGTACTTGTTAACTAAGCAAGATTATAAGCCAAGACTTCTTCGTTGGGTTTTGCTCCTTCAAGAATTCAACATTGAAATTCGTGACAAAAAGGGAGCCGAAAACCTAGCAGCGGATCATCTTAGTAGACTTGAGGATCCGTATCAAGGGGATCATCCAAACCAAGAGATCAATGACTCTTTTCCTCTTGAGACCTTAATGTCTATTCAGTCCAATCTTGATGACACCCTATGGTTTGCGGACATTGCAAACTACTTAGCGGGTGGTAATACACAGATATTGCTAGGTTGAAAGTTCGTTTCTCGGAATCTCTTCGAATTGATAACTGGTTAGTTGTGCAACTCAGTTGTTCTTGGTGAATCAAATAAAAGGGTGTCGTTGTCTACACTAATGAAAAATAAAGACTTGAAACAAATAAATATAAAGTAAAGACGGTAAAAAGAAACAACAGTGAAAGATTAAAATTTGACGAAAAGTAAATGACGGGAAATTAAAAGCAATAAAGGTAAATAACGCAAACTAAAACTTAAACTAAAAAGGAAAGCAAGTAAAAGTGCAAATAAAGAAAAAGGCGGGAAAAGTAAAGCTTGAAAATAAATATGAAAAAAATACGAAAAAGAAACATTCATTCGGAATAACCAAGTGATCCGGAATGTGTCACCTACCCGGAATAACACCTTGATTCGGAATAAAATGACTGATCCTGAATAACAAAGAAAAGACTGATTCGGAATGTAAGCTGATCCGGAATACTAGACATTCCGGATGAAGTCCTTGATTCGGAATACTAGGTATTCCGGATGAAGTCCTTGATTCGGAATACTAGATATTCCGGATGAAGTCCTTGATTCGGAATACTAGATATTCCGGATGAAGTCCTTGATTCAGAATACTAGATATTCAGGATGAAGTCCTTGATTCGGAATACTAGATATTCCGGATGAAGTCCTTGATTCGGAATACTAGACATTCCGGATGAAGTCAGTTGATTCGGAATATCTGGGGAAAGAAACAGAACGAAGAACAGGGAGATGAAAATAAGGACGAATCTAAACAAAACTAGCCAAATCAAACCAAAAGATTAAACAAAACTAATCAATAAACATCCACTAATGATAAACCAACAATCCTAATCAATAAAATCAACAAATAACACCAATAAATCAAAAACCCACTTAATCTAAAACCATAAAAAATCAAGAACATGAACAATAAAGATGAAGAACAAATCAAACAAGAAAAGTAGAAGGAGATTAAACAAGAAAAGATAAAGATTCAATAAAACTTACTTGGAATTAAAAGGAATTAAAAGGTGCGATACAAGGAAAATTAAAGTGCAAGAAATGAAATTGTGCAAATATGAAAATGGTGGAAGTGGTGGTTTGTCAAGCCACCCAACAACTACAAATTACACTAATGATCTATATATATAGGGGAGGAGGAGGATTAGTGGAAGGAAGCTTCCTCCCTCTTTCTTCTTTCTCTAATTGCATCATTAGTCCTTAATCTTCTTAATCTTTTGACTTTAATGACTTTGTCTCGGGATTTCTTCAAACTCATCTTGTAATTCTTCAATAAATTAGACTTGAGTTCTTCGGCTTTTAGTAAACTTCTGTCTTTTGACTTTTTCTTCGATAAATCTTCAGAATTGGTCTTGGACTTCCGTTCATTTTGCACTTTTGATCTTTCGACTTCGTCTTTTGTCTTTTTCTTCGATAAAAGCCCGCGAAAGCCGTGTTTTCTCCCCTTTTAACATTTTGATCCTAAAATCACAACAAAAACACAAACCACGCATAATTCCAAACAAATGATATTAAATACGCGTTTTGGTCTTGTTTTAGCAAGAAATAAGTGGTAAAAGGATGGGTGTTTTCACACCTATCAAATCCCCTACACTTAACCATTGCCATGCCCTCATGCAATGCTTAGTGATAAAGCAATTTTACACTTTTCTTATAATCAATTAACCTTGGCCTTATTAACATAGTACTAAGAGAAATTAAAACTTTAAAGGAAACAAAAGGATAGAAAACCATTTTCACTTGAAAATAGTTACATGGAAATAACTTGCAAAGAGATCTAAGACTTACATTAGGGCTTCGGTGCTGCGAAGATTCATCACCCTCAAGTTTCACGTTCCCCAAACTAAGCTTAAAAACGAGATCATTGTTATTATAAGTTAGCAAAACAAACACTTACACACATGGCTTAATTATATGCTTAAACTCCCTTATTCCTAGGTGTATCTCTTATATTTTATTTTTGTCTTAGAATGATCATGAAGATGCATTTTTGGACTTATTGCGATAGTTTATTTAGGCTGAAAGCAAAGTAGGACGATTTGATTAATAGTTAGCTAAAGGACAAAATCTCTTAAAACTGCTTCTCGGGATATCAAAAAGTTCATATCTTGGCATAAATCGCTTCACGATTTGAGACCTTTCTCGGGCCGATATTTGGCATGTACTTCATACTTCATATCTTGAGAGACGTTCTTGAGATAATGGTCTTCTCTTCGTTAATAGAGTTTCTTCACTTGGAGACTTTTGAGGGGTACTCCAACTTTGTTGACCACGACTTCATGATTATTTCTTCAATCGCTATTTGGGATTTTGAGATACAACGATCCGCCTCCTTTTCGGACTTGGATCTATTTATCCTCATACCTTGTTAGGGTCTTCTCGGACAGACTTCTCCATGATCTTTATGGGAGTTGATTGCTTTTCGTCGTGAGTCTTGATCCTTCATATTGATTTTGGGAATAATGATTTTCACATCACCATGGATCTTTAGCAATAAGATTGAATCCTCATGCCTTGTTAGGGCCTTTTTGGACTCGCCAATCTTCGCACCCCGCTTCATAAGTTATGCCTTGGCTATGAACTCTTATCATTACCGAGCAACTTTTAAACGATCTTGGGCTAGAAGCTAAGTAACTTTTCAAATCGTACGACCTTACTTATTGCAGATAAATTATTAGCAAGTGATGGGAGAATAGGCAAATAATCACACCAAGTGAGCTTGTGCAAGAATACCGACTTATAATTGACTCTATCATTTCTCGTTCTCCACAATTTAATATCTCAAGTAATGAGACTCGTGGATGCTTAGCCTAATAAACTAATTAAGGTCTACATGGTTAAGGATACTAGCTAGAATAAACTTGGATAAGTCTATTCGGGTTGAGTCAAAATAATCGCAACGGGCCTAATATGCCAAAGACTTCAAAACTAGCTACACCACTTTATTAATATTTTTGACTTTATTGCGGGATATATACATATGAAAGCAACGAAAAATTTAAAAATTACGACTATATGGCCGAAGTTAATTAAAAATTTGAAAAATGTTGAAAAAGATGATTTTCCGGATAAATGAAGGCATTTTAATGGAAAAGTCCACTTAAAACTTCGATAGAAGTCCCCCTACACTTAATATAAACATTGTCCTCAATGTTTAAGCATATGGGAGTAAACTCTCCTACAGTTAGGACATTGTGCACATTGTTTAAATCTCGCTAAGGAAGAGACAACTAAAGAGATTCCTATTTTAATATGGAGAAATATAAAATAGTAAATCGAAAAGAGTTTAGGATAGAACCGGGAAGAAGGGAACACGGAATCACGGTTCGTCAAAAGTCATCAAGAGTGTGTCTTTGAAGCTCTAATCCCTGCACATGATAAGAAAGAAAGCAAGAAACACCAACGGGGCTCCCCCCTACACTTATGGTGAAAACAAGTAAAGATAGATAATCGGGTTGCCTCCCGAAGAGCGCTTGTTTTTGTTAACCGAGTCACGAGCCTGACTCATCCCCGAATTAAATGGTCCATGGGGAAGCCTCGAATGTAATACCTGGATCAAAGACCTTGTCCTTGTTCCCGGTTGACATCAACAAAGGAGAGGCGGGGGGATAAGTCTTGAATGGGAGAAAGGTCCTTTCAACATACGAGAAGTATGTGAAATCAAGATCCACGGGAGGTGGGGTGGGTAAAGTAAGCACATTGTCATCCCCCAAAGACAATGGATGCTGAGCACTCGGCAAAGCCATAATGGTATCAATTATAGAATTGTCATTGTCACCTCCCGGGTCAAAGCACTCATCCTCATTTCCCGGTATGAAACGAGGAGAGTAAAAGCGATACATCACCCGCTTGGGTGTGCACGCGGTAGGATGAGGTGGCAATATAATATGAGAAGTATGAGAACAATTACCTTCCACATGTGTCCCTTTTTCAGTAGAGTCAAGTCTTTCCACCTCTGCGATAGAAGGAGGTATGGCTAACAAAGTATGCTCATTAATAGCAAGAGAATCAGCGCTATCAATGTCCTTAATCCCTTCGTCAAAGAGGAAATTCACCTCACTAGATATGTAGGCGTCATCAAAATCAAATAAAGGGTTCGAATAAATCTTGAAGGTTTCATGCAGAACGTCTTCATCGGATAGTGACTCGTCATCACTAGAAGTAAAATCATCATCTTGATCAAAAAGAGGATTAGAGAAAGCCAAAGAATCATCTCCCAAAGTGTTGGTGGAAGGAACATCATCATTAAGAGCGACCTCATCCGTAAGCTCCTCAAAAGTTAGCACATCACAAACCTCATCAAAGAATTTATCAAGACCAAAATCACTTATCTCACTCGAAGTATCACAATCCTTAGAGGCGTTGGGGATATTAAGAGAGGGAAGTACAATTGCGCTAGGACATTGAGCAACTAGATCATTCCAAGAAATAGTATTCTCATTGTCATCATCATCATAATAGTATTGACGCACAAGAGGAGGGGTATAATCACTAAGATTAGATACTTGCTCTTGTTGCTGTCGCTTTTCCTCGTCCCTAACTTCTTTAAGCAGAACAACGGCTTCTTGAAGTTGCAAAACAATGGAGTGTGTTTCTTCATTCAAAGTAGTGAGTTGTTGGGCAATATGAATTCTCTGAGAGGATTGATGATTGAGGTTGGGATGTGGGGGCTCACAGTTATGAAAACCAGAATTATAGTACGGATATGGCTCATAGTAAGTCATCGGTTGAGAAGAATTAGAACACTGATTTGGTTCATAAAAATTCATTGGCTGACAATAAGAAGTATCGTGAGGGCCCCCACAGTTGTTGCAAAACGGGTGAGGAGAAAGACTGGGTGCGTCTTGTGGATAGCTATTACCATTGTCATAATTGTACCCCGGTTCTTGCCTGTGATCATACGGGTATCGAACCGGGCACGAAACATGCCAATGAGAATCGCTTCCACAATAGATGCACAGGGGAACAGGAGGTGGATTCAAAAAGGACGAATTAGTCGAGTTGCACAAGGGACAAAATCCGAATCTGAATTGTGTATTGTCGATATCGTTTCCGCACCGCTCACATGTACACCATTGACATGAGTCGTTCCCAGATAATTGTTTCCCACACCCGGCGCAATGGACATAAGAATCCATAAAGAAAAACAGATAAGCAAGAAGAATATTTTTGGTGCAAAACTTTGAAAAAGAAATGCTTTTTATGATTATTCAAATGTTTTTAGGATTTTTGAAAATTTTTGACACGAAAAATAACGTTCACAAGTGAACGGATCCCAAAAGCCAACGCGTCTCTCACAAAAAGCCGTTAATCCTCACGAAAAGAGCCGGCAGCGGCGCCATTTAATACACAGATTTTGCTAGGTTGAAAGTTCGTTTCTCGGAATCTCTTCGAATTGATAACTGGTTAATTGTGCGACTCAGTTGTTCTTGGTGAATCAAATAAAAGGGTGTCGTTGTCTACACTAATGAAAAATAAAGACTTGAAACAAATAAATATTGTGGAGTCCTATTGATCGTTAGACTCAATGGTTAAGAACCATTATATCTAGGTTGATCATCGTTCATATGATAACATAGCGGAATAAGAACAATGATCATAACAAGGTGTTTAGTCACAAAAGAACACGAATTAAAACAAATGGGTTGCTCATTATATTAATAATAAACAACCACTAGACGTGTATACATTGAATCCCACGTCTAGTGCGACACACACTTTAGGTTTACATTGTGAATGAATAATATTAATAAAACCTAAGACTCTTGTTCCTTTTATAGTGGAAGGAACAGAATCTACAAGAGATCAAATCAAATAAACATCTAAATATTCTATTTAGATAGATATATACTGAATATATTATTTATAATATATCCAATATATTCCCTAAATAGAATTCTCCATCAGCGTGTAAACATCTGTCAGCGTCTCAACACTTTCCGTCAGCGTCTCAACTAGCCGTGTCAGCGGCTTTGACAAACTTCTTGATGTTTTCTTCATTTTGAGTTTCTGCCACATCAACTCATATAATTTTAGACCCAACAATCTTCCCCTAGTTGATGTCGGCAAAACTCTTTGTATATCTCTTGTAAGTTGTACATGATCTTCAAATTGCTTCCCCTTAAGTGTAGCTTCCCCTTAAGTGTAGCACGTATTTCTTCCCCTTTTTGTCACATCAACAAGGAAGTAAACAATGTTGCAATGTTGAAGATTCTCCATATGTAGCTCTATATAATGATCTTGAAGAAAAATAAATAAAGTATTCTTGATGTAGAAGTAAAATAACTCAACCTTGTATTCCATGTCTTGTACTATCCATGTGACTAAGAACTTATAGAGGAGGATATAAGTAGACCTCGATCCCTTGTCAATATTCTCATCCTTTGTGAGACACTGAGCACGATAATGTAACTCCTTCAAGTGTTTATGACAAGTCTTCGTCACCAACCATGTAAAGCACGAACAAGTTATCTTTAAAGTGTGAGTGTCACAGGAAACACCACGACTTTAAGATATGATAGAACACAAACTCGCGAAAATCTTCTTCAATCATCAAACTTACCATAAGAATTCTTCCCCTTAAGCTAACACCTCTTCATGACAAGTCTTAATGAACCAATATCCTCATATGTAAAAGTTAGAAGTCGAATAACTCTTTCACAAGGCTATCCCGATTACATATTCGAATATTAAACAAAGTCTTCATGAATTATTGCTAACTTACTTAAAAACCATTTACTCCTTGTAAAAATATCCGAGCCATAAATATCATCATGATATTCTAGATTAAAACGGAGATTCCATGTACCTTTGTGTGTATAATCTTCCTTTTTGTGTGCTAAAAACGTACCCATTTTCTCAAACAGCAGCAAACCTTGTGTTGTCCAATATCTTCTTCTGTCCAATATCTTTGGCAGATGTATTGTCCAATATCGGACAATACGTGTCAGCGTTGAAGTGCATATATCGGACGACACTGTCAACTCCATCAGTGTTGACTTATTCTGTCAGCGTCAAATTCCTTCCTGTCAGCGTCAACATTACTCTTGTCAGCGCCAACCATAAACCTTGTCAGCGTCCATTCTTTTTCACTTGTCAACGTTGAATTAAATATCAACGTTACCTTTTCAAGTTAAATAAGTGAATAAATCATGTAGGCGCATGTCCATAGTAACTATATGGACACTCAATTATGGACCAATTAGAATGTCGCAGGTCTATAGTAACATACGAATGATCACAGAATGAGAATATCTTCCACCAATCATGAACCTAGCATCATGTGAACACAAATATCCTTCACCAATGAGACATAAGTAACCGTTTGAACACATATACTCAATAACCAATCAAAAGCTCTTGGCCGTGTGAACACAGAATGAATAGACAATCGATTAGAAACCAATGAGCCTTGAATGACCGTGTGAATGCAAAAGCTTTCCACCAATAGAATTCTTGAGATCGTGTGAATACAAGTTTCTTTATTCTCTCGTTACAGCAAGCAAAATAATTGTTACTTGTCTTTTGCTTCTTCATTCGAACAGCGACCATACCTTCTCAAAAGCAATCGTGAATAATTCTAAGCTTTTGTATCAAATTGAAAACAGCCTTGGAAAACAAGTGGCATCCGTAACTGTTTACCATGGCAAATCATAATCATTCAAGAACTGCTACTGCTCATCTTTTTGTATCCATTAAGCCGAATCTAGGGTTCAAGTGAAACCCTAATGGATGAACAGTAACTAGGGTTTGTAGATTAACCATAGATCCTGTATTAACAGCCACCAATCATAACATTCTGCTCTCTAGGTAGATCTAGGGTTTGAGAAACCCTAGGTCATGATTTTATGTGAAAGCAAAACATTAATACCTTTACTGCAGCGAACTTCGACCATGAATAACTTCTTCATTAGGGCTTAGATCGAAGATCCCTTCGGTGAGATTCCAGACACAAGTGCCAAGAACCTACAGTTCAAAAATCACGAAGATCCAACGGTTAACGAAGGAGAAAACGTGTTTTGAACATGGTTGTCCACAGAAAACTACATATACCCTGCTGCTGACTTTGACGCTTAATAACTTTTGCCTGGGGATAAAACTTGACAATCCCTAAGGTGGACGTTTAGATCTATGTATGTAGAACACACATATAAAATTTCGTGACGATCCAACGGTTCAATCAAAAGTTATGACCTTCTGAATACTGCTGCGCACACAAAAACGTCCAGAAAAACTCAATACGAATTTTTCTTCTTCACGATACACGAACACCTCGTCGGACCTAGATATCATGAGCCTTAGGCTCTGATACCTATTGTGGAGTCCTATTGATCGTTAGACTCAATGGTTAAGAACCATTATATCTAGGTTGATCATCGTTCATATGATAACATAGCGGAATAAGAACAATGATCATAACAAGGTGTTTAGTCACAAAAGAACACGAATTAAAACAAATGGGTTGCTCATTATATTAATAATAAACAACCACTAGACGTGTATACATTGAATCCCACGTCTAGTGCGACACACACTTTAGGTTTACATTGTGAATGAATAATATTAATAAAACCTAAGACTCTTGTTCCTTTTATAGTGGAAGGAACAGAATCTACAAGAGATCAAATCAAATAAACATCTAAATATTCTATTTAGATAGATATATACTGAATATATTATTTATAATATATCCAATATATTCCCTAAATAGAATTCTCCATCAGCGTGTAAACATCTGTCAGCGTCTCAACACTTTCCGTCAGCGTCTCAACTAGCCGTGTCAGCGGCTTTGACAAACTTCTTGATGTTTTCTTCATTTTGAGTTTCTGCCACATCAACTCGTATAATTTTAGACCCAACAAATATAAAGTAAAGACGGTAAAAAGAAACAACAGTGAAAGATTAAAATTTGACGAAAAGTAAATGACGGGAAATTAAAAGCAATAAAGGTAAATAACGCAAACTAAAACTTAAACTAAAAGGGAAAGCAAGTAAAAGTGCAAATAAGGAAAAAGGCGGGAAAAGTAAAGCTTGAAAATAAATATGAAAAAAATACAAAAAAGAAACATTCATTCGGAATAACCAAGTGATCGGGAATATCTCACCTACCCGGAATAACACCTTGATTCGGAATAAAATGATTGATCCTGAATAACAAAGAAAAGACTGATTCGGAATGTAAGCTGATCCAGAATACTAGACATTCCTGATGAAGTCCTTGATTCGGAATACTAGGTAATCTGGATGAAGTCCTTGATTCGGAATACTAGATATTCCGGATGAAGTCCTTGATTCGGAATACTAGATACTCCGGATGAAGTCCTTGATTCGGAATACTAGATATTCCGGATGAAGTCCTTGATTCGGAATACTAGATATTCCGGATGAAGTCCTTGATTTGGAATACTAGACATTCCGGATGAAGTCAGTTGATTCGGAATATCTGGGGAAAGAAACATAACGAAGAACAGGGAGATGAAAATAAGGACGAATCTAAACAAAACTAGCCAAATCAAACCAAAAGATTAAACAAAACTTGTAACACCCCATTTTGGAAATGGAATATTACGCATATCATGGCGTGTCATCAAAGCATACAAGGATAAATGTCTAAGCATTATTCAACCATAAAAGGAAATACCGGAAACAAACATCGGTATCCCAAAGTAAAGCTCATCACACACAAACATAAATACTGTAAAAGGAAGGACGAAACAATGTCCAAAGCAACTGTATCAAAGTAAAGGAAATGCATAAAGTAAAGAAAGACAGTAAGGCTTCCAGTCCATATGCACCTACGTTTCAGATCTACGAGCGTCCCTGAGTACCTGCCGTTTAGGGAACATGAAAAGGAAAACGGCTGAGCCAGACGCTCAGTGCACGGATGTACAATAAAGCATGATATAGGATAAGCATGTAACATATAACAGCGGAAGACTAAGTACTGAGTAAACTGGTTAAGTAACATGAAATCTGGTTTTAAAGTTTGAAAAGCCTTATGTTTAACCTGTGAAAACTGTTTTAACATATAAATACCATAGCCCATATAGGTCATGAAAAGGTCACGTGCATGAATACTTGGAGGGGTGACCTCATCATGCTGATTAGAGGGGATGCCTCTAATCAATATACTGATTTGGGTAGGAGGGATCAGCTCCTTGTGAAGGGTGCAAGGCACACACCACATTCACCATGATAAACTGAATAAAACATGTAACTAGGATGCACCCATACGCCCCGACTGATATAATAATATGGCCAAACTGAAAAGGGACGCCACGAGCAATCACTCCGCCGTGGGGAAGTCATAACATCGGTGCCTCCAATGCTATGGTTATGGTACCTCCATAACTAGGTGAAACTGGTCATGCTTGTATATGGCTATAGTTTATGCTAAATTAACATAAGCAGTTCAAAACAATAAAACAAATGCTGGGGAAAACAGTTGGCTGCATACGGGGAAATCCTAATAAGGAAAGAATGTCCATACTGAAAGGACGGGAATCCGTACCTCAAGTCCAGTGAAATGAACGGAAGAAAGACTCCTACTTCTGGATCACTAATGCTACATGAATACACACGTGTATAAGTATCGATTCACTGATTACGTACTGGGTTCTGTGTCTTGTTATAGCTGATTTGGTATGTTTTAGGTCCTGGTTCACTGTTTAAAGCCTTAAACTGTGTTTATCTTGTATTTCTGGTTTATCTGATTAAGTATTACTTGTGTTTCATGTATTAATATACTTACTGTATAATAATAAGTAACTTTCCAAAAATAGCAGGTTTCCAAAAATAGAAAGTTTCCAAAAATAGAAAGTTTCCAAAAATAGAAAGTTACCAAAAATAGAAAGTTTCCAAAAATAGAAAGTTTCCAAAAATAGAAAGTTTCCAAAAATAGAAAGTTTCCAAAAATAGAAATTTTCCAAAAATAGAAAGTTTCCAAAAATAGAAAGTTTCCAAAAATAGAAAGTTTCCAAAAATAGAATTTACTGCCTAAAATAGATTAGTTTCTAAAAATAGAAAGTTTCCAAAAATAGATCAGCTGCCTTAATTAAATAAGTTTCCATATATAGAAAGTTGCCATGATTAGGTTAGCTGCCTGAATTAGATTGATTTCCATATATAGAAGGTTTCCATAATTAGATTAGTTGCCTTATTTAATTAAGTTTCTATAAATAGAAGTTTCCATAATTAGAATTAAGCTGATTATATAAGCTAACATATAAGTCTAAGTGTTATAAGCTTACTACTTAAGTCATATGATATAGTGTATAGTTTAATTATTATTTCATGTATTTTAATTAAACTATAGGTTAAGCATTTTAATTAAAGTATAACATGTATAATTAAAATGAAATGAAAATACTTAGGTTAACATGTGTATTATTATTAATAATAATATAACCTAAGTCATGTCTAAATTAATTAATTATAGGCATGTTTTAATAATTAATTAATTATAACTTATAACATACAATACTTAGGTTAAATTAATGTCATGATAAACTAATAATTAAAATAACCTAAGTCATGATTTAATTAATATTTCATGTTATTAATTAATTATAACCTAAGTTCATGATTCATATTACATGTAACATAGATCATGATTTTAACCAACGAACCGTGAACCGGGTATGAATTCGACACCGTACCCCGGGCCAAACCCGGGGCACACGTGTCCCCTTGCTGCCGTGGGTCCCACATGAGCCAACCAAGACCATTTGTGGTCTTGGTGGTGGCGGCAATAGCAAACCAAACCCCCCTCGGGTTTGTTTTGCTAGGCGGCTAGAAACAACACCCCTTTTAAATCATTCCTTGATTTTATTTAATACCAAAACATGTTAGATCAATGATTAATTATCTTGTTTTCATAAGAAAAATAATAACATATTCATGAAAATAATCAAAGATCATAAGAATTAAAAAGAATTAAAAAGAAGGGTTAGAAAGGTATACCACTATGTAGCTTGGAAAAAGGATGAACAAACACGTATTCTAACACTTGTTTTCAAGATCAAAATCAATCAAACACCCCCTTATGATGGTGTATAGGTGGCGGCACAAAGGAGGCAAAAGGAAGAGGAGAAAACTCTTTTTAGGGTTTTTAGTTTATTTCTTGTAAAATGAAAATGAAAACATGTTTAACACTTTACCCCCCTTAACTTGAAAAGTCCATGGGCTAAGCCCATTATATGCATGTGTGCCGTGGGTATGGGGGCCCCACATGGGGTACCCGTACCTTTCTCGTGTCCCGATGTTTCGTGTTCGTTCGTGGTTAAACGTGCTCGTGTTTAACGTGTTTCTGTTTCATGTAACGTGTCGTTTATCGTAAACTTAACGCTCGTAAATATATTATAAGTATTTACGTAATTATTTAGTTAGTATTTTAAATGGTGTTCATGATTTAATTATGTTCACGTGATATATCATTAACTGTTTATCATGGGTTCGTACGTAATCGATACTTGTCATGACATACACGTATGCACTTGCTTGATTATTAGCACATGAATGTGATCAATACTACATGAGGTAAGTTTTAATCTAGAACGTACGATCTTAAGGGCACTATTCATGGTAAAAGCATGCGGGTTTTACAATTCTTCCCCCCTAAAAAGAATAATTCGTCCCCGAATTATAGATAAAGTAAGCTGAAAAGAAGTGACATACCCGAACTCAAAATATGAAGTGAGGGTAAGAAGCCCGGATAGACTCCTCTGTTTCCCAAGTGGCTTCCCGCTCGGTATGGTCCCTCCAAAGGATTTTGACGAATGGAATCGTCTTCCTTCTCATGACTCGTTCTTTCCTGTCGAGTACTCGTTCGGGTTCTTCTACAAACGTGAGATCTTCACGTATCTGTTCCAGTGGATACTGAACCATGTGAAGGGGATGATAATTGTACCCTCTGAGTAAGGACACATGAAACACGTTATGCACGTGCGAAAGCTGAGGAGGTAACGCCAATCGGTAAGATACTTCGCCGATTCGTTCAACTATATCAAATGGTCCGATGAACCGAGGACTGAGTTTTCCTTTGATCCCGAAGCGTTTAACACCACGTGCCGGCGAAACCTTGAGGAAGACGTGATCTCCCACATTAAAATGTATGTCCCTACGATGCTTATCGGCGTAACTCTTCTGACGTGATCGTGCTTCCTGCAGTTTCTGTTTAGCTACCTCAATCTTCTGGTTGGTCATTTCTATAATCTCTGGTCCTTCAAGTGTTCGCTCTCCCACTTGATCCCAGCAAGTTGGAGCGCGACACTTTCTGCCATACAACATTTCGAAAGGAGCACATTTGATACTTGCGTGCCAGCTGTTGTTGTATGCAAACTCAACTAAACAGATGTAATCGTCCCAATCACCTGTCCATTCCAACGCGCACGACCTTAACATATCTTCCAATGTCTGAATTGTTCGCTCCGACTGTCCGTCCGTTTGAGGATGAAAGGCTGTGCTCAGCTTAAGTTGTGTACCCCAAGCTTTTTGCAGACCTTTCCAGAATCGCGACGTGAAACGAGGATCTCTGTCTGAGACGATGCTGGAGGGAGTGCCGTGGAGTCTCATGATCTCCCTTCTGTACGTATCTGCGAGTTTACTTACCGGATCTTCCTTGCGTATCGGTAAGAAATGAGCTGATTTGGTGAGTCGATCAACGATGACCCAAATAGCATCGTGCTTCTTCTTGGTAGGCGGAAGACCGGTAACAAAATCCATGGTGATTTTGTCCCACTTCCACTCTGGAATATCCAACGGTTGAAGGAGACCGCCAGATCGCTGATGTTCAATCTTAACCTGCTGACAGGTAAGACATTTGGAGACATACGTGGCTACATCCTGTTTTATACCACTCCACCAAAAGTGCTGTCTGATGTCATGGTACATTTTTGTCGACCCAGGATGTATAGAAAATGGGGAGCTGTGAGCTTCAGCTAACAATGCTTCCCGGAGTTCTGGATTGTCAGGAACACAAAGTCTCGTGCCCTGCCAAATGATACCGTCTGCGTCCATTCTGAATTCTGTCTGCTTCTCCAAATTCTGAATTATCGCCCAAATCTCTCCATCATCCTTCTGCGCTTCCTTGATCCTAGTCAGTAACTCAGGTTCTACTGTAAGATTCGCCCAGTATCCGTGCTGCCCACGTACCATGATTTCAATGTCAAGCCGCTCCAAGTCCCTTATGTTTTGCTCCTTGATCTCAATGCCGTTTATCATTCCGGACTTTCTGCTGAGTGCATCTGCTACTACATTAGCTTTCCCGGGATGATACTGTAGGTTAATATCATAATCCTTCAACAGTTCCAACCATCTCCTTTGTCTCATGTTCAATTCTCGCTGTGTGAAGATATACTTCAAGCTCTTGTGATCCGTGAAAATGTCGCATGATTCTCCGTATAAGTAATGCCTCCATATCTTCAATGCGAACACCACTGCAGCAAGTTCCAGGTCATGCATAGGGTAGTTTTCTTCATAGGGCTTAAGCTGCCGTGAAGCATACGCGATCACTTTCCCATGTTGCATGAGAACACAGCCCAGTCCCTTCCCCGATGCATCGCTATAGATCTGAAATCTACCTGTACCAGATGGGAGAGTAAGAATAGGTGCAGATACTAACTTCTGCTTTAGGTCTTCGAAGCTCTTCTCTCGATCTTCCGTCCAGACGAATTTCTCTCCTTTCCGCATCAGTTTGGTGAGAGGCAATGCCAGCCGAGAAAAGTTCTCCACGAATCTTCGATAATATCCAGCTAAGCCTAAGAAACTGCGGACTTCTGTCGCTGATGTTGGTCTTGGCCATTTAGTGATAGCCTCAACCTTCGCTGGGTCCATAGTGATCCCTTCTGCTGATACAATGTGACCTAAGAACGCCACCTTGTTTAACCTGAACTCACACTTGGAGAATTTCGCATACAGCTGCTTCTGACGAAGAATCTGTAGTACAGTACGGAGATGATCTTCGTGTTCCTCCGTGGACTTTGAGAATATCAAGATGTCATCGATGAATACAATGACAAATTTATCAAGGAATTCATGGAAGATTCTGTTCATTAGATCCATGAATACTGCTGGAGCGTTAGTCAGGCCGAATGGCATGACTACAAACTCATAATGGCCATAGCGGGTACGAAAAGCAGTCTTGGCAATATCCTGCTCTTTAACCCTTAGCTGATGGTAGCCTGACCTTAGATCGATCTTTGAGAAGTGTTTGGCTCCTTGAAGTTGGTCAAACAGATCGTCTATACGTGGCAGTGGATATCTGTTGCGAATGGTAATCTTATTAAGTTCACGGTAGTCAATGCAAAGTCGCATGCTGCCGTCCTTCTTCTTAACGAACAAGACCGGTGCGCCCCATGGTGATGCGCTCGGTCTAATGAACCCTCGTTCAAGAAGTTCCTGTAATTGGTCCTTCAGTTCTTTTAGCTCTATGGGAGCCATACGATACGGAGCCTTAGAGATTGGCTCAGCTCCTGGAACAAGGTCGATGTTGAACTCCACTTCTCTTGCAGGTGGTATGCCTGGAAGTTCATCTGGAAAGACGTCTTGAAATTCTGAAACTACGGGTTGATCCTGAATCGATGGGGATTCAGCATCCATGTCATGAACCGTAGCGAGATAACCTTCGCAGCCATGTGACAGTAATGCACGTGCTTGCAAGGTAGATATGACTTGTACAGACCGTCCGGGTATGAACCCGTTATGGATGTACTCTGGTGCATTAATGTCGCCGAAGATCACTCGATAAGAGTGGCAGTCTATGGTAGCATGGTGCTTGGATAGCCAATCCATGCCGAGAATCATATCAAACTCAATCATGTCTAGAGGAAGTGCATCTACTGCACGAACTTTATCGTCAAACTCTAGAGGAAGACTCTTGTATACATGAGTTATTAATACAGAGTCCCTCAGAGGCGTGGAAATGGTAAGCTTAGTTTCTAATGGCAAGGGAAGTGTCCTGATGTTCTTAGCATAAGTAGTGGAAACAACTGAATGAGTGGCACCCGTGTCGAAAAGAACACATGCAGCCTGGCCGTACATATACAAAATTCCAGTAATGGTACCTGAAGATTTGTTTGCCTGATCGCGCGATGTCGTGTAGACACGCCCAGTGGTAGGAGGCGGTTTAGTATCAGCATGACCCGAAGTACCCTCCATTTCACCCTTACGGCAATCTCTCATACGATGGCCAGGGAGGCCGCACTTGTAGCACGCGTCGGAGTCACGACGACATGGGCCAGGGTGTCTGCGATGGCAGGTGCTGCAAAGAGGATGAGTGAATCCTCCAGCAGGAGTTCTTGCTTGCTGAGGGCCTGCTGATGACAGAACGTGTTAAGAATAAAGTATATGCACGAGTATAGGACGTAAGCGTCATAAGATGTTTACCAGTGTTAGCTGAACGGTTAGGCTGAGAACCCCTGTGGTTCTGGTCCCTTCCGTTACCGTGGTTCCTGGTAGAGATTAACATAGTGTCAGCATGAGAAATATAACATGAAATCATAAGAAGATGCGTAAATAGTAGGACCTGCTGTTGTTGGACTGTCCCGCATTGTTACGGTAATTGTCATTACCGCTGCGCCTTTCCACAACAGAACGGTCGTTAGAGTGACCGTTTCCTTTGGGCTGATTGGGCTGCTGCTGAGTAGCCGGCTGAGACCGGTCCCCAGTTTTCTGCCTGGAAGATACAGTTTAAGAGATGATTATAGAACATATAATGATAGGATGCGGTCTGGTTAACGCTAGAACACGAAATGTTTTACCTCTTGTCGGGTCTTTCAGCTTCCCCGAACTCATCGCGTTCCTGCAACATCTCAAGCTTCCTTGCTGCGTCAGCCACTTGTGCTACCGTATTGAACGTAGCACATACTAGATTGTTCGCAACCGAGGTGCGAAGTGCCCACCTAAAATGGTGTGCCTGCTCCTCAGGAGTACCAGCCGCTGCTCCTAGAAAACCAGCTAGGCGAAGAAAGCGCTGCATGAATTCGTTGCTATTCTCGCCCGCTCTCTGACGTATCCCGTGGTATTCACGCTTGAGTTTGTCCTGCTCTGCCTTAGGAAAGAACTGTTCCATCACTCTCTCCTTGAATTGGGCCCATGTCAAACCAGCGACCCATTCATCACCTCCTTCTGACTGTGTCAAAGCTAGCCACCAGTTGAGTACATCGCCTTCAAACCTGTAGCACGCCAATCTTGCCTTGAAGGCGGGGTCACATCCCATAGCATTGAAGATTTTCTCAATGTGAGTCAGCCAGCTTTCAGCATCGCTGGGACTATCAGTCTTTTCAAAAGCTCTAGGATGGAGCTTGTTAAATCGTTCCAACCATACTGCTAGAGTCACTGGGGGAGGAGGAGGAGGTGCCTGATTCTGCGGCTGCTGATTATTCGCAGCTTGGACTTCAGCACGAATGTCATTCCTCAGTTGAGGAAGTAAGGCTTGCATGGCAGCCTGAATCGCAGCATTGAGCTGCTCTTGCTCGCGTGTGAGAACCATCTGACAGTATAACATAAACATATGATTAACAGTTCAAACATAAAATATATAAAAGAAAAATTTTATGCCAAAATTTCACGAGAAAAATTTTATGCAAGAAAATCTTTGTATGAATGCATGATGCAGTTTTATGAAAACTTTTGATGCTCGAGAGTGAACGCCTTCGGTCAGTTCACTCAAAATAAAAGACATATCGAGGGGACGCCTATGGGTCGGTCCCAAATCTAAAAGTTTCGATAAAACACATGCGACTAAATAGGGCCAGTCCTGTACCAACCATTACTTAGTCAAAAACCCTGTAACAATGACATGTATATGTATGCTTAAAAATGATGAATGCATGAAAACAACTGTCAGTTCTAGGAAGACCGTAGTGACTACCCACTAATCACAGGTCATATTTGAGAGCCTACAGGTCGAAGCCTTGGCTCTGATACCATAATTGTAACACCCCATTTTGGAAATGGAATATTACGCATATCATGGCGTGTCATCAAAGCATACAAGGATAAATGTCTAAGCATTATTCAACCATAAAAGGAAATACCGGAAACAAACATCGGTATCCCAAAGTAAAGCTCATCACACACAAACATAAATACTGTAAAAGGAAGGACGAAACAATGTCCAAAGCAACTGTATCAAAGTAAAGGAAATGCATAAAGTAAAGAAAGACAGTAAGGCTTCCAGTCCATATGCACCTACGTTTCAGATCTACGAGCGTCCCTGAGTACCTGCCGTTTAGGGAACATGAAAAGGAAAACGGCTGAGCCAGACGCTCAGTGCACGGATGTACAATAAAGCATGATATAGGATAAGCATGTAACATATAACAGCGGAAGACTAAGTACTGAGTAAACTGGTTAAGTAACATGAAATCTGGTTTTAAAGTTTGAAAAGCCTTATGTTTAACCTGTGAAAACTGTTTTAACATATAAATACCATAGCCCATATAGGTCATGAAAAGGTCACGTGCATGAATACTTGGAGGGGTGACCTCATCATGCTGATTAGAGGGGATGCCTCTAATCAATATACTGATTTGGGTAGGAGGGATCAGCTCCTTGTGAAGGGTGCAAGGCACACACCACATTCACCATGATAAACTGAATAAAACATGTAACTAGGATGCACCCATACGCCCCGACTGATATAATAATATGGCCAAACTGAAAAGGGACGCCACGAGCAATCACTCCGCCGTGGGGAAGTCATAACATCGGTGCCTCCAATGCTATGGTTATGGTACCTCCATAACTAGGTGAAACTGGTCATGCTTGTATATGGCTATAGTTTATGCTAAATTAACATAAGCAGTTCAAAACAATAAAACAAATGCTGGGGAAAACAGTTGGCTGCATACGGGGAAATCCTAATAAGGAAAGAATGTCCATACTGAAAGGACGGGAATCCGTACCTCAAGTCCAGTGAAATGAACGGAAGAAAGACTCCTACTTCTGGATCACTAATGCTACATGAATACACACGTGTATAAGTATCGATTCACTGATTACGTACTGGGTTCTGTGTCTTGTTATAGCTGATTTGGTATGTTTTAGGTCCTGGTTCACTGTTTAAAGCCTTAAACTGTGTTTATCTTGTATTTCTGGTTTATCTGATTAAGTATTACTTGTGTTTCATGTATTAATATACTTACTGTATAATAATAAGTAACTTTCCAAAAATAGCAGGTTTCCAAAAATAGAAAGTTTCCAAAAATAGAAAGTTTCCAAAAATAGAAAGTTTCCAAAAATAGAAAGTTACCAAAAATAGAAAGTTTCCAAAAATAGAAAGTTTCCAAAAATAGAAAGTTTCCAAAAATAGAAAGTTTCCAAAAATAGAAAGTTTCCAAAAATAGAAAGTTTCCAAAAATAGAAAGTTTCCAAAAATAGAATTTACTGCCTAAAATAGATTAGTTTCTAAAAATAGAAAGTTTCCAAAAATAGATCAGCTGCCTTAATTAAATAAGTTTCCATATATAGAAAGTTGCCATGATTAGGTTAGCTGCCTGAATTAGATTGATTTCCATATATAGAAGGTTTCCATAATTAGATTAGTTGCCTTATTTAATTAAGTTTCTATAAATAGAAGTTTCCATAATTAGAATTAAGCTGATTATATAAGCTAACATATAAGTCTAAGTGTTATAAGCTTACTACTTAAGTCATATGATATAGTGTATAGTTTAATTATTATTTCATGTATTTTAATTAAACTATAGGTTAAGCATTTTAATTAAAGTATAACATGTATAATTAAAATGAAATGAAAATACTTAGGTTAACATGTGTATTATTATTAATAATAATATAACCTAAGTCATGTCTAAATTAATTAATTATAGGCATGTTTTAATAATTAATTAATTATAACTTATAACATACAATACTTAGGTTAAATTAATGTCATGATAAACTAATAATTAAAATAACCTAAGTCATGATTTAATTAATATTTCATGTTATTAATTAATTATAACCTAAGTTCATGATTCATAAAAGTTACATGTAACATAGATCATGATTTTAACCAACGAACCGTGAACCGGGTATGAATTCGACACCGTACCCCGGGCCAAACCCGGGGCACACGTGTCCCCTTGCTGCCGTGGGTCCCACATGAGCCAACCAAGACCATTTGTGGTCTTGGTGGTGGCGGCAATAGCAAACCAAACCCCCCTCGGGTTTGTTTTGCTAGGCGGCTAGAAACAACACCCCTTTTAAATCATTCCTTGATTTTATTTAATACCAAAACATGTTAGATCAATGATTAATTATCTTGTTTTCATAAGAAAAATAATAACATATTCATGAAAATAATCAAAGATCATAAGAATTAAAAAGAATTAAAAAGAAGGGTTAGAAAGGTATACCACTATGTAGCTTGGAAAAAGGATGAACAAACACGTATTCTAACACTTGTTTTCAAGATCAAAATCAATCAAACACCCCCTTATGATGGTGTATAGGTGGCGGCACAAAGGAGGCAAAAGGAAGAGGAGAAAACTCTTTTTAGGGTTTTTAGTTTATTTCTTGTAAAATGAAAATGAAAACATGTTTAACACTTTACCCCCCTTAACTTGAAAAGTCCATGGGCTAAGCCCATTATATGCATGTGTGCCGTGGGTATGGGGGCCCCACATGGGGTACCCGTACCTTTCTCGTGTCCCGATGTTTCGTGTTCGTTCGTGGTTAAACGTGCTCGTGTTTAACGTGTTTCTGTTTCATGTAACGTGTCGTTTATCGTAAACTTAACGCTCGTAAATATATTATAAGTATTTACGTAATTATTTAGTTAGTATTTTAAATGGTGTTCATGATTTAATTATGTTCACGTGATATATCATTAACTGTTTATCATGGGTTCGTACGTAATCGATACTTGTCATGACATACACGTATGCACTTGCTTGATTATTAGCACATGAATGTGATCAATACTACATGAGGTAAGTTTTAATCTAGAACGTACGATCTTAAGGGCACTATTCATGGTAAAAGCATGCGGGTTTTACAAAACTAATCAATAAACATCCACTAATGATAAACCAACAATCCTAATCAATAAAATCAACAAATAACACCAAGAAATCAAAAACCCACTTAATCTAAAACCATAAAAAATCAAGAACATGAACAATAAAGATGAAGAACAAATCAAACAAGAAAGGTAGAAGGAGATTAAACAAGAAAAGATAAAGATTCAATAAAACTTACTTGGAATTAAAAGGAATTAAAAGGTGCGATACAAGGAAAATTAAAGTGCAAGAAATGAAATTGTGCAAGTATGAAAATTGTGGAAGTGGTGGTTTGTCAAGCCACCCAACAACTACAAAATTACACTAATGATCTATATATATATAGGGGAGGAGGAGGATTAGTGGAAGGAAGCTTCCTCCCTCTTTCTTCTTTCTCTAATTTCATTATTAGTCCTTAATCTTCTTAGTCTTTTGACTTTAATGACTTTGTCTCGGGATTTCTTCAAACTCGTCTTGTAATTCTTCAATAAATTAGACTTGAGTTCTTCGACTTTTAGTAAACTTCCGTCTTTTGACTTTTTCTTCGATAAATGTTCAGAATTGGTCTTGGACTTCCGTTCATTTTGCACTTTTGATCTTTCGACTTCGCCTTTTGTCTTTTTCTTCGATAAAAGCCCGTGAAAGCCGTGTTTTCTCCCCTTTTAACATTTTGATCCTAAAATCACAACAAAAACACAAACCACGCATAATTCCAAACAAATGACATTAAATACGCGTTTTGGTCTTGTTTTAGCAAGAAATAAGTGGTAAAAGGATGGGTGTTTTCACACCTATCAGGTGGGATTCTCATCAAAGGGTTAACATCATAACGGAATAAGAAGTTCTTTAACGATGTTAAGACTTACTTCTGGGATGACCCTTATCTCTTCAAACAATATGTTGATCTGATCATTCGTCGATGTGTTGATGGACCGGCAGTTTTGCAAATCCTTGATGCTTGCCATAAAGGACCCACTGGTGGTCACTTTGGTCCCAACTACACCGCTAAGAAAGTGTTTGACTCAGGATTCTATTGGCCCACCATTTATCATGACGCTCACGGAATGGTTAAGCATTATGATGCTTGCCAAAGACAAGGCAAGATCACACATAAAGATGAGATGCCGCAAAATTTCATACAAGAATGTGAAATCTTTGACGTCTGGGGCATCGACTTTATGGGGCTATTTCCATCATCCAAATCCTCTTAGCCGTTGACTACGTTTCTAAATGGGTTGAAGCTAAGGCTCTCCCAACGAACGATGCGACGGTGGTTGTGAACTTTTTGAAGCAGCTTTTCGCTCGATTCGGTGTTCCTCGTGCTATAATCAGTGACCGCGGGACTCATTTTTGCAATGATCAATTTGCAAGAGTCATGGCTAAGTATGGTGTTAATAATCGTCTTTCCACCGCCTATCATCCCCAAACCAATGGGCAAGCCGAGATTTCCAACCGTGGATTGAAGCGAATTCTGGAACGTACTGTGGGAGAGCATCGTGCCGCGTGGGCCGATAAGTTAGATGATGCTCTGTGGGCTTTCCGTACAGCTTATAAGACTCCGATCGGTTGTACTCCTTATCGTCTTGTGTACGGAAAGCATGTCACCTCCCCCATCGAGCTGGAACACAAGGCGTACTAGGCCTTGAAGTGGGGTAACTTCGACATCAACAAAGCCGGTGATCTTCGCAAGATTCAACTCAACGAGCTTAATGAATTAAGGAATGAAGCTTACGAGAACTCACTGATCTACAAGGAGAAGACCAAGATCATCCACGACGCAAGGATTAAGAACCGAGAGTTCCACGTTGGTGATCAAGTTTTACTATTTATCTCTCGGTTGAAGATCTTCTCGGGCAAGTTGAAGAGCCGCTGGTCTGGTCCATTCACCGTCGCCAAAGTCTTTCCATATGGCACCATTGATCTTTCTCAGCCAAATGGGCCTAATTTCAAGGTGAATGGCCAGCGTTTGAAGATGTACTTTGGTGAGGACATCTCTTATGAGATGATTCCATCCCTCACCATGTTTCCCATGAACTAAATTTGGGTCGAGTCAGGCTCGTGACTCGGTTATCAAAAACAAGCGCTTCTCGAGAGGCAACCCGTGATCTATCCTTTACTGCTTTCTTAATAAGTGTAGGAGGAGTCCCGTTTGTGTTGGTTGTCTTGTTTCTTATTTCGTGCAGGGATTCAAGCTTCAAAGAGCACCTCGATGACTTTTGACGAACCGTGATCCCGTGTACCCGTCTTCCCGGTTCTATCCTAAACTCTCGTGATTCAATATTTCATATCTTATATGGTCACATTGAAATCACTATAGTTGTCCTTTCCTTAGCAAGATTTAAACAACGTGCACAATGTCATAAGTGTAGGGGAGTTTACTCTCACATGCTTATACATTAAGGACAATATTTATATCAAGTGTAGGGGGGACTTCTATCGAGTAAGTGGTCTTTTCCATGAATTTGTCCTCATTTTTAACCGGAAAATTTGATTTTTCGACATTTTTCAAAATTTTTAATCTATTTTGGCCTAGTTGTATAGTTGTATTTTCCTTTGTTATGGTTATTTTCTTTCCTTGCTAATAAAATGGTTTTAAATTTTTCAAAGTCGTGAATATTTTGACTCAACCCAAGTTTACTTATCTAAGTTCACTCTAGCTAGTATCCTTTACGTGTTTAAGTCAAGTTTTGCTAGGCTTTTATATAGGGAACTTTAAAACGCGAAAGTCTTATCTCTCACGGGTTAAGAACAAGAATTTTTCACAAGTTCCTATAATTGATCCTAGGGAGTCGTTTATCAAGGGAACTTTAAAATGCGAATTCTAAACTTGAAAAAGTCTAAGAGTTTGCAAGATCCTATAGATGACTCGAAAACCCAAAACTTTGATTTAATTGGCTAAGCATCCACAAGTCTCATTGCTTGAGATTTTATACTGTGGAGGACGAGAGATGATAGAGTCAATTATAAGTTTGGTATTCTTTCGTGAATTTATGTGAGTTAATTATGAGCCTATTCTCCAATCGCTTGTTAATAAAATTATCTGCAATAAATAAGGTTGTACGATTTGAAAAGTTACTTAGCTTCTAGCCCAAGATCGTTTAAAAGTTGCTCGGTATTAATTAGAGTTCATAGCCAAGGCATAACTTATTGAAGCGGGATGCGAAGATTGGCGAGTCCGAAAAGGCCCTAACAAGGCATGAGGGCTACAGTTTGTTGCTAATGATCCAAAAGTGATGTGAAGAATCATTTGTCGAAAATCAATATGAAGGATCAAGACACACGACGAAAAGCAAATACTCCCCTAAAGATCATGGAGAAGTCTATCCGAAAAGACCCTAGCAAGGTATGAGGATAAATAGATCCAAGTCCTAAAAGGAGGCGGATCGTTGTATATCAAAGTCCAAAAATAAAGATTGGAGAAAAATGAAGAAGTCGTGGTCCAAGTATGAAGAATCTCTCAAAAACATCAAGTGAAGAAATTCCTATTATAAAGAGAAGACCATAATTTCAATAACGTCTCTCAAAGATTTGAAGTATGAAGTCGCTGCCAAATATCGGTCCGAGAAAGGTCTCAAATCACGAAGCGAGTTATGCCACGATATGAACTTTATGAGGTTCCGAGAAGCAGTTTTAAAAGATTTTTTCCTTTAGCTAACTATTGATTAAATCGTCCACTTTATTTTCGGCCTAAATAACTATCGAAATAAGTCAAACAATGAATCCTCATGATCATTCAAGACAAAAATAAAATATAAGAGAAACACCTAGGAATAAGGGAGTCTAAGTAAATAATTGGCCCACATGAATTCGTGTTAGTTTGCTAACTTATAATAGCAATGATCTCGTTTTTAAGCTTGGTATGGGGAACGTGAAACTTAAGGATGATAAACGTTCATGGTCGCCTAAAACCAATGTAAGTCTTTGATTTCTTTACTTGTTTTCTATCTTCTTATTTTCCTTAAATATTTAGTATTTAATAAAGGCCAAGGTGGGTTATTTATGATGAAGAATATAAACCGTGCTTTAAAATTAATGCATTGCATGAGGGCATTGCAATGATCAAGTGTAGGGGAGTTAATAAGTGTGAAAACACTTATCCTTTTACCACTTATTCCCAATAAAAACAAGTCGTAAAAGTCGGAATTATGCGTGGTTTGTGTTTTTATTGTGTTTTAGGACCAAAAGATGAAAAAGGAAGAAAACACGGGTTTTCACGAGGCTTTTGTCGAAGAAAACGAGAAAAGACGAAGTCAAGAGATCAAGAGTGTTTAAAGAACGGATGTCCAAGACCTATTCTGAAGATTTATCAAAGAAAAAGTCTAAAGACGGAAGTTTAATGAAGTCGAAGAACTCAAGTCTAAATTATAGAAGAAAATTATTAAGACGAGTTCAAATCCCGAGACGACGTCGAGAAAGACAAAGAATTAAATCGATTCGAGAAGAAAATAAAGAAGGAAGCACACCACACATTCACCTCCCACTTAGCCTATAAATACCCTCCTAATCACATTAGGAGGGTGGTTAGCTAGTTGCACTTTTAATTTTTCCTTTCTAGTTTTTAGAGAGAGAAAGTTCTAAACTTTCTCTCACTAAGTTTTTCATCTTTCCTTTCTTTTAAGCTTTCATTAATCTTTGTAATTGAGTTTCTTTAATCAAAAGTTTAAGTTTAAGATTTGTCTTCTTTAATCTCCTTCTATATTTCTTGGTTTACTTTATCTTTTGATCCGAATTGCATACTTCATTCGTATGATTTGATGTTTTCGTGATTAAAGGTTAATCTTCTTTGTTTACACATAAGCTCTTACACGTTTAAGCTATAAGCTCTCTATGCTTATTGGCTTATTTCAAGTTTTAGCTTATTGATTTTCGGATTTCTCAAAGGTTTTAGTCACTTTAAAGTTCCTTTCATAAAGTTTATAATCTTTTATGTTTAAGAAGTTGTCAAATTTAAGTTTTTTGAGTTGTTTAACATTCGGATAAGATAGCTTATTATACGTGCTTATTGAGTTTTAAGCTTGCCACCAATTTCGGATTAATATTGCATTCCATCGCAATACAAGGGATTCAAACATTCCGACGGCTGCTTGGGCTTATCGCAATAACCCATTGTGGTTCTACTTTGCGATAACTTGTACTTCCCCCTTATTCCGATCTGGATTGCGATCTCTCATTGCGATCGCATATTCCGACGGGACTAAGGTTACTTTGAAACGAAACTCTGCCCAATTTTAGTTTACAACTTTTTGATCTGGACATTGCGACAAAGGTAATTGGATTATTCGGATCTGGCATTGCGATCTAGGACATTCCGATTGTGATCATTGCGACAGACCATATTCCGACAGAATTGTATTTAGCATTCCGATGGACCTGCACATGGATTATTCCGATGGCTTGTTTTAGTTGTATTCCGATGGTTATGACTTTGGTGCATTCCGATAGAAATGATTTGCAATATTCCAATAGAACATGTTTTTAAGTTTTAACGTTTTACATAAAGTTTTTCTAAATAGCTTTTAGTTTAATATTTAAATGCTTTATTTCGCTCAACGACATTTTCATACTTACTTTTAGTTTAAATTAGAAAACCAAACCAAAACATTCTCTTGTTCACCAAAAGACAATTGAGTCGCACTTTAGACTGGAAATCAATTCGAAGAGATCGGACGATAACTTTTTATACTTAGCCAAAAGCTTTGTATTAGTAGTCAACCGCGACAAGGATGTACTTATTACCACGAGATGATGGGAACAGCCCCATAAAGTCGATGCCTCAAACGTCAAAGATCTCACACACTTGGATGATATTTTGTGGCATTTCATCTTTTTGTGAGGATTTTCCTTGTCGTTGGCATGAGTCACACGATTTCACAAGCTCATGTGCATCTCGGTAAATAGTAGGCCAAAAGAAGCCGGCATCAAACACCTTCTTAGCCGTGAGATTAGCACCATGGTGACCACCCGTGGGTCCCTCATGACAAGCTCTAAGGATAATATAAGCTTCGGTGCCAATTACACAACGTCAGATGATTTGATCCACACAAGTTCGAAACAAGTAAGGGTCGTTCCAAAATTAGAACTTGACGTCACGAAAGAATTTTCGTTTTTCTTGAGTCGTCATACCCTTGATGATGAAGTTGCCCGCATGGTAATTTGCAAAGTCCGCAAACCATGGGGTGGAAGAATCAAACTTAGAATTCACTACACCAAGTGTCTCGGAGCGGAAATGTTTCGGTGATTTCCTTGGGCTCGTAAATACTTTGGTGAGGATCTTCCAAACGAGAAAGATGATCGGCCGCTAGATTCTCGGCTCCTTTTTTGTCAACAATTTTGTGATCAAATTCTTGAAGGAGGAGAATCCAACGAAGTAATCTTGGCTTAGCATCTTGTTTAGCCATAAGATACTTGATAGCCGAATGATCCGTATACACTATGCATTTCGTCAAGACGAGATAAGGTCGAAATTTCTCAAATGCATACACCACGGCAAGGAACTCCTTCTCCGTTGTAGTGTATTTAAGTTGAGCCTCGGTCATCGTCTTGCTAGCATAGTGAATAGGCAAGAAGTGCTTTTCATGACGTTGCCCCAATACGGCCCCAATAGGGTAATGACTAGCATCACACATGAGCTCAAAGGGGAGGTTCCATATGGGAGCAACAAGAATGGGAGCTTCGGTAAGTTTCCTCTTAAGGATTTCAAAGGCTCGTACACAATCTTCGTCAAAGACAAAACGTGCCTCTTTTTCAAGAAGATGTGTAATAGGTCGAGAGATCTTTGAAAAATACTTGATGAATCGACGATAAAAGCCCGCGTGGCCTAGGAAACTCCTAACTCCCTTAACGGTTTTGGGATGAGGTAATTTGGCGATGACGTCTACCTTAGCTTGATCTACCTTAATCCCCGCTTTCGAGACCTTGTGCCCTAAGACGATTCCACTTTTAACCATAAAATGACATTTTTCCCAATTGAGCACAAGGTTGGTTTCCTCACAACGCTTCAACATTCTCTCGAGATTCGACAAACACGAAGTGAACGAATTACCAAACACGGAAAAGTCATCCATGAAGACTTCCATCGTCTTCTCGATCATATCATGAAAAATAGCCATCATGCACCTTTGAAAGGTTCCCGGTGCATTACAAAGTCCAAATGGCATTCTACGATAGGCAAACGTTCCATATGGAAACGTAAACGTAATTTTTTCTTGATCACGAGGATCGATGGGGATTTGGAAGTAACCGGAAAAACCATCTAAAAAGCAATAGAAATCGTTTCCCGCAAGACGCTCCAACATTTGGTCCATGAAGAGCAAGGGAAAATGGTCTTTTCGAGTGGCATCATTCAACTTACGATAGTCAATGCACTCTCTCCATCCGGTCACGAGTCTAGTGGGAATTAACTCGTTGGAATCGTTTGGCACAACGGTCATTCCTCCCTTCTTAGGGACACAATGAATAGGATTCACCCAAGGGCTATCGTAAATAGGGTAAATCATTCCCGCGTCAAGGAGTTTTAGGACTTCCTTTTTGATGACGTCGTGAATTTTGGGGTTCACCCTCCTTTGACATTGGATTGCGGGCTTGTAATCCTCCTCCATTAAGATTTTGTGGGTACAAAATTTAGGATCGATCCCCTTAATGTCGGATAACTTCCACGCAATTGCCCCTTTGTGATCCTTTAGAACATCGACAAGTGCGGTTTTTTCATCATCCAAAAGTTCCTTCGCAATAATAATCGGCAACTTGTCGCCCTCCTCCAGATAGACATATTCGAGATGAGGAGGTAAATCTTTCAACTCGAGGATAGGTGGTTCCTCAATTGAAGATTTGGGCTCGATACTCATAACCTCCTCGGGTGGAAGAAATGGGAAATCGTTAAGGAAATCCTTGATAATCGAGAAGTCCTCATCGTTGTCGAGGTCTTCGTTACAAGTACGTGGAACATCGAATTCTTCCAACGTAAAACCACCACCTTCAAATGGAGTGAAGGTTGGTGTTGAGTTATCAAGGATGGGATCTAACATAGTGGGATTGCCACTATTTTCATCATCACCAAAACCTAGAACTTCTTGTGAAAATTCCTCGCAAACCACGTCAATCATATCAACGAGGTTTATGGTTGCAACGGAATAAACATGAGAAATTTGAGAATTTTGAGTTGCGTTTATAACAAGTTCCTCGTCGTTGAAACGTAAGGTGATCTTTCTAGCATGCACATCAATCAAAGCCATAGACGTATCTAAAAACGAACGACCTAAAATGAGAGGAACTTGAGGATCCGTGGGAATATCGACAACGATAAAGTCTACCGGATAATAGAACTTTCCCACTTTCACAAAAACGTCTTCCGCCAATCTACATGCGGGAATCGTGGAATGGTCGGCCAACTCGATAGACATTAGTGAAGGAGTAAGATTAGGAAGATTGAGCGACTTGAAGATTGCAAGTGGCATCAAGTTAATGCTATCTCCAAGATCGGCCAAGGCAAAGCATTCTTCCATGTCTTGGATTGCACAAGGGATCAAAAATTTACCGGGATCACCGACTTTTTGAGGTATGCGATTAAGATAAACCGACGAACAACTAGACAATTGGTGCAATTTCTCCTTGTTGTTCAACATACTCTTAAAGTTAGCGGCAAATCGAGGCATCATGACCAAAGCATCGGCGAAACTCACATTAAAGTGCAAATCACGAAACATTTTCATAAAAAGCTCAAATTGGTAATTGTCGCGCTCTTGACGTTTCTCCTTTCTAAGTCTCGATGGATAGGGCAAAGGTGGTGTGGGTTGAGGCATAGGCATAGCCTTTGGAATCTCGGGTTCCAATGTTGGTAATGGGTCAACCGTAGGTGTGGCATGAGCGATACTTCGTGGGATTGGAACATGCTCCTTTTGGACCACCACCTCGGGTTCTTCCTCAATTGCTTCCTCCGTAGGAGCAATTGGTTGAGGAGTCGGTTCCTTAAGTGTCTTACCACTACGTGTAGTAATTACTTTCATCTCAACCTTAGGGTTTGATACGGTGTTGCTAGGAAGACTACTCGAAGACGGTTTACACATAATTGCCTCAAACATAGATGAAATTTTATCTTCAAACATTGATTGCCTCTTCTCGGCTTTAATCATCTCTTGCTTAATTTCATGTTGCCCTTGTTCCATTTTTTGTTGGTATTGTTGTAACCTAGTTACATTTCCTTCCATTTTGTTTGTATGGATTTTGAGCTCGTTTGCTAACTCTTCAAATCTTTCTTCAAGTCGTTCTTAAACTCGGATCTTAGGCTAATGATTTCTCTTTGAATGTTGTCAAACCTAGCATCGTTTCTATTAGCGTATTCAACAAATTCATTTGGAAGATCTTTCAAAGTTTGCAAACCTTTGTTGTTGTTTTGAAAATTATTTTGATTTTTGTTTGAAACTTGATTATTAGCCCCTTGATTACCATAATTTCCCTTGTTGTAATTGTTTTTGAAACCAACTTGATTGTTGCGATAGTTGTTGTTAGCATTTTGATTTGAACCAAAACCCGGTGGAGTTAATTGATTAGAGCGGGTAACTTGACCGTTTTGGTTGTAAGTTCCCGTGGCCGCGTAGGCGCTCGAAGTGTTACCACCGTTGGTAAGGCACTCGGAGAAATCATAACCTCCACCACAATACATGCATGAAACCTCAACCGCTTTAGCCGTAGCGGGAGCACTTGGTTCTCCTACTTTGAACTCAATCAAAAGACCTTTAAGCTTATCAAAGATTTTTTTTTCCAACTTCGCCTCAATTTGTCAAGCATCGATGGTAGTAGACAAAGAAGGTGAAGCCGAAGGCTAGACGAAGCCTTACGAACACTAGACGTGCTACGAGGACTATACACCTTAGATCTATTCTCAATTATTACCAAAGCTTCCTCAACCGTTTTACACAAAAAATTACCACCCGCGGCGGCATTAAGATAATCCCTTTCATGATCATTAAGTCCATTGTAAAACGTGTCAATTTGATGCAAGCCGGAAAAACCGTGATGAGGACACTCATGTAACATTTCCTTAAACCTATTCCAAGCCGTTGAAAAACTTTCATTAAACTCTTGTGAAAATTTTGAAATCTCGTTTTTCAAATGCGTAGTCTTAGAGGGCGGAAAAAATTGGTTCACAAACTTTGAAACGAGATCCTTCCACGTCAATATAGAATTGGGTGGCTCTTTCTCTAACCAAATTTTTACGGGCCCCGCTAAGGAATACGGAAAAATCATCATCTTAATCGAGTCATTAGAGACATCCTTAAACTTGCAAGTGGCGGTAAGACGATTGAATTGGCAGATATGGTTGTGCGGGTTGTCCTTCTCATCACCACGGAATTTGTTGTTTTGGATCATCGACAACAAACCCGTTTTCACTTCAAAATTCTCCGCAAGGATAGCGGGAATCACAATAGCCTCTCCATAACCCTCGGTGGGTGCTTGAAGTAAATCCATCATAGTACGATTCGCCATGGTTGGTTTTCTCTTACAATGGGTTCAACAATGGGAGATTCTTCACTAGAAGATGTTTGGTTTTCTTCCTTTTGATGACGTTTACGTGCACGTCTTGCTTTGGAGCGAGTTTGCATAAACGTCACGTACAACGAGGGGATGAGCAAAGAAGATTCTTTTTGGTGTTTTGTATTTTTCCAATTTTTTTGTGGTTTTTGATTGTTTTTACTTTTTTTGGATTTTTGTGATTGTATTAGGTAGACCAAAATCTACAAATCTCCTCCTTAATCAAATCTCTTGATTAAAGAAGCCTCAAGGAATGAAAACGATCACGTGAAGTGAACGCCTTCGATGACTTTAGAACGTTGGTGGAACACCAAAACGTTCAAGAGGGTTTAATCAAATGAAACCAAGAAAGTATATATGATACTTAGTAATACTTTGGGCGGCAAAACCCTCGATTAGCTCTTAAAATCAAATACTCACAAGCAAGCGGGGAAACGAGGCGGCGCGAAGCACTTAAGAGCCTTTTTCCTTAGGATATATTTTATAATATCTGCCTTTACCCACCTTGTAGTTTGTATTTTTCAAAATCGAGCTTCACGAAAGTATTTATCTATTTTTGCCTTTTTCTTTGGTTTGAGATTCGAATACAATGATTGGGTAATGACCTCCCAAGTTAAGGTTGTGATTTCTCACTTTTGGAGTACTTGTGTATTTATTGTTCTACGTATACAATATAGTAATAGTATTCACACAAAAAACGAAAAACCGATAATACGTATTAGTATAGTGCTACTAATACAATTAGCTATTATGGCTATATAAAAACAACAATTGTTCAAATCAAAACACAACACGCCTCCCCGGCAGCGGCGCCAAAATGATAGTTGAGAAAAATACGTCTTTTAGGAAAAAGAGCGTAATTAGGGCAAGTATTAACAAGTGACTTAGGAAAACCACGAGTTATGACCCAAAGTGGGGATCGTTCTCAAGAGGCTTGGTGTGTGTGAATGAAATGATTAATTATGGGATTATATTCTTATGAAAAGGAAAATAGAAATGGGATAAGAAGAGAATGACGGTTACCATGACGGATTACACTAAGACGAAGGAGTCGTACACGTAAAACCGTAAAAGCACCAAAATTAAAAATTTACTCTAAAAATTCCTAAAAAATTGCAATAAATCCTAAATAATGTAATTAGAGTTTACAAAAAAATCAAAAATCACCCAAACCTTTTATTTAATTAAATAATGATTTTTTAATGCTAATTAAAGCCCTAAAAATCAATTTAATTAACAAAAAGCCCAAAATGAGTTTTATCACTTCGTAAACCTCTAAAATACCCTAACTTAATTTAAAACTATTTTTGAAAATTTTAAAATTAATTAAAACTATTTAAAAACTATTAAAACTTAAAATAATTATAAAAATTAATCTAAGAACAACAAAAATATTCTAAAAGTTGTAAAATTCCTAACTTTATGTATTTAACCTAAGAAAAATGTAAAAACTTGAAAAATCAGAATTTTAGTTTTAATAATAAAATAATAATAAAATAATATTAAAAATCCAAAATTTATAAAAATTCTAAAAACTTGCAAACTGCTCATTTTAACCTAAATAACACAGAAATGAAGTTGAAATTACCTAAATACCCTTAATGGGCCTAGAAAATGGGCTAAACCCAAAACAGTCTCCTTAATGGGCCAAATTGAGCCCAATAAGAAAAAGTTTATAAAAATGGCCCAAAAACCACTACTTGATTCAAAACTTGATTCTGAACAACTTTTTCCAAAGGCCCAAGAGCTGAAAATGTGAAATAAGCTAGCTTATACCAAGCAGCTTATTCTTAATGGGCTTTTTGGCCCATTAAGCCATAAGTTGATGCCATAAGCTGAAATTAAACACACAAGCTTCTCTTGACCTAAATACGACTTCTGTAAAAAGAAATTTAAAATAAGCCAAAGGAATAAGCCTGAAAATGCAAAAAGCAATCTATAGAAAACGACAAAATAGTCGTTTTTGAGTTCTAGGCTATCCCAAGAGCTGATTCAAATTGCAAAAGCTTTTAAATGACTTAAATAAGCTAATTCAACAAAAAAAATTCAAATAAGCTGACTCAATAAGCTGGAAAAAGCAAATAAGCACTTATGAAAAAGTCAAATAAGTTAGTTTTCTAGCAAAAAGTCAAAGTCAAAGTCTAATAAGCTCCAGTTCAATCAAATGGGTCAAATAATGAAGATCTATCACAAAAAATAAGTTTTAGCAGGTCTGGATAAGCTAAAATGGCTTATTGATAAGCTGAATGAAAAATTGTACTAGCAGGGGCTAGTTTTGGGTGTTGAGCAATGGAAACTTTTTCCACTGCTTGACTTGTTGACTTTTTTGTCTTTAGTGACTTTTTTGGAGATTCAAGTTTCACAAAGGCACCCAATTGATCAGTGGATCAAAAGGAGTCAATAACAATCAAAAAATCATAATCAACAACAGCCAAATGATACAGTTAATTCAATCAATCATCAGATCTGACACAGACATGAACACTTAAGCATTTGAGGTTCAATAAGCACTTATAGCACAATTCAGCCAGCCAAACTTAACCAAATGCATACACAAGCAATATTAAACTTAAATAAGCAAGTCTAAACAGGTTTCATGCAATGATTCAAAGTATTAAGCAAGATTCAAGCACTTAAAGTTACTGATGAACACAAGAACATGCAGTTTTCACTTTTGCTGATGCAATTGACCAACAAGCCAGATTCAATCACTCAAATCTATCACATATGTTATATTAATGATGTTTAAACAACTTTTAACCCTAAGCATGCATAAATTCTAGATTTTCCCAAAATCTTAGGTCAAAAACAGTTAAAATCAACAAGATATGGCACAATGTATGATTTGAGGTTTCAAACCCAATAACTTGCAGCAAAATGCACTCAACCAAGTGTATATTAGATACAAAGCACAAACACGAACTTCTATCCACACAATAGCAACTTATGATTCCAAGCAGGTAATCCCAAACACCCCTTTATCTTTTTAATCCAAAAATTAAACAAGTATAAGTGTGATTTAGTTTACCAAATGACTAATCTAGCATACTAACAACTTTAACATGCAAGATTAAGCAAATTCAAGCCAGGAAAACAATAAGAACACAAGTAGAGCACAAATTCACCAAAAATCCAAAATTTATGAGATTTTCAAGGTTTTAAGACAAACCTCATGGATGTACATCCACACCCACGAATTTTAGAGCTTATGTGCTAGCAAGAACAAGCACAAGCTTCCAACAACAACCCTGCTAAGATTCAACAGAGTTAGAAGCAAAATATCAAAACAGAAAGGTGACTTTTTGGAAAATAAACTTGATTAATGCAACTTCTTGTACCCACTCTTGATTATCCCCAAGTTATGAGCTTCACAACACCTTGATATTCACAATATCAGGGTGTATAGACCAGCTTATATCCCAAAAATTCCAAGATGTACCAAGAATCTTAGCAAAATATCAAATTTTAGTTCAATGTGTAATTTCTTACACAAGGTTTACAAACACGTTTTAAGGTTCAATTTCAGTTAACATATAACATAAACAAGCTTAGAATTAAATGGCACTTGGTCTTTCTTCACCAAAGTCAAACACAATTTTATAAACTGAAAGTAGGATTTACAGGTTTGTGAACAAGGAAAAACCAAAAGCAAACGTAAATGTGAGACCCTATACCCTTTATATAGAGGGTGTACATGGTCTGCATAAGCTAAAAACTCAAAAACCTAACTTGTAGAAGTCCCAAAATACCCCTTGAGTAGCTTGAGTATCTTGGCATCATGTGAAGAGAATTGGCTGTTTGTGTGAGGTGTCATAGCTGCAAATGTGATCAAAGGCTTAGAAGAAAGCTTAGGATTGAAGCCAAATCTTGGGCGTTGGATTTGCTGGCCATTTTGGCATTTTCCCCAAAGGTGGTGTAGAAGGGTTTATCATGTGAGCTGGTTGGGTGACGTGGCCAAGGGTTTAAGGTGGGGTTGGGTATATTGTCACCTTAATCACAAATCTGGAGTGAATTAAGGTTTGATATCAAGTATTAAGAAAATACCCAATTTTCTTAAGAACACCAAGAACACTTCATTTGATCTGTTTTCACTTTTAAAAATGGTGTTAGGCGCGTAATTAACTAATCAGTTAGATTAGTTAATTAAATGGGGTGAGTGGAGTGTGACTTGGCAGCAGGGAGGGTTCTCGTTGGTTGAAGGGGTTGAGTGGGACACGTGTAAGGTGATGGTAGGTTAAGGTAACTTTCTTGTCTGGCCAGCTTAAACCCCTTATCTTTCTTCTTTCCTTCATTTGCAAATAAACAGCCCAAAATTACGAATCCTTTGTTAATGAAGTTTCCTTTTTCACACTTTTCCCCAAATACTTTTCCAAAGTATTTTCAAGGGTATTTCTTGCCAATTTTTTATTCTTGAAGGACTGATTTGGTATTTTCTTCAAGGATAATGGTCTAAACTTGTATGGTTGACATTTTGGAAGACTGAAATTGCCAAGTCATGATAAATGAAGGACCATTTTTGCCAAATCTTCAAAGTCAAGGGTCCTTTTGTAATTTTGATATTTTCAAAGGACCAAACTGGTAATTCTTGTAACTTGGAGTCCTTCTTGATATGTTTGACTTTGAGGAGGATAAATATTGACATTTTAGCTTTGTTGGGGGGCTAAAATTGCCAATTCTTCAAAGTAGAGGGCCCTTTTTGCAATTTTGACAAACTTTAGGGACCAATCTTGTAATTATGAAGATACAATGGTATAAAGTATCAATTTTTCCATATTGGAGGACCCTTCTTCATAAATCTTCAAATCTTCAAGGGTTTTTCTTGGGAAAATCTTCATTAGGGCTTGGTTCAATGTGCGGCTTCGTTTTCCCGTGTTCGTTTTTGTATGATTCTTGTGATCTTTTGTCATTTTCTCAATTACCGTACCTAAAATACACAAGCAACAAACACAAGCATATATATGGGTATTTTGATTATATTTAATGCATTTTAAGCCCTTTTTGGACGATGAGACTATGTATAAAAGCAGTCACATCAGTATGGACAGTCCAAATGTAAGCCCAAGCCCATCTTATGGGCTTGGTATATAAACCCTCTCCTTAGATGGAGAGGGTGGTGGTTTTCATAATTTACACATAGTTATCTTTCACTTTCTCTCTCAAGAAGTGTGTGAACTCCATTATCTCTCTATCTCTTTCTATCTCTAAAACATAAGCAAGATTTACATATCCTACATTTAGTATTAAAGAAATTCCACAAATTAAAGTATTGATACATTATGGTTGGGGTAAGATGTATTACGACATTAGGAAGATGTGGAAGATGAGCATAGGAAATTATATAGGTGACTGGTACGAGATGTAATCTGTAAATGGAAAAGAAAGAAATCAATAAGAATTTAGTGATGAAATGGTCGATAACCCAGGGTCGTGGTGTCAGTATTTTTGAATTTTTGGAAATCGTTGTAAGGAGAAATGAGAATGGAATAAAGATTTGAATATAATATATATAACCCAGAGACTGAAGTTCACTTTTAAGTTATAGATACCTTTACAGAAAGCGAGAGAAATCGAGTCAAGAATGAATATCTCGTATTCTTCAAAAACCAATGGACAAAGTGAGAGGATAATTTGAACAATGGAGATTGAACTTGTGTAGATGCGATTGAAACTTGGGATGATGTTATTTTTTATTATTGTACTACGAATCCAAACGAAATCAATTGATGATGGAATATTTATACGATGATAGTCGTCATATCAGTAATTAGGATGTACAATTTGAGGTTTTACATGGTTGTAAGCTAGGTTTTTGGAGTATTGAAGTAGGAAACGAAACTGAGGAAATGATGCAGAAGAATTATGAATGATGAAAGATTGGAACTATTGGAAAGTGAAATTTAGAGGTTGAAATATAATAGTATTCTTTGTTATGGTCATATTATAGGAATTGACTTGAACTGGTGTGAAAGACGTGAGGATTTCTTAAGGAAAAGATATCTCATTGAGAATAGAAGTGCGAAATTGCGAGTGTGAGGCGGGTCGAGCGCCGGGAAGTCGCTCTTTTTAAGGAGGGTAGGATGTGATAACCCGAACCCGAGGTCATTATTTAATTATATTTTACGTATATTTTTAAAAATTTTGACGAGATTGGATGTCATGATGTTTGGTGAATTGAGTTGAACGAATGTCGAAAATTATATTTTTACGTTTTGACGAGTTACGAGGATTATTAGTGATTGTGATATCAACGGATGCCCGAAATTTTACGTTTTATTTTTAATCATGTCGATGTTTGATATTTTGACGTTTTTATTTTTAATTGCGTATTAAGTCGTGACGGGACTATATAATATCATATTTTGTGTGCGTTTTAAGTTTTGAGAAGTATTTTTATGAAACCCGAGACCCGTAAATATTTTCAAAATTGACTAATAGTCATTTCCCGCTCTTTAAACAAGTATTTATAATTTGGTCCACAAGAATCAACAATTGGCAAAAACTACCCTATACTTCCACCATATAAAAGGAAAAATCATAACTAAAAACACATATAAAACACCACTATCAAAAAAATTTCTCTCTCTCTCCTTTGTGCTCTCTCTTTGCCGTCACCCCCTACCACCACAAAACCACCATGATCTCAAAATTTAGCTTGAATCTTTAAAATCTAAGCTAAGACCCATCTTAGTTTTATTCTTCTCATCATATTGGTATAAAATTTTGCTATATGCAAGCACTTTTTCTAAAAACCCATTTTTCATGAAAAGTCTTATGTTTTGATCTATTTTGTTGAATGTATATAGGTGTTTATGGGTTATATATGATTTTTACTTGTTGCATGTATAAAATTTGAGTTGGGTTTTTATTGATTTGATCATCTAAGTAAAAATAGGGTGTAAGGACTGAAAAGGGTAATATTAGGATGATATTAGATATAAAAATGGTGATAAAATAGGTTGAAAGTGTGGTTTTATATGATTTTTAAGGAGGTAATTTAGACCAGCAGCTTTAATGCTAATTTTGGAAAACATAAGTTTTAATATTAGATGAGATGATTAGATATTGTTGTAAATGATTTCATAAGCTTCTATTTGATATAAATTAGAGCTTCTAACTCCAAACGAGGAAGAAGTTATGATAGATTGATTATTCGTGTACCGGGAGGCGATATTCGACACGATACGAAATTGTTGTCGATATTTGGATCAAATATCGGGGACTATAGAATGAGTTTTGAAAATAAGTAAAGGCTTTTTTTGAGTTTTAGACTTAGGATAATGAGTCTATTTTTACGTCCGAGTGTCGATTTTATAAATGAAATAGTCTATAAAGGTCAAAATGATGTTGTAAGTTAATACGTAAACTGTCTGGATTTTATAATTTAAAGATGTGTCGGGCAGAAGGTCTTAGGAGTAAAAAATTTTGATAAAATTTTTGGAGGACTTTCTGTATATATATTAAGTGAGTTACTCAAGTAGTATCATAAGCATTTGATGATTTTAAGCAGGGGAAAACAGTTTGGACATTTAGTATATACCGACAGATTTTTAATAAAAGAAATAAATAATAAAGTAAAAGTGTAAAAGATATAAGTATATAGGAATCACTTGAATGGGAATGGTGTGAGTTTAATTTTAGTTTTGAATTATTTATTTGATTTTATTAAGAATAAATTATTATTTGAATGTATTATTATAGGTGCATGTTTTATTTGATAGATTGTGAATTTTGTGTTCGCCGGGTATCGTCAGTCGTTGAAAGTCGTCTTACTATTGCTATTACTCAAGGTGAGTATATAGCCTCGCTTTATACTTGTTTTTAATGATTTTAAAACCCGCAAGGGGGATACATGCTATTTGAAATAAAATGAACACATGTCATGAATAATTGTTGGACCCGAGTGTTGCCTAATGTTGCCTGATGTTGCCTTGAATTGTATAAGTACCTAAGTTGCAAAAGTCCCTAAATTCATGAACCGTTAACTATGTTCTAACTCTTTGTTGTGAGTTGGGAATAGCCGCTTATTCAAATGATAATACTATTGGGCTGACAACCCTATCTGAGACCAGGGATTTACGCTGAGTAACCTCTAGGAAGGATAATTTATGAGAATGAGAATTAGTGGTATAACTTGCAACTAATACCCAAGTAGGGGCAGTGGAATTCATATAGTCATGATGGCATTTGGCGTGGGCGACTAAGTTAAGGGGTCGATGTCATGAGCTTAATACAATTCAATCGCTATTGCTATAAGACGAAATACCTGATTAATAGATTGTATGGCCACAATGCTATTAAACGATTATGATTGATTTTATCATGTGTTCAAATGTGTTTTGTTAAACCTATATATTCACTTAGCATTATTTGTTGATTTGTTTAAGCATGTATTTCAGGTAATATGAAGTGTTGATCAAGGAGCTTGCTTGGGAAGGTTGCGGTGTCGCTTTTATAGTTGTTCAGTCTGAAACAGTTTTCTTTCCCTGTCAATATCAAATATTATCTTTTGACTTCATGAAACTATAAAAAACATTTTTGAGTAATCTTAAAGTTGATAAAAAGTTTGTTATTGGGTTGGTATCTTTGGGGGACCGAAACGCTACTCTGATATTTATGAAATTAATTTATTGGGATTCAAAGTTTTAGACTAAAAGATAGTATTATTTTATCTTATATTTTAAATGTCTCATTTTGAGATCGTACCAAGTGTTTTTAGTAACGAGGTTTGTGTTTAGCACCCAAATGTGTATTTCCGCTGTGCAATGTAATTTGAGGGTGTTAAAATGATATTCTCGACATTGTTTTTCGAAAGCTTTAGTTTCAGTAGCTTTCTGTTTCATTTTCTGTTAGTTAGTTACAACTGATTTTCCATTAATGAATTGTTAAATGTTTCTTAATTTCTTTTCTTTTCTTTTACTCTCAACTTACAATAGAGTTGTTAGTTCAAATCTTGGTTTTGATTACAAGTTTCAAAAGCTTTTCTAATAGTCTGTATTTTTAAGCATTTTTCGAGCCATTAAGCTCATAAGCTCAACAGAGCTTATGAGAACCTTTTCTTTTAAACTCTTGGTTAAATTCAGTTTGATTTGAGTAATAGTAGCATGAATATTATTTTTCATACGAATTAGTTCAGAGGTTCAGATTCTGTAAGTTTCAGTTCAGAAAAGAAGTCAGTACCCTCGTTATAGTCCGTAGATCAAAATGTTCAGTTCAACAAGAGTTTTTGGCTTGTAGACTGGTTGAGTTATGTTTCGTGTGATTTGAAGTTCAGTTCATAGTAGTTTAGCATCGACATCTACGGACAAGGCCGGGAAGTACAGGCTACATTCTTTTTTTTCTTTTTGCAGATTCTAGCGTAATCTACTCTAGTTAGAATTGTAGTGTAATTTTCTTGCTACATGATTGTATTACCCTAAATTTGAATGTTTGTTATCTGCTTTTGGTTACGGCTTTGTTTCATTTGTTTTGAATATCAGAAGTTCCTTTTTAGTTGATATTAAGTGTTTGGATTTGTGAATTTGAGCTAGTAAGATTACTGTAATTGTAAACTTTTGATAGTGAGATATGTTAGGAGCGTAATAAAAACTCAGCAAAATCACATAGCAATTGAATAAGTCAGCCATAAAAAATCACAAAGGCATTCTACCATTTAAAATAAATGGGACATAATAGCTACTGAATGGTAGATTTTGGAGGCAAATTTCTTGTTATTTAGTAGGATTTAGATCAAGTGTTTATATGATTTGTAATCTTTGAAGTGTAGGCTTTAACTGATTTCAAGTCTTTTGCAATATAGCTTATTAGATCAGTAAAAATAAGCTTTTGAAAAGCTCCAAGATAAGTTGTTACTTAAAAGTGGTCAAATGGTAGTATTAGGAAAAATTGATTCTCTGTCATTTGAGTAAGTGAAATTAGGATAATTAAGATTTACTAAGTGAAAAAAAATAAAAATAGTAGTCTTATTATAGTTAGTTTTAATTTGGTATTAATAAAATTAATATCAACAAGTTTTTGCTGTTCAGGTGCATCTTTATGTTCCAAATTCGTTTTCCAAATGAAAATTTAGGTCATTTTACACGTTTAGCCCTTTACCTTGTAACTCTGCATAGCACTCACGGTCCCTTATCCATTAGTTTGCTTAAATTCTGTTACTTTCTTATTTCAGCATAGGTCCTTTAAGCGTATATCAGTTAGGCTCGTTATATTGCATTTCGGCTGGCATGTTTTAGGAAATAGCATATTTAGTTCTAATTCATTTTAGTTTAATAAAATTTCATTTTTAGTTTTATAAATTGTATTTTACTTTTATAAAAATAGATTTAGTTTCTTTTATTTCGTAATTTGTATTTTGCATTTGTAGAATAAATTTATATTTTTTATTTTTGCATTTAATTGTGGTAGTTGCAATATGATTTTAGAATAGTACGTATACGTATTAGTTGGTATTTTTACTTTTTACGTGCTTTGTGCAATTAAAATATATACCAAATTATGATCTAAAACCAAGAACAATTAAGTCTATACTTGTAAACAGGATATCAATTCGATTTGATTCGAGGATAAAAACGATATACTATAAACGAATATTAAAATGGCGACGCTGCCGGTTCTTATCGTTACAATTGACGGTTTCTTTTGAGACGTATTGAAATCCGTTCACTTTGTGAACGTTATTGTCTTTGCAATTAGAAACCAAAAATAAAAAATATAAAATATAAAAATACAAAGAATCAAAAAAATAACCAAAAGCAATTTCTTTCCTAAGAATTGCACCAAAAAAATATTAAAAAATCCAAAAGTAACTATTTCTTAAGAGTTACATCAAAAATACTACGTACATATTACTATACATATTACTTTTCTACTTCGATTTCTCTCACGTTTTTCTTGTCAATATATTCTCTTATAAAAAATAAAAATACAAAAATATTTTCTTTATATTACTATAAGTAAATGTTACGTGTACGTATACAAACAACCAATCTACATACTACCATAAGTATTGCATTGCAATACACCGTGAGTGGCGGCGTTTCGGTGCCACTTACGTGTATCGATCAGGTTTAATTAAGGCACAATAGATAAATACTGCAATATATTAGGACTTGATAGAAAAGTCGTTGTGTGGGGGGTATAAGGCGAGTGTATTTCACATTCAAAAGAAGCAGGTTCTTAAGTGCTACGCGCTGCCTCGTTTCTCCGCTCCCTTGTGATTCTCTCAAAGGTGATAGTAGTGCGTGGTGTGCCACCAAATTAGTATTATGTATATATGTTATTGTGGATATTAATTATCGAACCTCGATTGGGTAGCCATTCCCTCTTAAAGTCACCAAGAGCAGTCCCCTTAATCCTTGGTTTTTAGTTGCATGCGCACACGAGCGCATGCACACATACCACTCTGTGTATTACTTCCTCCCACAAGGAAGAGTAAACGTCGTTCACTTGTATATACATTCGATCACTTTGCTACACATAGATAATAATTCTATGTGGGAGATGTTGCAACAACAATCTGCCAACGCTATTTATCCGACTTGTTCGAATTGTGGTGGTCCACATGATTCATATGTGCGTGTTCAAAACAATGGCCATCATTGGGAGACTTATGCTTATAATGGAACTGAGAACCCAAATTTTCAATCTAACTTTGACTTGGTTCAAATGGGTTACAATTTAATGACTATATGGGATATTCTGGTTTTCTATCACAAACTCAACCATCATTTCAAAACCAAAACTTTAATGGACCATATCAAAATCAAGGATTTTTAAATCATGAGGGTTTTCAAAATGAAGAGAATTTTCAAGGTTATAATCAAGAAAACTTTCATAATCAAGGCACTTTTCATGACTATAATCCACCTAATTATATTAATCAACCTCCACCATATTCTTCGACTTATGTGTGTGAGTTTTGTGGTAATGAACTCCATTATGGTTATGATTGTCGACCGAGAGATTCTTCTTACAATAAGCCTACTTCTTCACACGATATTCATTATTTACTTGAGCAATTACAAGCGTGGTGTGATACCATCTGTAAGGAGCTTAATAGTAAGAAAGAAATGAACATCGAAGAAATGAAACATGAGGAGTCGCAGATACTTGACGAAATGAACCATATTGAGCATAATCTAAGGACTAAGAGCAATACTCAAGAAGAAATTAGTGATGAATATATGGAAGCGTGTGTGAATAAATTGCATCAACTCAAACAAGCTCTTGATGGTTTGAGGATCAAGATTGATAAAAAGGAAAATGCTCAAATAGAAGAAGAATATATTGCTACTCGTGCTCGTATTCCCTATAGATTCTTTTATGACGATGATGAGGATACTTTGATTTGTATGACGCTTCGCAATGACACACCTTCCTCACCTTTTATCTCACATGGAACCCAACGACTCTTTCACCATGGGGGACGAGCCTCTTAGCACTCATATGATCACCAATTCCGATGAATTAAACATCTATAATGTTGAGAGCCTTGTCCCAATCCCAAGAGAGTTTGAGGGTGTTTCTCACGAACCATGTGACGATTTTTGTAGTGATACCTCTTCTCTCCATGATCATTTTATCACATGTTCACATTGATGCCACTACTAGTGATTTTGGTGACTTCAATCTTGATGAATTTTTCAAAGAAAGGGATGATGAGATTGAGGAAGAGTTTTTGCAAGACTTACCACAAATGGAGGATGATGAATGTGATTCTAGTGAAGCGTCTTATGAGATATTATCCGATGATTTTTTTTGTCAAGACGACCTTCCTAATTTGGATGAAGATGTTGCTCTTATAGATGAAGTGGAAGATGTTCATATTCGTGAGGTATTATCAAACGTTTATCTTCTTATCTCCTCGATTGAAGCATTGAATTAAGACCCTAATGATGAGTCCATAGAAGAAGAACCTTTCATTGATATTTCTTCACTGGTTTTTGAGGCTGCACCTAATGATTTTTGTTGGAGCATAATTTGGTTGGGCCGGTTCGACGACACTCCTGGGCCGTTTGTCGTCTGCCCGAATCCTGAGTAATGCTGCAAACAAAGGTAAACCGGTTAGACGTGGACCCGAGGCCGGAGCCCCGGGGTCCACCTCCGACGGTCAAGTCAGTATTTATCGATACATTGTATAAGAGGTGTGGTTAAAGGAGAGAACCTGATGTAGAATGAGACCCCTAGCCTTGTTTATATAGTGCTAGGGTTTCTTGAAGGGTAAGTTAGGTGTGTGTGGGCCGCGGCCTGTTGGCCCGGGCCTAATACCGACTGTACGTCGACATGTCCCCCAGTCTAGTATGATATGGTCCATGATCATGTTATGCTAGACTCATTCGTGTATCATGCTCACTAAACAACCGCGTGCGGCTTGCTGCTAGGACATCCTCGTGGGTTGTTCGTAACATATGGCTCCACTCGTAAATGGGCTACCTTTAGCAAAAAGATGATGGGTTTGGGGTTGCGAATAGTGAGCATAGCCACTATACGTCATCATGTCCCCCCAGTCTAGTATGCGACGTTGTCACCAAGGTTACTAGACTTTACACCATCTCCGCTACGTGTAAGCATATCCACGTCAAAAGAAATGGGAAAATATGTATACGTAAGACGGGTGGTTGTGCTCGAATGCTTGGTTTCCCGTGATTAGACAGTAAGGACCCCGTAAGAAGAAAGCGTGTTCTATAGTCGGGGTAACACTGGCATTGGCAAGGTATCATTCTTATTCATCTCTAACGTGAGGATGATAAGAAGGTTTTATGAAGGTGGAGGTGGAACCCGTATGCTACATCGTGAACATTTGAAGGCGTACTTCTTATACCCACTAATGATGCGGCATAGTGCGAATATTGCATTCGTCTTAAGGCCAACAGAACATGTACTTCTGTGGCAAAGTGATAGGGATATTACATCCGTCTTATGGCCACGACATCTGATAACGACTTCCAAAATTTGTCACGGTTTTTCCTGGATTAAACGATATAAATTTTGGAAATTCACTCTTAGCCGGGCCAAGTAACTCATCGCGGAAGACGTACTTCCGTAACAAAGATATGAACCAACAGAAGACGTACTTCCGTGACATGAATAACGAGCAGGCGAAAGACGTACTTACGCGGCGAAGCCAGCGAGCCAACAGAAGTAGTACTTCCGCGACGAATGATAATGAGCCAATGGAAGGAGTACTTCCACGGCAAAGATAATGAGCCAACGGAAGGAGTACTTCCGTTGCGAAAAGAATGCGCCAGTGGAAGGAATACTTCCACGGCGAAGACAATAAGCCAGTGGAAGGAGTACTTCCACGGCGAAGACAATAAGCCAGTGGAAGGAGTACTTCCACGGCGAAGACAATAAGCCAGTGAAAGGAGTACTTCCACGGCGAAGACAATAAGCCAGTGGAAGGAGTACTTCCACGGCGAAGACAATAAGCCAGTGGAAGGAGTACTTCCACGGCGAAGACAATAAGCCAGTGGAAGGAGGATTTCCACGGCAAAGACAATAAGTCCGTGGAAGAGATACTTCCATGGCAAAGGATAATGAGCACGTGGAAGAGATACTTCCACAGCGAAGGATAATAAGGACGTGGAAGGAATACTTCCACGGCGAAGACAATAAGCACGTGGAAGAGATACTTCCACGGCGAAGATAATAAGCCAGTGGAAGGAGTACTTCCACGGCGAAGACAATAAGCCAGTGGAAGGAGTACTTCCACGGCGAAGACAATAAGCCAGTGGAAGGAGTACTTCCACGGCGAAGACAATAAGCCAGTGGAAGGAGGATTTCCACGGCAAAGACAATAAGTCCATGGAAGAGATACTTCCACGGCAAAGGATAATGAGCACGTGAAAGAGATACTTCCACAGCAAAGGATAATAAGGACGTGGAAGGAATACTTCCACGGAGAAGACAATAAGCACGTGGAAGAGATACTTCCACGGCGAAGACAATAAGCACGTGGAAGAGATACTTCCACGGCAAAGATAATAAGCACGTGGAAGGAATACTTCCACGGCGAAGACAATAAGCACGTGGAAGAGATACTTCCACGGCAAAGATAATAAGCACGTGGAAGAGATACTTCCACGGCAAAGATAATAAGCACGTGGAAGAGATACTTCCACGGCGAAGATAATAAGCACGTGGAAGAGATACTTCCACGGCAAAGATAATAAGCACGTGGAAGAGATACTTCCACGACGAAGGATAATGAGCACGTGGAAGAGATACTTCCACGGCAAAGATAATAAGCACGTGGAAGGAATACTTCCACGACGAAGGATAATGAGCACGTGGAAGAGATACTTCCACGGCAAAGATAATAGGCACGTGGAAGGAATACTTCCACGGCGAAGACAATAAGCCAGTGGAAGGAGTAATTCCACGGCGAAGACAATAAGCCAGTGGAAGGAGGACTTCCACGGCAAAGACAATAAGTCCGTGGAAGAGATACTTCCACGGCAAAGGATAATGAGCACGTGGAAGAGATACTTCCACGGTGAGAGATTACGAGCACGTGGAAGAATACTCCCACGGCGCATGAATAAGCCAACGGAAGGGATACTTCCGTGGCGAAGGCATAAGCCAATGGAAGAGATACTTCCATGGCGCAGAGGAAGAAGCGCGCGGAAGGAGTATTTCCGCGGCGAAGGAATAAGCCAATGGAAGTGATACCTCCATGGCAAAGGAATAACTCGGCAGAAGGCGGACTTCTGCGGCAAAGAAATATATCCAAAGATATTTGTGTGACGTGCACATAAATAGTGGTATTATTATACCCTAGTAGCCCCCCAAGTTTAATGGTGCTAAACTCGATTAGTAGTATTAAACTTAATCAGGTATTCAAAAAATTACGGCCGCGTAGACCAGCGCGAATGGACGTACCATAGCTGCGTACAAAAGATACAAATTGGGTTCGAACGTGCGAACCAACGCGGATGGATCTTGCCATAACCGCGAATTGTCTTATAGTATAAGACGTATCTTAACTAACTTATGGGATGGGCTATGCCATTACGTGCGGCGTACCACTACTACCATAAGGACGGTCAAAGTTTTGACAAAATTTTGTTAGACGTGCACAGTGTGTCTTTTGCAAGTCCATCATGAGTCATGTGGTTTGCGTAACTCACTACAACGTCTTGATAGCAAGGTGTCTAACAAGGATACATGATCCGTGGTCGTTGGGGTTGCATCCCTCTTACACGACAAGTTTAATTAGTAGGTTAAACTCATTCCTCTTATTTCACCTGGAAACGATGTGTACGCGTACGCCCGTAGGCAGAAGATATCTGAATGTACGGACTAGCATAAATATAAGTATAATAAGTAATTACTTAATACTAGACATGCAAATATGTATCTAGATATGTATTCAAAGATGCGAACATTTATCGTAATAAAAGGAAATCGCACAAAGCTAAAGGATATATATAATATCTTGTTACCGAGTTAAGAGATATACGTAATATCTTATTAATATAAATATCATGATTTTTTTTAATATAAAAGATATAGAAAATATCTTTTAGCATATTTAAAAAAGTATAGGCAATATCATGTTACCTCTTGAAAAAGATATAAATAATATTTTTTATAACTTCGAAAGATATGCATATACCCTCTTTATATAAGATTTACGCAAACAACGCCAATACCTAGTATGTTATTCGCATGAAAAATATGACAGCGAGTTTCAGATTTACCGAAAATATAATAATCGACTTAAAGGATATATACAATATCTCTTTTCTGAATTAAAAAATACAAAAAATATCGGTCATATTTTTAGAAGATATAGGTAATATCTTTTGTCAATTTAAAAATATACATAATATATTCTTTTTTTTATAAATTTAAAACATATTGATAAAATCTTGTCAAGAATAAAAAAGACAACATTAATATCTTTTGCTAAAATACAAAATATATTTCCGGTTACGGAATATTACAGAATACCGCGGAAGGTCGGAATCACCTGACAGCGAATACCCCCGTACTTAAAATAGCAAATATAAGATTTTTTTTATCATCGAACCTACGGAATACCGCAGACGTACTTCTCACCTCATGTTCGATGTATTATACAAGTTAAGGAAACGGCCACACCTTACTTTAGTGCCATATTCAGATTAGAGTATGGTGTGGGAAATTGTTATACTACTACCAACAGTATGTAGTTAATGAAGTCATAGTAAAGTTACATATACGACAGAATGTATAGTTTAACGCTGGTTTAGCAAACTCAGTTTTCACACGCCACATAATGTAAGATAGCGTAAGCGAAAAACAAAAATACAAAAGTTTCAGAGTTACCGACTTTCGACATAGATCTTTGTTTTTCGGTAATATGAGACCACGAAACATTGGTTGTATAGGTCCCACGGATGGCGCCAACTTGTTGGAGCATAATTTGGCTGGGCCGGTTCGACGACACTCCTGGGCCGTTTGTCGTCTGCCCGAATCCTGAGTAATGCTGCAAACAAAGGTAAACCGGTTAGACGTGGACCCGAGGCCGGAGCCCCGGGGTCCACCTCCGACGGTTAAGTCAGTATTTATCGATACATTGTATAAGAGGTGTGGTTAAAGGAGAGAACCTGATGTAGAATGAGACCCCTAGCCTTGTTTATATAGTGCTAGGGTTTCTTGAAGGGTAAGTTAGGTGTGTGTGGGCCGCGGCCTGTTGGCCCGGGCCTAATACCGACTGTACGTCGACAATTTTTATGATCATATCATCCCTATGAGTGATTCTCTTATTAATATACCATCTTTTGAGCCTTCTATTCCCACCCTTTCATCCTTGGAGTTGGTTGTTAATAAAGAAGATCATATACTCTTAGAGATTGATCCCATTTCACCTAAGGTACCTATAGCACCAAAAACTTTTGATGTGGACTCTCTTATGGATATTGATGCCACCATAGAGGATACTCTTGCTAATATTGTATCGAGGTCGATGATAATGTTTCTAATTGGGAATAGGAGATTCGTCTTATTTAGAACTTGCTTTTCGGGAACATAGAGCCTACACCTCCTCCACAAGACACTATTACTCTTGATCCTCCTTCAGTACGCCTTCTATGGAGGATCCTCCACCTTTTGATGATGATGAGGAGCACGACATGGAGATAATCATTATGAATGTTTTAATTCCTTTACCTTCATTGTCTCATGATGCTTTGATATCTAAGGGAGGATCTTATATGGTTGATAAGAGCTTGTCTTCTTATTTTCCCATGAAGGGAAAAGTTTTTGATACTGGGATCCGTATATTTAGGAAATCTTAGTTTTCATCGACTTCACTTAAGAGTGTGACTTCTATTGATATGGGATTCTCGTGTGAACTTAATATGTTGATGCTACCTACTTTGGAGTTGATCAAGTATCGAGATGGAAACTATGTATTTGATCCTGGTGTGCCTATTTGAGAGATTTCGTATGTTTGTGCAAACTTGAGACACGTTGGATCGGTCCATTTATCGAGGCGGATATTGTAAATCTCATTGTAAATGGAAACGTGCTAAGTTTGAGTGTATCATATGAGATGATCTTCTAAGTAGATATCCTTTATTCTCCTTGATGGTTCAAGTCGAGCTAGAGACCTTAAGACTAAAATCAAGCATCGAATAACTAGGCTAGAAAACGTACAGTATATTTAAATAGGTTAGGTTTCATAAGAGGGTGTTATAGTAGAGTTGAAGTGGAGGGGTGTGCCTTTCTTTGTCTTTTGGTGTTTGTTTAAAGGGTTGCTCTCTCTCTCATTTCATTCATGGAGCTTATAGAGGAGGTCCGCGTATCCGGTTCACTTCGATTTGTTTTTGCTATTGTGATATTCAAACTTGTATAAAATGAATTCACTTTAATTGTTTCTACCTTAGCTCGAGTAAACAAAGTAATCAATGTTATAAGTGTAGGGGAGCTTATGCTTCCACACTCTTAAACATTGAGGACAATGTTTATCTTAAGTGTAAAGGAGACTTCTATCAAAGTGACATTGCCTTTGCTTTCATGATAATTGGGAAAATTAAAATATTCAAATTTTTGATCTATTTTGGCCACAAAAATATTGTTTTTGTTTTTGCATATATTTTTATTTGCTTACACCTTTTTATTTCTCTTTGTTCTTAACAAATAATATATATATATATATATATACATATATATATATATATATATATATATATATATATATATATATATATATATATATATATATATATATATATATATATATATATATATATATATATATATATATATATATATATATATATATATATATATATATATATATATATATATATATAATATATATATATATATATATATATATATATATATATGTATATATATATATGTATATATATATATATATATATATATATATATATATATATATATATATATATATATATATATATATATATATATATATATATATATATATATATATATATATATATATATATATATATATATATATATATATATATATATATATATATATATATATATATATATATATAGATATATATATATATGTATATATATATATATATATATATATATATATATATATATATATATATATATATATATATATATATATATATATATATATATATATATATATATATATATATGTATATATATATATATATATATAATAAAGGATGTGGATTTGATTTGTTTAGACGTCTTTGATATATTAGGCCCATCGTGAATATTTAACCATCATCCATTTATTCCACCATAGCAAACACAAGAAGAATTATCATGTACTCTGTCCTCGTTGTAGGTCTCCTTCTATTGTTAGGACATCACGGACTGATACAAATCTTGGGAGGAGATTTTATTTCTGTTCTAAAAGGGTTAGTAATTAGCTAAATTTTTTATGCTTAATTGATTATAGAAATTTGTTTATCTTATCTTTGTTGTTCTTATTTCTAGGTTAGCTGTGGTTTTATTGACTGGTATGATCCAGAGATGTGTGTAATAGTTGTGGTGATAATACCTGGTCTATTAATATCTATGAATGAACTCCAAGCTGCAGTGTTGAAGCAAAGAAAGCCAGAAAAATGAAGTTTATTCTACTTGTTAGCTGGATTATGTTTGTTGTTTATTACATCATGAATTTATGCAAAAAATGTAACCTTTACTCTTTTGTTTATGTTGGTTGTTGTTGTAATCAACTATCTTATGTAAGTGTTGATGTTTCTCTAATAAAATGGCAATATTTTGATCCATAAATTGCAATAACAAATACTATTGAAACTAGAATATAGCTTTCTTAAAACATTCAAAGTCTGGTTAAAATGTTAAGTTCACAAAATAAAGTAGCACAATTCTAAATAAGTTAACAGAAAGGAAATGACAGGATATAAAAGTCTTCTAAAAACATAAAGGAAATAACTTGAAATCAAAGTGTTCTAAAATTGCTTGGCCTTGCCTTTTCCAGTAACCTTCCCTTTTCCAGTAACCTTCCCATTACCACCCTTAGTTGTTGATATTGGCTGAGAGGATCTAGTTGATGGTGAATCCCTAATGACAATACCTTGTGAAGGTCTTTGTTGTGATAAATTTGGAGCAGGCTGAGAACTGGGTTTGGCTTTCTTGTTACCTTGCTGTGCAGACACAGGTGTTGGTGTTGCTTTGCTTTTCTTGTTACCTTGTTGTGCAGACATAGTTGTTGGTGTTGCTTTGATTTTCTTCTTACCCTATGCACCAATTGATGTAGTTGCTGTCTTTTTCTTGTTACCTTGATTAACATCTGCTAACTTTTGACCTTTATAAGATCTCCTATTGTGTCCTAGCTGTTTGAATAGGAAACACCTAACAGTCTTGCCAGCCCTTGTCAACTTACCCTTTTTCACCATTTCTTCTACTTCCATTGCACTTCTCTTTCTCTTTTTAGGTGGCCTTCCTACTTGAGTGTGATGCTCTGGTGGAATCAAGGATATGTTGTTAACAGACTTTGGCCAGTATTGTCTGCCACTAACTGGATTAACTTTAAAGCTATACATTTTCTTCCATGTTCTTAGCCAATAACAAGCATTAACCCATGTTTCTGGTACACCAAATGTCATGCGATTGGACACCATATTATTTATAGTTGCTACTGCATGCCTACAGGTCATTCATGTTAATTCCCATCTCCTGCAAGAACATGTCTTAGTAGTCATGTTCACAACACAGTGACCAACTTGATACTGGTCATCCCCATTCCAGTCAACCCGTTGAGTGTATAATATGACAGAATTAGGAAAGTAGTAAGAAATATCACATACATCATATAGGCTAGACTAGTACCTTATACTTAGATGCTTGTTCTTTGATAACATTGAAAATTTTAGTGGCATTTGGTGTAAGAGGACCATCACACGTGGCAATCAACATTTGGACATTAACAATCTTTTTCATCAAGTACTCCATAATGTACTCTAAGCAAGTGATTATTGTTTGTCCCTTCCATCAATTAGTTGTCTGTTTAGGACCTCACACATGTTGTTTAACAACACATCACTGTGTGCTCTACCTGATAAGCAATATAATATACAAGGTAAAAACATGTTCATAGCCAATATACTTGATTAATGTGAATAAAAATTTAAGGTAAATACCAGAGAAATGAGATCTACTCCAATGCTCTGCTGGAATATTTTTGAGCCATGTGTAAGCATCCTTAAATATATCCTTTAGGGCATTCATTTTTTCTTTAAAGTATGGAATAGTTGTAGCTGTGGCACACCTCCACAAACATTTCTTGTATAACCCCCCCCACACAAGCTTTATGTTGTCATAGACTTACTTTAAGCAAAATCTATGCTCAGCACTAGGGAACATGTGCTTATAGCTGGTATAATTCCCTGCATACAACAACAACATGTTACTGATAAACATTTGAACTAATTATCATATTAATTTACTATCAGTCTATATTAAAGAAGGATACCTTTTGCCTATCTGATATGAAAGTGAAATTAGACTCCCTTGTTAAATCCAAATCATCATCTAAGTAACCAAGAAACCACATCCAGTCCTCTTTTATCTCAGCTTCCACCACAACATAAGCAATAGGATAAGTGCCATTATTACTATCAATTCCCACAGCTGTTAGTATTTGACCAGGCCATGGACCCGACAAGAAACAACCATCTAAGCCCAGTATCTCCTTATTACCAGCCTTAAATCCATTTTTCAATCTACCAAGACACACATATATCCTTTTGAACTGTCTAGTAGGCAAACTAGGATCAGTATTCCTCTCCACTTCAAGTTTTATAGTAGTTCCAGGGTTTGTTTTTTGCAACTCTAATGCATAATCTCTTAGCTGTGAGTATTGCTCTATATAATCCCCAACTACCCTATCTTTTGCAATCTGTTTTGCTATATAAGCCTTCATCTTGGACAAACCTAATTGGTATTTCTATTGTAGTCGCTCTCTAAGGGCAGAGGTTGGGATGGTAGGATTAGGTACTATGGTGTCTTCCACATCTTTGGATAAGAAAATGGCTGTGTATTTTTTAATATATCTAGATTGAAGACATGTGTGGATATCAATAAATGTCTTCACACTCCATGTTTCCTCTTGACTGCCTTTTGAAACCAATAAAGTCCATGGACATGTTTGACCATCTTCCACTATTGGACCATCAACTGGCCCACAAACTTGTTTTCCCTCAAGCCCATAACCCTTAACCTTTATTGGACCACTATCCACAGACTTCTTATCACCTACATCAGCTGGAACAATTTCATTGAAGTTTTTGAAAATTGGTGTTTTCCCTCTACACTTAACCCTAACTTTGACTTTGTCATTCTTAAATACATGTAGTTGTCTTCTCTGATTAACAGCAACCTTAGAAACCATGTCTAAAACAAGAGCTTTACTACCAAATTTTCTTCCTACAAAAAAGTCTACTTGGTTCCCCTTTTTCATAGACAGTAACATGCTCATTATCTTTGGTGAGGTTAGAAAAAAAGGATCAAAGTCATCTGTCATATCATAATCATAAATAGTAATATGCTCAATGACTTTGGTTCCTATGACATCCTCTCTCAATGAGTCAACAACCTCGACTCTGTTTTTTTTTCCACCACATTTTCTTGTATTATGTCACTATTATGGATCAAAATTTCTATATTATCATTATGAACTGTATCAGCAAACCCATCCCAGTCATTATAAGTAGCCTCTTTTTCAAGCTCTTTTTTTTTTGTCAGTTTCTTAACAAACTTTTTCTTAGGTTTTCTAACACCTGGTTTGTTCCTGTTATGCATTGGGTCTGACTTAGGTGTTGCTACATTAGTAGCTAACATAGACCTTTTTCAGGTTGAGACATTTTGGTGTAATCTAAAGCAGACAACCAAAGTTATAAGTAAACCTCAATCACTTTAACTGATCCTATAGACTTAACCATCCCAATAATATCACTATCAGACACTAGAGGTCTAGGACCATTATCTAAAGAAGAGTTAGGAATCTTATAATGTAAAAACGTAACTTCATTCTTATAACCTAACAATTTTATCATCTCATTAATTTCTGGAATAGAAATCTTGCTTGTATCTACCCCATCAAACCAATTAACTTTACCAGTCAAATAACGTCTAGGAGATTGTAGGGTAAAAAACCCGCCATGATTCATCTTCACTGTAAACAGAGCATTGACATTTGATCCTGTTTGTAGAAATGCTAAATCGGATCCGGTGGTCTAAAGTGGTGGTAGATGGTGGTGGAAGCCATTGATGGCTTAGAGAGAGAGAAGAGAGGTTGAAAGAGAAATGAAAATATATTGAAAACAAAACAAATGATAATCAACGCCCCTCCTTGGAAGCTAAGGAGGGGTATATATAGTCACGCACACAACCTAAACTTTACAACAGGCCTAGTCTAGTATAAATGTGCGTGACTATGATAACTAACGGGAATTCTTAAATGTCATCACATAAAGTGAGTTTCCAACAATCTTCCCCCATGGGACGACGTGTAGAATTCCTTACAATATTCTTCCTAACAAGTACAAAATAATTAAGAACAAGAGCTTTCATGAAGCGTCTAATGCTGATGATGTCTTCTGAGGCCTTTGACTTCAAAACGACTCATCTTTAACTTGTAGTAGAAATACTGTAACGGAACGAGCTAAGTAACCCATACACTTATGGCTAAGGAGAAGCTTCTGAATTAGCTTCCCCCTAATTCATGCCACGTAAACTTGATGTAGAAGCATTTTAAATAGCTTCCCCCTAAACCAACAATCCTCGTAAGCAACTTCAAAGCTTTCAATAAAGCTTAGAATGATTAAGCGCACAGCGGAATCTAACTAGCAAATCCCATCATATAACATGATAATGTTGCTAAGAGGGATTGAAAGTTTGGGGCACACCAAGTAGATCAACAACTTTTCTTCTCACGCTTGAATAATTCTTCTGAATTTTTCTTCCCCCTGAGAGTTCAAGTTATGCATACCAGAAAGAATCAAGACACTTCTTCCCCCACATAGTTGAAGAAGGTAAATCAATCCCAATTATGAAGCTCAAATACTGAAGTGGACACTTTATCCCATTCATGAAGTTGACATCGTAACACCAGAGTCAATTAAGTCCCGGAAATGCACACGTCTTCTTCCGGAGATGCACCAGAGTCAATTAAGTCCCGGGAATGCATATAGGATAATGATGATGTTTAATTGCAACAATCAAACAATTAAACCTCGAATCAGTAGTGTACCGTTTGGAGATTGATAACGACACGAGTTAAAACACTGATTTTCTCTGCGGCTATGACAAATGTCATCCCGGAATATCTTCAAATCAAAAGAAGGTATGAAGTTCATCACGTGTACTCGTTGTGCGTTCAATGTGTCTTCTTCTTCCCCCTTGATGGTTTCGAAACTCGGAACCATCAATAAATTGTACGCACATGAACCTGAAATCTCGTGAGAATAATAAATAAGCTGAATTATATTCTTTGTGAGAATCAGCTGTTGATCGAAAATCTCTTCTCATAAACTCTCCATGGCCACCTTTACCAACCCACGAGAAAACAATTTGAAGTGACCACTAAAAGAATGAACCGGATACATCAAACGTGAAGCTGAATAAAAATCCTTCGATCTTGTGACTTAAGCTTGCACTATTGTTGAATGAAGAACGGTGGAGAAATCTCTAAGTACTCAATGCATCACTGAAGAAGTCTATAAGCACAACACCTCTTGAAATTATCCACGTCGACTAAGCGCGTGACACTGAGTACAAAAATGTAACCCCTTTAAGTGATAGTTATCTGAGTCATCAACCATCCACCCCGAACCCGGAAACCAGATAACCAAGTCTTCATTCTAGGATTAAGCACGAGTAAGTTATCTATTAAAAGATAAAATAAATACACGCCTTCGAAAAAATCCGTCTTCAACGTCACGTAATTAATACCCGATCAAACAAAATCTGAAGCCACTAAAAAATCCCAATTTTTTCTTGGTCTCTGATGTAAGTTTTATGTATATATTTACTTTTAGGAAAAAGCAAATATAAACGCGGCAAGTATTAAACTTGACGATTTAATGAAAAACCGACAAATCGAATAAATTCCAAGTTCGTTCTCGAAGGAGGTGTATATTGTGTATGACAATTAATAAAATAACAATGTTTCGATTAGTGACGTTTTTGGTTTTAAGAGAGAAAAATAAAAGACGAGCTACGACTACGTTTAAACTACGACGAATGACGTAAAACGCGAACGTAATTACGTAAAACGTGACGAAATTAAAAATTAAAGCCTAAAAATTAATTAAAATATTAAACTAAGTCTTAAATAATATAAATAAGAATAAAAATCCAACAAATATATTTTTAAACCTTTTATTAATTAAATATTCAATTTTTAATGCTAATTAAAGCCCAAAAATTAAATATAATTAACAAAATGCCCAAAATATTAATTTATTGAACTAATAAGTCACTTATATTATTTAATGACTGAAAACTATTTTTCTTGAATTTTAAAAACTATTTTTCTATTTTTTAATCACTAAAAACTATTTTTAAATTAAAATAATCATAAAAAATAATTAAATAATGACAAAATTAATCTAACAATTTTAAAAATCCTAAAATACTCTAATGAACAGTAGAAAAATAAAAGAGTTTAAAAAATGTAAAAATTTTCACTAAAAGACAAAACAGTTAATTAATTAAAACCTAATTATACTAAGTTAATTATAAAAAATAGTTAAAAAGATGAACAGTAACTAATTTTTATACTAAAAATCTTAAATTAATATTCTAAACCTAGGAAAAATTTTAAATCAGAAAAATATATATTTTCTACACTAAATGCCAAAAACAGATTAATTAAAAGTAATTAAAAATGCTATTTAATCTAAAAAATAGAAAATGAACAGTAAATGGAAAATAAATAATACTGAAAAATCAGAAATTAAAAATGAAAAATATTGGAAAAAGAATCAAATGCTAATTCCTATTTTGGACCACAAAAGACAAAAAAGTTAGTTCTGATAGTGACCTTTCTTGATGTTTCTGTCTTTTAGTGTAGCAGTGGCTACTACAAAGCTATCAGTGGGAAAGGAGTTCCCACTGATAGTGTAAAAAACGGGTCTGGGCAATCAATTGCTTGTAACTTGATGATTACTTGGATTCTTTTGGAATAAGAGGCACCCCTACACTCAGTGGAGTGTAGGGAGTCAATATAAAGCAAAAAAAACACAAGTCTAATGCAAGAAAAACACACAAATAGGCAGAATGTAGTTACTGATATAGAAATAGGGGGCTGTGGGTGTTTGCTGATGCAATTGGTCACAAGGATGAATTTTGGATTGCCAAAACTTGCTCAAATGATCACCAAACCACTCACAACTAATCTATAACCCTAAGTTACCCTATTATCTAACAGTATGCAAAATTGAAAGACAAAATCAAGCCAAAATTTAAGCAGATTATGCAACTTCTGATTTTTACTTGTTTAACTAAAGAATGAAGCATGCAACTCACTTATATCCTACCAAATTGAGTCCAAACTCACAAAATACACTAACAATGTCTATTAAAGTGTGTCTAGGCACTTATATCTAGCTAAATGTTGAGTTAAACCAGATTATACACTAATGCCAAACACCCCTTTAAACTCTAAAAATGAAAATTTTCAAACAAAGTGCCATTCAAATCAACCTAAACTGATTGATATTGATCTAAACATGCATATAACTTACAAAAAAAACATAAACAGATAGAAAATCAAACATAAACACAAATTTCACAATTTCACTTAAGTATCACATAAGAAATCAGAAAAGTTCATTTTAAAGGGTTCAAGCCAAACCTTGGCTGAGGCCTTCTTTAAATGGGCTTTCTTAGCTTGTAGGAGCTTAAGTGTAACTGTAGAGAAAACCCCGTTGTGGTTCAACAACTGAACCGGGGTGACTATGTCTTCAAAGAAATGGAAACTGGAAAGGATGGAGTACTTGTTGCTTCTTGAACCTGCCAAAAACAACAACAAAGAATAGTGACCTGGGAACAAAAACAATAAGCTACTAAGCTAGCTTATGGATTAAGCTAGTTAATGCTTTTTGCTTGATAAAAAAAAAAAACTTGGAAACGGATTTTTCTTGAAACCTTTTTAAGAAGACTGGAAAAGCTTTAAGTCTTTCTTAACCAACTGATTAACTGACTACAAACACAAAACACACCAATAGCTTCCACTTTCACTTCAGCTAATGGCTTGATTGTGTATTTTTTTAAACGAATCCTAAAAAAAACGTCTTGTCAACAGCTTAAAACAACAACCTTTGTAAACCTTTTACACTAGATGCAAGATTGATAAAAATTATACTAAGGAACAGAAAGAAAAGGAACTCAGAATTGTATTTTAATTTTTATTTCATTTTCATTAATTTAAAAAGAAAATTACAAAAACTGGAACAAAAACCCTATCCACAGGTTGGAAGGTGTTTTTATACTAAGCTAAGATGATTCTAGAATTCTAAATAAAAAAGTACAAATGGGAAACCCTAGCTAATGAAAATCCGATTATGCCCCTTTGATGTCTTCAAGAATTTTGGGTCAAATGCCCCATGTGATGCCAGCTCTGTTTGTGATAATCTTGAACGTTCATTGGGTCCTTGGGGACCAAGGAGATGATGAAAATCGTTGGATTTCTGCCAAGATGCGACTTTTGCCATTTTAGGTTAAGCAGGGGAACATTGGTGGGGTCCTTGGAGGTCACGGGTGAAGTTGTGGGTGATTGGGTTTAGTTTATGGGATGGGTAATTGTGTTTCTGGAAACTTAGGGGCTTAATTGTGTAGGGATTAAGATGGGGGTGATTAGGGTTCATGACAGGGATTAAGGGAGGATTAGGGGAAGGAGAATGAATAGTACATGTTTCCCCCGTATTTAGATTTAAAAAGGTTTGTTTAAAAATCAGTTTAAAGTATTTAAACGTGTTTTAGTGGGTGAGTTGGGCTGGTCGGGTATGGACTGGGTAAATGGTTGGGTAATGGGTATTTGGATCCGGGTTTGGTGACGTGTCAAGAGATGGTTGGGTGTGTGAGTATGGCTGTCTGGCAGAAATGCCCCCCAATGTTTCCTTTTGTCTTCACTTTGCAATTAAATAGCAAATACTCAATCTCCTTTGATAATAACTTTCAGCAATTGTCATTTTTGGCACCAAAGTTTATAAAACACATTCACAAGGGTATTTTATGCATTTAATGCATTCTTCAAGGGCATAAATGGTATTTTCTTGAAACTTAAGGACCAATCTTGTAATAATAGAGATTTACAAGGGTCAAAAGTGACAAGTCTTCAAAAGTTGAGGGACCATTCTTGCCAAATCTTCAAACTTCAAGGACTTCAAAGGAAAATCATGATTCGGGTCCGGTTCTTTGTGCGGCTTCGTTTCCCGTGTTCGTTTTTGCTTGATTCCTTTGATCTTTTGGTGAATTCACGATATCCATACCTAAAATACACAATGAACAAACACAAGCACATATATGGGTATTTTGACGATATTTTAAGCGTTTTAAGCCCAATTTGGACGATGAGACTATGTATAAATACAGTCTCATCACTCCCCCATACTAAACCATTGCCGTGTCCCCACGCAATGCTAGAATTAAGTATCTTAGCACTTCCAAAATTCATTTTATGATGACTTTTATTGAAGACATAAACTTAAATAAGCTACTACACGTGTTTTAGACATAATGTATTGTTTTCATCACGAGAATGTGACTTTTAGGATCATAGAACAAGAACACGTGAATGCTTCGTTAGAAATAATTTCATCGTCCTCGATTTTCACCCAATTCCATGCTAAGCGTGTAACGAGATCATTGTTATTATAAGTTAGCAACACGAACACATCTTATGAGTGTTAATTACGAACCTAAACTCCCTTATTCCTAATTGGTATCTCTTATATTTTATTATGTCTTAATGATCACGAGGATACATCATCGACTTATGTGTGAATAGAGATTAAGTCTAAAAATAGAAACTTAACGGTGTAACCAAAATCATCAAATCAATAATTCATCCCAATAGACAACGATGTCAAAAAATTAAGTCAACAAGAAGGATCGATAAACACGATTTTATAACGGTTTTGAACATGAGACTTATTACCAAGACTTTTATACGCCCCCTAACGGAAGGGCCTTATTATCTTTGGTTTACCTCCATCTTTTATTCAACTTCGCCATGAAGCTTTTATTATGACTTCGGTCTTGCCTTGCCTTTTATTATCCGCCTCATCGGTGGTTTTATTAGCCAAAGACGTATATCCTCACGCTAAAGCGAATTTTGGATCTTTAAAGCTTCGAAGATTAAGGCTTGATTCACTTTCAATTTGGGCATAGATTTTTCGGCCTTGTGAGCTTCAAATTTTTGCTTAATTTAGGTGAGCACTTGAAATCTTATTATTAGGTGAAGCTTTCGATTATTCGGGTGCCAATACTTCAAAACCGTGACGCTGGCGATACCTTAATGTTTTCCCAATTTAATTACATGGAAGCTACCAAAACAAATTAGAAACCCAACAATAGTGACTAAACCGCCAAATCAATATTTATTAACAATTATTTATGCAAAAGCGTTGGGAGAATAAGCTAATAATTACTACACATAAGATCGTGACGATTACGAGACTTATAAATAACTCTATCATTTCTCGTCCTCATTTAAGAGACTTAGCCTAAAAAGTTAAGGAATCGAAGCTAAGTGCTCAACACGCACGGTCGAGTCAAAAATTACTCTCGTTCTCACCATCGGAAAACCTACATTCGTGTCTTAAACACTTATGAAAAACTAGAAAAAATTTTAAAATTTGGCCATTTTTAGCCTTATTTTGCAACAAAACGATAGCAAAAAGATGAATATTGGAAAGCGTGGTGACGTGAGCAAGGTGAAGTATCTACTCACCCCCCCATACTAAAACTAAACATTGTCCTCAATGTTTCAAGTCTAGGGGTGTAAACACCCCCATACTAGAGACGAAGTCGAATGCTTAATCTCGAGCATGGAAAGGGTAAAACGAATAACCTAAAAGCCGTTTATGAATTATGCTAATAAGATAAACGTTAGAACATAAAAGGATATCATCGGATATCGGAATCTCCAAAGGCAACGATCGAAGCTCGAGTGCTACGTAAAACGAACACGAGAGGCTTCAATGGTGTCGATGAACCTAATAAATCACAATCACAAACAACCACGGAACAAAGGTTGGAAGAGCACAAGTCCCCTCGTTACATTAACTAAGAAAGCGATAATATGTACAAGGATAAGCATGAGAATCCCCCACGAGGCACCTTGTTTTTGATAACCGAGTCAAAAGCTCGACTCGGATCCCCATAAATGTGATCATTTAGGGATAATCTTGGTATGGTCATTTTTGGTGGGGCTTACATGATAAACAATGCCCAAAAGTACATGGAGTACTTTAAAAACCCGATAAACGTATACCGGGGTCAAAGATAGCGTCTTCGTTTTCGGATGAAAGACGAAACAACGCTACTCCAACACAAACCGAAACCTCAAAGAGGTAGAAGAAAAGAGATAAGAAGTAGAAAGGTGGGGCAATGGGTAAGTCAAACATATGAGCTACTCGAGGTAGACTCACACCAAGCAAACAAAAAGATTTTCCATTTATTGCATCGGTGGAAGACCGAGATTTCCCTTTACAAGCAATTCCGGGATCGTAAATCTCGTCCTCGGTGGAGAAATGCGAGGGAACATTTGGGGCTTCCCCCACACTAAAACCACACTCACCATCGTCAAAAGGAGTAGACGAGGTGGTAGCACTCATAAAACGCGGTGATGACGGAGTTAAACTTGTAGAAAAATCTTTTAAAACATTTTTAAAATCCTTTCCTTTTTCATCGTTCAAAAACTCTTTATGAAAACCCGATTGAATAATGTTGAAAATATTTGGCGTGTCAAATTCAAAATTAGTCGCGCTAAAAATTCTCACATTTAAGTCTTTGGCGGGAGGGGGTGGCGGATTATATAAGTTCTCAAAACGTTTGTCAATAAAGAACACCGCCCCCTCGGGGTCTACATACTCGTCATCCTCATGAACGTCGATCTCATCGATTTCTTCATCAAAGATAGGCTTGTCAAACCAAGGCTTGTCATTCCCCTCCTTGAGTATCTTAGAAACTCTCTCGAAAAGATCACGATCAAGCACGAAACCATCATTCTTTTGTGGGGATCGTTGATAAGTTAGATCCTCACGAATGTGGTAAACGTCATTCTCAAATGAGGAGTGTTGATTAGGTAACTCCTCGAGAATGGGATTTTTAGTGGTCACATGAGTTGGTTCGTCATTGAAAATAAGACGTTCCAACTCATTGAGTTCATCCTCGATTTTGGAAAGGTCGACCTCACTCGTAGGTGGAAGTGAAGGCATAAGAGCTAGCTCTCGTTCAATGATTTCCTCAATCTCGGGATCAAACTCATAATCATCGTACTTCACATGTTTCTTCTTAGGAGAATCAAAAATAGCATGTGGATGTCGAAGTACGTGATCAAGCTCGGCAAAATCGCCATCGTCATCGTCAAAGAAAGAGTCGATGTGAGCACTCACAACCATGGACTTACAAGCACTAGGGCTACGCTTAGGTGACTTTTCTAAGACGAGAGGATCGATGTCGATAAACCCTTTAGCCTCAACGGGTGTTGGGCTAGGCAAAGGAGGCACTTCGATGGAGTTAGAAGTTTAAGCCTCAAATACGTGGTCCTTCGAAGGTGGTGAAGACGAGCCCATATTGGTCGTTGTCGTGATGGCACTAACGTCGCCCTTCGGAATTGGTGTTTCACTTGTTTCGCTAAAAACATCCCAAAGTGAGTTTTCATCCATGAATTTACACATACCCTTTTGAATTAGGTACACGTATTCTTTATCATTGAAATCATCATCTTTAAAACCGTTTTTCTTAATTCTTTCAAAACATGCATCAAGCTTCATTCTTTCCGCTAAAGTAAACATTTTGAAATCATTAGAATTTGAATCATTAGGTTTTGAAACCTCGGTTTTTTCATTCTCATAAAATCCTTGGGATTTTCTAGCGAAAAAGTCTATTTTCTCATCCCCATATCTCATAGTAAGTCTCCCCTCGTGAACGTCGATTACGGTTCGAGTCGTCGATAAGAATGGTCGGCCTAAAATAATGGGACATTTAGGGTCACACTCGTAATCGGATATAACGAAATCCACGGGAAAAACAAACTTTCCAATCCTAACATAGACATCCTCGGCTATTCCAATTGGTATTAAAGGTGTACAATTTGCAAGCTCGATTGTCATGTTCGTGGGGGTAAGCGAAGGCAATCTCATTAATTTCCAAAGAGAATGAGGCATGAGATTGATGCTAGCACCTAAATCGGCAAGGGCTAAACATCCCTCAATCTCGGAAAAATCACAAGGTAGTAGAAATTGGCCCGGATCCTTTTCCTTTCTCGGCATACGCCTTTTGGGTTTTTTAAGAAGGATTGAAGCACAAGTTTCTTCAAGGGTTACTTTGGTAAGGTCGACAAAGCTCTCTTTTTGAACCGTGGATGGAATTTGAGGTACACGAGGGTGTGCACTCTTTTCCTTGGTCGCCACGTTCACCCCCTCGACTTTAGAACAAGAAGACGTCTTAGAAGTCGAGGGTTGAGAGGGATAAACAAAACGGAATCCTTCAAGGTTAGGGGTAATCACACGACCTTTCTCACGAGACGAGGCGGCTTTACATTGTTCTTTCGGATTAGCTACGGTGTCACTAGGTAACGAACTCGATGACGAACCCGAGGCTTTGTTCATTATGGCCGAAAACATCTTTTTAATATCAATTTGCCCTTGCTCAATCTTCGTGTTTTGCAATTTCAAAGTATTTGTAAAGTCGTTTTTCAAAGTACCAATTTCTCCCTCTAATCGTCTCATATTAGCCTCATTCGTTTTCATGTAATTTTGAAAATCGTTTGACGAACTATTTTGATTAGAATTAAAGTTCCCTTGGTTTTGATTACTTCTTTGAAAATTGTTTTGATTCCCACTTGAAAAATTGTTTCCTTGATTGTTATCTCTATTTTGCCAAGTTATATTACGACCTTGATTATAACCTCCTTGATTTTGATTCGAAAAATTTCCTTGTTGATTATTTCCTTGAAAATTGTTTCGATTTTGAAAATTGTTGCCTTGGTTATAATTGCCTTGTTGTGATGGACCCGCGTTATTTTGATTTGAAAAATTGTTGTTTAACGCACTCACATTTGACGTTTGGCCATCCGTAGCCGCACACTCGTAATAATTATGAGGTCCACCACAAAACGTACATGAAACCTCAACCGCTTTCACCGTAGCGGGAGCGTCTTTCTTTTGCATCTCAATGAGATAAGACGTAAACACATTCGTCAACTTGTCGACTTTTGCATCAACCCTCTCAATGTCGCGATTAGAACTACTAACATTGGCGACATTGGCAACACTCGGTGCATTGCGGAGTTGGTAAACCTTGGATCGGTTTTCGATAATTATCAAAGCTTCTCTCGGAGTCTTACACAAAAAGTTGCCACCGGCGGCGGAATTCAACGAGTCTTGTTCGTGAAAATTAAGACCGTTGTAAAACGTATCGATTTGGTGCAACTCGGAAAAACCATGGTGAGGACATTGCCTAAGCAATTCCTTAAAACGATCCCACGCGTCTCTAAAAGATTCATTCGATTTTTGCTCAAATTTTGTAATCTCGTTTTTGAAAAACGTTGTCTTAGACGGTGGGAAGAAATAATTAACGAACTTGGAAACGAGATCCTTCCACGTAGTAATGGAATTAGGTGTCTCTTTCTCGTACCAATCCTTGGCGGCACCATCGAGCGAGTACGGAAAAAGCATAAGCTTGACGACATCGGTGTCGACGTTCTTAAACTTGCTCGTGGCCAAAAGACGATCAAAATTCCGAATATGGTCGTGAGGATTGTCGGCTTCACGACCTCGAAACTTCGTAGCTTGGATCAACGAAAGCATTCCGCTTTTGATCTCAAAATTCTCCGCCTCGATAGCGGGAATTACGATCGCGTCTCCATAACCCTCGGTGGGCGCTTGGAGCAATTCCATCATAGAACGATTGTCGGCCATCTCGTCTAAGGTCTCTTCAACAACGATATTAGGAACGTCGGTTTCTAATTCTCGTCTACGTCGTCGATTCCTTCGATTACGATTGCGTCGATTCGAAGCTTCACTAGAATTGGAATAATCCTTCGATCGAGTGCGCATGCACTAAGCGTAGAATGGGTGGTAGCAAAGAAGATTCTTTTTGCGGCTTTTTGATTTTTTAATTTTTTTGGTTTTTGATTGGTTTTTTAATTTTTTGGATTTTTGTTGTATTACGTAGACACAAATCTACAAATCTCCCCTCGAATCGACTTTCTCGATTAAAGGAGCCTCAAAGAATGAAAACGATCACGTGGAGTGAACGTTCTCGATGACTTTAGAACGTTGGTGGAACACCAAAACGTTCAAGAGGGTTTAATCTTGAAAACACAAGCAAATATAATATACGTAGATAATACTTGGGCGGCAAACCCTCGATTAGCTCTCTTTCTCAAAACACGCACAAGCAAGCGGAGGAAACGAGGCGGCGCGAAGCACTTAAGAGCCTTTTTCCTTTAGGTCGTGAAATACAACCGCCTTATACCCACCTTATAGTTTGTGTTAATTGAAATTAAGCCTCACGAAAGTATTTATCTATTTTGCCTTTAAACTTTTGCTTTGGATTCGAATACAATGATCGAGTGATGAAATCCCGAATCAAGGTTGCGTTTTCACGCTTTTGGAGTACTTGTATTTTTATTGTTCTTACGTAGATACAATATAGTAATAATATATTCACAATAAAAAAGAAAACCAATATATCTACAATATAGTAAAAGATTGTTTTGTGTTTAATTTAGGAAAATTAAACACGATTTATTTGGATATTATAATATAATAGAGAAAAATAACAAAAATGAGTATGTACGATATTCACGCTTTCCAAAAATTGAAAAGCAAAAACGCACTACTCACACAAACACGATACTAATAATAATGGCACACTAAAAACACCTCCCCGGCAGCGGCGCCAAAAATTGATGTAAGTTTTATGTATATATTTACTTTTAGGAAAAAGCAAATATAAACGCGGCAAGTATTAAACTTGACGATTTAATGAAAAACCGACAAATCGAATAAATTCCAAGTTCGTTCTCGAAGGAGGTGTATATTGTGTATGCCAATTAATAAAATAACAATGTTTGGATTAGTGACGTTTTTGGTTTTAAGAGAGAAAAATAAAAGACGAGCTACGACTACGTTTAAACTACGACGAATGACGTAAAACGCGAACGTAATTACGTAAAACGTGACGAAATTAAAAATTAAAGCCTAAAAATTAATTAAAATATTAAACTAAGTCTTAAATAATATAAATAAGAATAAAAATCCAACAAATATATTTTTAAACCTTTTATTAATTAAATATTCAATTTTTAATGCTAATTAAAGCCCAAAAATTAAATATAATTAACAAAATGCCCAAAATATTAATTTATTGAACTAATAAGTCACTTATATTATTTAATGACTGAAAACTATTTTTCTTGAATTTTAAAAACTATTTTTCTATTTTTTAATCACTAAAAACTATTTTTAAATTAAAATAATCATAAAAAATAATTAAATAATGACAAAATTAATCTAACAATTTTAAAAATCCTAAAATACTCTAATGAACAGTAGAAAAATAAAAGAGTTTGAAAAATATAAAAATTTTCACTAAAAGACAAAACAGTTAATTAATTAAAACCTAATTATACTAAGTTAATTATAAAAAATAGTTAAAAAGATGAACAGTAACTAATTTTTATACTAAAAATCTTAAATTAATATTCTAAACCTAGGAAAAATTTTAAATCAGAAAAATATATATTTTCTACACTAAATGCCAAAAACAGATTAATTAAAAGTAATTAAAAATGCTATTTAATCTAAAAAATAGAAAATGAACAGTAAATGGAAAATAAATAATACTGAAAAATCAGAAATTAAAAATGAAAAATATTGGAAAAAGAATCAAATGCTAATTCCTATTTTGGACCACAAAAGACAAAAAAGTTAGTTCTGATAGTGACCTTTCTTGATGTTTCTGTCTTTTAGTGTAGCAGTGGCTACTACAAAGCTATCAGTGGGAAAGGAGTTCCCACTGATAGTGTAAAAAACGGGTCTTGGCAATCAATTGCTTGTAACTTGATGATTACTTGGATTCTTTTGGAATAAGAGGCACCCATACACTCAGTGGAGTGTAGGGAGTCAATATAAAGCAAAAAAAACACAAGTCTAATGCAAGAAAAACACACAAATAGGCAGAATGTAGTTACTGATATAGAAATAGGGGGCTGTGGGTGTTTGCTGATGCAATTGGTCACAAGGATGAATTTTGGATTGCCAAAACTTGCTCAAATGATCACCAAACCACTCACAACTAATCTATAACCCTAAGTTACCCTATTATCTAACAGTATGCAAAATTGAAAGACAAAATCAAGCCAAAATTTAAGCAGATTATGCAACTTCTGATTTTTACTTGTTTAACTAAAGAATGAAGCATGCAACTCACTTATATCCTACCAAATTGAGTCCAAACTCACAAAATACACTAACAATGTCTATTAAAGTGTGTCTAGGCACTTATATCTAGCTAAATGTTGAGTTAAACCAGATTATACACTAATGCCAAACACCCCTTTAAACTCGAAAAATGAAAATTTTCAAACAAAGTGCCATTCAAATCAACCTAAACTGATTGATATTGATCTAAACATGCATATAACTTACAAAAAAAACATAAACAGACAGAAAATCAAACATAAACACAAATTTCACAATTTCACTTAAGTATCACATAAGAAATCAGAAAAGTTCATTTTAAAGGGTTCAAGCCAAACCTTGGCTGAGGCCTTCTTTAAATGGGCTTTCTTAGCTTGTAGGAGCTTAAGTGTAACTGTAGAGAAAACCCCGTTGTGGTTCAACAACTGAACCGGGGTGACTATGTCTTCAAAGAAATGGAAACTGGAAAGGATGGAGTACTTGTTGCTTCTTGAACCTGCCAAAAACAACAACAAAGAATAGTGACCTGGGAACAAAAACAATAAGCTACTAAGCTAGCTTATGGATTAAGCTAGTTAATGCTTTTTGCTTGATAAAAAAAAAACTTGGAAACGGATTTTTCTTGAAACCTTTTTAAGAAGACTGGAAAAGCTTTAAGTCTTTCTTAACCAACTGATTAACTGACTACAAACACAAAACACACCAATAGCTTCCACTTTCACTTCAGCTAATGGCTTGATTGTGTATTTTTTTAAACGAATCCTAAAAAAAACGTCTTGTCAACAGCTTAAAACAACAACCTTTGTAAACCTTTTACACTAGATGCAAGATTGATAAAAATTATACTAAGGAACAGAAAGAAAAGGAACTCAGAATTGTATTTTAATTTTTATTTCATTTTCATTAATTTAAAAAGAAAATTACAAAAACTGGAACAAAAACCCTATCCACAGGTTGGAAGGTGTTTTTATACTAAGCTAAGATGATTCTAGAATTCTAAATAAAAAAGTACAAATGGGAAACCCTAGCTAATGAAAATCCGATTATGCCCCTTTGATGTCTTCAAGAATTTTGGGTCAAATGCCCCATGTGATGCCAGCTCTGTTTGTGATAATCTTGAACGTTCATTGGGTCCTTGGGGACCAAGGAGATGATGAAAATCGTTGGATTTCTGCCAAGATGCGACTTTTGCCATTTTAGGTTAAGCAGGGGAACATTGGTGGGGTCCTTGGAGGTCACGGATGAAGTTGTGGGTGAGTGGGTTTAGTTTATGGGATGGGTAATTGTGTTTCTGGAAACTTAGGGGCTTAATTGTGTAGGGATTAAGATGGGGGTGATTAGGGTTCATGACAGGGATTAAGGGAGGATTAGGGGAAGGAGAATGAATAGTACATGTTTCCCCCGTATTTAGATTTAAAAAGGTTTGTTTAAAAATCAGTTTAAAGTATTTAAACGTGTTTTAGTGGGTGAGTTGGGCTGGTCGGGTATGGACTGGGTAAATGGTTGGGTAATGGGTATTTGGATCCGGGTTTGGTGACGTGTCAAGAGATGGTTGGGTGTGTGAGTATGGCTGTCTGGCAGAAATGCCCCCCAATGTTTCCTTTTGTCTTCACTTTGCAATTAAATAGCAAATACTCAATCTCCTTTGATAATAACTTTCAGCAATTGTCATTTTTGGCACCAAAGTTTATAAAACACATTCACAAGGGTATTTTATGCATTTAATGCATTCTTCAAGGGCATAAATGGTATTTTCTTGAAACTTAAGGACCAATCTTGTAATAATAGAGATTTACAAGGGTCAAAAGTGAAAAGTCTTCAAAAGTTGAGGGACCATTCTTGCCAAATCTTCAAACTTCAAGGACTTCAAAGGAAAATCATGATTCGGGTCCGGTTCTTTGTGCGGCTTCGTTTCCCGTGTTCGTTTTTGCTTGATTCCTTTGATCTTTTGGTGAATTCACGATATCCATACCTAAAATACACAATGAACAAACACAAGCACATATATGGGTATTTTGACGATATTTTAAGCGTTTTAAGCCCAATTTGGACGATGAGACTATGTATAAATACAGTCTCATCAGTCTCGTCAAAATAAATTCTCGTCACATTTGTCTTGTCACGTCTTTTGTCTCGTCACTGTTGTCACGTCACTGTCGTCCCGAAAATGACCAAAGTAAACTTAATACACACCAAATTTAGTTAAAATTTGTATTATTAAAAAAAATTTGTGTGTATAAATTACTAAACCACACGGCTTAAGCCTTAATGCATTGTTTTGAAAAGTAATGTGAGTCCATCACATCTTTTCAGCCCGTGTGAGTTCATGGCCCAAATCTCAAACCCGGTCCAACATCATGGGATATAACATACAACTCCACCCTAAATTTACTCAGTTTACCCTAAACACATCTTAATTCATCCGCCCCCCTTTTTCCATCTCTCACACTTCCACCTTGTTTAATCCGTCCCACCAAAAACTCATCTAATCTCTCCATCAAACAAAAATACCAATCTGGACCCATCTCAATCTTCATCCGAATCAAATCATCTCAACCTAATGGTTTAAATAATCCCATCTCCTTTCAACACATTAATCACTCGCTGCTGTATTAAGTCTCTCAAATAAACAAAATCGTATCAGCCTTCAATCCTAATCTCTGACCCTCATAATGTTCAAAATCTATTCGATGAACGAGCACCAAATAATTTCTGATTTGTGAAACCTCAAGAAGATTCGACATGCATGTCTTCAAGATCTTGAAGATCTCGGGTAGGTTTATGAATTGCATGTGTGATTTTGTGTGTAGAAATCGAAAAGAAGAAAGATTGTAACATTTTTGTTATAAATCTTCTTGTATTTCGAATATAAAAAAATGGGTATCCCATTAACATTGATATGTGATGATTATTGACTTTCGCGTGAAAAGATCTATAAAGATCTCACCATGAAAATGAATCTGAGGTCATATTCTAGTTACTGTTTGAGTTTGTTTTAGTGTTCGAGTCTAGATGAAATGGGATTAGGAGACGATGGGTTAGGATAGATTGTGGTGTAGTTATTGGTGATATAAGGTGGGATTACGAGTCAACTCAGTGAGTTTAACTGAGTCAACTCGGTAATGACCGAGTTGACTCGGTTGAGATGGGTTCGGTTTGGTCACAATTTTGGTCCCGGGTCATGTGTTAAACGAATCAAGTTTTCAAGTCTTTTTATCGCAATGATCCTTTTATAAAAAATCATCGCAATAATTAAACAGTCCATCACAAAGTCAAACAGTTTCATCGTAATGTTTTCTATAAAACCCATCGCAATGAAAAAATCCATCGCAATGTTTGGAAAAAAATGGGCAGCATGACGACATGACTTATGCCATTGCGACAGATCCGACCACCCATCGCAATGTGACTCATCGGAATGAGTCCCATCGTTATGGGTATGTCGAACCCATCGGAATGTGTCAAAAACAACCCATCGCAATCCATGCGATCGTACCAAGAAGTAGAGTCGTCTTATCCATATCAGTACTAGTTCCTGAAAATCCGGAAAGGTAATTTCTGGGTCTGATTTTCTGGCAAATCTGGGTTTTCACCTTCATCTTCAAAAAATATAACCCAGAACAGATATATAAAAAATTCTGCGAGACCTTTGACCAGCAACTTGACCTGGTAAGTGAGACATTTTTTACTACGATAACTTGACCAGCAACTTAACCATGATAACTTGACCATTTTTGACTGAAGACAAGGACAAAAATATGATATAGATTTGGACCAGTAACAAAAGTGATATGAAATGCTAAAACAATGTAACCGTTTGGACAAAATCATAACAAGACGTGACACCTCTATAGAACGAGACCCAAAAAAAATTTTGACCACCAAATCAAATATACGAACTCGATCCAAGGATAGAACCGAGGCTCTGATGCCAAATGTAGAAATGCTAAATCGGATCCGGTGGTCTAAAGTGGTGGTAGATGGTGGTGGAAGCCATTGATGGCTTAGAGAGAGAGAGAATAGAGGTTGAAAGAGAAATGAAAATATATTGAAAACAAAACAAATGATAATCAACACCCCTCCTTGGAAGCTAAGGAGGGGTATATATAGTCACGCACACAACCTAAACTTTACAACGAGCCTAGTCTAGTCTAAATGTGCGTGACTATGATAACTAACGGGAATTCTTAAATGTCGTCACATAAAGTGAGTTTCCAACACTGTTTAAAGAATGATAAATCATAAATCCATATACTTACTGGAAAATAAGTAAATAAAACAAAATAAAAACATCATTAACACCTAAATTAAAATCATCAATTTATCATGTTATCATCATCGTTTAAAATCATCAGTTTACAAAAAAAAGTGACAATAACAATGCTTACCATAAACTTCAATAGGATTAAACGATTTTCCTTGTGGTCGTAATGACCAATATTCGCAATCAACCATGGCCCGTTAATTGGGGATTTGATTTAGGGTTTTTGATTTAAGAGAGTTTTTTCAGAATTGGGGATTTCAAATGGTAAATGAACGGGTTTGGTATAATGAAAAAGTGACTAGAATTCATTTAATGCGGGGAAAAAGGTAAAAGACAAAAGTGCCCTCATGTTTTTGTCACGTGAGGGGGTTAAGAAAATTAATTAATTAAAAAGTGGTTAATGCACTAATCATGTAGAGAAAAGAAACCACAAGGACGAAAAACAGTGAAAAAAAGGGACGAAACTTGTAGGAATCATCAAACCATAGGGACGATTTACGTAATTCTCTCTAATAATTATAATGTTAATCTAAAGTATTTATTTATTAACAAACTTTACTATACTATGACATTTAATTAATCATGACTTATAAATACAATTATTAAGCTTTAGCTTATATCACATGCTTATTAAACAAGCTTATTAATATTTATGGAAACATACTAATTATGGAAATATGCTATTTATGTAAACATATAATTATGGAAATATGCTATTTATGGAAACATACTAATTATGGAAACATGCTACATATGGAAACATACTATTTATGGAAACTTTCTATTTTTGGAAACTTACTAATTATGTAAACCTTCTATTTTTGGAAACTTATTATTTATGGAAACTTGCTATTTTTAGAAAGTTGCTATATATGAAAACCTGCTATTTTTGGAAAGTTACTATATATAGATACCTACTATTTTTAGAAAGTTACTCATTATGAAACATCAAGTATAATAACACATGAAACATGAAATACATCAATCAAGAACACATGAAAACACTAAGAGATACATAAAACAGTAAAACATGTCAAGAACAGTAAAACAAGTCAAGAACAAGTAAAACAAGTCAAGAACAAGTAAAGTAAACTAATATTCTGTCAGTATACATGAACACACAACTCATTCACATCCTTTATTATGTAGCACTCGTGAAGTTGGAGTAGATTACTTTCCGCCTTTCATCTTCTTCGTTACTGGACATAAGGTACGTGTATTCCGTCCTTCAGTAAGGACATTCCTTTTCTATGTATGATTAGGATTTCCCGTTTGCTACCATCTGCTTTCCCCAGTAGTTTACATGTCATTTAACTTTTCAGTAGTTACCATGCTATTTTTAAATTGCCTGGGCTATATACACGCATGCCATGTTTCACCTAGTTATGGAGGTACCATAACCATAACACCTGAGGCACCGGTGTTATGACTCTTCCGCGACGAGAGTGATTGCTCGCGGCGTCCTTCATGTTTTGGCCATTATTATTATTATTATCATGTAGAACGAATGGGTTCATCCTAGTACATGTTTATCAGATTTACACGGTGACTGTGGTGTGTGCTCTACATCCGTCACATGGAGCTGATTCCTCTACTCAGACTAATATAACTAGAGGCAACCCCTCTAATTGCATGATGAGGTCACCCTCTATGTATTCATGCACGTTGATACCTTTCATGACCTATATGGGCTCTTGGCATTTAAAACACGTTTTGATGATTATACATAAGACTTTTCATATATAAACCAGTTCATAAAACATGTTACAAGTTTTCCAGGACTTTCATTATTCCGCTTCATTTCATGTATTTTACTTATGTTTCAGTATTCACATCATGTCATTATATCCGTTCACTAAGCGTATTGCTCAGCCGTATTTTTTCTTTGCATGTCCCATACGACAGGTACCCGAGGACAGACATAAGCTATTGAGATTACGTGCATAGAATGTGAGCTACCTTAGACTTCTCTTTCTTTTGCACTTCATATATTTATGCTTGCTTGGACACTCATTTTAGTCCTTCTACTTCATTTACTTTATGTATGTTTTGAGCTTATGTTTGGGAGCCGATGTTTAATTCCAACTTTCCTTTTTGGTCATGTATGTTTTAGGACATATTATCTTGCATGCTTTGATGACACGCCATAATTATCATGTAACGGTTTACTTATCAAAGTGGGGTGTTACAAATATCTTCAGGAGTTGACTTGGTTCCTTTAAACAACTGATTGTTTCGCTCCCTCCAAATAAAATAAGCCACAGCCGCAACAAGAAGACGACCAATAATACTCTTGGCGTCCGCTGCATAGCTAAAGGCTTTAAAACAAGCAGAATATCAGCCATGGATGGATTAACATGATCCATAGCAGCACATGGACGAACAAGATCCTAGACTTTAGCCGCAAACGGGCACTCAAAGAATAAATGCGAATGCAAATCAGGTTGGGTCTCGCACAAAGAACATGTATTAAGAAGCAAACCTGAGCTAGAACCAACGTCCCAAATATTTAGCTTATCTTGTGTTGTCAAATCTTGACGCATGATAAGCCACATGTGAAAGCTATGACAAGGTATAGCGTGAGACAACCACACGACCCTATACCAATCGACAATAGGCCCCCGCTGTTGAAACTCTTGCCATGCTTGTTGCACCGAGAATGAATGAAAGTTACCATGCCTATCCCTCCATCTAGTAACATCTAAAGCGCTCATATCCAACACAGGGCCTATAATCATCCCAAGGATAGGCGCTTTGATCTACCAAGCATTAGAACAAATCCATTGATTATTAACCAACAAGTCCGATACCGTACTTCGCAAACTATAACCTTTTCAATATCCTGTGGCGTAACATATTGAATGAGAGGGCATTTGTGCTGCCCATGTATCGTACCAAACACACGCACACCTCCCATTACCGATATTGGTCTATATATACGGTTTCACCAAGTCCCGAATCTGTAATAATTTGCGCCACCCCCAGCTCATATCTGACCGCACTGGTACGTCCCAAAACCTACGCCCTTTCAATATATACATATGTATCCATCGAACCCAAAGCGATTCCCTATTAGACACAATATTTCATAGATGAGTTGTCATAAGAGCTGCGTCGAAAACAACAAGATTACGAAGCGCAAGCCCTCCTTCACAATGCGGATGACAAAATATCAGACCACGCAACTTTGGCTTTCCCTCTTTTATAGTCACCATTGCACCACAAAAAACCCCGAACAAGCTGTTGAATATCTTCTATAATACCTACGGGAATCATGAGAACCAACGCCTAATAAATGTGCATGGAAGCTAGAACAAACTTACACAATTAAAGACGACCCGCAAATGATAAGACTTTATTTTTCCAATTACCAAATCTATTCTTTACCCGTTTCATAAGCACCTTACAATCCCGATTGAGTAAACGAGAAGAAAGCAGCGGGACAACAAGATACATAGCTGGTGATCGACCTTCAAGAAACGGCATAATTTTAAGAATCTCACTCTTCACCACATGACTCACATTACAGAAGAAGACCGTACTCATAGGAATACTAGGAACGAGACCGGACACATTCTTAAATTCCTCAAGCGCCTCCATAATAACACGAGCAGATTGCACATTACCCCGGGCAAAAATAAATAGATTGTCCATAAAACATACATTAAGAATATATAGAGATTTACAATGCTTATGGAATCCAAAATCCTACGCCGAAATGGAATCTTTTCTTTAAGATTGATGTAAGCACCTCCATAACTAGCGTAAACAGGTAAGGCGACATCGGATCACCTTGACGTAACCCTCTTTTACCCTTAAAGAAACCATGAATATCCCCATTTAGACTAATGGAAAATGAGGAAGACTTTACGCAAACCATAATCCAACGAACCAAAACGTTAGGGAAACCAAAGCACCACAGAATCTTCTCCAAAACCTCCAGTACACCGTATCATAAGCCTTTTGAATATCACTTTAAACGCACACTTAGGAGGACCACGATTTCTGTGATAATTATGCATAAGCTCCTGCGTGATAAGAATGTTATCCGAAATTCTACTACCGAAATGAACACCGATTGATTATCACTAACCGCCTCTTTAAACCCGCCATCCTACGATTAGTAATAATTTTACTAATACATTTATATATCACGTTACAACATGAAATAGGCCGATAGTCATTAATTCGAACTGGAGTAGGAACCTTCGGAATCAATGCCAGAAATGTATGATTAATCTCCTTAAGCAGTTGGCCATTTTCAAAAAACTGATGAATCGCCTTGCACACGTCTACACCAACAATCTCTCGCAAATTTTTAAAGAACGCCGACGTGTACCCATTCAGACCAGTGGCGCGATCCTCACCGATATCAAACATAATTGCTTTGATTTCAGCATAAACAATACCACGAACCATGTCAACGGCTACAGATTCCGAAACCTGCTTAGAAAAAAGACCATGAATATTAAGGTTAGAGCAATCCACACTACTGCCCAGAAACTCCTTATAGTGGTTCACAAAAGCTTCTGGAACATTAGCACCAACAAACTCCACATCCTCCATATTACAAATCCCCAGCAGCCAACCACTCAACTTTTGCTTTTTGTTTCAAGAACTGCTCTTCATCAAGTTTAGCTTCATTAAAAGCATTAGCATAAGCAGCTTCCTCCTCCATCAAGATCGGGTCACTTGGGTTGGCATAAAGAGCCTTTCGGACATCATCTACCTCCACCCTCAATTATGAGACCCTATCATGAAGATTACTTTGATCATGGACAATTTTTCAGAGACGGGTATTAAGAGCTTTTAACTTTGAAACTATTTTAAACATCTCATGACCCTTAGCTTGCATGTTCTAAATTGAACCTCCATAAACTTAGCCTTGTGGGTGATAAAACTAAAGAATTTGAAGGGTCTCGGCTTGCTTGACACAATACTAGGCATTTTTAGCACCACCAGTGAATGGTCCGAAATTCTATAAGGTTGAAATATAGTATATGCTCATGGATAAGCATCCAAGAAACCTATATTCCCCATATATCGATCAAGCTTCTTTAAAACACCACCACCTCCCCTTGGTTTCTGATTACAGGTGTACTGAAGCCCCGTAGCATTGATATCAATCACGCCAATCTTAGAAACACAATCTTTAAAGTCTACCGTTGCTGAGTTCATAGCCGATGAACCCAAATAAATATCTCAATATTCAAGGCAGCATTAAAATCACCTAGAAGTACCTAAGGATCATCACGAACCACATTCTTATGGTACTCCGAATCCCTCCACAATTGTCTTCTATGCATAGCCTGGTTATCTACATAAATAAAATAACAATATGTAACTTTATTCGCCACCTTATGCCGGATTCTCATATGTAACACATGGTCAGTTTGAGCAACCACTAGTAAATCAATAACATCAAATCCCAGAAAACAATAATTCTACAACCCTTAGAACATTGGCTAGCATTAGACGTCCAATCCCAAGCCTTAAATACTTTAGAACAAACATTCGCTAACATCGATACATCCACATGAGATTCAAGGATAGCACATACACTCAATTTGTTTTCATTAACAACTTGACGGACCTCACTTTGTTTGGGGAAGCGATTAAGACCCCTTATATTCCAAGAGGCTAAACTATACATGAGGAAAATCTATAGAGGGAGTGCTTGCCCCATTAATAGGCTGTGACTCGGAAAATATCTCCTCCACCTCACTATCTGTGCCACCAGCCAACTCCTCACTTGCTTGCCCTGAAAAACTGCCGCTTGGTTTACCTTTCTCATTCACAAGAATATAGTCATCAGGCACATCAACAGCCCCAAAAGAATTCTTTGTGTTAACCCCAGCAGATTCAGCAACCATCTTATCCTTCGCCTACTTCTTATTGATCACCCTATAGTCATGGGTTTGCCCAATTTTTATGCCCACGTTCCTCACTTTGTGTCCTTTTTTCTTCTTGTTAGTAACCACGGTGAACCCATCCCCATCCATTACAGCTTGCCTTCCCACCAGATCAGATGTGGGTTAGGGCATGTTACATGGGAATGTCTAAATACCTTGTACTCTCTACATGTCTCCAGCTTCCACTCATATTCTACCCTCATACACACTCTATTATGTCCTGTTGCATCGACCATTAGAACCGCCATAATAACTTCCTCTTTAAGCTCTTTATCAGTCGTAATCTCAATGAGTGCCCTTGCAAATCCCATCCCACCCCACGCCTCCGCACACATGGCACTAGTAAAGGCATCAAACATAATTGGGTTTCCAATTTGAGATCTTATTAGACTAAGCCCATCCTCTGAATACACAACTACATGGACCTTGTGAACTTTCACCCACACTGGAACCTTTGTAACCGCGTCACGATTCAAGTTCAAATCGGGTGCCCACTTTATCAAAATAAGCGGTTGGTTTCGAATCATCCATGGGCCTCCCTCTAGAACCTGCTCCAACCCCGTTATCGATGTAAACTTAAAAAATAAAACACCAACATCATCTCTCACCACCTTCTGTAACCCATATTTCGCCCATACGTTCGTAACGTAATTCTTGACCAATGGAAATGCCACATTTTTTCCCACAAAAAGACCCACTAAGGAGTTAGCAATTATATTCTGAGTAGCCAAAACATTCTCTATAGGCAAAACAAAATCAGTATTCTCCACCTTATCATTGTTGAACATAGACCTAAAATGCATTTTAGGGATTGTTTTTCACTCGTAACAGCAGCAACAAATGATACAGAAGTAACTCCTTTGGGTGCCACATGAGTATCTGACTGAAGCTGCCTATTGTGCCCAAACCATTTACCTCAGAACTGAGCTTCTCAATGAATTCACTAAACTCACTCGCCAATTTTTGTGTTTCAATCACTGGATCCACCCCCTCCATCACACACAACCCACAAAAAATAAACGACGATTAGGAACCAAAAAGAACCACAAACTCTAATTAGGGTTTACAGAAAACCAAACGACACAAACCCTAATCTTCCTCCATTATTACAAATAAAAACAATACGTAAAACCCTAACTATAGATCAAACGAAACCCTACAATGAGGCACAATCAAAACCCTAAAGTGCTCGTCGAATCAAATAAAAACATATTAAATGTGAATCGCAATGACTAATTCATAACCACAGTACTAGATGATCACAATCAGAATAGGGAACAACAAAGTCTTAAGCCTAGACTAAATCACAATCTAGAAGTGTAGAAAAATGAGTATGAACTTAAAAAAACCTAATAATCAGTCGTTATTCAATGATTGGAGACTAACAGGATTCGATCAAGCACACAAAAAATTTAGGGTTTGTAGTTCGCCCATAGTTGAGAGGGAAGGGTGTAGTTCACCCATAGTTCGCCCATAGTTTTTCTTATTTCGTAATTTGTATTTGCATTTGTAGAATAAATTTGTATTCTATATTTTTTATTTTGTGCATTTAATTGTGGTAGTTGCAATATTTTTCTAGAATAATACGTATACGCATTAGTTGGTATTTTTACTTTTTACGTGCTTTGCAATTAAAATAGATACCAAATTACGATCTGAAACCAAGAATAATTAAGTCTATACTTGTAAACCGGATATCAGTTCGATTTGATTCGAGGATAAAAACGATATACTATATATGCATATTATGTATATTTTTAGATATCGTTAAGCCAATGTGCTAAGACGTGATATATGTATGTTGTTCGAATTGTGATTTAATAAAATTATAATATTTCGTGGTTTGTGGTATGTTTGGTGACTAGCAACATGGGTAATTTTAAACATGTAAAAACTTACTATTTTTTTCCTTTATAAAAATCCAAAAATATTTTTGATTTCAAAAATTTTAAAAATTTTCTTTTCTATTGGCACTTAGGTAATTCTTATTTTTAACTTTTTTTCTTAGCATTGCTTGAGGGCAATAAATAGTTTAAGTGTGGGGGATTTGATAAATCCCATATTATACATGTTTGCATGTGCGTTATCTGTATATAGTTAGGTTAATTATATGAACTTTCGATACTTAATAGAGTGTATTTGATGTTATAGGTTCCAAGGACGCATCGTGAAAGAAATGGAAGAAAACACGAAAATATGAAGTTTAAACGAAGATATAATGTCAAGCTTTTGATTTCCCAACACCTGTCACTGTTCTGGTCATATATTGAGCATCTGAACTCCATTTTAGTTGGTTCAAGCGGCCATGGAAAGAGAAAAGAATTATCTACAACTTTGATTTTTGGTACAAAGCTAGAAATGACCAAAAGTGCGGCGCACAATCCAAAAAGTGCAGCGCACTTTTCTACAACTCTTGGAACGTTCCAGACGCGCAATTGTGAGGCGCACCGTCTTGGTTGTGCAGCGCATAAATGACCCCTCTAATGTGCGGCGCACATTTGACATTGTACGGCGCACATTTGACATTGTGTGGCACACTTTGACCCCTAGTAAGCACTCTAAATAGAGATAATTCGCTCTCATTCGTCACCCACTTCTCCAATCATTCTCCCACTTCTCCCATCTCTTCCTCAGTAGTTTAGGACACACAAACCGAGTAGTACGACTACAGGGGGAGAAGCAAAGCTTTGTAGACAGCTTCGCTTCCTCGTCGCTTCTTTCTAGCGACCAGCTTCCATCCCCCTCTAGAAAAATGAAAAAAAAGGTAATGGGTTGGGTGTAGTAACATCACCCAGAGGGTTCAGAACGTTTAGAAATGATAGTTGGATCATTAGCATAATGTTTTCATTTGGGAAAACTTTTTTTTATTTGGGAAAACTTGTAATCATCATCTTGGATCATAAGCTTTGTTTGAATCTATTATCCCTTTTTATATGATTATTTCTGGAATTGTGATGAATGTGATGTTTGTTATTACTTTGATTGCGTAGTAGTCGTCTTGTGTTTGGTTAGGTGTATATAGAATTTATGAATTGATTCTAACCTGGTCGTGTAGAAAGTACACCACACATTTAGGTATGTGAGGCGTACTTCCTGCCTGATGCATAGTTATTAGCGTGGTTGAAATACTCTTGTGCTCGATATTGCTATATTTGATCATTGCTATGTATTTGGTTCACTCTTGTTTATAAGATGTTCGAAAGTGCTTATATGATTGATTGAATTTCATGTCATCTATTGAATGAATCTTGATATTTACCTTGTAGAAATTGGCGAATAAAATGCATACCAACTCTTATATGATTTTGTTTAATGCTTTGCCATAGGTTCAAAAGAGTGTGGCTCAGCGAGCACTTGAGTTACCTAAACCAAATAAACCGATCTTTATGCATTTGATATAAAGAGATCTATAGGTCGAAAGGATTTCTTGTTATATTAAATAGTTTATGCTTGTGTGACTAGTCATCCACTTGTATTCATACTTCGTTTATGTGCTTATAATCTATCCTTGTTAGTAGTCATTTTCATGATTCTTAGCCTAAACCAAACACACCTTTAAATCATTGTTAGAAGCTTAAATCATTAGAACTTGTGACACTCTAGAGATAAATGTTTTTACTTGTTAACAACAATCCCGTGGAATGACCTGGACTTACCTTAGACTATACTATTCACGAAAGGGTATACTAGCCCGTGTTATGTTTTAGTCCCTCGTTTTGGTAAAACCTAGTAGTATAAATTTAAGACTTGTAGAACACACATCTGGACACTATCCTCAGACCATCAGGACGAATCTCAAGGAGCCCCAGGAAATATTGTGGAAAAAGATCCCATCCATAAATCACAAGGTGGGAGGCACAAAAGAAATCACCGTAGTAAGTCTAGGCGGGGAAGGCGATCCCCGAGTGATGACTCGTCTAGCTCTGACTCTGGTGATTATCACCGTAGGCATCGCAGGCCAAGGTACTCTTCCTTAGAATCCTTTGACAGTGAAAGGGAACACCGGAGACACTCTCATCATCTTTTCTACCGAAATGAGAAGGTGGATGCCTTTACGCGATGCATCAAAAACTACTTGGAAGATAAAAAAACATCGTATGTCGTCAAATGTCAAGACTTATGACGGCACCACGGATCCGGATGATCACTTGGAGGTTTTCGAATCGCAGGCAGGAATTGAGCGGTGGTCGAACCTGTGTGGTGTCACATGTTCAATTCCACCTTAATCGGTAATGCGCGAAATTGGTTTGATAAAATACAGCGTCGAAGTATTGACGGCTTCGAGGATCTGCAAAGAGCTTTCCGACGGAACTATACGCAGCAAAAGAAGTGTAATAAGAGCCATGTTTCACTCGTAAGGGTCAAATAAAAACATGTAGAATCCTTGGAAGAATTCATAGAATGCTTCAAAAGCGAATCCAATCACGTCATAGAATGCCTAGAAATCCTAAAACTTTCTGGTTTCATGAATTGAACAATCAATCAGGACCTAATAACGAAGCTGAACGATAAGACCCTCACAACCTTTGATGAGCTAATGCGGCGGGTTAGATCCTTTATCCAAGGAGAAGTAGCAGCGGCTGACAGTAGAAGATGAAACTCGACCTACAGATCCCAAGACTAGCCTAAGAGGCAGCCATATAGCTAGAATAATGGTCGGAGCTCCGACTATCAAGCGGCTCCTAAGGCGTTGAATGATAATTTCACACCTCTAAAAATGACGCGTAGAGAAATATTCTTGTTAGAAGGCGTGAACTTCCCAAAACCCCCGCCAATGACCACTCTAGAGGAAAGGCGTATAGGCAATAGACACTATGAGTACCATGGCGAGAAAGGGCATGGAACAGATGAGTGTATCCAGCTTATAAGGCATATCGAAAGCCTAGTAAATTCGGGTAAACTAAGCCATCTCATCAAAGACAGGGAGAAAATAGATAATAAGAAGAACAAGACCATAACAATCTACATGGTGCAGTTGTGGCGGCGCAAAACTAGGCAGTAAATTAGTCAAAAGTTTTCTAGAGGAACACAAATCTCGTTCCCACCACTCACCGCAAGCAATGTTGTTGAAGGACCTCTGACAATAGAGGTAACTATGGGAGACCACGTTGTTCGCAGTATGTACATCGATGGAGGATCCTCGGCTGAGATTCTGTATAAGCATTGTTTCCTATGATTGAGTCTTGATATGAAAAACCAATTGATACCAGCCACGTCACCACTAACCGGCTTTAGCGGGAAAGTAATATAACCCCTGGGTCAATTGCGCTTACTGGTAACATTCAGAGACGATGAACATTAAACTATGGTGTGGATGTACTTTTTAGTCATACATTCACTGTGACAACCCTAAATTTTAAGAATTGTCACTTGCGACTGATTGACTTTGTTTATGTGTTGAGTGTGCGTTTTTGTGTTATATGTTTGTGTTTGAGACTTTAACTTGGGTTCAGACATCGTTTATGTAGTACGTGGTACAATATATGGTGATACGATGGGAATAGTTCGTGCTCATGAGTTCACATGGATGTGAGTATGAAGTGATATGGCATTTTTGAAGTCATTTTATATGTATGTAAAAAGTTATGGGTGTTATGGTGTTATTTTACTTTTCGAGTGTACGTATTTAAGTTTGTGTACGTGGTATTATTACGTAATTATATAAGTAAGCATTTAGTGGAATATGTTAGTAGTTTCGAGTTAGTTTAGAAATTTCTATAGATTTTATTTAAGGGACATAGGTAGTAAAATTTTATAGAATAATATTTTATATTGATTTAGTTTTTATAATAAAAAATAAAATGTAAACTTTCTTTTAAAAAACTTTAGAAGTACAAGGTTTTAAAAATAAATAGGGGCTTTATAAATAAGGAAGTATTTGGACAAAAACAAATTTTAGACAAAAAAAATACGGTAGTTTTAAAAATAAATAAAAACCAACGCTTAAAAAAAGAAAAAGGCTTTTGGATTTGGGCTTGGACTAGAACTTGGTTATTTAGTATACATATTAGTTTAACTAAACAAAACAGACACAGAAAAGAAAAAAAAAGTACGATCGGTTCAAGGAAAAAAAGGGGAAGAAAAAAATTAGGGTTTTTGCAAAAGTTAACTTTGGCTAATTAAAGGTATAGATCTTGTTTAATCTTTGTTATTATTCAATCAGTTAAGTTTAAATCATGTAATTAATCATATGATGGATTAGGGTTTTAATTTTCTGGAATTAAAATAATTTAGGCCTTGAATTTGGTAATTAATGAGGTGTTTTAGGGTTAAAATCGTTTTTTAGGGTTTAAATCGGATACGGCAGAAACTGTCGCTAATCTGTCAGAATTCGTCGCTAATCTGTCAGCAACTGTCGCTAATGTCTGGGCAGATTTTAGGTAAAATCGTTTGGGTCATAACTTATTCGTTTTTAAAGCTTTTTGGGTGATTCAAAAGCCTAAAATTATGTACTCGGAACGTACTTTTCAAATATTCATAATGTATAGTCAATGGAGGTCAGTAGCTTAGTCGAATTAATTGTACAAGTGTCGATTTCAAGGTTAATGTTTGTGCGACAAGGCTTAAACTCGTGTTTTGGATTTTTTGGATAGTGGACACTTAGAGGGCTAACATGGGCCTGATTTGGGGTAGAATTTGAGAGGTATCTATCATAGAGATTATTACATTGACGAAGGATTAGAGTTCCGGAGTCAATGTTGACGTGTATTATTTTGTTGTGAGCTTTAGATAATTGATTGATCGTGAAGGTGAGTTTTATAGTCCCATATTTTTTAGTTTTATAAATGATTTTAAACTTCCAGATGGGATGGAAGAGACACTGTAATGATTTTGAAATGTATAGCTGTGATCGTTTTAATGGTTTGTATTGGACAATGTGTGTTTACTTATGTGTTACTTGCTATGTAAATCTTGATTATGTTATGGTTTGGTTAGGTACATAGATGTATGGGCCGTCTATGGGACCAATGGATATTGGTAAGGCGGGTAACCTTGGTTTCGTACATAGATGTATGGGCGTTTATGGGACCAATGGGATTGGTAAGGCAGGTAGCCTTGGTTGGATTGGATTGTGTGATCTTGATTACTAGTTTGTTAATAAATATGGTAGCACCTTGTCCATATGTGTATTGTTTAATGTTTACGATTCACATCTGAAAACTTTATGTTTGTGTTGGTTCTTAAAGTCTAAACCTATGACTTTCACCAACTTTATGTTGACGTGTTTTAGTGTCTCTTTCAGGTGAGAATTTGTTGAAGGTAGAGAATAGAAGTGGCTAGGATTGGAGATTCCTAGGATTGCTTATGGAGGAACCCCATTCCTTTTATATTTCCTTTGTTTTGTATTGAATAAGTGCATTGTATGACTTCTATTGTTTGTCTTGGGTAAGAGGTAAGACTTGTTATCTACTTACCTAGACTCCAGCATGTTTTGAGATACTATCATGAAACTTTGTGTCACCTTGAATGACAATTTTACATTGAGTCTTCTCTATAAAGACACCGTTTGTTGTGATGATATCCATAGTTCACGCCCCGTGATTCCGCCATGGCGGGGTGTTACAGAATTTCCGACACTTTACCCTTATTTTTCACCGACTGCCAACAACTATTTTTAACTCTTTGTAAATTCCAATTTTTTTTCTTCAATCTACCATGTAAGACTCGAAACAAAAGGTATCGTCATCCCAAACAAAAAAAACAAATAAAATCTTAAATTATCTCAATAGCCTCTACACCAAAAGTATCGTTTTACAAACGAACACGTGAAATGGGGACTTGGCGAAATGAGCTACTACGAAAGTTGAAAATCTCAAAGAGATACGAGCTAGCAAACCATCCCAAGAATACAATCGATAAATAGAAGGAAATTATGCCTATATAGGCATAGGCATACATACACTCAAATCCATCAAACATGCAATCAATCTACTGCTCAGAATAGTCCATATAATATACATACTACCATATATTACCACGTCAAATATACTATAAACAAGCATGTATTAACTCTCTTTAATGTAATCATACTTGAAAGTCCATTGGTGTTGTGGCACATATATAATTACATAGGCCTCCATAATTATACATGTTCCCTTTTACCAATGTACTCCCTCCTATGATGACACTTATAAGAATTAATACTACAAATAACACATTAATCCATCAACTCAAATAAGCAAATAATCACAACATAAAATAAGGTCGAAAACTCCATTTATTAATATAACATAGTCAATGCATGAAACGCATAAATCCGTAGTCTAGCTAACCCATAATAGACATAATTAAAAATGCATAAAGAAATATATGACTAAGTATGGACGACTAAGGTTCAATCCATACAATTCTAAAATTTGAAAAGAAAAAAAATAGTAATTATGATCCACTTATGATCTTAGAGGTTGGTTTAAGGATTTAGGAGTGATTAATGATGTTTAGAGGGTTAATGTATTAAGGCGTAAAAACAATTAATTTGTTTGGGTTGTCTTGTCTTGACTGTTCTGTACAGTAGGTAACACCTTTGGTCGAGTTTCTTTTTTTTTAAATATAGTTCAGAGAGTCTAATTTCCAAAAAGGTAAATTTCGTCGAAAACGGGGTACGAGAAGGTCGTCTATGAGTCGTTATAAAACACTGCGAATAAACTTTGATTTCGGAAATTTGAGTCAAAACCCAACCAAATAAACGAGTTATTCAGAGATTTTTTATTTGAGAACTCTTTATAAGGTATATGAAGGTACTGGAAATTTTCGATAAAAGTTACGGTGTTTAGGTCGGGCTTTTGGTGTCGAACATGTAACGTGTTCTGAAAATCAGTTTTGTGAAAACGACTTTTGACATGGAAAACAAACAGAGGAGTTAAACGTGTAAGTAGAAAGAAAAATTGGTTTTTGAAGTTCTTAGATCATGGGACAACATAACTCCATTAGGGTGGGAGTCAAGTGTGGTTTTAAGTTCACCTCATGTGGTACGTATACGTATATGTATGTTGGATTTTGTGGGGAGGTGTTATGGATTGCTGTGTAGTTAGTAAGTTTCGACCTTATCTAAATATACTAGCGGATATCGCGAATGCGTAGCGTGGCTGTTATGGAGATTTTCAAGTTGGTTCGTTAATTCGTTGTTCGCTGAGATACTCAACTCTCGTGTTAGAGTTCCTTATTTGTATCATGATAATTTGAAGTCATGTGTTACCCATCATGTGTTGATTTGGATTATTTTGAGAGGTATGTTAATACTTTGTGGTTTCGGTTCTTTGATCGATAATATGGTTGAGTCTTTATAATTTATAAATTCATAACGTTTTTGTCGAGTCTATATATCACGTGTTTATTTCCTTAGGGTATTTTGAAGTACTTTTGAGATAATGATATCTTCGTTTTGAGTCTCACGACTCTTCTAAATGATAATTTATGGAAAACCTACTTTGTAACAAGAATAGAGATAAAATGATTTTTATAGGTACTCGATGAAGTAAGGGTTACGTAACGAAATTCTATCTTAAAATGAGATACAATATAAATAATTTTTTTTATATGTAAGATCAACACTGGTTTATTACAGACCATCTTAAAAATGAGGTAAAATTCAAAATAAAAATAAAAACTTCTACTTAAATATTCTAGACATGTAAGTTTAACTGCTTTACGTCATTTATTATTATTTATGAATACAATGTTTAAGATGACTTTTATTTAAAGGAAATTTTGGCATACTTTAATTTTATATTTAGGGTGATTATATAGATTATTAATGTGATTCCATAGTTTTAAAACAGCTAAAACACAATTACAGTAGAAAAATCCTTTTGGGTAAAAGTCGATTATTGTACAAGGTTTTAGTAATATACCGCGGGTCGTAATACATTTTGGTTGTCACTGTGTGTTTCTTGTGTCGGTGTTCATTGTCATGGGTCATTTGAAATTGATACATATTTTATGTCTGGGTCCTTTTGGGGTATCGTTGTTTCAAATCCTTTTAACTCGTACACGTGAAATTCTGTTGGTTATCTGTGGGTTCGATTCGTTATCCGTATTTGGTGATTTTAAATCTAGCTTTGGATTTGTATTTAACGAGGGAAATAGTTGTTCAACTTAGTTATTCGTTATGAGAAGCGTCGTGTTATTATTGGAGAGGATGTTGTGTAGTTTGCTGAAATTTGTTTAATGTAGACTGAGTTCGCGTTTGGCTGTGAATAGGTAGTATAAGATTTGTATTCCCATTTGTTGCTGGGAATGAGTTCGAATTTGAGAGTAAATCTCGGGACGAGATTTCTATTAGGAGGGAGTGTTGTGACAATCCTAAATTTTGAGAATTGTCACTTGCGACTGTTTGACTTTGTTTATGTGCTGAGTGTGCGTATTTGTGTTATATGTTTGTGTTTGAGACTATGACTTGGGTTCAGACATCGTTTATGTAGTACGTGGTACGATATATGATGATACGATGGGAATAGTTCGTGCTCATGAGTTCACATAGATGTGACTATGAAGTGATATGGCATTTTTGAGGTCATTTTATGTGTATGTAAATAGCTATGGGCGTTATGGTGTTATTTTACTTTTCGAGTGTACGTATTTAAGTTTATGAACGTGGTATTATTACGTAATTATATAAGTAAGCATTTAGCTGAATAGGTTAGTAGTTTCGAGTTAGTTTAGAAATTTCCATATATTTTATTTAAGGGACATAGGTAGTAAAAGTTTATAGAATAAAATTTTATATTGATTTAGTTTTTATAATAAAAATTAAAATGTAAACTTTCTTTTAAATAACTTTAAAAATCCAAGGTTTTAAAAATAAATAGGGGTTTTATAAATAAGGAAGTATTTGGACATAACAAAATTTAGACAAAAAAAATACGGTAGTTTTAAAAATAAAATAAAAACTGGCACTTAAAAAAAGAAAAAGGCTTTTGGATTTGGGCTTCGACTAGAACTTGGTTATTTAGTATATATTAGTTTAACCAAACAAAACACACAGAGAAAAAAAAAGGTACACTCGGGTTCAAGGAAGAAAAAAGGGAAGAAAAAAATTAGGGTTTCTACAAAAGTTGATTTTGGCTAATTAAAGGTATAGATCTTGTTTAATCTTTGTGATTATTCAATCAATTAAATTTAAATCATGTAATTAATCATATGATGTATTAGGGTTTTAATTTTCTGGAATTAAAATAATTTAGGGCTTGAATTTGGTATTAATGAGGGGTTTTCAGGGTTTAAAAACGTTCTTTAGGGTATAAATCGGATTAGGTAGAAACTGTCGCTAATCTGTCAGAATTCGTCGCTAAACTGTAAGCAACTGTCGCTAATGTTTGGGCAGATTTTAGGTAAAATCGTTTGGGTCATAACTTATTCGTTTTTAAAGCTTTTTGGGTGATTCAAAAGCCTAAAATTATGTACTTGGAACGTACTTTTCAAATATATAGAATGTATAGTCAATGGATGTCAATAGCTTAGTCGAATTAATTGTACAAGTGTCGAGTTCAAGGTTAATGTTTGTGCGACAAGGCTTAAACTCGTGTTTTGAATATTTTTGGATAGTGGACACTTAGAGGGCTAACATGGGGCTGATTTAGGATAGAATTTGAGATGTATCCATCATAAGGATTGTTACATTGACGAAGGATTAGAGTTCCGGAGTCAATGTTGACGTGTAATATTGTGTTGTGTGCTTTAGATAACGGATTGATCGTGAGGGGACTTTTGGATTGCTTTGCACAAGGTGAGTTTCATAGTCCCATATTCTTGAGTTTTATAAATACTTTTAAACTTCCATATGGGATAGAAGAGACACTATAATGATTTTGAAATGTATAGCTGTGATTGTTTTAATGGTTTGTGTTGGACAATGTGTGTTTACTTATGTGTTACTTGCTATGTAAATCTTGACTGTGTTATGGTTAGGTTTGGTACATAGATGTATGGACGTCTATGGGACCAGTGGATATTGGTAAGGCGGGTAGCATTGGTTTCGTACATAGATGTATGGGCGTCTATGGTACCAATGAGATTGGTAAGGCAGGTAGCCTTGGTTGGATTGGATTGTGTGATCTTGATTACTAGTTTGTTAATGCATATCGTAGCACCTTGTCCATATGTGTATTGTTTAATGTTTATGATTCACATGTAACACCCCCAAATTTATACAACTCAGTTCAGCGGAAGACTAGTTGGTGTTACGGGATAGCACATTACTCACATCATAGACAACGCTTAAAAATCGCGTCGTTTAATAATAAAGCATTTCCATTCATAAATATCAAAGTTACATCGGTCCCAAGTCAATATATTTCATACAAAGTTTTACAAAGTATTTGAATGGAAAATATAGTTTAAGTGCGGGCCATGAATTCTTGTCGTCTTCCCGAGAATTACCTTCAAGTACCTGAGATAAAACATGTTAAAAGAAAAGGTCAGCGATAACGCCGAGTGAATTCATAGAGTTTAATAAACCATCAATATAATATCGGTATAAAATTATTACCGAAAATCATTTTGTACAAATCTTTGTAATAGGCCATAAAATAGCCAAAGTCATTTTATACAAATCTTTATCAAAATCATAATGTACGCATTTGCCTTAAAAATCATTATACAAGCCAATGTCGTAAAAACATCATACAATACGTCTTATGACGTTGTATAAAAATAAAAACCGTTATATGAATATGGTTATGAAAACCAAAACACGAACATAATATCAATAGTATGACCCTGTATTGCTAGTCAGGCAATACATCGTAATTTGGAGTGTCTAGTAGTATTTCGTTAGTTTTGGATTATTGTAAGCCGCATGACATTGTTACCTTACTAAACCAACAACGGGTAGCTAACCCGATACCAATTTTGCCCATCTAAAGTAGCGTGTCGTCACAAAGATCACGCTGTGGAAATCTTCTCATACATAAATTCGCTTACCAATCAATGTGGCACGACGGGGATCAACCGTCAAGGCGCGAACTGGGGTGATCGTCCCCAAATAGTACTATTAAATGCATAAGCGTCTACCAAATCCCGGTAGTTCACAATTCATGCTAATGTGACTTTTAGTGACATAACCTAACTTTAATAATCCATTTAATTTCATCTATCGGGTCCTTTAATCATTTATCAGGTCATACAATCGGGTCATTCAATCATTCGGGTCCAAAATCAATAAACAATCAATCGGGACAAATGGTGTCCTATTTAATAAAAACTAACATGTTATCTCCCTCGCGGGTTTATAAAACATTTATATAACATTTAAAAGAGTGCGAGGCTATGAACTCACGTTGATGTGGAAAGGCGATTATCGGCGATTTGGATGTACGGTACGTGCTTCAATCACGGAAACCTAGACAAATAATACTCGGTCTTAGAATCATGTCCAATGACTTTAAAAATAACATTTATGTATACATATGATGATTATATATATATGATGATCAAGTGGGTTTACATATTCTCGTTTACTCATTTTAGTGTTATATGTCGATAACTTTTATACTAGTTTACTAGTTTTACTTATTTACACGTTTTAAGTCCTATAAGCTTATTATAAGTTCTTTAGCTTGTTTTAATCCTTGTTATACTTATTTTATCAGTATGTATACTTTCCATGTTGGGCCCAAATGGTTAAGCCCAATAAGTTCTTTTTACAAGTTTTTATCTTATTTAGTCCAATTATTAGTCCAATATGCTTAATTAGCTCGTAAATGTCCGTATTTCTTATAGTTCGGGTTTTATCGGTTTTTACCTGTATTAGATACTTATATATCAGTATATGATTTTTATAAACTTTACATTAGACGGGTTTGGTCGTCTAAGTTTTATTTGGCGAAAAACGTTAATTTTACGGCAATAGCCGAAAAAGTCGTAAAAATCAAGTTTATAGTTTTTATTACTTATAAATATTATTTCATTACCATTTTTATAATTTATACACTTATTTAACCTTTTATATATTTATATAAATAAAATCCATAAGTTAGTGGGTTTTAACTTTACATTTTATACAATAAAATTTTGAGTGCTTATATAATAGTATTATACTTTAATTTCCAAAATCTGATTTTTATCTTCACTTTCACCAAAACTGCCATATCTTGAGTTCTATATGGAGATAGAAGCTCAAATTTTTATCACATAAACTACATAATATGTGCTCAATTTAACTCTTCTATAGCTACTGTTGAATCATCCTCTAAGTGTTTTCTAAAAATCGTCCAAAACAGTGAACTCAGATTTGTACCTCAAACTTGTTTTGACCATATCTTACTCATTACACTGATTCCATTGCATGGCCAACTCTCACATGTGTACAAGACCCATAGCTTACTGTAAATCCATCCTACTTCATCATTTTATCAGTTAATGACATGTTTCTTTACTGTTTTATACAGCCATCACTTTTAAGCAAGATTTTAGTCTTGTTCTTTATAGTTTTTCACCTTTTTAATCATGTTTATCAACAACAAATCCCCACATAACATTTTTATCATCATATACATATACAATAGGAAATAAAATACATGTTTACATAATCAAAATAACAAGAAGATGAGGAGGACAATCTTTATACCACCATGATGATGTAGGTTGTGATCAAAACATGGATTTTGATGGAGATACTTGTGATGCACCAAGACCTTCTTCATGACCACCAATCTTCATAAACTCCTTGTGGAAAATCAGCCCCAAGACACCAAGAAAACTCCTCCATGGATGTTATAATCACCACCATTCAAGAGAGCTTCAAGAGAGCTTCAACATATGTAGAAATAACATAGGATTTCATGGTTGATTTTTGATCAAAATAGTGTTTGATGGTGGAGTAGGGACGGCACATTAAGAGGAGATGAGAGAGTTTATGGTTGTTTTGCATGTTGTAAATGGTAAGAATGAGCTAGCTAATGGTTTTTGGTAAGTTGTTAGCTTACAAAGTAAGCTTAAAGTGACAAGTGGTGAAGTTAGCTTACACTTGACACCAAGTTGGTGAAGTGGCTAAGTTTAGGCCGGTTTTGGAGTGGGGTGGGACAAGTGTCCCACTTGTCTCATCCCCATTTATTTACGGGTACTCCTCGATTCTAGTTTCCTCGATTTGCGTGCCCTCGGGTCGTTTTACGAAAAACGTTTTTATAAATTATGAATCAACGTCACAAAACGAATCTAATAAAAATTGTCTCATCAAAAACGGAGTTCGAAAACGTAAATACGTAATCCTAAGGTTTCCGGTTTAGTCGTAAAGGACGTTAAAATAAAATCGTAAGTCCTAATCTCTTCTCGTAAATTTGTGAGTTTATGAACTAACACAAATTTAAAACTCCAAAATAATATTCGCGGATAAATTTATTTTCTGAAATGTCGGACTGTCACCAAAGACGGTGTATGTAAACGTAAGCACGTAACGTAGAATCCTCCGGTTTAAACGTAGTCGATGCTACTTCAAGACGTAAATCCAAATTTCTTCCCAAAAATAAGTGAGTTCATATTGTAACATTAAAATAATGTTTTCAAATAAATATTGAGAATAAAATATCAATCATAAATTGACGGATTGTCACAGCATTTACCCCTAAACAGGATCTTTGTCCTCAAAGATCATCTTACCTTACTACTCGCTTCTTATAGAGTTAAAGCCATGTGGGTATTTCCTCCACACTCGGTCTTTTCTCACAAGTGTAATCCATTATAATACGCGAGTTTCATCAAACATAACTACGGGAATAAGATCAGGCTTAATATTGACTTACTTTCTCTACCCATGATGTTCACGGGTTTTTTATGAATGCAACTTTTCGCCGATCTAAGCTCTACTAAGAAACAATCAGATTCTCACTTGATAGATATTCCATCAAGTTCGATATACGAAACATAATTCACGCATCTCTTGAAGTCCTTGGGTAGATCCAGCTTATATGCCTTTCAACCCAATCTTTTACATCATCTCAATGGTCCCATACAACGGGGACTTATATCCCATGATTTGTCAGATCATGAATTCCTTTTTCTAAGTTTAGAAATTGTGGCATAACTTTGCTACCCATTTGGCACTTCAAGATCTACATTTCACATTCACATAACCTCTTGCCCACTACCGGCAGTCAATAATCAAATCCTAATTTCACCAATCATTTCAGGTCTCGCGGGTCGGGTATTTTGCAAGGTTAGGTTCGCCATCATAGGAAACCTTAAACCTAAAAGACATGTCCAACTTACAATGGATGTATGTCGGGTGTCTTCATCTCAACTCCGGCTTACAAATGCTCTAATATTTAGATCCTAACAAGATTCGATCTCAATCCTAATACGATGATTATCGATGATAATCTTTCCAAAGGAAAACGATTATATGGTTTATTACCAAAGGTCATTCATTCAAACATAAAACAGCACTTATATTACTTTGTATCGTTACTTTACCTCGTCCCTTCGATTGGGGTGGTACATAGTACTCTCATCAAGGTTCGTTCTCAATGATTTCTGAGCAAATCTCTAGAAATTCGATGCGAAGCGAGGATCTTGATAAAGATGTTCGATACAGGCACACTATGTTTACATAACTCTTTTGCATTTATCATTAACGGGAATGATATTAGCAGATTTGGTCAGTCTGTCGACGATGACCCAAATCGAATCAAATTCAGATGATGACCTTTGCAATAGCTAGACGTTTACTAATGTATGAGGCGATGTCTGCCTTCATAATTTGCCATTAGTACAACTTCTTCAGACAAAGATACTTTTAGTCAGAAATGACATAAATAGAATACTTATACTTACAAATTCCAACATAACTATATCTCACAATTTTCCATATTTAGGCAACCATAAACGGCCCTTTAAAACATTTAATGCTATCGGCTTCTCAATTTTTAATGGTTCACATTAGCCGCGAACCTCTTTTATAATCTATATTATCCTTTTTACAAACATTGTTTATTTTTATATCGTTCGGCAACTTATTTTGCACCTTCATTATTAAGGAACATGTCCTAGCTGGTTCTTTATCTTTTCTACATAATGCATTGGTATCTATATTCACTTCTCATGATGATAAAATTTCCATGTCCATAATTCGCTCAGATATTCATTCTATATTATGCATCAGTAATTACGTTCACCTTCCTGATGAAATAAATATCACAACCGTATTTATTCAAAATTCTTTCTTCATATCTTCTATGTTTTAGTTTCGTCTCAACTATCATTTTTATCAGTTTTGCTTAATCTGACGTTTTAAAGCGTCGATAATTATTACAGTTAATTTAATAAATATTTAATTTTTATGAAACGTAAACATAAAAATTTTAAATTTCTTAGTTCGACCAATTATATAAAATGTTCAAAAATAACTTTTGAATTTAATTAACACGATTTTTGTTGATTTATCGAAAATAATTAATAGGATTCGTAAATGTTCGAAAAACCTTTGTTTATACTTTGGTCAAAGTTTTCTTAGTTTGAAAAGCAAAAATTGTCGTTTTAAGTTTTCAGGTTATGGTATAAATGGTTTTACTCAGTCCTTCTTAAGTTATCTTGAGGTATACACAAACATTTACCCCTAAACAGAAGTTTAGTTAAATGGTTTGTGTATAAGGGAATAATCCCTTTAAAAATCCTTTGTTAAAACATTTGTCAAAACATATTTCCATTTCTTTTTGGTAAAATCCAAAGTCTTAAAAGGGCTCTTAATTATTTTTTTTGAAGAGTCTATATGCATACATCTTACCATTATTAATCCAACGGTCATTTTATGTAAAGGATAAAGTCTTAGGTCTTATGTTAAATATTTAAGGTACATGTTTTCATTGTTCGGCTAATTCAGGGCAATCTATAATTAATTATTAACTTCATTCTTATTCTTATAAACAAACAAATGATCCTTAATGATCACAAGCATGAATTTATCAATTTACAGCCTACACACGTTATTCACCAAATTTATGAATGCTACATGTGCATTGGTCAATCCAAACGACATCACGTGGAACTCATAATGTTCATTACAAGCACCGGATGTAGTGATTGGAATAGATAATCTCTTTCACAGATGCGAAGTTGATGATAACCATGCTATGGATAAAATTTGCTAGAACCTTGTAAATGATCGAACAATTCTTCCATTTCGAGTTATGGATATCATTTTCGATTGTCAATTTACTCAATTCACAGTAATCTATAAATATAAGGAATGATAACACCATAGCTCTTCAGGATGACAGGCTTGGTATAATAAAATCTTTCTCCGACAACTCTCTCAGTTGTACGGTAATTCCTTTAATTTAGATGGTGCTGACGTACAGTGCACAAGCCACAAGTGCAGTACCGGAAATAAAATCAATACCATTTTCAACTTGCCTTAATGGCGAAAGTCTAGGTAACTCATCAACAAATACTTCCTAAGGTTTCAGATAACAGAAACATCTTTTAGTAAATCATATTAGGTTCTTTCTAGATTACAATATCTATGACTAATTCACAACCATTCATGGTAATATTTCAAATCTTAATACAGGATATGGTCATCCATCAAGAATTATTTAGATCACTTTTGATAATCAACATCTTATCATTTAGGGGAATTCTACTCGAGTTCCCATCAATTAAGACAATCTCGTCATGTCATAATCAATCAATCCATTCTACTGGCACTATCAACTTTTCAGTTTTATTGCCGTCGATAAGATGTTAACTTCTCAAAAGACTAATAATAACTCATAATCCTTCATAAGTTTAGGGATATTAGGATACACAACTACTACTAAAAGAGTAAGGTCAACGCATAATCTATGCGAGAGAATTTCAAATCAGATACAGACGAAAACATTTAACGAATATGAATATATTCCATGTTTTCATAATTTGAGTACGCATTCGAAAGCTCCTCGGATCGTTACCCGGGTCATTCAAATGAAATCAAATCATAAGAAATGATAAGAACGTCAATACATCCAGTCGGGTATCAACACTCGGTAATCAGATACTTTTCCTAAGAATCTCACTACAAGAGAATTGGACAAGAAGGGAATTGTCAATTGTCAAATAAGACAATTTCCACAGATGAGTAAATTCGACTCAGAAGAATAGATGGCACGGGCACATATGTAGATGTCTCTAACATTATGTCCCTATTTTTCACTTCTTGCAGATCTCAAAAGATTTAATCTTTCACAATCTTCAAAGAAAATGTAGTGTTTATTAATCAGTTTTATGGTGACTACTAATCAGCCTTGCATAGTCCATTCCAAATTGTATGTAGGCGCGCAACTATATACCATTTCAAGATTAACGATGCAATACTCAGTTCGTCAAAATTTTATCATCATATTTGTAAAAACATTTTCATGCCTAATTCTTAAATAAGAATCAAAAATAAATTTACAAAGAATTTCTTTGTTATGGAAATAATTAAGTTTCCAAAGCGTCTCATAAACAACTCCATTTTGATATCAATCACTTATAAATCTCACTTTGAATAATCCTTATTGTGATGAAAATTAAATTTTCTCAAAGGATACCGTTTTATCTTTATAAAAATAATGTGTGATCTGCAAAAGAGTGATGAAGAGTTGTTCACCGAGAACTAACTACAATATAATAGGAAAGGAGATTAGCCAATTAATCATGAGGTTCATGACCTCGATGGCATTCAGGAATACAAAGAGAATAATCCACAACGTAACTCAATTCAAGATGAGTACTTGTTCAATGGTTGCATCACTAATGCGAACATTAGGATGAAGCAATAAAGGATAGATAACATCGATACATGTAGGATTTAGCAATCAAAGGTAGTCTTTCTCATTAATCACAAACAAGTCAAAATTGTACCGTAACACATTACGTGTCACTATGTCATACAATTCTCAGAACTCATCCTACCAACTGATGTCAAAGTTAAGTTAGGGATTATTTTTAAAAGATACCACAATGAATACTAATCTACAAGAGTCATTAGGTGTTCCACATGTCCCGAAAGATCCATCGGTCTCAATTCAGAAGAAGATTTCTTCAATTTATTTCTTGGACACTGGGCATCCTTGTCAGTGGACAATGGCCTAGGAACAACCCTTAACACGAATCAACAATCAATTAAAACCTAATAATTCAATCACAGAACTTGATGACTTATATTAACAATCTCATATTCCATACAGGTTAAGTTTTACTTTATTCAAGTTTTTAACCAATTTTATACTCAATTCGACATCCTACCTTATTTTCCAATATTTACAACCTTATTCTCCAATACTTACAACCTTATTCTTCGGCCTTGTAAAGGCAATACAATCTCAATATGAATCAACACTTAATTTCCAATCCTATTAGCTCTTACAACAACAATTATCAAATGAGTCATTAATATGAAATGACTTGATCATTCAACTAGACTTCTCGGAAAGGTATTAGTGGCATGAGGCTTTTGGGTAATGGTTCCAATAACAGCCTCAAGTGCAACATTCACCCTTTCGATTTCAAATTTAAGAATTGGATGACAACGAATCAGATGACATCTTTCTAGGTGGTAATGTTTTGTCAAACTCCACTCTATAGGGAAAGATCGTCATGACATCGATATTAGTTTTAATCTCGCCAATTCTTATTCAATATCACAATAACCTAATATCTACATTTCTACGAATATCAACCATTTGTTGGGATCATAAATATCCACAACTTGGTTTAGATCTAGGATAGCTAGAATTCCTGCGAGAATAGCTTCGATTAATTTACTAGGGGATTTAGGGTTTCTTGTGACAATCGACGTCGTATAAATACCTCGTATAAATATCAAAATAATCATCAAACAATCATGTAATAAAATTACATCAAATATATATATATATATATATATATATATATATATATATATATATATATATATATATATATATATATATATATATATATATATATATATATATATATATATATATATATATATATATATATATATATATATATATATAATCCAAGTTATATATATATTAAAATAACACTTCTCAGTCTGGCCTTGTCGGTAACTCGGGAATTCTTCGGCACCGTTATAGTCAAAAGATTTTTAGACATTTTTAGAAAATGTTTTTAGTTAAAAGATTTTGAAATGTTTTATTCAAAACCTTAGTTTTAAAAATCTTTCGTTCTCTATAACGAGAGCTCTGGTACCAAACTGTAACACCCCCAAATTTATACAACTCAGTTCAGCGGAAGACTAGTTGGTGTTACGGGATAGCACATTACTCACATCATAGACAACGCTTAAAAATCGCGTCGTTTAATAATAAAGCATTTCCATTCATAAATATCAAAGTTACATCGGTCCCAAGTCATTATATTTCATACAAAGTTTTACAAAGTATTTGAATGGAAAATATAGTTTAAGTGCGGGCCATGAATTCTTGTCGTCTTCCCGAGAATTAACTTCAAGTACCTGAGATAAAACATGTTAAAAGAAAAGGTCAGCGATAACGCCGAGTGAATTCATAGAGTTTAATAAACCATGAATATAATATCAGTATAAAATTATTACCGAAAATCATTTTGTACAAATCTTTGTAATAGGCCATAAAATAGCCAAAGTCATTTTATACAAATCTTTATCAAAATCATAATGTAGGCATTTGCCTTAAAAATCATTATACGAGCCAATGTCGTAAAAACATCATACAATACGTCTTATGACGTTGTATAAAAATAAAAACCGTTATATGAATATGGTTATGAAAACCAAAACACGAACATAATATCAATAGTATGACCCTGTATTGCTAGTCAGGCAATACATCGTAATTTGGAGCGTCTAGTAGTATTTCGTTAGTTTTGGATTATTATAAGTCGCATGACATTGTTACCTTACTAAACCAACAACGGGTAGCTAACCCGATACCAATTTTGCCCATCTAAAGTAGTGTGTCGTCACAAAGGTCACGCTATGGAAATCTTCTCATACATAAATTCGCTTACCAATCAATGTGGCACGACGGGGATCAACCGTCAAGGCGCGAACTAGGGTGATCGTCCCTAAATAGTACTATTAAATGCATAAGCGTCTACCAAATCCCGGTAGTTCACAATTCATGCTAATGGGACTTTAAGTGACATAACCTAACTTTAATAATCCATTTAATTTCATCTATCGGGTCCTTTAATCATTTATCGGGTCATACAATCGGATCATTCAATCATTCGGGTCCAAAATCAATAAACAATCAATCGGGACAAGTGGTGTCCTATTTAATAAAAACTAACATGTTATCTCCCTCGCGGGTTTATAAAACATTTATAAAACATTTAAAAGAGTGCGAGGCTATGAACTCACGTTGATGTGGGAAGGCGATTATCAGCGATTTGGATGTACGGTACGTGCTTCAATCACGGAAACCTAGACAAATAATACTCGGTCTTAGACTCATGTCCAATGACTTTAAAAATAACATTTATGTATACATATGATGATTATATATATATGATGATCAAGTGGGTTTACATATTCTCGTTTACTCATTTTAGTGTTATATGTCGATAACTTTTATACTAGTTTACTAGTTTTACTTATTTACACGTTTTAAGTCCTATAAGCTTATTATAAGTTCTTTAGCTTGTTTTAATCCTTGTTATACTTATTTTATCAGTATGTATACTTTCCATGTTGGGCCCAAATGGGTTAAGCCCAATAATTTCTTTTTACAAGTTTTTATCTTATTTAGTCCAATTATTAGTCCAATATGCTTAATTAGCTCGTAAATGTCCGTGTTTCTTATAGTTCGGGTTTTATCGGTTTTTACCTGTATTAGATACTTATATATCAGTATATGATTTTTATAAACTTTACATTAGACGGTTTTGGTCGTCTAAGTTTTATTTGGCGAAAAACGTTAATTTTACGGCAATAGCCGAAAAAGTCGTAAAAATCAAGTTTATAGTTTTTATTACTTATAAATATTATTTCATTACCATTTTTATAATTTATACACTTATTTAACCTTTTATATATTTATATAAATAAAATCCATAAGTTAGTGGGTTTTAACTTTACATTTTATACAATAAAATTTTGAGTGCTTATATAATAGTATTATACTTTAATTTCCAAAATCTGATTTTTATCTTCACTTTCACCAAAACTACCATATCTTGAGTTCTATATGAAGATAGAATCTCAAATTTTTATCACATAAACTACATAATATGTGCTCCATTTAACTCTTCTATAGCTACTGTTGAATCATCCTCTAAGTATTTTCTAAAAATCATCCAAAACAGTGAACTCAGATTTGTACCTCAAACTTGTTTTGACCATATCTTACTCATTACAATGATTCCATTGCATGGCCAACTCTCACATGTGTACAAGACCCATAGATTACTGTAAATCCATCCTACTTCATCATTTTATCAGTTAATGACATGTTTCTTTACTGTTTTATACAGCCATCACTTTTAAGCAAGATTTTAGTCTTGTTCTTTATAGTTTTTCACCTTTTTAATCATGTTTATCAACAACAAATCCCCACATAACATTTTTATCATCATATAATCATCATATACATATACAATAGGAAATAAAATACATGTTTACATAATCAAAATAACAAGAAGATGAGGAGGACAATCTTTATACCACCATGATGATGTAGGTTGTGATCAAAACATGGATTTTGATGGAGATACTTGTGATGCACCAAGACCTTCTTCATGACCACCAATCTTCATAAACTCCTTGTTGAAAATCAGCCCCAAGACACCAAGAAAACTCCTCCATGGATGTTATAATCACCACCATTCAAGAGAGCTTCAAGAGGGCTTCAACATATGTAGAAATAACATAGGATTTCATGGTTGATTTTTGATCAAAATGGTGTTTGATGGTGGAGTAGGGACGGCACATTGAGAGGAGATGAGAGAGTTTATGGTTGTTTTGCATGTTGTAAATGGTAAGAATGAGCTAGCTAATGGTTTTTGGTAAGTTGTTAGCTTACAAAGTAAGCTTAAAGTGACAAGTGGTGAAGTTAGCTTACACTTGACACCAAGTTGGTGAAGTGGCTAAGTTTAGGCCGGTTTTAGAGTGGGGTGGGACAAGTGTCCCACTTGTCTCATCCCCATTTATTTACGGGTACTCCTCGATTCTAGTTTCCTCGATTTGCGTGTCCTCGGGTCGTTTTACGAAAAACGTTTTTATAAATTATGAATCAACGTCACAAAACGAATCTAATAAAAATTGTCTCATCAAAAACGGAGTTCGAAAACGTAAATACGTAATCCTAAGGTTTCCGGTTTAGTCGTAAAGGACGTTAAAATAAAATCGTAAGTCCTAATCTCTTCTCGTAAATTTGTGAGTTTATGAACTAACACAAATTTAAAACTCCAAAATAATATTCGCGGATAAATTTATTTTCTGAAATGTCGGACTGTCACCAAAGACGGTGTATGTAAACGTAAGCACGTAACGTAGAATCCTCCGGTTTAAACGTAGTCGATGCTACTTCAAGACGTAAATCCAAATTTCTTCCCAAAAATAAGTGAGTTCATATTGTAACATTAAAATAATGTTTTCAAATAAATATTGAGAATAAAATATCAATCATAAATTGACGGATTGTCACATCACAGCTGAAAACTTTATGTTTGTGTTGGTTCTTGGAGTCTAAACCTATGACTCTCACCAACTTTATGTTGACGTGTTTTAGTGTCTCTTTCAGGTGAGAATTTGGTGAAGGTAGAGAATAGAAGTGGCTAGGATTGGAGATGCATGGGACTGTATATGGAGGAACTCCATTCCTCTTAGATTTCCTTTGTTTTGTATTGAATAGGTGCATTGTATGACATCTATATGTTTTGTTTGTTTGACTTGGGTAAGAGGTAAGACTTGTTATCTACTTACCTAGACTCCTGCATGTTTTGAGATATTGTCATGACTTCGTGTCGCCTTGAATGACATTTTTGCATTTAGTCTTCTCTATAGAGACACCGTTTTTTGTGATGATATCCATAGTCCGCGCCCCGTGGTTCCACCATGGCGGGGTGTGACATTCAGCATCACAATATAATGGCATCATTGGACGCCCAGGAATCTTAGCAATGCGACTCGTGCCATCTACAACCCATGGCATGATGAAGTACCCAGTAGAGGGAGGTGTCATCACAATCTTAAACACTATCATACCGCATGCGGAATACAACACGGTAACCGCCAAGAGTAACTACAACACCAAATGTGTCATCACCACTAAACCTCAAGGTGGCCATTCACCCGGACTTCCCAAATCAGGAAGTGATGATTGGAGGAACGTTGTCTAACCAAGGGAGATCATCCATGTGCACTCTCTTCAAGAATAACCTAGATATCTTTGCATGGGAACCAAAAGATATGACTGGAGTACCACGCTCAATCGCAGAATACAGACTACAAATTACCCTCCGATTGGGCAAAAGAAGTGTGGGCAAGCCCCTGAACGCAGCAAGGAAATATTGGAAGAAGTGAAGAAACTAGTGAACACAAGAATCATGCGTGAAGTTTACTACCACGACTGGCTCTCTAACCTAGTCATGATAAAAAAAAGCATGACGATAGCTGGCGTATGTGTGTCGACTTCACAGATCTTAACAAAGCCTGTCCTCAAGACTGCTACCCGTTATAAGAAATAGACAGGAAGGTTGAATCGTTGTGGCTATCCCTTTAAATTCTTTCTGGACGCGTACAAAGGATACCACCAAATTCAAATGGCGGAGCAGGACGAGGAAAAGACGACATTCCATACCAGCCAAGGAGTCTATTGCTATACTAAGATGCCCTTTGGACTGAAGAATGCAGGAGCTACCTACCAACGATTGGTGGACAAAGCTTTTGATAGCCAAATAGGATGAAACCTAGAAGTATATGTTGACGACCTCGTAATAAAGAGTCACACTGAGGAAGAACTTATCCGAGACATCGAGAAACCTTTAGGACTCTAACGAAGATCAACATGAAGCTGAACCCTAAGAAGTGTACCTTTGGCGCGACCGAACGCATATTCTTGGGATACATGATAGATCCTAATAGTATTAAGCCTTGCCCAGACAAGACAGAGGCCGTAATACAGCTCCCATCTCCATGAACGTTGAAGGAACTACAATCCCTTTACGAGAAGTTGGCGGGGCTAAACAGGTTCCTTTCCAAATCTACAAAGAAATCACTCCCTTTATTTAATACACTCAAGAAGTGAATAAAGAAGGGAGACTTTCGTTGGTCAAAGGAGGCTTTCGATCAACTAAAGAAACAGTTGGCAGCACGCCCTATGTTGGTCGCATCCAGACCGAAGGAGGAATTGATTGTATACTTGTCAGCCACGCATGGAGCAATTAGCACAGTTTTAATGACTGGCAGGGAATCTGTTCAAACACCGGTTTACTTCATAAGCAGAGATATACAGGGACAAGAATTGAACTATGCTCCAATGGAAAACTAGTTTTGGAACTAGTATACGTTGCGAAAAGACTGCACCGGTACTTCCAAGCACATCGCATAATCGTGATCACAGATCAACCGATCAAGCAGATTATCTCAAAACTGGATGTCACGGGAAGACTACAAAAGTGGAGTGTTTTGTTTGGAGGCACAATATCTCTTACAGACCACGCACCGTGGTCAAAGGATAGATCTTGGCTGATTTCATCGTAGAAAAACTAGAGGAGGAAGCATGTTGTCCCAAAAACGGAGGAAGAACCCCAAGATCCATGGGTCTTGTTCACGGATGGGTGCTCGTGTGTTGATGGATCCTCAACAGGTCTTATCTTAACAAATTCAGAAGGGAAAAAGTTCACTTACGCCTTACGTTTTGAATTCACAACCACAAACAATGAGGCCGTGTATGAGGCACTAATAGTTGTACTAAGGATCGCATCTCACATGGGTGTACGTAACCTGGAGGAGAATGTGGACTCACGTCTAGTGGAGAACCACATCTTAGGTGAATACGAGGCTAAGGAGGACAACATGGTTCAATATCTAAAGAATACTAAGTCGTTGATCGAAGGTTTTAGCAAGTTCACCATACGGAAAATTCCGAGAGGAGAAAACAAGAAGGCTGATGCCCTTAGCAAGATCGCATCCACTAGCTTCGCAAATCTATCCAAACAAGTTCAGGTAGAAATCTTAAAGGATAAGTCGATAATGGAAGCAAAAGTGTCCATAGTCGTTGAGGAGGAAGGTCCTACGTGGATGACTACGATAATTAATTATTTGACCAATGAGCCACTTCTGCAGGACGAAACAAAGGCTCGGCGAGTTAGGAGGCAATCGCAACAGTTCGAGGTCCGTAACGGAGTCCTCTATAAGCGATCATTCTTGCAGCCATGGTTGCGATGTGTAGGACCGCGACAAGCGTACTATGTCATCAGTGAAATTCACGAAAGGTCTTGCAGCATGCATGCATGGCCTAGATTAGTAGTGGCACGAGCTTCGTGTTCTGGCTATTATTAGCTGACTATGCACAGGGATGCGTAAAATCTAATTCTGAAGTGCAATAATTGCCAAGTCCATAGGCCAGTACCACGTCACCCACAGCAGGAGTTGACGCCCATCACATCTCCATGCCCATTCTACAAGTGGGGAATAGACATCGTAGGACCCTTTCCCGTAGCAGCCGGGTGGGGGGGGGGGGGGTTAAATTCCTAATAGTAGCAATGGATTACTTTACTCGGTGGATCGAAGCTAAAGTAGTCGCAACCATTACGAGTAAGCAGGTAAAGAAGTTTGTATGGGAAAATATCATTTGTCGGTTTGGCCTACCAAGGGAAATAGTCTCAGATAACCGCAAGCAGTTCACTGATAATCAATTCAGGGACTGGTGTGCAGCGTTGAACCTCACACAGCGATTCGCATCAGTAAAACATCTGCAGTCTAATGGACTAGTGGAGAGAGAAAACCGAAGTTTGGGCGATGGTATTAAGGCGTGGCTGGGGGAGAAAAAACCGACGTGGGTCAATAAGTTATCCCATGTCCTATGGCACATCGAACCATGATAAAAACAGGACATGGAGATACTCCCTTCGCACTAACGTATGGAACGGAAGCGGTCATCCAAGCTGAGATCAGGCTACCAACGATCCGCACATCAGAAGTGGATGTCATCACAAATGATGAAGAATTACGGGTGAACCTGGATTTGCTAACAGAGAAACGGGAGTTAGCCGCAATCAATGAAGCTAAGGAAAAGTAAAAAATGAAGGGCTATTATGACGCTAGAGTCCGAGGCGTCTCGTTTAAACCAGGCGACTTCGTATATCGTGCTAAAAAAGCAAGCCGCATTGAAAACACAGAGAAACTTGGACCAAAGTGGGAAGGGCCTTACATAGTGACGGAAGTAGGTAAAGGCGCGTACAAGTTGCGCGACATGGACGACCGCGACCCGGGATGTACATGGAATATCAGCAACCGCAAGAATTATTATCTTTAAAGGCCACGACCTCTGCATGGATGCCCTTAGCTGTAGTCAGCCTCAATCTATATCCATGTAACTTTTATTTTTTATGAATTACAGATTTTTTGTATTTCAAAACTTACAAGTATTAATAAAATGTCACGGTCCCTAGCTAGTTCCGTAGCGCCTTTCTCTCCAGTTGATTATATTCTTTAAATTACTATCAAATGTCATTATATTCTGCCTACGTGCGTACATGTGCTTATCATTTCCATGTGAAATAAGAGGATTGAGCGAACCTACTAATTCAACTTGTCGTATTAGAGGGATGCAACCCCATCGACCATGAATCACGAATCCTTGTTAGACACCTTGCTGATTAAGACGTTGTAGCAACTTACACATTTACCATACTCCATGACGGATTTGCAAAAGACACATTGTGCGCGTCTAACAACAAATTGTCAAAACATTTGACAGTCCTTATGGTAGTAGCGACACGCCGCACGTAATGATCTAGCTCACCCATATGAACAGTTTATGATACACGTAAACTGAATCATAAGCAAACTACATTATGTCATCATATGAAATAAGCAAAGGTAGACATAGAGTAATAGGCATGTGTTTCTCAAAACATGAAACTAAGGACTATGGTTCTAAATGTAAACTATTACAGACAGAGTACGAACATCCGTACTCACAAAAATAAATTGTTTTAACAACGACAAATACCATTCACAAAAAGTCCCCAGTGGACGAGGACCTCTATAGCTTCAAGGTAACGGTGCTGGAAGAGGAAGTAGTGTGCTCCTTGCGGACTCTTTCCATGTCTTCTAAGATCTGGGCATCTCGAGCAGACAATGGAAGCGATAAGATGTCTGTCGCACTGGCTTAGGGAAGATGGGTCGCACATGTGCTGTAAGTAACATCTGGTCGGGCTCCTTTCTTCTGTGTTGCACGGGCAGCATGGACTTCAAGCACCTCTCGCAAGAGAATCTCTTTGACAACCTTAAAAGGATCTAGAAGATCACGAGGGTGAGCAAAGATAGGTACCTTAAGCTGCACCGGACTGGGCTTTAAGGAATAGTAATGTTGTTATTTGTCACACGATACTCTGTAGTAGAATCCATCTTGATAAGCTTTGAATTTTGAAATGAATATGGATCTTAAGTAGATGTGGTAGTGATTGTTGTTGTATTAGAAAAATAGTTGAAATCCCCTAAAAATGTTCTTGAAAAACCAAAAAATTCTCCAAGACCAAAAAACACACGAATCCTCGAAATTTTTTAAGTGTATTTTCAGAATATTCAAAAAGTTATCTTCGCAATAACTCAAAACCTAAACTTCGCTATGTTTGAAATCCAACTTGTCGCAGTGTTCACAAAGCAAGTCTTCGCAATGTTCACAAAACAAGTCTTCGCAATACCAATAACTGAACCTGTCGCAATGCCAAAAGCTGAACCTATCGCAATGCCATAAACTAAACCTGTCGCAATGCCAAAAACTAAACCAGTCGCAATGCCAAAAACTGAACCTGTCGCAATGCCAAAAACTGAACCTGTTGCAATGCCAAAAACCTGAACCTGTCGCAATGCTAAAAACTGAACATGTCGCAGTGCCAAAAACCTGAACCTGTCGCAATGCTAACAACAATACATGTCGTAATACCAACCGTCGCAATATGCGTCACAATGTATAAACCCTAGCGTATTGCGATGGAAATGAAAGTACAAGTATCGCAATGTGTCAACAGTTCCCAAAAAAATGAGTAAAAAATGAGATTTTTTCTTAGAAATCTGTGATTTTAACCAATCCAAAGCACCTAAATCCCTACCACAACCATGTAGGAGATTTATATCAAGATTTAGAGCACGGAAAACACAAAAAAAAAAAATTGAATCCGAGATGATTTATGGATTAAATCATACGAATCAAATGAAATAACAACAACCAATCACAAATCTACCCATGACGATTGATACCAAATGTTTTCCCTTATTTTGTGATGATCAAACAAGAAATAAAGAAGAAAGATAGATGAAAATAGATGAATTCTAGAGAGAGAAAGTAGAGAGAAAAAAGAGAGAGAAGTGTGTGAAACTTTTGAAATATTAGATTAAGAAAAATGAAATCACCAACCCTCCTAACATGCTAGGAGGGTGCTTATATAGTCCACCCACATGCGGGATTTCTATTGGACTATATTTGTTTTGGGTCGGGCTTGAATAAATTCTTAGTACCTTAAAAGAGGCCTTTTAAGCTAGCCATCAAGCCCGTAATGTCACGACTATTTCAACTAACTATTACAACGTTCTAATAAATATTACAATACAAACCTATGACCGAACATTCTTGTTTGACGAAATATTTTGAGGCTAACAATGTTCAAACTCAGCGCCCTCTGACCCATGCCTCTTTAGGGTCAGTCCTTCCATGACAGCACTAATGGGAAACTCTTGATCTGCCTCTCCAATCCCGAACAATGGGAGGGCACACTCCTTAATCTGCTTCATGGCAGTGTCCAAGTTATCCTGAGCAATGAGGTCATAAAAGGGGACCTGATCAAGTTCCTCTTTTAGTAGCTTTTCCCTGTGTGCACACTCCAGGGCTAAGCTCTCACCAGTATCCATGGCTGCGATCACGGCCTCTGCAAAAGCGTCCCTCACATTATCCGCCTCCAGGGCTCCCACAGAAACCACACGAAGTCCATGGCAGATCAACCAACGTCTCTCATCCACGGCGGACATTAAGCGTGGGTACAAGTCCTCGTTGTATTTAAGGTTGAGGCGTTGAAGCCTACTGTCTTGATTGTTGACCTTCTCTTGCATACTTGCACCAAATGCGTCTATATCCTTGAAGATCTGGTCCTTACCAGCCTCAAGATTCTTCATCGCCCATTGGTTGTTTGAGCGTAATTGCTCTAACTTGGCGCGCTCTTGGGCCACAAGGACATGAAGATCTGTCTTTTCTTTGGTCAGCGAGTGAATGATAGCGACGTACAGTGTAGCTCTGGCCTCTTCAGTTGCTAACTTCATTTGGGCCTGGGTCAGCTCTGTGTTCGTTTCTTCGAGTACTTGGGCATGGTAGACTTCAGTAGACTTGGCTTGACTGATGAGTTATCCGAACATCTTTCTTAAGTGCGACATAATGGTTACATTGTGTGTCGCAGCAAAGTCCACCTCGTCCATGAGGGCTGCGTTGATGAGGCCATCGAGAAGTTGGGCCCGCCCTAGGGGTGAGGTTGTCCAAGAAGATCTGACAATCAAAGGCCCCAGATAGATAAGAAGATCCTGGCACACACCCATTGGGAATAAAGATTTTCCGCGGTAGCACCTTCTTCTACAGGTGGTGTAGGCTTCTCAGCACTAAGGACGACCACCACCGGACTGGGCGTGGCAGTCACCGTTGGGCTAGGTCTCTCAAGGTCATAGCTGCGCATGAAAAAAGAACAACACTTAGTTTTTACTAGTATATGTGATGGAAATAATAAGCAATTGTAGAGGGTGCAGTTACCTTTGCATGAGGGTTACTGGTGGAGTTTGGAGGGGTGAGTCGGTTGGGTTTTCTTCAAAGTCCCTCTCAAGAGTACGGGGAGGAGTGGACTCCTTCTTTGTTGTCACTGGTGCAACGACGGATAGCTGTCCAATCTTAATACGAGCACCCTTCTTTGAAGATTCTGATGTATCTATGCGTTTCTTTCGGATTAGGCGCGAGTTCGCCTCTTCCTTCGCATCATACTCCTCCATGGCGATATATGTAGCTTCAGATATGTTCCAGGAGTCAAGATTAATACTTCCTTCTTGCTCCTGCGAAAGTGGCTGCTCTTCTCCTGGTATGCATTGAACGAGGACTGGACTAGGAATTCCTTGTGCTTGTGACGAAGTGGACCCTTGTACTTCCATGTCCAATGTGTGCCCAGTTGTCGCTATGCCCACAGAGTCTTCTCCCTCTTCCAGTGGTCGCGGCTGAACATTGATTTTTTTTGCTGGCGGCTCCTAACAATTTGAAAGATATCCGTTCCTAAAAAAGAATTACACGGCAATTCGGTTAAAGATAAAGGATTGAAGTACTTACAAGGCAAACAAAAGCGGATAGATGATCACTAACCCTGGCTGTAGTTGTCATAAAATTGGAGGACCTCATTCACGTGCAGTATGGGCGCGTGACTCAACGCAATGTTGTTTAAGAGCGCCTCGGGTATGGTTGGATGAAGATGTGATTTGCGTTTATTACCTCCGCATTGTCCGCACTGTACATACTAGGTTCAGACTTCACATCTCTCCTAAGAGTCTCTTAGGTCATGAAATCAAAACCATAAGGATTTATAATGCCATCGATCCAGAAAAACTTAGTATTCTAGTTTTTTAGTGAGTCTAGTTTTTCTTCGTAACACTGTAAGTGGCCAACGCGTTTGGAGAACGATACCCATCCATTCGATACAGCATGGGTGTAGAAAGCTCGAAATAGGTCTACGGTGGGGTCTATTCCTAAGACGCGGCAGTTAATTTCAAAATTGGATATCTTTGTTGCACCAATACAGTGAAGTTGGGATAGGTGTATCTGGTGGTAAGCTAATACGTTTACTAGAAAGCGGGACAATGGAATGCGGTTGTTTGCGAATTCAAAAATTTTTGTGTGCACTCCTATTTTCCCGGCTGGGAAGCTTCCTATGTGCGCCCGGGGTGCAAGAACTTCGGGGTGAAGGTTCATAGGAATGTACTAATCAGGGGTGATGTCAAGCAATTCTTGCTCCGTGATGCGGGAAGTGATCTCATGTAACTGTTTCAACATTTTGATTTAAAAGTTAACAAGGGGGTAGCAGTAAAATTACCTTTCGTGCTGCTTGATTCGCGTTAGAGATGAAGTTTTGTTAATGGCGGTTGGATGGTTTTTACTGTATGAAACACAGTGAAAATGAGATCTGGGTATATATACCCCTAGGGTTAACTGTTCATCGGAGTGGATGATTGACATGTGTAGCCCACTATCACAATCAAATGGTGGAAGATGAATCGCCTAGCTGACGTGTCGAGCACTTTTTACGATTTCCATGATAGTGAGTGATAGGGGATGTATGTGCAAGTCTAGGAGGGTATATTTGAAACTTCTTTGCTAAACTACTTTTTTTCCTACCAACTCAGTTTCAAGTGCGACTACGTTACTTTTATAATCTAGTAGCCGCGACATGTCATGCGACTACTAGATTGGGGGACATGATGACGTATAGTCCCTAATCGGGCTATAGACCCGACCCATGGGTACTAACCGTATCCAATCCATTACTAATGGGTTGTGATAGACAGCGCCAAGGCCCACGAGGCCCAATAAGTCGATGTCGCACGCGGCTGTACGAAAGCCACACTCTGACCGCACACGGTAGAGCCAAACATAATCATAATCTAATAAGGATTATGATTTACCTAGGATAAGAGGATATACACTCTCCTTATTTACGTGATAAGGATCTCGTTGTATATGGTAATTATCTCTTGCTTAGGCCACAAGATTTTGGAAGCCCAACGAGGGTTTCAACGGGTATAAAAGGAACCCCCGAGGTTCCATAAAGGTATGATCTACGATATACTAAAACCTTTACTAATCCTTTCAAATCCATTATTTACTCTCACCCCAGAGTCTAATCGTGTGATACATTGCCACGGTAAGCCTACCGGTGTTTATTTTTTAGTGTGCAGGGTCTTCGTACAAATTCACTAGGTGCAAGGGTCGAAGTCCTTGACACCCGAATTAAGCCTAATTCGGGTCAAGTATGGTCATTCCAAGTTTCGTATTAACAGTAAGAATAGTGGTGATATGTTGAATATGATGTGACGCTATGTGAAGGTGAGTAGAGTGGTGAGTATCGTGACTAGTAGTAGTCGTAGAACTAGGCAAGTAAGACATTGTACATTTACATTCTCAACCAAATTTTACAAAGAAACGTTTCTTAAATGTCTGGTGGATTCCAACTTTTGAATTCCTTTTGATTATCGAACGAACAAGGAAATTAAGCTAAGCTTTATGCATTAACCGACTTTTTTTGTAGCTTTATAACATATTTGTCGTTTAGTCGTGATTAAGAGAGACTCCTCCCTGTTAGCCCGTAATTTATGCTCATCGTGACTATTTTCCATATTTAGCTTAGTCTATCATTATTTGTGATTATCACAACTGTATCTTTGGTGTATTGGGTTCAAGCCCATCTCTAGAATAATCTTTGTACATCTATATAATGGACTCTATCAAATAATGAATGGTCATACATAATTTATCTATTCACATGGTATCACAACCATTGCAAACCACCGATCCTAAACCTTAACCTAAAAACACGTTTTTTTCCAGTTTAGCTTGATAGTGTGTTTGTTCTTTGGTAACAAAACCTATAACGTAATTATTTTTGTTACTTGTTCTTGGTAACAGGTTGTTTCAAATCAATTATTACTTGTTCTTGGTAACAAGTTGTCAAAACCATTTGTTTGCTTGTTCTTCGTAAAAAGTGTTGATATTATTCTTTCTTTGCATCCTACATTCCCTACTAGTAACCTGGCACTTTGGTCATCTTCTGCTACGAGTATGTGTTCTACTGTTCAAGTGATTCGTTCGTTGGCTGAGTTAGGATTTATATCTTCAAATAATGTGGTACAGCCTACCACCGGTGTGTTTAATGTTTCTTTGCCAAGTGCTAATTTGATTACTCCAGTAACCTATCCCACGTATAGTAGCCCATCTGGCCCACACTATGTTTATAATGCACAACAGGTCCAACCATCACATTATGGGTCTATTCCACCAGGTTTTACCTACACAGGTCAGACCCAAACCAATCATTACCTTGTCAACCCGACCCAGCCCTCTCATAGTCTGGGTCATCCCTCTCAGTTCGGATCAATAGGGCCCATGGTTACCACAATACCTCATGCTTTCGTTGTCGGGACACATCATAATCCTGCTAGCGCATGGAATATGGATACAGGTGCGAGCTCTCACATTAACGCTTCTGTTACTAGTCTTAGTAATGTTTTTGATAAGTGCATGTATCCGTCTGTCTCGGTTGGTGACGGTCATTCTATACCCGTCACCAGTACAGACCATAGTATTTTGCCAACTCCCTTTAGGTCTCTTCACCTCAATAACGTTCTTATTACTCCCTATATTGTAAAAATTTAATTTATGTTCGTCAGTTTGTTCTTAATAACAACTGCACTGTTGAACTTGATGCATTTGGTTTTTCTGTCAAAGATTTCATGACTCGTCGGGTACTTCTCCGATGTGATAGCACGGGGGATCTTTACCCAGTCACTACTCCATCTCAAATTCCTCATGCCTTTCTCGTCAGTCAACATACGTAGCACGAACGACTTGTACATCTAGGAAGTAAAGTGTTACGTCGTCTTGTTTCTCGTGATCTTATTTCGTGTAATAAAGAGAAACCTCCCGTTCTTTGTCATGCTTGTCAGCTTGGCAAACATATGAGGCTTCCCTTTGTTAGTTCCAGTACTTAGGTTACGTCTTGTTTTGATATTGTTCACTCAGATGTGTGGACTTCGCCCATTCCGAGTCTTACAGGATTTAAATACTATGTTTTATTTTTGGATCATTATTAGCATTTTGTTTGGGTTTATTTGTCACTTAATAAATCGGATGTCTTGTCTAAGTTTTGTTGTTTCGTACTTATGTTAATTTAAATGTGAAATTAAATCGTTTCAGTGTGATCATGGTGGTGAATTTGACAACCGTGCCTTACATTATTTGCCTCAAAAGGTATTTAGTTTCTGTTCTCTTGTCCAAAAACCTCCCAACAAAATGGCAAGTCCGAAAGACTAATTCGCACCATTAACAATCTTATTCGAACCCTACTCTTTCAAGCTAATCTTCCACCCACGTTTTGGGTAGAAGCCCTTAATATGGCAATTCAACTATTAAACTTTTTACCATCCACTGCCATTAATAATGAAATACCTTACACCCGTTTGTTTGGGACAAACCCAGACTATAGCCTTTACGCACCTTTGGGTGTTTATGTTACCCTCACCTTCACACTAGTCACAAACTTGAACCATGCGCCACACCTTCAATAGTTTTGGGACAAGCTTCCAACCATCATGGATATCGTTTTCTTAAACTCAGCACAAATAAAATAATTATCTCCCGCCATGTTACATTTGATGAAACCGTTTTTCCATACGGCTCTGATACCATGTGAATAGATAAATTGTGTCTGGCCATTCATTATTGGATAGAGTCCATTATATATAGATGTACAAAGATTATTCTAGAGATGGGCTTGAACCCAATACACCAAAGATACAGATCTGATAATCACAGATAATGATAGACTAAGCTAAGTATGGAAAATAGTCATGATGAGCATAAATTACGGGCTAACACTCCCTTTAAAGGATGAATGTTCGTAGAATTTAGCATTTGTGGCTGAGGGAGCACGAAAAAGGCTCGCAAGAGAGCTCTTGTCATTAACTGTCTTATACTTATTATGTTCATATTACATTAGGTGTGTTGTGTTAAATTAAGGGGAAAAACTTTGTTGCAAACTAAGTTGTGCAGAAAACGCGTCTGGTGGTAAAACTATAATAAGTACTCTTAATATATCTGTTATTAAAACAAACTCAAAAGTATTACGAGTGTAGCCTGATGGTTAGTTCTTTTGAAGAGGTAAATAGCACAAGTAATAAGACGATCCCTAGTGGATTGTCATGTGACCCAGTCGCTTGGCATGGTAATGTGATGTATACCTGGCCATTTAGTCAACGAGACGTGCGTTCGTCGACATAGCTCCATGTATATGTTCTTTTAAACTAGAACCAATCAATAAAAGAACGTGTCATCCCTAGTTATTGGCCCACCGTACGCATCCAACATGGTACTTTGCAAGAACTCAATTTGTATATTCGACCAAAAAATCTTTCACATATGAAGCAAGTGCAATACTATATACGTATCACAACGGGGGTGTTCGTGTATGTATCACAACGAGGGTGTTCGTGTTCTGGTTCGAATTTTTATTTGGTTTGTCCATAACTTTGCATGCAGAGATGCCAACGGGGACGAGTATGCGGGAAATGATTGATACCATCCCATCCCCAAAATTTTGACATATATCACATCCCCATCAGGAATTACAAGCTACATACCATCCCAGCTGGTCTCCAGCTGGGAACGGGGATCCCTCATTGGAGAATCGGGGATTTTTCCCCGTTACGCAATTAAGAGTCAATTAAGAATCGAGGATCCTCATTGGTGCTTTCTATTAACGGGGATTCCCCACCCATACCCAGTCAACTCGGGGATACCCCACCCATACCCGGTCAACTCGGGGATTCCCGAGTCAAATTCGAGTCTGGTGTCCGATTCTCCATCAGGTTTGGAGTTTTTTTGCATTTCTATTTATACTCTCTTTTCTCTTAGGATCTGGGTTTTGCTAAACGTTAATCGTCAAAACACTGGTCAAAACTGAATAAACAAAAGATATACCAAACCAAACCAACCACCAGAGGAATCACCGAAACAAAATGTATAAGTGTTATCAAGTCTAAAGCATTCTCTTTTAAAACTTTCGCAAACAGCGACGAAGACTATCGGTCATAATGATTTTAGTCCAGTTTGGGTACTTTCGGCTTTTACACTACCAACTCAAGCAAAACGTCTTTCAATGATTCGAAACAAAGCTACCGGGAGGCCAATCTTCTCTTATGGCCTTCACCTCCCGCCCGGCCCGGAAATAGAGCTTAGAGCGCGTGAAACTCATCACTACCTCGTAAGAGCGTTGAGACCATAGCGTGTTACACGAAAGCGCCGCTTTCTCTGTAGTATTGTAAAATTTTTCCAATCAACTTTTTAGGGTCTGTGAGAGTATATCTAGGGAAGAATGGAAGATAGTGACCAAGCAACAAAGAAAGAGATCAGATCTCCCCATGTGACCTCATATGAATTGAGTTTGTTTTGCCAGAGATTTAGCAAATTAGCAAGTAAACTGGCGAAAGGGGATGACCAGAGAAGATGAATATTGTACACAGTCCAGCACAATGTTTTTAAGATTGTGCAAGTGAGATTGCGAATGAAAATAGACCGGTTGAAATTACATATAGAGCACTATCTGGAAGGAAAAAATCATGTAGATGCAAAAACAATCACCCTTTCTGGAAAATACCACATTACTAAGATCTACAAAACACAGTTACCTAAAGCTTTCAGGCAGTCGTCCACTCGTCCAAGGCCAATATGTATAAAGAACGCACAAGAAGGTTGTACATCACATGAACCCTAAATACTGCAAAAACAATCAAATACCTATGCGTGTAATCAACAGCCCACATGACTAATCGCAAGTGAAAAAGAAATACTGTAGCCGGCAAAGATTGTGCCATGCCCCCCCAGCAGGGAAAGCAATTTGTCAGATATGATAATATGTTCATACTCTAGCAGCCAGCTAACACATCAAAACCATCCAGGTAATTTAGAGTAAAACTATCTTTAAGGCAGATATATTTTCGCATGTTGACCTTCTAGCAATAAATACATAGCACAGAACAAAAATCAGCAACACAAGTACTCCATATCAACTAAAGAAAACCTAAAGCCAGTCAAACAAATCAATGAAACTCCAAAGCATGAATAAAATTACAGAAACTAGTATATCCACTTGCATCCTATAGGATTCTCATATCTCAATATTAGCACAAAACCGGACGAACAATCAGAGCACTATAATCAGCCAGCATCACGGATTAAGACAACTTTCACTTGCAAGGTAAACAAAACCACATGTCAAAAATCATTATAAACCGGCAGAGGTTAACACAGATTAATTTAACTTCCTATTCATATGAAATCATTAATGAGAATAAGAGAACAAAATCCTACTTGAAAAGTATTAGCTGCTTTACAACACCAGATCAGAGAAAACATAAACAACACAATTCAACTAAACACTAAATGTAGACACAAGCACAAAACTTGGATAAAGAGTGTGGCTTATTTCACGTGTTAAAGAAGCATCTGTAAGAAGTATAAACAAAAACATTACAGGCTCTAAGAAGTTATGTAGTTGTATGCAATGTAGAGAGAAAGCACAACTTTCAATAAGAAAGTTTGAACGAACAGAAAAAGCAGGAAGTAAACAATTAACCATAGTAACATGACAAAATTCTGAACAAGCCATGGCACCACCGACAGAACTCAACCATGCTATGCTGGGTTCAGTTTCATGAACAATCAAACTAACCTTCTATGTAATCACATAGTAATAATCAAAAAGAAACTAAATATAACAAAATAACCAACCAGAAAAAGCATAACTTAGAAAATCAACCACGCTAACATAACACAAACATAAAAGTAGCATAAAACTTGCGCAAATATACTAAAAAAACCGATAATCCTCAAAACTCCATGAACAAAACTGAGACTAATAACCAGCCCCTAAATATATTCATACCAAATTACCAACACAAAGCAACACACCACCAGCACTAGAATCTTACTTCCAATGTATAAGCCCAATTAACAAAAATTAAAAAACTAAAAAAAAACTACTCAGGGAAGATGTACCCATCTATCCATAACCACCATTCTCGCTCCGGGGACACACTTTCTGTTAGCTTCTTTATCACTTAGAGGGCGACGGACAGTCACGGGCAAAGTGGCCTTCCTTACCACAGTTGTAACACCCACCACCAGACTTGTAGCCAGCAGCACGGCCAGACCTCGAGCTCCCACGTCCATCGCCAGCGTTCTCACAGTCCTTAGCAATGTGGCCCTTCTCACCACATGTATAACAGCCACGATCATCAAATCCAGCATCATTCACACGACGAGTACCACTAGGACAATCCCTGGACATATGACCAACCTCCTTACATGTATAACACCCACGATCATCAAATCCAGCATCATTACCACTAGGACAATCCCTGGCCATATGACCAACCTCCTTACATGTATAACACGCACCACGAGAAGCAGTATCATCAGGACAATCCTTAACCATATGCCCCTCATTCCCACAGTTATAACACCCACGACCACCACCAACACTAGTGACACGTGTACAATCCCTAGCCATATGACCCACCCCACCACAGGTATAACAACCAGCACCATTACCACCAACCCTCACCACAGGCTTACTAGAACAATCCCTAGACAAGTGGCCCACACCACCACAGTTATAACACTTCATGGAATCAACAGTCCTATACACAGCACCATTACCATTCCCTCTAAACCCAGATCTCCGACCACCATCCCTGCTACCGTCACGACGGTTGCGTGGTTCAATGTTAGACCCATCTAAAGCAGTAACATTAACAGCCTGCTTCCTATCAGGAGTCCCACTAACTGAAAACCTAACTGGTTGACGTGCCCGAAGACTGCGATAGCCATCAGATTGGATCGCAGATTGATGAACAAACAGATCTTCTTCATCATCTTTTGATGAATCGGGTTTAATGAAACCGAACCCTTTGAGGTTGTCGAAACGAATCACGACACCAGTTGATGAGTTTGCTGCCATTCTTGTTTCTTGATCGATTGATTGTTTAAAAGAAAAGATTTGTGATTTTTTAGGGCTTGTGAGTTTGTGTTTTTATAGGGGCGGATGAGAAACCCTAAATATATAGGGGCGGCTAGATGATGAGAAGACTCCGTTTTATTTATGGATTTTATTTACCTTTCCTTAATTTCCTCTAATTCTGATTTTCTTTCTTTTTTATTCTTGAACCGAGAAATTTATTCTAGAAAATTCTTTTTATTTATGGGCCAAGATTTCTTCTGGACATTACCCTTTGTATAATAGCAAGAATTGCGGTTTACGAGGTACGATAACTCCTCACGCCACTAATAAGAAAATAATATAAGGGTAAATTACACCGTTCGTCTTTATGGTTTGCGTTAACCGACGTCGTTCGTCCTTTAACCAAAAAAGTTGCACCATTTGATATTAACTTTAAAACCTTTTCTGTCGTTTTTCCCTCGGTTTAACTGACCCCACAATTGATCATTAAGTTATTAAACCACAAGGGTAATCTCGTCTTTTCCCATCTTGCCTTTATCCTCCTTTATATTGTCTTTACTTTCTTCCACCTATTTTTCCATTTCACATACACAAAAAATACACACACTTTTAAATTCCTAATCCACAAATCCAAAACACCCCAAATCATCATAAGATCCAAACATAAAAAATGAACTCACCATCTGAAACCAACAACAATTTACGAGCTATAGGATAATCTGCTTCTGTAGATAGATGCTAATGTCCTAAAGATTTGACTGAATGTGTATCCGCCTCCAATCTTCCATCTTATTTAGATTAAATCAATGCTAATTTACTTTTCACACAATCTTGCTCGTAACTAGCAACCTAATGGTAAAGTCTGTGCATTCTATAAGGTTCTAGTTGTTCTCGAAATAGACGAGCAAGTAGTGGATTTAATCCATGAATGCCTTTGTATTAACTCGCTTGTTTTTTCCTTGATGTTTCTGAAGCATATGTGTGCTGATTTGTTGTAATATAATCCCCTTAATTGTTGGCTATACATTCTGCACCAAAAACCCAAACATCTGGTGAAAAGATGGTGAGCTCGTCTCTCCCCCGTCGGGTGGCAACTCAATCAAGTTGAAATGCTCAATTGATGGGTAGATTATGCTCAACTGATGCTTTATTTGTTCCAGACTACAGAACAGGTGATATGGGTGTTGTTTTTGGTATCCCCGGTGAGACCTGAAACGAAGAGTAAGTCAATCAAAACATCTAATCTCTTTCATTTCATATCAATTGTTCTTTGTGTTGGTTTCTCAAATTTATGGTTTTGTTTTTCTAACTTAATAAGAAAAGAAAACCCACCACCAAAAGATACCAAAGCCGACAACAAATTCTTTTGCTCACCATTTTTTTGTCTTAAAACATCTCGTAAGGGGTGTCATTAAACATGACCCGAAAAACTTGCTTAAAACCACATGTGATAGACATGAAAGGAAATAACTCCAGGAGACGCAAGAATTAGGCCCCATCAGATGCTAAAAAGCATAAAAGAAGCAACAATCAATGTCTAGGAGGTGTTAAAGACGTATAAATGAAGGGAAACAAGAATAATAAAGCTAAGTGTTTTAAATCAAGTGTTGAGATATGAGTTGTAAAAGTTGTCGAGATAGATGATGTAAAAAAAATGATTATCAAGATTTAAAAACACATGAGATTGTGTAAATTTTAATTGGGGTATATGTTTATTTTAAGTTGGGGTATGATTTTAATTCTTTTAATTATTTGTTATTTACGATATTAAATTAGGTGTTTTGATTTAGTGATGTTTTGGAGAAAACGATAAAGAAGATGGGAAAATTGTGGTTGTAGTGATGAAGATGAAGATGTTTGTGGTTGGGAATGGTGGGTTTAAAATAGATAAAGACATAATTACCCTTGTGGTTAAACAACTTAATGATCAATTATGGGGTCAGTTAAATCGAAGGACAAATGGCGGAAAATGTTTCAAAGTTAAGGCCGAACGGTGCAACTTTTTTGGTCAAAGGACGAACGACGTCAGTCAACGCAAACCATAAGGACGAACCATGTAATTTACTCATAATATAACTTCCTCTCACAAACCTCCTCCTTCCTCACAAACATCACACACACTCTTCACACACCGTTTGGTGTCCGTCCAGTTTTCATTCTTCCGTTAACATTGATGATTCCTCCGTTATCATTAATTATTAATGGTTTTGCCCCTTCCCCTGTTAACCATTAATTGATCAATTGGCCTTTATTGTTTCATTACCCTTTGGTTTTATTACTTTTAATTGCCTTTTGGTGAAACCATATTCGATTGTATGTCTCTCTCTCTCTAGAAAAACATATCTCGGATTTGAGTTCTCTCTCTAGAAAAGCATATCTTATCTTATTTGGATCAACCCATTCGATACCGCCGATTTAGGGGTTTGCATTATTTGTGGGTTGTCTGTAATTGATAACCACATACCCTCATCCCTCTTAGTTGCCACCAGCTTCTTCGTTGCCGCCGTTTATGGTAGGCGACGATGATGGTCGATAGGTGGCGTACGTGAGGTTAGATGGGTATTCATTGAATCATGGTTACAATGTGCAAATGGTTGTCGTTGCGGTTCTGATGATGATAATAGTCCCTTTTTGGTTATTTCAGTTAATGGATATGCTTTGTTGTCCCTTTTGGGGTTTTACTGGTATTGTTTGATTGCGGGGAGTACACTGTAGCAATCTACAGTTACCTCCTCTCCCACATCTTTGCCAGTACAAGTGAGGAAGACATTCATGTAAGTTTTTCTTAAAATTATGTTTTTGATTTCTTTTGATTTCTAGTTTAGGGTTAGAAATTGGGGGTTTTGTTAGTTTATGATTCTATGGATCAAAACAAAACTTAAAGAAAGACCTTTACTATTCGTAAGTGTGTCTCGCTGGCTGCTGTTAGTTGTGAAAAAATATTGATTGTTTTGTGATTTAAACAAAACAATCTAAAAAACACAAAAAAATACAAAATAAAACCTGGCTGCAAATTACTCATTGACTATGATGTTGTTGGTGGTTCCTAATTGTCTTAATTTTTATGGAAATATAATATAGACAAAACCAAATGATCCACAGCCCTGCGATCTAAGCTTAGACAAACGCCCCGAGTTATGATTTAAATATATTTCGCGTGGGTATGACACCTCTTTGCTAATGAGAATTTTGATTCCATAATCCATCTTTGTTGCGATTGATAACGGATAGTCAAGTGTGTTTCTTTTTACTGTTATTTATATGTAGTCAAGGAAGCTTGATTTCATTTACCACTAATTGCAGGCCTACAAAGCTTGGAATGACTCTCGAGTGGGCATACCATGGTGTAAAAGATGTTACAAGTGGCAGCCTAGCTCATTCGATGCCGTGACGCTTTTCGTTACCGCTGTCCATGGCGTGTGTTAGGACCTCTGTAATAGACATTTGTAATAGATAAGTTAGGAGGTATGTAGTTCCTCCTGGTCCTAGTAGTCGTAGGAGCAACACGTGCTCCTTGTCTAGTAGAAAGTGAAAGTCCCAAAATACGATTATTGTTGAAACTAAGACACGAAAACAATAACACACAATAGATATACTTTTCAAACGAGTAATCCTTTATTAACTATTATCAACAAAGTATTACAAAGTGTTATGAATACACCTGTTGAATAACAACAAGAAATGAACCCTAGAACAAGTAAACTTGATTCGAGACTCAAGTTTACAAGTGAACCAACGAGTCGCTGATGGACAGCTGAGGCCTCAGTGGTTCAAGTGGGAGAAAGAACTTAGATAAAGATTCCAAGCACAAGGGTTGAATCTTAACTTCTTTCTCATCCCCTATTTATAGTGGTACGAGGTTGTATCCTTAGTGGGGGTAGTTGATACGTGTCATCTTCTGAATGGAAGAGTACAACGTATTAAATGCATGTCCAAATCGAGACATGCCTTTAACTACTTTAGGTAAACAGTTCTGCCAACTGTTCACCTTTGTCCCACTAGGTCGTACTAGGCATTGACTTTGAATCTCTTGTTTTGTCCCGCTCAAAACACTTGTAAGATTCTCCCGCCTAAACTATAAGGGGTTGGATAAGCTTTGCTTGATCCAAGTCTCTAGGGTTCTTAAGTGATCTCTGAGTGTTGTCAACTCAGAGATCCTTGAACACCAGTGCATTCCTTTGACATCCCAGCTATCCATAATCGCTGGTGAGTCTGACTTCAGATTGTCTTCGACTTCTCTGACGTTGTCTTTGACTTGAATGATCCTGGTGTGCCAGCTGAGGCTTTGCCTTCCACTGGTCTAGTCTCTGTCGCTGGTCCTCTCAGCGACCTTTCAACACTTAGTCTAATTTAAACAAATCTAGACAGGGCCATAGTTAAAACTTTCATTGGCCCAACAATCTCCCCCTATTTGTTTATAAATTATACTAAGTCTAAAATTATTGTAAGTGAGTACACAGCTTCTTCTTACACATAATTTAACAAACATACCTCAAAGTTTTATTAATCAGAATGAACCTAGTCTATTACAATAGCACCCTAAGGTGAAAACATAAACAAAAAATAAATAGGTTCTTCAGCGATCAAGACCTTGATCACAGATTCTCTGGGCTTCGACTTTGTCACTCCTAGAGTTAATGACAAGTTCAATTTCAAAATCGAACTCATCAGCTTCTTTGCAATTTCTAAGGATGCCCTGCTTGAGTCTGATCAGCTGAATGGTTGATGCCAGAGGTAGCTCATTCAAACGCTGAAAAGCATAATCACAGTTACCATTCATAAATACCATACCTGCCTCTGGCTCAGTGTAAACTTGGCCTTCTATGGGTTTGGTGATTTCCTTGGGAAGGACCAAGTTTCTGAGCATCCCATCGACCACTACATCTTCAGTGACCAACCTTTCGATCAGAGGCCCCATTGGTGTTTTTCTTTTTCTTTGTGTCTGCGAAGATGATTGAGAGGAAAGCTGTGGAGGTAGGGGTACCTTCAGCTTCTTTGCAGTATCTCTTACCCAATTGAGTTTTGCTTGAATGTTCTTCATCATTTGGGCAGGACCAGGCCCAGTCTTCTTTTGGGCAAGAGATAGTATTTCCAACCACTCAGAGAGGCTCAGATCTCTGAGCTTGAAGTCGCTGGAGACTTTATAATTCTGCATGTCATTCTCCCTATAAATAGTCATTACCACCTTTTTGTCTTTGTTTGTGAAGCATGTGTACTTGGTGATACGACCGGGTTCAGATCTCTGGTTAACCAGTCTTTGATATTCTGTTAGGAGGTTGTTCCTCTTAACCTCCAGTTCCTTGAGTTTAGCCAGTTGAGCTTTCTTAGCAGAGGGAGAGAGCTTGTCCAGAGCTTCTTTGCTCCTTAGTTCAGCAGCCCTGATATTTGCTAACCTTTGATGTTCAAGGATTTGGGCTTTAGCTTGCTCTGGGGTGAGTGGTGGTTCATCAGCGCTTTTGAATTTGTTGAGGTCAGAGTTTTTGGAGGGTTTGGATCCACCTTCAGCTTGAAGGGAGTGTAGGGTAATTTCAGGTTGCTCAACTGCAATCCCTTTACCTTTATCTTTCACAGAATCAGCAGCAGGCTTGAAGGATCTCAGTGGAGTGGGTGTTGGTATTTCAGGTGTAGGCTTTTTCTTCTGCTGCTCCCCCGTAGATACAGCATCATCAGCTTCTTCTTCAGAGGAGGAGGCAGACTTCTCCCCCTCAGGCATAGCCCCAGCAGGTGCTCTGCCTGAACCTGCCTTATTGAAACAAAGGAACTCCTGGTGAACAAATATGCAAATTTCCTTGAGTTCACCTTGGAGAAGTTCCTGAAGAAGAAGTCTTGAGGGTTCAGCAGCCTGAGCGATGGCTGCAACATTTGCCTTTACCGCTGAGGTTAGAGCAGATGGGATGTACGTCTGAAGACTCTGGTTGATTAGGTCAGGTAGTTGTGCCTTCAGAGCGTTGTTCAGCAGTTGCGGAAGCAGTGCGGTCATGGAAGACTCCACTGATGAAGTTAGTGAGGTTTCCAAGTTTGTAGTAAGCTCCTCAGCAGCATGAGTCAGGGTCTGGATCTCAGAGAGAAGAGCTTCGTTTGTGACCTTGGGTTTCGTGATGCTGATATCCCCTCTCTTTTCCCATAGCGCCTCAGCAGCCAGTTCCTGTACATCTTTCATTCGTGGGACTTGTGCTGACTTGCGTGAGAGTAGGTATTCCAGGTGTTGCTTAGCCCCCAGCTCCATGACACTTGGCAAGGTGGGAAATGGAACAGGTGCCGGGGAGCTAAGTCTCTGTTCCCATAGCCTTTTGGCATCTAGTTCTTGAACATTAGGAAGGGAGGGGACAGAGACCGGTGTCAGCTCAATGGAGGACAGGTTGTAGTCATCAGTGCTCATTTCCTCAAAGTCAGAGGTGAAGGGGCCTTCCTCTATAATAAGAACTTCATCATCAGGCAGAGATTCGAAGTCTGAGAGGGCATCAAGATCAATTGTGGCACCTTCAGTGGAATTGTCATCAGCGATCAAGTAATCATCATTGTTAAGTTGTTCCTGATGAAGATTGTGAGCCTGTGATAAGAGTTATTAGTAACCAGTTGTGAAAAATAATGCAGTTATAGATCGCCAGTCGCTGCCCCTAGGAAAGCTGGGTGTGATTATCCAGCCCCCCCTAAGGATTTCTCCTTGGGACTCTTTTAAGTGTGAAATAGGTATGTTGAGGATCGCCATTCGCTGCCCCTAGGATAGCTGGGTGTGATTATCCAGCTCCCCCTGAAGGATTGCTCCTTGGGACTCTTTTAATGTGAAATAAAAGTGTTGAAGGATCGCCATTCGCTGCCCCTAGGATAGCTGGGTGTGATTATCCAGCTCCCCTGAAGGATTTCTCCTTGGGACTCTTTTATTTGTGAAACATGATATGGGAATGGTCGCCTTTCTCTGCCCCTGGGATAGCTGGGTGTGATTATCCAGCTCCCCCTGAGGGATTACTCCCTGGGACTCTTTTGATTGTGAATTAATATGAGGGTGATGGTCGCCTTTTATCGCTGCCCCTAGAAAGACTGAGGGTGATGATTCAGCCTTTCCAAAAGAATAATTCTTTGGGACTCTTTTATTAATGATGGGGACCCAGAGTCAGTGAGAAGTGCAGAGACTCTGGGTCGGGACTTATATGTGCTCAGGTTGTTGTTTGCCAAGAGCACAGTCCAGAGGTTGAAGGATCATCGGGGTGCGTTAGAAGCACAAGTGAATCATTTCCTAGTGAAGACAAGAGTGTACAGAGAGTCCTAATGGTCTAGGTGCTGACACAGACACGCTAAGAGTTGAGGCAAACTCTAAAGTACATCACTCTCTCCTACAGATAATGAGAGTGAATGTATGTGGACCTCTGAGAGGAAAAATAAAGGTCAGACTAATACCTGAGTGATATCAGCGTGGAGAGGGATCTTAGTTGTCTTCGCTGACATGGAGACACTAGACGCTGGTTGTTTGTCAGCAATGGGCTCTTCTACCACATCCACCAGAGAAGGGGATGGGTTCTTCTTCGTCTTTGTCTTCTTTGAAGGATTAACAGAAGGGGTTTCAGAGGAAAGGGGGATGTCTTTCCTCTTCTTCTTCTTTTCCTTAAGCACCTTGGGCTGAGAAGTAGATTGCACAGAGGTCTTGGACAGAGACTTATCAGCCATACTTTCAGCATTCACCTCAGGTTGAGGGATCAATGGCTCATCATCCTCAGCAAGTAGTCCAGCAACCTTCATCATATGCCTGGTAAGAGGCACTTCATCTTCAGTTGGAGCTTTCAGTGATGCAGCGGTGATATGATGAGAGGGAAAGGAGTGTAAGGCATCATTGGTGTAGGATTCACCAAGAATATCTTCTAAGACAAGAGAGAGATATCTGGTGTAGCAGATGGTGGCACCACGAGTCTTCTTTCCTTTGTTTTCCAACTTGGCAATGAGATCGGTGTATAGTATGTGGGCGATTCCAATGTCCAGACCCCAGATTAAGCTGTAGGCAATGGCCAGTTGGGAGCCATTCAGTTGGTCGTGAGAGCCAGTGTTCCCTCCCAGACATTTGACAATGTACAGCATCAGCGTTCTCCATGTTGGTGAGAAGTAATTGACCTTAATGAGGGATTTGCTTTGGAAGCCAGCAGCAGTGAAAGGGTTTTCCTGATCATCATGAGGCTGAAGGGTGGCTAGAGCTTTTCTTACTGTGGCACTGGTGGGTAAAGCTGATATGTTGTTGTTGTAAGGGAGTCCAATGGCTGTGGCAAAGGTTGTGAAATCAAAGGTGAGAGGTTGAGGATGGGTGGAAAGGTTGAAGGTGATTTGGGAAGAGGATGGATCGACTTCAGCGCTGTACCAGAACTCTCGAAGGTATTGTGAGTAACAAGTGGAGGGTTCCTTGGTGATAGCTTCGCCAATGGTGGAGTTCTTGAGGAATTTGAACAACGGATGGTAGAGAGAGTTGTTGTGTTCAAGAAGGGCCACACAGTTATTCAAAGCAATCTTGCCATCTGAGATCTCGAAATCGACGTTTGTGGCGGCTTGTACAACGAAGGTTTGGTTTGGTGAAGAAGACGCCATTGTTGTGAGTTTGAAGGTGGTGAGAGAATGGAGAAGATGAGTAGGTATGTGTGAGAGAAGATTTTCAAAGTGACAAGAAATAATTTTGGGTCAAGGGTTTTGAAAGGTTTAGCCGTTTTCCAATAAGAGCATTAAATGCAAAGATTAACCTTTTTCAGAAACTCGTGGGTCCCCTTGACCTTTCATGGTATACTTGTCCCCTTGGAAAGCGGGAAAGTTGGTGGCATAAAGAGATAATCATTTGAATTTAATATCTGATTAAAAACATTCCCATTGAAATGTAACTACCTCGTTACATTCAATTCCCTTAAATGCCCAGAGACAGAGGTCATCATCAGATTTATTTGATAATATTGAGCATTCCCAGCTCAGCGACAAGCCTAGTAAAACTTGGCTCAGCCAGCGGCTTAGTGAAAATGTCAGCGAGCTGGTACTCAGTGGGTATGAAATGTAGCTCAATATCACCTTTTAGAATATGGTCTCTGATAAAGTGATACCTGATGTCAATGTGTTTGGTTCTGGAATGAAGTACCGGATTATTGAAGATGGCTATGGCACTGGTGTTGTCACAGAATATAGGAACCTGCTCATAGTTAATTCCATAGTCAGCCAGCTGACTTTTCATCCAGAGAACTTGTGCACAGCAACCAGCGGCCGCAACATATTCAGCCTCAGCTGATGACATAGCCACAGAGTTTTGCTTCTTTGCACTCCAGCATACCAACTTTCCTCCAAGGATTTGACAGCTACCAGAGGTGCTCTTTCTGTCAAGGCAGCACCCTGCGTAATCCGAGTCGGAGTAGGCTTTGAGGTCGAAGCCTGAACCATTTGGGTACCAGAGACCCAATGAGGGAGATCCTTTCAAGTACCTGAAAATTCTTTTGACAGCTACAAGGTGGGATTCCTTGGGGTTAGCTTGGTACCTAGCACAGAGACAAGTGGAGAATTGTATGTCTGGTCTACTTGCTGTGAGATACATTAGTGACCCAATCATGCCTCTATATAAGGTCTCATTAACAGAGACCCCTGAGTCATCAGCTCCCAAGTTGTTGGGAGGAAGCATGGGGCATTTCACTGATGCACAATCAGACAGATCATACTTCTTGAGCAAATCTCTAACGTACTTTTCTTGACAAATAGAAATTCCTTTTGAATTTTGTTTGATTTGAAAACCCAAGAAAAAGGTTAGTTCCCCCATCATGCTCATTTCATATTTTTTGGTCATAAGTTTTGCAAATTGTTTGCTCAAGTTAACATTGGTTGAACCAAAAATTATGTCATCCACATAAATCTGTACTAATATAACGTCACCCTTGGACCTATAGGTGAACAAGGTTTGGTCAATGGTACCTCTGACAAATTTATTTTCAAGAAGGAATTTTGAGAGAGTTTCATACCAAGCTCTGGGCGCTTGTTTCAGCCCATAGAGTGCTTTGTGAAGTCTGCAGACATGATTTGGGTAGTCACTGTTTTCAAACCCTGGGGGTTGACTGACATAAACTTCCTCTGCAAGTTTCCCATTGAGAAAGGCACTCTTCACATCCATCTGATAAACCATGAAACCCATATAAGCTGCAAAGGCTAGGAAGATTCTGATGGCTTCCAATCTGGCCACTAGTGCGAAGGTTTCATCATAATCAATTCCTTCAGATTGGTTATATCCCAGCACCACGAGCCTAGCCTTGTTTTTTATAATCATACCAGCTTCATCCCTTTTATTTCTGTAGACCCATTTTGTTCCAACCACTTGCTTACCAGCTGGAGCTTTAACCAGAGTCCACACCTTGTTTCTCTTGATCTGATTGAGTTCATCTTGCATGGCAACAACCCAGCCTTCATCAAGCAGAGCAGCAGCCACGTTCTTAGGTTCATCCTCAGAGAGAAAATTTGCAAACAGGCATTCATTTGCAGAGGCGGTTTCCAGAGTTTTTAATTTTCCTCTGGTGGTGACTCCCTCAGAGGGTTCTCCAAGAATATTAACTAGAAGAATATCTTGGTTCCTACTCCATTTGGATTGTGGAGCAGGAGTCTCTGTGGGATCAGGAGTCACTTCAAGTTCAGGGAGTGATGGAGGTTCATCACATGTAATCTCTTCGTCCATGATCTCTTCATCTGATTGAATATCCAAGGTGATAGGATCAGCATTTTCTTCAGAGATTTGAGTAAGAGATTCAACACCAACAGTCTCTGGAGTGATGTCAGAGATGGAGTGAGGATCAAAAGCTTGAACATATGGGAGATCCTTGTGACGACTTTGAGATAATTCCTTGGGATTTGAGAAATCATCTTTGGGATAAGATTTAACTTCGTTGAAGTCAATGTCACAATCCTCTGAGTTGGTGTGTGTTATGACAGCGTCAGCTTCATTAAAGGTGACATGAATGGACTCTTCTAGTTCTTGCCTGCGAATATTGAATACTCTGAAAGATCTGGAGGTGGGAGAGTATCCTAGGAAGAATCCATCATCTGATTTTTCATCAAATTTACCCAGGTGATCTTTGTAATTGTGAATGAAAACAGGGCAACCAAAGACATGGAAGTAGCTTACATCAGGGGCTCTCTTCCTATACACTTCATAAGCGGTCTTGCCATGTCTCTTCACAATAATGGATCTGTTTTGTGTGTAGCATGCTGTGTACACAGCCTCACCCCAGAATTGTTTAGGAAGTCTGGATTCGCTGAGCATTGTTCTGGCAGCTTCAATGAGTGTTCTGTTTCTTCTTTCAGCGACACCGTTTTGTTCAGGGGTTCCTGGGTTTGAGAAGTTCTGTGATATACCCTTTTCATCACAAAAGGCTTCCATGGCATGGTTTTTGAATTCTGTGCCATTGTCACTTCTGATAGCCTTTACTCTGCAGTCATTGAGGTTTTCTATTTCTCTGATGAAGGACATGATTCTTTCAGCAGCATCACTCTTTCTCTTAAGAAAGAATACCCATGTGTATCTGGAGAATTCATCTACAATGACCAGGGTATATTTGTTGTGATTGAGGGATTGAGGTTTAACTGGTCCAAACAAGTCCATGTGAAGAAGATGAAGGCACTTGTTAATGGAGAATGATTGTTTTGTTTTGAATGAAGCCCTGTGATGCTTCCCTTTCTCGCAGGCTGAGCAGGGTCTGTCCTTGCTGAAGGTCAGAGAGGGAAGTCCAGCTACCAAGTCATTCTTTGCCAGTTTGTTGATGTTTTTGAAGTTGAGATGGGAGAGTCTCTTATGCCAGAGCCAATTTTCGCTATCAGATGCTTTGGCAAAGAGACAGGTGTTCTCTCCTTCAGGGGATGACGTCATGTCAATGACATAGACATCCCTTCTTCTGGGTGCAATTAGAACGACATCATCGTCCTGATTGAAGATAGTTCCTTGGGTCTTTGTGAACAGAACCTTAAACCCAGCATCGCAAAGTTGACTGATGTTAATAAGGTTGTGCTTCAAACCATTTACATAGGCGACCCTTGTGAAGGTAATTCCATTGCAATCCACTGAGCCATATCCTTCAGTGGCCCCTGAGGAGTCATCCCCAAAGACTACTTTTGGACCAGGCTCCTTCTTATATCTATGCAGATATTGTTTAATTCCTGTCATGTGTCTGGAGCACCCGCTATCCAAATACCAAACAGATTTCTTTAGGTATGCCTGCATAGATATAACAAACCAGATTAGTTTCTATGATGAACCCACTTTCCAGTGGGTCCATGCTGTCGCTGACTGGCGACATTGGGTCTTCTGGGCCTTTCTCCCCCTCTTTGGTTGCAATCCCTGGTTTCATGTCGCATGTTGCCACAGATGTCACAACCAGGGTAATGTTCACACTCATCAGAGTGGTGGTCATAAAAGCCACAATATTTGCAGGGAGGATTAGGCCTGTATCCCTGAGAACTTTCTCTGGATTTTGGTTGCTCAGGTCTTCTAGAGGGCCTGTGAGGGGTCTTAGATCTAAGCTGTGTTCGAGTTCTCTGAACAGCGATGATCTCCTCATGCTCTCTAGAAGAGTGTTCAGTGGACTCACATGTGATACACTTGGGTCTCTTGGAACAATCATCTGAGGAATGATTTTTGAACCCACAGTGTTTGCAAGGTCTGAATAGTGTTCTCCCCTTAGAGCTGCTGGAGCTTTCACCAAGGGAGTTAACAGAAGGACTGTTATCCTTGGGGTTGATTTTTTCTTTCAACCCTTTTACCTCTTCCATCAGGGTGAGGAGAAGTTTCTTGGTGGGAGATAACTCTTCGGTGGAAGAAGTGGGTATGTCAGTGTTTTTGGCCACATAAACCTTCTTGTGTGCTTTATCAGCAACTTTGGAAGTGAGGTTCCCAGAGGTTTTGAGAACAGGTTTTGGGCCAAGCAAGGAATCTGATGGGTTAGCACCAGCAAGCTTGGGAGTAGCTGATGCGTCAGATTCTTTGTCAGAGTCCTTCTCAACCACAGAGGTGGAGTGAGGAGAAGTGACTTCTGATGGGACAAATTTAACACTGGGCACAGGAATGTGGTTTTTGAACCTACCCTTACCCCCTATGGCTTGAACCACATCTCCTGGAATGGTTTCAGCAACTATTTCTTCCACAGTGGACTGGCCAAGGTTCCATTTTTTAATGGTTTTTCTCAAATCAGCGTTTTCATCAGTCAAAGATTCATTTTCAATAGACAACTTGCTGACCTCATTTTGAAGTTGATTAGCCATGTTCACAAAAGGTTTAAGATTAGCTAATTCAGATTGACAAAGACTCAACTCATTTTTGAGATTTTGAAACTTATTTAACAGATTTTTCCTTTGTTCTTCGACAAAATGGAGGTCAACTAAAGTGTAATCACTGACATGGTCTCTGTCAGGACCCTCAGGCATGGAAAGTAATCTTTGTACCTTTTTCATAGTGATGTCAACCCATTGACCTGATCTAGCTTCATTTTTACCAACCGCTGGTTCTTCATCAGCAACAGCCATGAAGGCTCTGACGGTGGTGGTTCCTTCATCTTCAGAGGTGAGGGGTTCATCATCCCAGTCAAAAGAAGCAGCTATTAGACCTTTTTCAGTCTTTTTGTTATCCTTCTTCTTGGCAGCATCATCAGCTTTCTGATTGAGTTTGATCAGCTCAGCTTTCAAGGCCTTGTATTTTACCTTGTAGTCCTTTTTACCCTCAGAGTCACTGAGAGAGGATTGCTTGAAAGGTGAGGAAGAGAACTTCTTTTTGCTGTTGGTTTTGCTGGATGATGGAAAACTGGGAGAAGATGTTTTGTTTGACCAGCAGTCTTTTTGGAAATGACCAGTCTTTCCACAAGTGTAGCATGACACTTTGGATTTGTCAATCTTGGCAGCACCAACTCTACCAGATCTTTTGTAGTATCTCTTCTGGTCAGCTAAGAGGGCTCTGTCATGGAATTCAGCATGTAATTCATCAAGGAATTCTTGACTGCTTCTTGTGTCTTCTTCCACGTCAGAGTCACTATCCTGAAAAGAGTGGTTAGCAACAAGAGCTTTTGACCCAGATATAGGAGAAGTAAATCTATCAGTCTCTGATTTGTAAATAGAGTCAATCAGTCCTTCTTCATAATTGTATCTACCAAAAAGTTGAGCAAGAGTATCATTTTTTATGGCATTATTTGCTCTCAGGGTTTGGTTAAGGCTAAGCCATTTCCTAGGCAAGCTGTTTACAAATGTGGCATTAACCTCAGCCTTGGGTAGTACAACACCATTGTTTCCTAAATCATTCAGCAAGATCTTAAGTCTAGTGTAAGTTTGAGAAACAGTTTCAGTTTCCAAGGCTTTGAAAGCGTTAAACTTAAGTCTTAATGCTTGGATTTTGGTCTCTTTAGTCTCTTCTGGTCCTTCATACCCTAGAACCAACTCAGTCCACATTTCTTGTGCGGTATTGCACTTGATAATGGACTTCATAATGTTCTTGGGTAGGCAAGAGACTATTATACTTTTAAGTCTCTTGTCCTGGTTGGCCAGACGTCTATCAGCGGGAGACCATTGCTTAACAGGTTTCTTAATGGGTCTCTCTGGAGTAGAGGAAATAGCCAGCGGTACATAAGGACCATTTTCTAAGATTTCAAACAAGAAGGGTTCTAGGCCATCTAAGTATATAAGAAATTCACTTTTCCAACTTGAGAAATCTTCTTCATCAAACGCTGGAACATTAGACACATGTGACCCTCCACGATTATCAAGAAGTTGTGGAAGATCATCCTCATTTACACCAGTGCTTACAACAGGTGTAGGCATGGTAGTAGATGTGGTGGCTGGAGCGTTTGTTGAAGTATTTGCTTGGTTAGATTGACCAAACGGTGGTGGAATAGTTTCAATCATATTTGGATCTTGATTTTAAAAACTAGAACGGTTTTTAGAAAGGTTTTATAAATCAAACCGCTCTGATACCAATTGAAAGTCCCAAAATACGATTATTGTTGAAACTAAGACACGAAAACAATAACACACAATAGATATACTTTTCAAACGAGTAATCCTTTATTAACTATTATCAACAAAGTATTACAAAGTGTTATGAATACACCTGTTGAATAACAACAAGAAATGAACCCTAGAACAAGTAAACTTGATTCGAGACTCAAGTTTACAAGTGAACCAACGAGTCGCTGATGGACAGCTGAGGCCTCAGTGGTTCAAGTGGGAGAAAGAACTTAGATAAAGATTCCAAGCACAAGGGTTGAATCTTAACTTCTTTCTCATCCCCTATTTATAGTGGTACGAGGTTGTATCCTTAGTGGGGGTAGTTGATACGTGTCATCTTCTGAATGGAAGAGTACAACGTATTAAATGCATGTCCAAATCGAGACATGCCTTTAACTACTTTAGGTAAACAGTTCTGCCAACTGTTCACCTTTGTCCCACTAGGTCGTACTAGGCATTGACTTTGAATCTCTTGTTTTGTCCCGCTCAAAACACTTGTAAGATTCTCCCGCCTAAACTATAAGGGGTTGGATAAGCTTTGCTTGATCCAAGTCTCTAGGGTTCTTAAGTGATCTCTGAGTGTTGTCAACTCAGAGATCCTTGAACACCAGTGCATTCCTTTGACATCCCAGCTATCCATAATCGCTGGTGAGTCTGACTTCAGATTGTCTTCGACTTCTCTGACGTTGTCTTTGACTTGAATGATCCTGGTGTGCCAGCTGAGGCTTTGCCTTCCACTGGTCTAGTCTCTGTCGCTGGTCCTCTCAGCGACCTTTCAACACTTAGTCTAATTTAAACAAATCTAGACAGGGCCATAGTTAAAACTTTCATTGGCCCAACAGAAAGTCAAACATTATTATTCTGAGTAGTTTGTTAGGATATGCATGAGATATGTTAGGAAAGGATATGCATATCATAAGTTACACGTTTTGATTTAATGTAGTATTAGGGTTTCCTTGTAGTATAAAAGGAACCATTGGCAAGAGGGTTAGACACACCTTCATAAAACATTATTCATTTCATATTAATAGTAGAAATCCTTAGTAAGGATCAAGTTATTTAGTTATTTTGTTTCTTCTTGTTCATAGTATTTGTATTCCGCACTTATACTGTGTGTTTCATCTAGAGTGTCTCTGTAACACCCCATTTTGGAAATGGAAATATCACAGTAATTATGGCGTGTCATCAAAGCATACAAGGTAAAATGTCTAAACATTACTTGACCATAAAAAGGAAAATACCGGAATCAAACATCGGTAGTCCAAAAGTAAAGCTCATCACACACAAACATAGTATAACGAAGGAAAGGACTAAACAATGTCCAAAGCATAAGTATCAATAGAAAGGGAATGCATAATGTAAAGAAGGCTAGACAGCTTCCAGTCCATATGCACGTACTCTTAGTGTCTACGAGCGTCCCTGAGTACCTGACGTTTTGGGAACATAGAAAAGGAAAACGGCAGAGCAAATACGCTCAGTGCACGGATGTACAATAAAGCATGAATAGGATAAGCATATAACATAATAACAGCGGAAGAAAACTAAGTCCCGGGTAACCTGGTTAAGTCTTAAATAAACTGGTTTTATAATTTGAAAGTCTTATGTTTATCTTACAAAAACTGTTTGTCATATTTTACCATTAGCCAATATAGGTCATGAAAATCCACCGTGCACGAATACTTGGAGGGGTGACCTCATCATGCAAATTAGAGGGGCTGCCTCTAATTTAATATACTGGTTTTTGGGTAGGAGGGATCAGCTCCTTGTGAAGGATGCAAGGCACACACCACATTCACCATGTAATCCTGAATAAAAACATGTAACTAGGATGCACCCATACGCCCCACATGATAAATATAAATAAATGGCCAAAAGCTGAAGGGGCACCACGAGCAATCACTCCGCCGTGGTGAATTCATAACATCAGTGCCTCCAATGTTATGGTTATGGTACCTCCATAACTAGGTGAAACTGGTCATGCATGTATATGGCTATAGGTAATCATAATTAAACATAAGCAATCAAACACATAACTTATACTACGGGAAAACAGTTGGCTGCATACGGGGAATCCTAATAAGGAAAGAATGTCCATACTGAAAGGACGGGAATCCGTACCTTATGTCCAGTGAACGAGAAAGATGAACTACGAGGAATCCTACTTCCGAATCACTAGTGCTACATAAATACGTACATGAATAAGTATCTGCTTACTAAATACATAGATGGTTTTATGTCATGTCTTAGCTTATTTTATGTGTTCTTACCATGTTTTACTGTTTAAAGCCTTAAACTGTATTAAATCTTATATTCTGTTTAATCTGATTAAGTATTTCTGGTATTTCATGTGTTATTATACTTACTGTGTAATAATAAGTAACTTTAAAAAATTACAGGTTTCCTAAAATAGAAAGTTTCCAAAAATAGAAAGTTTCCAAAAATAGAAAGTTTCCAAAAGTAGAAAGTTTCCAAAAATAGAAAGTTACCAAAAATAGAAAGTTTCCAAAAATAGAAAGTTTCCAAAAATAGAAAGTTTCCAAAATAGAAAGTTTCCAAAAATAGATTTACTGCTTAAAATAGATAAGTTTCTAAAAATAGAAAGTTTCCATAAATAGATTTGCTGCCTTAATTAAATAAGTTTCCATAAATAGATTAGCTGCCTTAAATAAATAAGTTTCTAAAAATAGCTGGTTTCCATAAATAGATTAGCTGCCTTATTTAATTAAGTTTCTAAAAATAGAAAGTTTCCATAATTAGAAATAAGCTGGTTAAATAAGCTAAGTATATAAGCCTAAGTGTTTTCCATGATTATTTTCTAAGTCATATGGTATATTGTATAGTTTAATAATTATTTCATGTAATTTAATTAAACTATAGGTTATAATATTTAATTAAAGTATAACATGTTTTTAATTAAATAAGTTAAATACTTAGGTTAAAATATGTATTATTATATATTAATAATATAACCTAAGTCATGTTAATTAATTAATTATATCCATGGTTTTAAAATAATTAATTAATTATAAGTCTTAAATATATAAATACTTAGGTTAAAATAATTTCATGATTATTAATAATTAAATAACCTAAGTCATATTATTAAATTAATCACATCTTTTATTAATTTAATTTTAACATAAGTTCATAACATAAAAAAAAACTAACATATACCATGAACTGGATCTAGGCTAAAAACATGAACCAGACATGAATCGACACTGTACCCCGAACCAACTCGGGGTACCCCGTGTTTCCCTTGCTGCCGTGGGACCCACACGTACCAACCAAGACCATATGGTCTTGGTGGTGGTCGGCTTGGCAAACCGAAACCCCCTCGGGGTCGGTTGCAGCCTGCGGCCAAAACAAAACACCCCTTAAAACGACCCTTTGATTTAATTAATCACCAAAACATGTTAGATATATGATTAATTATTATATTTTTATAAAACATCACATGTTCATAATTAATAAAAAGATTAAATTAAAAGAAAAGGTTTAAAAAGGTTTTACCGAATTCGTGGATCAAGAGAACGAAGAACAAACACGATCAATCACCAATTCTTCAAGATCAAAGATCAACAAATTACCTTGTATGGTGATTTATGGGTGGCGGCACAAAGAGAAGGAGGAAGGACGGTTTTTAGGTTTTTCTTAAAAATCTTCTGTAAGTTTATTTTGTGTAGTGTAAAACAAATAAACCCCCTTTAGTAAATTTGACAATGGGCTTGGCCCATTGCCCTTGTTTGGCCGCGGGTAGGGACCCCCACATGGGGTTCCCGTACCTTTTTCCGTGTCTCGTTATTTAGTTACTCGTTTGTGATTATTTAAGTTCGTGTTTTAAATGTTCTCGTTACGTAAATACCGTGATCTAATATATTTAATTACGCTCGTAATAAATATATATACGTAATTAATAATAGTTCGTGTTTTAATTACGTTCATGATTTCATGATCGCATGTTCGTGATTAATTATTGTTAAATAATTATTACGTGATCGTGCATATAAAATACTTATCGTGTTCTAACACGTACGTAATACGTAAACTCCTAACACGTACTCGTAATCATGCTATATTAGGAAAGTTTTAACTAGTACGTACGATCCTAAGGGTACTATGCATGGTAAAAGCATGCGGGTTTTACAACTCTTCCCCCCTAAAAAGAATAATTCGTCCCCGAATTATAGATAAAGTAAACTGGAAAAGAAGAACATACCCGAATACAAAATATGAAATGAGGGTAAGAAGCCCGGATAGACTCCTCCGTTTCCCAAGTGGCTTCCCGCTCGGTATGATCCCTCCATAGAATTTTGACGAATGGAATCGTCTTCTTTCTCATGACTCGTTCTTGTCTGTCAAGAACTCGTTCGGGTTCTACTATAAAAGTGAGATCTTCACGTATCTGTTCTAGTGGATATTGAACCATGTGAAGGGGATGATACTGGTACCCTCTGAGTAAGGACACATGAAACACATTGTGCACATGCGAAAGCTGCGGAGGTAACGCCAATCGGTAAGATACTTCACCGACTCGTTCAATGATATCAAACGGTCCGATGAAACGAGGACTGAGCTTCCCTTTAATCCCGAAGCGTCTAACACCACGTGCCGGCAAAACCTTAAGGAAGACGTGATCCCCTACGTTAAAGTGTATATCCCTACGATGCTTATCGGCGTAACTCTTCTGACGTGACCGTGCCTCCTGAATTTTCTGCTTAGCTACTGCGATCTTCTCATTGGTCATCTCTATGATTTCCGGTCCTTCGAGTGTTCGCTCGCCAGCCTGATCCCAGCAGATTGGGGCGCGACACTTCCTGCCATACAACATCTCAAATGGAGCACACTTGATACTTGCGTGCCAACTGTTGTTGTATGCCTCCACCAAACAGATGTATTCGTCCCAATCACCCGTCCATTCCAACGCACATGACCTCAACATATCTTCCAATGTCTGGATGGTTCGCTCCGACTGTCCGTCCGTTTGAGGGTGAAAAGCCGTGCTAGGCTTAATTGTGTAACCCAAGCTTTTTGCAGACTTTTCCAAAAGCGCGAAGTGAATCGAGGATCTCTGTCTGAGACGATGCTGGATGGTGCACCGTGGAGTCTCATGATCTCTCGTCTATACGTATCTGCGAGTTTACTTACCGGATCTTCCTTGCGGATCGGTAAGAAATGAGTTGATTTGGTAAGTCGGTCAACGATAACCCAAATTGCATCGTGCTTCCTTTTAGTAGGCGGAAGACCGGTAACAAAATCCATGGTGATTTTGTCCCACTTCCACTCTGGAATATCTAACGGTTGAAGGAGACCGCCAGATCGCTGATGCTCGATCTTAACCTGCTGGCAGGTAAGGCATTTGGGGACGTAAGTGGCCACATCCTGTTTCATACCACTCCACCAAAAGTACTGTTTGATGTCATGGTACATCTTAGTCGAACCAGGATGTATCGAGAATGGGGAGCTGTGAGCTTCAGCTAACAAAGCTTCTCGGAGTTCTTGGTCATCAGGAACACAAAGTCTAGTGCCCTGCCATACGATACCATCTACATCTACTCTGAATTATGTCTGCTTCTCCAAATTCTGTACTATCGCCCAGATTTCTCCATCATCCTTCTGAGCTTCCTTGATCTTAGATAGTAACTCGGGTTCTACTCTAAGATTAGCCCAGTAACCGTGTTGTCCACGTACCATGATCTCGATGTCTAGTCGCTCCAAGTCTCCGATGACTTCCTCTTCGATTTTAATGCCGTTGATCATTCCGGACTTCCTGCTAAGAGCATCTGCTACTACATTTGCCTTTCCAGGATGATACTGTAGATTAATGTCATAATCCTTCAACAGCTCTAACCATCTCCTCTGCCTCATGTTCAATTCACGCTGAGTGAAGATATACTTCAAGCTCTTGTGGTCCGTGAAAATGTCACATGATTCTCCATATAAGTAGTGTCTCCATATCTTCAATGCAAACACGACTGCAGCAAGTTCCAGATCGTGCGTGGGGTAATTTTCTTCATAAGGCTTAAGCTGTCGTGAAGCGTACGCGATCACTTTCCCATGTTGCATGAGAACACAACCAAGTCCCTTCCCCGATGCATCACTGTAGATTTGAAATCCACCCGTACCAGATGGTAGAATAAGAATAGGTGCAGATACTAGCTTCTGCTTCAGGTCTTCAAAGCTCTTCTCTCGATCTTCAGTCCAGACGAATTTCTCCCCTTTCTGCATCAGTTTGGTCAATGGTAGTGCTAGGCGGGAAAAGTTCTCCACGAACCTACGGTAATAGCCAGCTAAGCCTAAGAAACTGCGGACTTCCGTCGCTGATGTCGGCCTTGGCCACTTAGTAATGGCCTCAACCTTCGCTGGATCCATAGTGATTCCTTCTGCTGATACAATGTGACCTAAGAATGCCACCTTGTCTAACCAGAACTCACACTTGGAGAATTTAGCATACAACTGCTTCTGGCGAAGAATCTGTAGTACTGTACGAAGATGGTCTTCGTGTTCCTCCTTGGACTTTGAGAAAATCAGGATGTCATCGATGAAAACAATGACGAACTTGTCCAGAAATTCATGGAAGATTCTGTTCATCAGATCCATGAACACTGCTGGAGCATTTGTCAGGCCAAATGGCATAACTACAAACTCGTAGTGGCCATAGCGGGTACGAAAGGCAGTCTTAGCGATGTCCTGCTCCTTGACCCGTAGCTGATGATAGCCTGACCTAAGATCGATATTGGAGAAGTGTTTGGCCCCTTGGAGTTGGTCAAACAGATCGTCAATGCGTGGTAGTGGATATCTATTCCGAATGGTAATCTTGTTGAGCTCGCGATAGTCTATGCAAAGACGCATACTGCCGTCCTTCTTCTTAACAAACAAGACCGGTGCGCCCCATGGAGATGCGCTCGGTCGAATGAAACCTCGTTCAAGAAGTTCTTGCAGTTGATCCTTCAGCTCCTTCAGCTCTATGGGAGCCATGCGATAAGGAGCCTTGGAGATTGGTTCAGCTCCTGGAATCAGCTCGATACTGAATTCCACTTCTCGTGCAGGTGGTATGCCCGGAAGTTCTGCTGGAAACACGTCTTGGAATTCCGACACTATTGGTTGATCCTGAATCAATGGAGATTCAACATCCATGTCGTGGACCGTAGCTAGATAACCCTCGCAGCCATGTGACAGTAGTGCACGCGCTTGTAGGGTGGATATGACTTGTACAGACCGTCTGGGTATGAACCCGTTATGAATGTACTCTGGTGCATTGACATCACCGAAGATAACTCGATATGAATGGCAGTCTATGGTAGCATGATACTTGGATAGCCAATCCATGCCCAAAATCATGTAGAAGTCATTCATGTCCAGCGGAAGTGCGTCGACAGGTCGAACCTTATCATCAAATTCTAGGGGAAGACTCTTGTATACATGGGTGATTAATACAGAGTCCCTCAAAGGCGTGGAAATAGTAAGCCTACTTTCTAATGGCAAGGGAGGCATCCTAATGTTCTTAGCATAAGCAGTAGAAATAACCGAGTGAGTAGCACCCGTATCGAAAAGAACACATGCAGCGCGACCATACATATACAAGATTCCAGTGATGGTACCTGTAGACTTGTTGGCCTGGTTTCGAGATGTCGTGTAGACACGCCCAGCAGTAGGAGGCGGCTTGGTATCAGCATGTCCCGATGTACCCTCCATCTCGCCCTTACGGCAATCCTTCATAATATGGCCAGGAAGACCACACTTGAAGCACGCATCAGTATTACGGCGACATGGTCCTGGATGCCTACGGTGGCACGTAGAGCAAAGAGGATGAGTGTATCCTCCAGCAGGTGCTCTGGCTGGCTGAGGACCTGATAAAAACAGTTTACATAAGACATGATAGTTGGGTACAAAGGACGAAGCGGATAATCGTAAGGTTGAATACCAGTGATAGCTGGACGGCTAGGTTGCGAACCTCTCTGGTTCTGGTCCCTACCGTTTCCATGGTTCCTGGTAGAAGTTTGCTAAAGTGTCAGAATATGAGTTATAACATAAAACATAAGGAATTTCGTAAGTATTAGGACCTGCTATTGTTGGAGTGCCCGGCGTTGTTACGGTAATTGTCATTACCGCCACGCCTATCCGTAGCAGAACGATCGTTAGTCTGACCGTTTCCCTTGGGCTGATGAGGCTGCTGCTGAGTAGCCGGCTGAGACCGGTCCCCAATTTTCTGCCTGGAAGATACCATTAAAGAGATGAATAATTGACATATGGAAAGTATACGGATTGGTCACCGCTTTAATACGAATGTTTACCTCTTGTCGGGTCTTTCAGCTTCCCCGAACTCATCCCTCTCCTGCAGCATCTCCAGTTTTCGTGCTGCATCGGCCACTTGTGCTACAGTGTTGAACGTAGCACACACCAGATTGTTTGCGACCGATGTGCGAAGAGCCCATCTGAAGTGATGTGCCTGCTCTTCAGGAGTACCTGCTGCCGCACCAAGGAAACCAGCCAAGCGAAGAAAGCACTGCATAAACTCGTTGCTATTCTCCCCAGCTCTCTGTCGGATCCCATGGTACTCTCTCTTGAGCTTGTCCTGCTCAGCCTTGGGAAAGAACTGCTCCATCACCCTGTCCTTGAACTGAGCCCAAGTCAAACCAGCAACCCACTCATCACCACCTTCAGATTGCATCAATGCTAACTGTAACACCCCCAATTTTTATACAACTTGATACAGCGGAAGACTAGTTGGTGTTACGGGATAGCACATTACTCACATCATAGACAACGCATAAAAATCGCGTCGTTTATTTATAAAGCATTTCCATTCAATAATATCAAAGTTACATCAGTCCCAAGTCATTACATTTCATACAAGTTTTACAAAGTATTTGAATGGAAAATATTGTTTAAGTGCGGGCCATGAATTCTTGTCGTCTTCCCGAGAATTACCTTCAAGTACCTGAGATAAAACATGTTAAAAGAAAAGGGTCAACGATAACGCCGAGTGAATTCATAGTGTTTAATAATTTCCATCAATATAATATCAGTATAAAATTATTACTGAAAATCATTTTGTACAAATCATTTTGATAGGCCATGAAATAGCCAAAATCATTTTATACAAATCCTTATCGAAAATCATAATATAGGCATTTGCCTTAAAAATCATTATACGAATCATTATCGTTAAAAACACCATACAATACGTTTTTGCAACGTTGTATAGATTAAATAAAACCATTATATGAATATGGTTATAAAAAGCCTTAAAAATCATTATACGAGCCAATGTCGTAAAAACGTCATACAATACGTCTTACGACGTTGTATGAAAATAAAACCGTTATATGAGTATGGTTATGAAAACCAGAACACGAACATAATATCAATAGTATGACCCCGTATTGCTAGTCAGGCAATACTTCGTAATTCGATGCGTCTAATAGTATTTCGTTAGTTTTGGATTATTACAAGCCGCATGACATTGTTACCTTACTAAACCAAAACGGGTAGCTAACCCGATACCAATTTTGCCCATCTAAAGTAGCGTATCGTCACAAAGGTCACGCTATTGGAAATCTTCTCATACATAAATTCGCTTACCAATCAATGTGGCACGACGGGGATCAACCGACAAAACCCGAACTATAGGGCATACGGACATTAACAAGTTAAATAAACATATTGGACTAATAAATGGACTAAGTAGGATAAAAACTTGTAAAAAGAATCTATTGGGCTTAACCCATTTAGGCCCAACTTGGAAAGTATACATACTGATAATATAGGTACAAAATGGATTAAAATAAGTTAAATAACTTATAATAAGCTTATTGGGCTTAAGACACGTAAACGGGTAAAACTAGTAAACTAGTATAAAAGTTATCGACATATAACACTAAAAGGAGTAAACGAGAATATGTAAACCCACTTGATCATCATATATATATAATCATCATATGTATACATAGATGTTATTTTTATAAAGTCATTGGACAAACGTCTAAGACCGAGTATTGTTTGTCTAGGTTTCCGTGATTGAAGCACGTACCGTACGTCCGAATTACCGATAACCCGCCTTCCCATATCAACGTGAGTTCATAGCCTCGCACTCTTTTAAATGTTTTTATAAATGTTTTATAAACCCGCGAGGGAGATAACATGTTAGTTTTATAAAATAGGACACCATTTGTCCCGATTGTTTGTTTATTGATTTTTGGAACCGAATGATTGAATGACCCGATGGTATGACCCGATAAATGATTAATGGACCCGATAGATGAAATTAAATGGATTATTAAAGTTAGGTTATGTCACTAAAAGTCCCATTAGCATGAATTGTGAACTACCGGGAGTTGGTAGACGCTTATGCATTTAATAGTACTATTTGGGGACGATCACCCCAGTTCGCGCCTTGACGGTTGATCCCCGTCGTGCCACATTGATTGGTAAGCGAATTTATGTATGAGATGATTTCCAATAGCGTGACCTTTGTGACGACACGCTACTTTAGATGGGCAAAATTGGTATCGGGTTAGCTACCCGTTTTGGTTTAGTAAGGTAACAATGTCATGCGGCTTGTAATAATCCAAAACTAACGAAATACTATTAGACGCATCGAATTACGAAGTATTGCCTGACTAGCAATACGGGGTCATACTATTGATATTATGTTCGTGTTCTGGTTTTCATAACCATACTCATATAACGGTTTTATTTTCATACAACGTCGTAAGACGTATTGTATGACGTTTTTACGACATTGGCTCGTATAATGATTTTTAAGGCTTTTTATAACCATATTCATATAATGGTTTTATTTAATCTATACAACGTTGCAAAAACGTATTGTATGGTGTTTTTAACGATAATGATTCGTATAATGATTTTTAAGGCAAATGCCTATATTATGATTTTCGATAAGGATTTGTATAAAATGATTTTGGCTATTTCATGGCCTATCAAAATGATTTGTACAAAATGATTTTCAGTAATAATTTTATACTGATATTATATTGATGGAAATTATTAAACACTATGAATTCACTCGGCGTTATCGTTGACCCTTTTCTTTTAACATGTTTTATCTCAGGTACTTGAAGGTAATTCTCGGGAAGACGACAAGAATTCATGGCCCGCACTTAAACAATATTTTCCATTCAAATACTTTGTAAAACTTGTATGAAATGTAATGACTTGGGACCGATGTAACTTTGATATTATTGAATGGAAATGGTTTATAAATAAACGACGCGATTTTTATGCGTTGTCTATGATGTGAGTAATGTGTTATCCCGTAACACCAACTAGTCTTCCGCTGTATCAAGTTGTATAAAAATTGGGGGTGTTACAGTTTGGTACCAGAGCTCTCGTTATAGAGAACGAAAGATTTTTAAAACTAAGGTTTTGAATAAAACTTTTCAAAATCTTTTAACTATAAACATTTTTCTAAAAATGTCTAAAAATCTTTTGACTATAACGGTGCCGAAGAATTCCCGAGTTACCGACAAGGCCAAGACTGAGAAGTGTTATTTTAATATATATACACTTGGATTATATATATATATATATATGATGTAATTTTATTACATGATTGATTGATGATTATTTTGATTTTTATACGAGGTATTTATACGACGTAGATTGTCACAAGAAACCCTAACTCCCCTAGTAAATTAATCGAAGCTATTCTCGTAGGAATTCTAGCTATCCTAGATCTAAACCAAGTTGTGGACATTTATGATCCCAACAAATGGTTGATATTCGTAGAAATGTAGATAGTAGTTGAATGTGATATTGAAAAAGAATTGGCAAGATTAAAACTGATATCGATGTCATGACGATCTTTCCTTATAGAATGGAGTTTGACAAAACATTACCACCTAGAAAGATGTCATCTGATTCGTTGTCATCCAATTCTTAAATTGAAATCGAAAGGGTGAATGTTGCACTTGAGGCTGTTATTGGAACCATTACCCAAAAGCCTCATGCCACTAATACCTTTCCGAGAAGTATAATTGAATGTGTGAGTCATCCCATACTAGTGACTCATTTGATAATTGTTGTTGTAAGAGCTAATAGGATTGGAAATTAAGTGTTGATTTATATTGAGATTGTATTGCCTTTACAAGGCCGAAGAATAAGGTTGTAAGTGTTGGAAAATAAGGTAGGATATCGAATTGAGTATAAAATTGGTTGGAACTTGAATAAAGTAAAATTTAACCCGTATGGAATATGAGATTATTAATAGAAATTATTAAGTCATGTGATTGAATTATAAGGTTTTAATTGATTGTTGATTCGTGTTAAGGGTTGTTCCTAGGCCATTGTCCACTAACGAGGATGCCCAGTGTCCAATAAATAAATTGAAGAAATCTTCTTCTGAATTGGGACCGATGGATCTTCCGGGACAGGTGGGACACCTAATGAATCTTGTAGATTAGTATTCATTGAGGTATCTTTTAAAAATAATCCCTAACTTAACTGAGATATCAGTTGGTAGGATGAGTTCAGAGAATTGTATGACATAGCGACACGTAATGTGTTACGGTACAATTTTGACTTGTTTATGATTAATGAAAAGACTACCTTTGATTGCTAAATTCTACATTTATCGATGTTATCTATCCTTTATTGCTTCATCCTAATGCTCGCATTAGTGATGCAACCATTGAACAAGTACTCATCTCGAATTGAGTTACGTTGTGAATCATTCTTCGTGAGTGCCATCGAGGTCATGAACCTCATGATTATTTGGCTAAGCTCATTTCCTATCATATTGTAGTTAGTTCTTGGTGAACAAGCTTTCATCACTCTTTTGCAGATCACTCATGGTTTTTATAAAATAAAACAGTATCAATTGAGGAAATTGAATTTTCATCACTATAAGGATTATTCAAAGTGAGATTTATAAGTGATTGTTATCAAAATGAAGTTGTTTATAAAGTACCTTGGAAAACCTAATTGTTTTCATAACAAAGAAAATCTTTGTAAATATATTCTTGATTCTTATCTAAGAATTAAGCATGAAAATGATTTTACTATAAACATGGATGATAAAATTTTGACGAACTGAGTATTGCATCGTTAATCTTGAAATTGTATATAGTTGCGCGCCTACATACAATTTGGAATGGACTATGCAAGACTGATTAGTAGTCACCATAAAACCAATGAATAAACACTACATTTTCTTTGAAGATTGTGAAATATTAAATTTTATGAGATCTGCAAGAAGTGAAAAATAAGGACATAATGTTAGGGACACCTACATATGTGCCTGTAACACCTATTCTTCTGAGTCGAATTTACTCATCTGTGAAATTTGTCTTATTTGACAATTGATATTCCGTTCTTGTCCAATTCTCCCGTAGTGAGATTCTTAGGAAAAGTATCTGATTACCGAGTGTTGATACCCGACTGCATGTATTGACGTTCTTATCATTTATTATGATTTGATTTCATTTGAATGACTTGGGTAACGATCCGAGGAGCTTTCGAATGCGTACTCAAATTATGAAAACATGGGATATATTCATATTCGTTAAATGTTTTCGTCTGTATCTGATTTGAAATTCCATCGCGTAGATTATGCGTTGACCTTACTCTTTTAAGGTTAGTGATGTATCCTAATATCCCTGAATTTGTGAAGGATTATGAGTTATTATTAGTCTTTTGAGAACTTCACATCTTATCGACGGCAATGAAACTGGAGTGTTGATGGTGCCAGTAGAATGGATTGATTGATTATGACATGACGACATTGTCTTAATTGATGGGAACTCGAGTAGAATTTCCCTAAATGATAAGATGTTGATTATCAAAAGTGATCTAAATAATTCTTGACGGATGCCCGTATCCTGGATTTAGACTTGAGATTATACCGTGAATGGTTGTGAACTAGTTATAGATATTATAATCTAGAGAGAACCTAATATGAATTTATTAAAAGATGTTTATCTTATCTGAAACTTTAGGAGGTATTTGTTGGTGAATTACCTAGACTTTCGCCATTAAGGCAAGTTGAAATTAGTATTGATTATATTCCCGGTGCTGCATCTGTGGCGTGTGCACTGTACGTCAGCACCATCTAAATTAAAGGAATTACCGTACAACTGAGAGAGTTGTCGGAGAAAGATATTTTTATACCAAGCCTGTCATTATGAAGAGCTATGGTGTTATCATTCCTTATATTTATAGATTACTATAAACTGAGTAAATTGACAATCGAAAACAATATCCATAACTCGAAATGGAAGATTTGTTCGATCATTTACAAGGTTTTTGATCCTCAGCATGGTTATCATCAACTTCGCATCTGGGAAAAAGATTATGAATTCCAATCACTACATCCGATACTTGTAATGAACATTACGAGTTTCACGTGGTGACGTTTGGATTGACTAATACACATGTAGCAATCATAAATTTGGTGAATCACGTGTGTAGGCTGTAATTTGATAAATTCATGCTTGTGATCATTAAAGACCATTTATTTGTTTATAAGAATAAGAATGAGTTAATAATTATTTATAGATTGCCCTGAATTGGCTAAACAATGAAAACCTATACCTTAAATATTTAACATGTGATTAAGGACTTAATCCTTTATATTATTTGACCGTGTGATAATAGAAACTGGAATATACTGACTTTTCAAAAATTAGAAGTCATTTAAAATTTTAAGTTATACTAAAAAGAAAATGGAAATATATTTTGACAAATGTTTTAACAAAGGATTTTAAGGGATTATTCCCTTATACACAAACCATTTAACTAAACTTCTGTTTAGGGGTAAATGTTTGTGTATACTTCAAGATAACTTAAGAAGGATTGAGTAAAACCATTTATACCATAACCTGAAAACTTAAAACGACAAATTTTTGCTTTTTAACTACGAAAATTTTGACCAAAGTATAAACAAAGGTTTTTCGAACATTTACGAATCTTATTAATTATTTTTGATAAATCAACGAAAGTCTTGTTAATTAAACTCAAATTTATTTTGAACATTTTATATAATTGGTCGAACTAAGAAATTTAAAACTTTTACGTTTACGCTTCATAAAAATTAACTAATAAATATTTAATTAATTATAATAATTATCGATGCTTTAGACGACGAATTGAGTAAAACGGATAAAAATGATAGTGAAGACGAAACTGAAACATAGAAGATATGAAGAATTTTTTTTTAATAAATACGGTTGTGATATTTATTTCATCAGGAAGGTAAACGTAATTACTAACGCATAATATAGAAAGAATATCTGAATGAATTGTGGACATGATAATTATATCATCGTGAGAAGTGAATATAGATACCGACGCATTATGTATAAAAGATAAAGAACCAGTTAGGACATGTTCCTTAATAATAAAGGTGCAAAATAAATTGCCGAACGATATAAAAATAAACAATGTTTGTAAAAAGGATAATATAGATAATAAAAAGGGATTCACGACTAATATGAATCATTAAGATTGGAAAGCCGATGGCGTTAAATTTATAAAAGGCCACTCGTGGTTGCCTAAAAATAGAGGATTGTGAGATGTAGTCATATTGAAATCTTGTAAGTATAAGTATTATATGTATGTCATTTTTGACTAAAAGTATCTTTGTCTGAAGAAGTTGTACTGATGACGAATTATGAAGGCAGACATCGCCTCATACATTAGTAAACGTCTAGCTATCGCAAAGGTCATCATCTGAATTTGATTCGATTTGGGTCATCGTCGACAGACTGACCAAATCTGCTAATATCATTCTCGTTAATGATAAATGCAAAAGAGTTATGTAAACATAGCATGCATGTATCGATCATCTATATCAAGATCCTCGCTTCGCATCGAATTTCTAGAGATTTGCTCAGAAATCATTGAGAACGAACCTTGATGAGAGTACTATGTACCACCCCAAATCGAAGGGACGAGGTAAAGTAACGATACAAGGTAATATAAGTGCTGTTTTATGTTTGAATGATTGACCTTTGGTAATAGACCGTATAATCGTTTTCCTTTGGAGAGATTATCATTGATAATCATCGTATTAGGATCGAGATCGAATCTTGTTAGGATCTAAATATTAGAGCATCTGTAAGCAGAAGTTGAGATAAAGACATCCGACATACACCCACTGTGAGTTGGACATGTCTTTTAGGTTTAAGGTTCCTATGATGGCGAACCTAACCTTGCAAAATACCCGACCCGCGAGATCTGAAATGATTGTCGAAATTAGGATTTGATTATTGATAGCCGGTAGTGGGCAAGAGGTTATGTGAATGTGAAATGTAGATCTTGAAGTGCCAAATGGGTAGCGAAGTTATGCCACAAAATTTTTAAACTTGGAAAAATGAATTCATGATCTGACAAATCATGGGATATAAGTCCCCGTTGTATGGGACCATTGAGATGATGTAAAAGTTGGGATTGAAAGGCATATGAGCTGGATCTACCCTAGGACTTCAAGAACCGCGTGAATTAAGTTTCGTAAATCGAACTTGATGGAATATCTATCAAGTGAAAATCTGTCTGTTCTTAGTAAAGCTTAGATCGGCGAAAAGTTGCATTCATCAAAAACCCGTGAACATCATGGATAGAGAAGTAAGTCAACATTAAGCCTGATCTTATTCCCGTAGTTATGTTTGATTAAACTCGCGTATTGTAATTGCACTTGTGAGAAAAGACCGAGTGTGGAGGAAATACCCACATGGCTTTAACTCTATATGAAGCGAGTAGTAAGGTAAGATGATCTTTGAGGACAAAGATCCTGTTTAGGGGTAAATGTTGTGACAATCCGTCAATTTACGATTGATATTTTATTCTCAATATTTATTTGAAAACATTATTTTAATGTTACAAAATGAACTCACTTATTTTTGGGAAGAAATTTGGATTTACGTCTTGAAGTAGCATCGACTACGTTTAAACCGGAGGATTCAACGTTACGTGCTTACGTTTACATACACCGTCTTTGGTGACAGTCCGACATTTCAGAAAATAAATTTATCCGTAAATATTATTTTGGAGTTTAAATTTGTGTTAGTTCATAAACTCACAAATTTACGAGAAGAGATTAGGACTTACGATTTTATTTTAACGTCCTTTACGACTAAACCGGAAACCTTAGGATTACGTATTTACGTTTTCGAACTCCGTTTTTGATGAGACAATTTTTATTGGATTCGTTTTGTGACGTTGATTCATAATTTATAAAAACGTTTTTCGTAAAACGACCCGAGGGCACGCAAATCGAGGAAACTAGAATCGAGGAGTACCCGTAAATAAGTGGGATGAGACAAGTGGGACACTTGTCCCACCCCACTCCCAAAACCGGCCTTAAGTAGCTAACACCACTTAGGTGTCAAATTGTTAACTTACAACTTACACATGTAAGCTAAAGCTTACATTGTAAGCAACTTATATCAAAACCACAAACACAAACCATGGTTTTCATTTGCAACATGCAAACAACCATCAAAACTCTCTCTAATCTCTCTTTGCCGTCCCAAATACTCCACAAAACACTATCATTGATCAAAATTTAACCATAAACATGTGTTATAATTAACATATGTTAATCTCCATTCAAAAAGATGAAGATTGGTGCAACTTATAACATCCAAGGAGGAGTTTTCATGGAGTAGGAGGGCTGATTTTCCACAAGGAGTTCATGGAGTATGGTGGTCTTGAAGATGGTCTTGATGCATCCTAAGTTTCTCCATCCAAAACCATGTCAAACTCATAACCTACATCAAGTTGGTGGTATAAAGATTGTCCTCCTCATCTTCATGTTATTTTGATTATGTAAACATGTAATTTATTTCCTATTGTATATTTATATGATGATTATATGATGATAAAAATGTTATGTGGGGATTTGTTGTTGATAAACATGATTAAAAAGGTGAAAAACCATATGAAACAAGGTTAAAATCTTGATTAATTTACATGGCTGTATAAAACAGTAAGTAAACAGGTCATGGACTGATAAAATGATGAAGTAGAATGGAGTTACAGTAAGCTATGAGTCTGGTACACATGTGAGAGTTGGCCATGCAATGGAATCAAAATAATGAGTGAGATATGATCAAAACAAGTTTAGGGTACAAATCTGAAGTTACTGTTTTGGACGATTTTTAGAAAATACTTAAAGATGATTCAACAGTAGCTATAGAAGAGTTAAATGTAGCACATATCATGTAGTTTATGTGATAAAAATTTGAGCTTCTAATTCATTATAGAACTCTAGATATGTTAAAAATGGTGAACATGAAGTTAAAAATCAGATTTTTGGAAATTAAAGAATAATACTATTATATAAGCACTCATATTTTAATATATAAAATGTAAAATAAAAACCCACTAACTAATAAAACTTATTTATATAAATGTATAAAAGGTTAATTAAATGGGTAAATTATATAAATGGTGGTAAAATAATATTTATAAGTAATAAAAACTATAAACATGATTTTTACGACTTTTTCGGCTATTGCCGTAAAATTAACGTTTTTGTTAAATAAAACTTAGATGGTTGGACCCGTCTAATGAAAACTTTATAAAACCTATATACTTATATATAGACATGTATAACAAGTAAAAACCGACAAAACCCGAACTATAGGGCATACGGACATTAACAAGTTAAATAAACATATTGGACTAATAAATGGACTAAGTAGGATAAAACTAATAACTCATAATTCTTTCACAATTTCAGGGATATTAGGATACACAACTACTATTAAAAGAGTAAGGCCAACGCATAATCTATGCGAGAGAATTTCAAATCAGATACTGACGAAAACATTTAACGAATATGAATATATCCCATGTTTTCATAATTTGAGTACGCATTCGAAAGCTCCTCGGATCGTTACCCAGGTCATTCAAATGAAATCAAATCAAAAGAAATGATAGGAACGTCGATACATCCAGTCGGGTATCAACACTCGGTAATCAAATACTTTTCCTAAGAATCTCACTACGGGAGAATTGGACAAGAAAGAATTGTCAATCGTCAAATAAGACAATTTCCACAGATGAGTAAATTCGACTTAGAAGAATAGATGCTACAGGTACATATGTAGGTGTCCCTAACACTATATCCCTATTTGCTAACCACCAGTTGAGTACATCGCCTTCGAACCGATAGCATGCCAACCTCGCCTTGTATGCGGGGTCACAGCCCATAGCGTTGAAAATCTTCTCGATGTGAGCCAACCAGCTTTCAGCATCGCTGAGGCTATCTGTCTTCTGAAAAGCTCGAGGGCGGAGCTTGTTGAATCTCTCCAGCCATACTGCTAATGTCACTGGAGGAGAAGGAGGAGATGGCTGATTGTGCTGCTGATTGTTGGCAGCTTGAACTTCAGCCCGGATGTCATTCCTCAGTTGAGGAAGCAAGGCTTGCATGGCAGCCTGAATTGCAGCATTGAGCTGCTCCTGTTCGCGTGTGAGAACCATCTGACAGTATAACATAAAACATATGATTAAACAGTTCAAACATAAAATATAAATATATAAATGAAAAAAGTTTTATACTAAAATTTCACGAGAAAAATTTTATGCAAGAAAATTTTGTGTATGAATGCATGATGCGGTTTTATGAAAACTTTTGTATGCTCGAGAGTGAACGCCTCTGGTCAGTTCACCCAAAACAAAAGACATAGCGAGGGGACGCCTATGGGTCGGTCCCAAATCTAAAAGTTTCGATAAAACACATGCGACTAAATAGGGCCAGTCCTGTACCAACCATTACTTAGTCAAAAACCCTGCAACAATGACATGTATATGTATGCTTAAAAATGATGAATGCATGAAAACAACTGTCAGTTCTAGGAAGACCGGAGTGACTACCCACTAATCACAGGTCATATTTGAGAGCCTACAGGTCGAAGCCTTGGCTCTGATACCATAATTGTAACACCCCATTTTGGAAATGGAAATATCACAGTAATTATGGCGTGTCATCAAAGCATACAAGGTAAAATGTCTAAACATTACTTGACCATAAAAAGGAAAATATCGGAATCAAACATTAGTAGTCCAAAAGTAAAGCTCATCACACACAAACATAGTATAACAAAGGAAAGGACTAAACAATGTCCAAAGCATAAGTATCAATAGAAAGGGAATGCATAATGTAAAGAAGGCTAGACAGCTTCCAGTCCATATGCACGTACTCTTAGTGTCTACGAGCGTCCCTGAGTACCTGCCATTTTGGGAACATAGAAAAGGAAAACGGCTGAGCAAATACGCTCAGTGCACGGATGTACAATAAAGCATGAATAGGATAAGCATATAACATAATAACAGCAGAAGAAAACTAAGTCTCGAGTAACCTGGTTAAGTCTTAAATAAACTGGTTTTTTAGTTTGAAAGTCTTATGTTTATCTTATAAAAACTGTTTGTCATATTTTACCATTAGCCAATATAGGTCATGAAAATCCACCGTGCATGAATACTTGGAGGGGTGACCTCATCATGCAAATTAGAGGGGCTGCCTCTAATTTAATATACTGGTTTTTGGGTAGGAGGGATCAGCTCCTTGTGAAGGATGCAAGGCACACACCACATTCACCATGTAATCCTGAATAAAAACATGTAACTAGGATGCACCCATACGCCCCACATGATAAATATAAATAAATGGCCAAAAGCTGAAGGGACGCCACGAGCAATCACTCCGCCGTGGTGAAGTCATAACATCAGTGCCTCTAATGTTATGGTTATGGTACCTCCATAACTAGGTGAAACTGGTCATGCATGTATATGGCTATAGGTAATCATAATTAAACATAAGCAATCAAATACATAACATATACTACGGGAAAACAGTTGGCTGCATACGGGGAATCCTATTAAGGAAAGAATGTCCATACTGAAAGGACGGGAATCCGTACCTTATGTCTAGTGAACGAGAAAGATGAACTGCGAGGAATCCTACTTCCGAATCACTAGTGCTACATAAATACGTACATGAATAAGTATTTGCTTACTAAATACATAGCTGGTTTTATGTCATGTCTTAGCTTATTTTATGTGTTCTTACCATGTTTTACTGTTTAAAGCCTTAAACTGTATTAAATCTTATATTCTGTTTAATCTGATTAAGTATTTCTGGTATTTCATGTGTTATTATACTTACTGTGTAATAATAAGTAACTTTCCAAAAATAGCAGGTTTCCTAAAATAGAAAGTTTCCAAAAATAGAAAGTTTCCAAAAATAGAAAGTTTCCAAAAATAGAAAGTTGCCAAAAATAGAAAGTTTTCAAAAATAGAAAGTTTCCAAAAATAGAAAGTTTCCAAAAATAGAAAGTTTCCAAAAATAGATTTACTGCTTAAAATAGATAAGTTTCTAAAAATAGAAAGTTTCCATAAATAGATTTGCTGCCTTAATTAAATAAGTTTCCATAAATAGATTAGCTGCCTTAAATAAATAAGTTTCTAAAAATAGCTGGTTTCCATAAATAGATTAGCTGCCTTATTTAATTAAGTTTCTAAAAATAGAAAGTTTCCATAATTAGAAATAAGCTGGTTAAATAAGCTAAGTATATAAGCCTAAGTGTTTTCCATGATTATTTTCTAAGTCATATGGTATATTGTATAGTTTAATAATTATTTCATGTAATTTAATTAAACTATAGGTTATAATATTTAATTAAAGTATAACATGTTTTTAATTAAATAAGTTAAATACTTAGGTTAAAATATGTATTATTATATATTAATAATATAACCTAAGTCATGTTAATTAATTAATTATATCTATGGTTTTAAAATAATTAATTAATCATAAGTCTTAAATATATAAATACTTAGGTTAAAATAATTTCATGATTATTAATAATTAAATAACCTAAGTCATGTTATTAAATTAATCACATCTTTTATTAATTTAATTTTAACATAAGTTCATAACATAAAAAAAACTAACATATACCATGAACCGGATCTAGGCTAGAAACATGAACCGGACATGAATCGACACCGTACCCCGAACCAACTCGGGGTACCCCGTGTTTCCCTTGCTGCCGTGGGACCCACACGCACCAATCAAGACCATATGGTCTTGGTGGTGGTCGGCTTGGTAAACCGAAACCCCCTCGGGGTCGGTTGCAGCCTGCGGCCAAAACAAAACACCCCTTAAAACGACCCTTTGATTTATTTAATCACCAAAGCATGTTAGATCTATGATTAATTATTATGTTTTTATAAAAACATCACATGTTCATAATTAATAAAAAGATTAAATTAAAAGAAAAGGTTTAAAAAGGTTTTACCGAATTCGTGGATCAAGAGAACGAAGAACAAACACGATCAATCACCAATTCTTCAAGATCAAAGATCAACAAATCACCTTGTATGGTGATTTTTGGGTGGCGGCACAAAGAGAAGGAGGAAGGAGGGTTTTAGGTTTTCCTTAAAAATCTTCTGTAAGTTTATTTTGTGTAGTGTAAAACAAATAAACCCCCTTTAGTAAATTTGACAATGGGCTTGGTCCCTTGCCCTTGTTTGGCCGCGGGTAGGGACCCCCACATGGGGTTCCCGTACCTTTTTCCGTGTCTCGTTATTTAGTTACTCGTTTGTGATTATTTAAGTTCGTGTTTTAAATGTTCTCGTTACGTAAATACCGTGATCTAATATATTTAATTACGCTCGTAATAAATATATATACGTAATTACTAATAGTTCGTGTTTTAATTACGTTCATGATTTCATGATCGCATGTTCGTGATTAATTATTGTTAAATAATTATTACGTGATCGTGCATATAAAATACTTATCGTGTTCTAACACGTACGTAATACGTAAACTCCTAACACGTACTCGTAATCATGCTATATTAGGAAAGTTTTAACTAGTACGTACGATCCTAAGGGTACTATGCATGGTAAAAGCATGCGGGTTTTACAGTCTCTGTGAATAGACTTGTGATTACAGAAGTCGTTCACCATCCTTAACAGGCTGTAAGATCCATATCTAGTGGACCCAACAAGTGGTATCAGAGCCTGGGAGAGTCTCTGCTCAAGAAGAATCAATTTTTCTTTTTACTAACATCATTGTTTAATCATGTCTGCTTCTAGTTCTACTAAAACAGGAGAAGCAAGCACCTCTAAAACACAACAACCTCAGCAAATCGTTGCTACTGTTTCCAATACTAATGGAAAATTCCCACTCTTGAAGAAGGATGAGTATGATAGCTGGGCCATGAAGATGGAATGTTGGATCACCAATACTGATCTATACCTTTGGAAGATTGTCCAGAATCGCAACAGCAAGAAAAATACTGGTAGATACAAGAATGGTAATATCACCATTCTCGATCCTAAAACTCATGAAGAAATCACTGTTGTTCAGAAGGAAATCAAAGCAAAAACTATTTTACTTCAGTCCCTTCCTGATGATCACATGGGTGACTTTTATCACTTGGATGATGCTAGGGAGATTTGGAATAGAATAAAGGCAACATTTGGAGGGAATGAGGAATCCAAGAAGATGCGCAGATCAATGTTGAGAGATGAATTCACAGAATTCAAGATTTCTGAAACTGAAGGTCTTCATCAAGGTTATGACAAGTTCCAAAAGATTCTTATTCAATTGAATCAACTCAGGTCTAAACCTGACAATGAAGACATTAATGCCAGGTTTCTTAGAGCCCTACCTCACTCATGGAATCAGGTAGTAATCTCTCTAAAGGTAAAAGAGGCCTTGACTTTCTTTCCTTTGATGATTTGTTTTATAAACTCAAAACCTTTGAGACTCATGTGAGAGGATACTTAAGTGATTCCTTTCCTACTCCTGCTAACTCTGCTTTTGTGAGTTCCATGGGATCTAGTCCAATGTCTTATGCTAGTAGCCCAAGCTATACTTTTTCATCTCAACATACTTCTACTCCTGAACCAAAAGCCAAGACTGGTAGCATGGTAGAAGCTGTTCTTCACTCTTTTGTTGCTGATGTTGAGCCACAACAGCAGCTTGCTTTTGATGATTTCAAACAGGTTGATAAACTTAACTTGGATGAAATGGATCTAAAATGGCAGATGGCTATGCTCACTCTCCGGGTTCATAAGTTTGAAAAGAAAGCCAGTCGAAAATTCAACTACAACCCACGAGAGCCAGCCAGGTTTGATAGAAGCAAGGTGAGATGCTATAACTGCCACCAGCAAGGACATTTTGCTAAGGAATGCCCTAACAAAAATGACCAGGAGAAGAGCAGGTATTCAACCTTCAAGGTTCAAGAGCTCAATGATGAAAAGAAAGCTTTGGTGTCTATTGACTCCATGGTGAACTGGAATGATCATCCGACTGCTACCTTGGAAACAGATGAAGCTTCTACTGATGTATTTGCTATGATTGTTGGGAACCTATCTGATGCCGAGGAAGCAGAAGAATTTGCTCTTATGGGAATCTCGCCTCAGGTATAAAATTGCCCTCTTGGTTTTCATGATAAATATTCAGAACTCTTGTCTCAATACAATGAACTAAATGAAAAAAATGACAAATATTTTTTAGAAGTTCAAGCATATAATAGTTCTCTAAAAACTTTGGAACAACAAAAGAAGTGGCTTCAAGATACTCAACGTGAATATGAGGATAAGATTAGAATTCTAAGCATTGATTTTGAAAACACCACTAACATGCTTAAATATACTGAAAAACTAAACAATGACAGTATTAAGGCTAAGCAAGACATGCAAGAAAAATTGGATGCTACACTTTTACGATTTGAAAATGGCAAAAAGCACCCAAGAACCTTTCAAAGTTAATAGATAGTAGCATGTCTGGTAGGACTAAGAGAGGTTTAGGCTTTGATAAATATATTGATTCAGAAGATGTATTTGATTTATCTTTTTCAAGTGTCTTTGATCCTGACAAGGAGGAGGAGGGAAAACCTAGTTACAATAGGTTTAAACCAGCTGCAGCAATGCATGCTGTTCCTCCACCTGTTACAGGAACCTTTATACCCATATCTAGGCATACTGACTTGGATGGATCACAGATGCATGAGTCTCCAAAAAGCTCTACTAATACTAATGACTTTATATCTTGTAATTTCAATGACAAGGCCAGTGACTATGCATCCTGTGGTTCAAGTGAAGAGTCAAGACCTTCAAGTCCCAAGACAAATGACCCTGCTGCTACTAGTGCTAGGATGAGTGATGAGAGAGTTGCTTCTGCTTCTACTTCCACTGTTTCTAGTTCTAGTTTATTGAGTCCTAGGAATGTTGATTCTCCTAGAATTGTTTGTAATAAGTTTAGCAGTGTGAAACAATGTCATTTGAATAAAAGGTCTTTTAAAACATGCTTTGTTTGTGGTAGTAAATTTCATTTGATTAAGGATTGTGATTTTTATGATCAAACTCCTTCTGTTTATCAAGCTTATCCGGCTCCCGGTCCACCAGGAGTTGCTCCTTTTTCTTCTAGAAGACTAAACCCATGTGCACAATCTTATTCTTCTAGAAGAACCTCTCCTTCAGCTTCTAATCTTTGGAGAAGCAATGTTTATGCCTACAATAGACCAACCAACAACTATTTTCAGAATTTTAATCAGAATTATGCTTTTAATTCAGACCAAATGCTTTTTGGGTTGGGACATTTGGGTACTGCTGTTAAGCCCTCAGCAGGTTGTTCTTGGTCACAAAATAACACCCATATGATGAACAGGCAACCTAAGAACAACAGTGGATCTCATCAATCTTCTTAGCCATCTACTAAAGATCCACAAGGGAGACTCAAGCCTGAAAAGGTCTGGGTCCCCTTAAGACACTAACTTTTGCATATGACTTTTCTGTTGTTGTAGATTACTCTATATCAAGACCCATCTATTGGAATAGTTGATAGTGGATGCTCTAGGAGCATGACAGGAAATAAAGGACTTTTATATAACTTTGTACCATTTTAAGGTGGAAAGGTCTACTTCGGAGGTGGTGACAGAAGGATCTCTGGCAAAGGAACTATTCAGACACCTAACCTTAATTTTGAGCAGGTCTATTATGTGGAAGCACTTCAACACTTCAACTTGATATCTGTCTCTCGAATTTGTGACAAGAAGCAGTTTGTCCTCTTTAAGGATACTGAAGCACTGGTGTTATCCAAAGACTTTAAGCTACCGGATGACTCCCAAGTCCTACTCAAAATACCTAGAAGACACAACCTCTATAGTATCAAGCTGAATGAAGTTAATCCTACTTATCAACTAGCTTGTTTGGTTGCCAAAGCATCAGAAGATGAAGCCACCAAATGGCATAGAAAGATGGGACATGTAAACTTCAAGACCATTCACAAGCTGGCGAATATGCACTTGGTCTCTGGGTTACCTCCCAAAACTTTCAGGAATGACATCAATTGCCTTGCGTGCATCAAAGGCAAACAACACAAAGCATCATTCAAGGCCATTACTGCTCTCAGCCTCATAACTGAACCATTGCAGCTACTACACATGGATTTATTTGGTCCTACCTCCATTCGGAGCATTGACCATAAACAATACGGGTCTTGTGGTAACTGATGGGTACAGCAGGTTCACGTGGGTTTTCTTTCTGGCTGCTAAAAGTGAGACCTACTCGATTCTCAAAGACTTCATAACACTGATTGAGAATTAGTTGTCCAAGAAGGTGAAAGGTATTCGATGTGACAATGGAACAAAATTTAAAAATGCAGACCTCATAGCACTTTGCAATTCCAATGGTATCAAAAGAGATTATAGTGCTGCCAGGACTCCTCAACAGAATGGTGTTGCAGAAAGGAAGAACAAGACTCTTATAGAAGCTGCGAGAACCATGCTTGCGGACTCCAAGCTTCCAACTATGTTCTGGACAGAAGCTGTCAACACTGCAAGTTATGTGTTGAATAGGGTCTCAATTACCAACCCTTATAAGAAGACTCCCTATGAGCTACTCACAGCCAAAGTCCCAAACATTGCTCATTTGAAGCCATTTGGTTGTCCTGTCACCATTATGAATACTAGGGAAAATTTGTTGGCAAGGCAGATGAAGGTTACATTGTGGGATATTCAGCTCACTCAAGAGCTTATCGCATTTATAATCTCCATGCCAAGCGTGTCATTGAAACTATTAATCTCAGGTACTTTGAGGAGAAGACAAACATCCAAGGCAAAGGTCCTGAATGGTATTTTGATCTTGATTATATTAGTGACTCATTAGGATATTTTCGTTTCAAAACTTACCAAGATGCAGGTCTACAAGTGGTTGCAACTTCTAGTGCAGGTGCTACTTCTAGATTTTCGGACTCAGATGAGGATGATGACATTTTTGTTGTTCCATCTTATTCCACCATAGTCTCTCCTAACACAACTGCTACTCCTATTGATGCTTCTTCATTAGACATTGTGGATTCACAAGGAGCTCTTGACACACTGCTCAAGCAGCTACTCAAGGAGGCTTTGAGTTTCCTATAAGTTCTCCTGTTGTGCCAGTTACTCATGGTGATCCTATTGTTCCTTCTAGTGCAAGTTTAATACCTATTGGTAGTCCGGTTAGTGATCCTACTTCCACAACTAGGTTCTCTGGTCCTTCTGACTTGGGAAACTATCAAAAGAAGACTTCTACTAAGCTGGATGATATTCATAAGCAGCCAATAGATGGTATTTTTGAATCTGCTTCATATGATGATGACTTTGTTGGGAATCTTAATAACTTGGCACCAGAAGTGGATGTAGCTCCTATTTCTGTTCAGCAGATCAATAAAGACCATCCTACTACTCAAATTATTGGAGATCCTGGTTCTACTGTCAAGACTCGCCGCATGCATAAGAAAGAAACGTCTGATCATCATGCTCTTGCGAGCTACATTGAAGACCAAAAGCGTAATAATCACACAGACTTTCTTCACCGTTTGTTTGGTTGTTTTCTTTCATAGGTGGAACCTAGGTCAGTCTCACATGCTCTTGAGGATCAAAGTTGGGTAGAGGCTATGCAGGAGGAGATGCAGCAGTTCTTGTTTCAGAATGTTTGGATCCTAGTTGACTTGCCAGATGGAAAGACAACAATTGGTACCAAATGGATTCTCAAAAACAAGAAAGATGCAAGGGGTATTATGGTGAGAAATAAGGCTAGGTTGGTTGCATAAGGTCACACACAGCTAGAAGGAATTGACCATACTGAAGTCTTTGCTCCTGTTGCTAGGATTGAGGCCATTCGTCTGTTTTTGGCTTTTGCTTCTTATGTTGGCTTTACGGTTTTTCAGATGGATGTTAAGAGTGCGTTTCTTTATGGCAAGATTGATGAGTAAGTTTATGTCACTCAACCTAAGGGCTTTGTGGATCCACTTCATCCCAAGAAAGTCTACAAGGTGGTCAAAGCTCTATATGGACTTCATCAGGCTCCTAGAGCTTGGTATGAGCGTTTGTCCACTTTCTTCTTGAAACACGGCTACAGAAGAGGCACTATTGACAAAACACTGTTCCTTAAAAGGAATGCCAAGGACATCATCCTGGTTCAAGTGTATGTGGATGATATTATCTTCGGTTCTACTAGGAAGGAATGGTGTGATGAGTTTGAACAACTAATGAAAGGCGAATTTCAGATGAGAGCCATGGGAGAACTCACATTTTTCCTTGGTCTTCAAGTCAAGTAGCAGTCAGATGGTATCTTCATTAGTCAAGACAAGTATGTTCATGAGATCATTCAGAAGTTTGATGTGGAACCTCTTAGACCTACATCAACACCTTATGAAGTAACTAAAGTCAAACTCAAGAATGAGCCAGATCCTCCGGTAAATGTTTTCATGTACAAGTCAATGATTGACTCACTCATGTAGACTGCATCACGTCCGAACATTATGTTTGCAGTAAGTGCTTGTTCTAGACATCAGGTGGCTCCAACCGTATCTAACTTGAATGCAGTCAAGAAGATCTTCAAGTATATCAAGGCTCAACGCAAGCTAGGCTTGTGGTATCCAAGGGAATCACCTTTTGTTCTTGAAGCCTATAGTGATAGTGACTATGCAGGTGTTAATAATTATAGGAAGTCTACTACTGGTGGTTGTCAGTTTTTGGGTCGAAGACTTATCTCATGGCAATGTAAGAAACGGACAATAGTAGCTACCTCTTCAACAGAAGCTGCATACGTAGCTACTGCTAGTTGCTATGGACAAGTCTTGTGGATACAAAATCAGATGCTGGATTATGGGTTCAACTTCATGAACACCAAAATTTTCATCGACAATCAAAGCACTATCTGCATTGTGAAGAATCCTGGTTTTCATCAACGAACCAAGCATATCGAGACTCAGCACCATTTTATACGGGATGCCAATGAAAAGAAGCTAATACAGGTTCTTAAAGTACATACAGATGATAATGTTGCTGATCTATTGACTAAAGCATTTGATGGTCCGAGATTCAACCACTTGGTGGTTCATATTGGTATGGTCAATCCTGGAGGCCTAGGACTGAGGGGAGGCTAAGCCTAAGGGGAGGCTTGTTGTACATATTTCCTTATACAGTCTTACATAGGGTAACTTCTAACAACAATTTTGATGGGTATTCGCGGTGTGTGCAACTTCTTGTGGCAAATTTTGGTTACTTCTAGTGGCAGTCTTCTGCTCCTAGTGGGAACAAACCCTTATTCTTCACTTATGGTTGGCTTCTAGTATCCATTTTGGGTCACTATTCACTTTGTTGACTTTCGTTGACCACTTGCTACTCCTAGTGTTGACCTTTACGCGTTTTGACTTTTAGTCAACGCGAGTTACTTCTGGTGTACATCTTTTTGGTTTATCTTTGGTAACTGGGATTTGCAAATAATGGTTTAAGGGTCAAGTGGTTACTCAAGCATTAATAACTTAATTTTGAAAGGGCAACCTCCATAATTAGGGGCCAATGAACAGTTTTGTGACCATTATTTATGGTCAAATTACTCATTTGACTCAATTATCACAACCATACACACACACATACGCTCCTACCCTTCACCCTCTTCAATCAATCATCTTCCACAGCTTCAATCATCAACAATGGCAATACTCTAGTACAAACCCGATCATAACAAGGTGGCCTATCTTGGCGAAGGTCCTAAAAGAGACGAGGTCACAGACATCCTAGAATACATTGAAGCTTCCAATCTAAGGTGTGCTCTTACTGTTTGCCCCACTGTGTATGATACTCTTATACGTCAGTTTTGGGTAACTGCCAACCTCGTTGCTGTTTTGTGTCGCCCATTAGAGCTCCATGCTACCATAGATGGTCGCTCCTATGTGGTGTCTGAGGCATCCATTAGGTCTGTCCTTCATCTCCAAGATGAAGATGGCATTGTCTCTATTCCCAATTCAGAGGTATTGGTTGGTATGGCTGCTATAGGCTATAATCATGAGGGGAAGTTTAACTTCCAGAAGAATAGATTTGCCCCTCAATGGAAGCTACTGGTTCACTTTCTGATTCATTGTTTGAGTCTAAAGTCTAGGAGTTGGGATGCGTTTCCGATCCCCCTTGCTAATGGTTTGATTTGTATTGCTCAGGGTCGTACTTTTAACTTTTCTCGTTACTTGTTTGATGGCATGATTAGTAATCTTAGTGATACTGGCTATAGGAAGAAGTTCTTGATGTACCCTAGGTTTTTGCAGCAGGTTCTTATGTGCCTACCTTAGAATAGGAAGGAATATGTGCCCCCAAAGCTTACTCCAAAAGTGTATGGGAATATGGCACTTGGATATAAGGGTCCTTTGAGGCCTCTTACTGATGCTATGCTGGGCCTTGCCCAAGGGGATCCCAATATGGTTCCTCCGGCTGATCAAGCCGGGAAGGAACCTCCATTGGAGAATGATCTTACGGAGGAGGAGCACCCTGCTACTTGTGTGCCTCATGTGGAGGTTGAGGAGCCAGCTAGAGAGGTGGTGGTAGAAATTCCATCTACCTCAAAGGCTCCCCCCTCTTCTCGCCCACATGAGTCCCCATTTGCTGATTCTCCCCCTCTTAGCCCAGTTACGCATTATGCTGAGAAGCCTTCTAGCTCTCATGCTCATATGCATGATCCATCTGTTGCTTCTGGTCCCAATGATGCATCCCACAAGCCAATTCCTCTTGGTGGGGAAGCTGAGGAACCTGTTACTCTGACTTCTTTGCTAGCTCTTATGCACAGGTACTATGCCAAGATTGTTTCTTTGAAAGATGAGCTCAACCAGCATCACAAGCTCACACGAGATTTCGTGCTTCCATTGCCGAACAGGGTTAAAGCATTGGAGACACAGTTGAAGTGCCAAAGGAAGAAAGTTTTGCTTTCTGATTCTGATGAAGATGTTGAGGAGGATGGGCTGACTATTTTGGCCAAGGCTGCCTTTGCTGATAAGCCGAGTGATGACTTACCTGCTCCTCCTAGTCCTTCATGCATTCCTAATGCCGTTGCTGATCCCAAGACAATGGATGACTCTGCTGGTCCTTCTGCTGGTCCTTCTCATGATCCCAAGGGTAAAGCCCCTATGACTGAAGCACCCTCTCCTCCTAAGAAGCGCACTCACAGACAATTAGAGGAAGAGAGATTGGGGGAAGAGGCTGCTCAGAGATTGTAAGAGGAGCTTGACCAACAAGCCAAGGCTGAGGATGAAGCCCTGTAACAACAAAGACGTGAACAGTTGAGGCACAACGCCATGCATTGGGATGATCATGACTGGATGAAGGTGCTTACCATACTTACTTCAGACTACTCGCAGTTCACAGATTTGTTGGGTGACGATGTAAATCAAGGCAATTATGTTCAACGGGCAATGGCTTTAATGCGTAAACAACAGTTATCTCTTGCTGCCCAGCTTCGTGAACAACGCCGTAACAGACCTTTGTCGCGTACTGAGGAGAGAAGGTTGATGCAGCAATATGTTAAGAATCAATCGGCTGCTTACTATCAGACTAGATGGACATGGGAAAGGGTGAGGAGGCTGTCTTTTGATGAGATTAAAGATATTTACACAAAGATGATCAAGCGTCAAAATAGATCTGTCCCTGAATATGCCATTTATCGCCCACCTCCTCGTGTTGTCCACACCTCTAAGCCTGCTGCTGCTCCCACCTCTTCGTCGGATGGTCACAAGGGTACTGCTGGGGTTTCATCTTCTAGTGATCCTTCTACTGCTGTTCCTACCACCGTCACTTCAAATGTTGATCCCCCTCACTCTCATGATGATACTACCACCACCAATGAAGCTACTACCACTCCTGCTACTAATCCCACTCTTGTTGTGGAGCCAACACTACCACCGGTGACTGAACTACTTCCTACTCCATCAGCTGGTGCAACCACTTCTGATCCTATGGTTGTTGAGGACTTAGTTCCTACTGCTGCTACTGCTGTTGTCAAGGTCAAGGAGGAATCTTCTTCTGGTGTCCCCACACCTCGCCGTTCTATTAGCAAGAAGAAGGCTCGTCGTGGTAAGTCTGTCCCATTTGAAAAGAGAGATCCTGCCAATCTCATTGATGCTGCTTCTGATAGTGAGACTGAGTTGCACCTTGGCAAGGGTGTGATTGTAGCTTGGGAAGTTCGGCCATCCCCTATTTCTCGTGGTACCTTTACTCATAAGATTACGACTAGTGATGGCTATACTCGATATGTCTCTGGATTGCAAAATATTTTGACATGGGTGGAGCATCGTGATCTTATGCTGTTGTATGGTTTGGTTGATGCTGAGATTCCTAAGTCTCCGAGTGAGCTTCCTACCTAGCCTGGATTGACTATTTGGGGTGATTTGAAGCTGATGTTGGATTCCCCTTCTGATCCTCCCCATGCTGGTGTATGGAAGGATCAACCTCGATGGGTGATAAGGAGGTGGAAGTTGTATGCTGGTTGTGGTGTTCATGTGTTAGAGCTTGAGTCTGGTGCCGTTGTCTTTATGCTTACTGATGTGGAGTATCCATTAACCATTGCTACCATGGAAGCTATGCTGGAGTGCTGCCTGCTGGTGTCTAATGCTCCTTCTGGTAATGAGTCTGCCATGGCCACCACCTTAGTTGAAGGTATTCAAGCCCGGCTGCATGCAGACAAGGTTACAGCTTCTGGTATGTGATTGGTTTGTTTCTTCTATCCTAGTGTTATACTTACATTCTTTTCACCAATATATACAGTAATTGGTGACTCACATTTTACTTTAGTTGTTTTGTTAAAAAAAAACTTTTATATAATATCTGCTTATACTTTAAACATGTGATGGAATTTCCAAACTTGTAAATAATATAATATCTGCTTATACTTTTCCATCATGACATTGTTTTCAACTTGGCATTTTCACACTTGGGCTGTTTTGAGAAGTACTTCTAGTGTTGGACCTAGTCCACACAACAAATGGTGCTCAACTCACCATGTCTTGCAGACAAGAAAGAGTTGATTCACCATGAGGGTACGACTCTAGTGTGATTATCAAATCCGTTGATGGTTGCCAGGTTACCTAAAACAGGATGGTTTTCACTTGCCTTGGTCCTAGACTGAAAAGTGGCTAGTCCAGGGGGTACGGCTCTTGGTAAAGATCTATATCAAATCCGTTGATAGCTGTAATAGCTTGCTCAAAGCTATAGGGTTTTCAGCTCACCGATGCTTATTTGCTAAGAGTTGTCTAGTCCGGAGGGGTACGGCTTCTGGTAAAGACTCATATCAAATCTGTTGACGACTGTGATGATTTGCCCAAAATCATTAGGGTACCCCCACTCACCATTGATGTACGTTCTAAGAGTTGGGCTGGGTTCTGGTCTCCCAGGGTGATGCTTATTCCACCACAAAGACTAGCTAGCCCAAGAGCGAGCAACTACTTGGTAAAGGCTCATCAAATCTGCTCATGTTGCTGTAAAGATTCAACAAGGTGCAGATCTGTTTCAAGCTTTCAAGAAGCTTCTAGGTGTTACTCGTTGCAGCGGTCTTTGTGTGTTCAATGTTGATGGTTATATTGCTGATGTTTGTGCTGCTGTTTCAATCCTCAAGCTGTTTTGCAAGATCTACCAAGAAACTTGAACTCAACAAGTCAAATTGAAGTTTAGGGGAGGATTGTTAGGACCTCTATAATAGACATTTGTAATAGATAAGCTAGTAGGTATGTAGTTCCTCCTGGTCCTAGTAGTAGTAGGAGCAACACGTGCTCCTGGTCTAATAGAAAGTCAAACATTATTATTCCTAGTAGTTTGTTAGGATATGAATGAGATATGTTAGGAAAGGATATGCATATCAGAAGTTACACATTTTGGTTTAATGTAGTATTAAGGTTTCCTTGTAGTATAAAAGGAACCATTGGCAGGAGGGTTAGACACACCTTCATAAAACATTATTCACTTCATATTAATAGTAGAAATCCTTAGTAAGGATCAAGTTATTTAGTTATTCTGTTTCTTCTTGTTCATAGTATTTGTATTCCGCACTTATACTGTGTGTTTCATCTAGAGTCTCTCTGTGAATAGACTTGTGATTACAGAAGTCGTTCACCATCCTTAACAGGCTGCAAGATCCATATCTAGTGGACCCAACAGCGTGTGATGATGTGCCGGTTGGGTGCTGATGGTTATGCTTATTGGTTGGAAAATTCACAATGGTGATACCCTCATTCATACATACGTGGGGGTTTATGATTCTTGAAATGTCATCTAAACCGGAACCGTTTAACACGTTTGGTGACCGCTGACTTATATAGAGGTGTTTGGTTTGATCTTATTAAGGTTAAAATAAACAAGGTATTTGGTTCTTGGGTTTCCTTTGCCACGGTTGTGCCTTTCGTTGCCGCTGTTAATGCCAGGCGACGATAGACATGGTTGTGTCACATTGGTGACACCCTTTGTGCCTTTCGTTGCTGTTGTTAATGCCGAGCGACGATAGACATGCATGTGTCAGATGCCCTTATTCATACATACATGGGGGTTTATGATTCCTGATATGTCATATCCACGTATCGAGCTAATCACAAGTATTTAAAGACGCTGTGATGATGCCATTTGAACATGTTTACTGGGTTCGCGTAAAATTTGGATTACGAGCCGCTTTGTGGGCCACCCTTGATGGGTTTGCAACCATGATGGCCGTGTTTTCTCTTTTTGGTTACTTGCTTATCTGAGCATCACAATAACTGTCGACTACTTATTTAGTTTCGGCAGGTGTTAGGTAGTTTTTTTATAAAAAGAAGCCACGTGCTTATCAAGTATGTTATACAAGTTGTGTGATTCAGCCTGTGATTACCTTGACTAGGTGACCTCAACTTAATCAGGTTAGTGTTTGTTGTTTAGAAACTATGGTAATGAGTTGTCTATAAAGTGTGCATGTCGTTTACTTGGCTGTCGTGATCCTAAAAGTATGGCGCGTTGCCACGACAGTAAGGAATGTGCCCGTGGGTTTGTTTCTTTATTTTGTTGACACTGTTAAAAAACTTGGCCAAGTCTCTTTATTTATCGAGCTGATCAAAAGTATTTAAAAAGGCTGTGATGATTGCATTTAAACATGTTTACCGAGTTCGAGGGTAAAATTTAGATTACGAGCCGCTTGGCGGGGCACCCTTGAAGGGATTGCAACCATGGCGACCGTGTTTTATTTTTCCGATTACTTGCTTATTTGAGCCTCACAATAACTGCCCGAATGCTTATGCGGTTCCGTAAGGTCTTATGTAGTTTTTTTACAAGAAAAAACCCGCTTGCTTATCGGTTATGTTGTACAAGTCGTGCGCTGATTAATAGCCGAACGATGTATCCATATTTACTAATGACAACTCTGTCTCTTGCTGTAAAAAAGGTAACCATTTCGACTGCTTTTAATAACTCATATGTTATTGCACCATGTTTAGTCTTGAAAGCTTTAACATTCAACAACAATGAGTTTGTAAATCTTTGATGGGTTGTGTAGGAAGCTGGAATTAATAAACATATGGATGGTTGTTACCAAAGAAACACCCGAAGATCTCAATGGTGAAAGGGCATCTTTTTATATTAGTATCACAAAGAAAAAAAGGATTCAGAAGTTGGGTTCTTGACATCTTTTTTGCCAATATCATGCAGGAAAAGTACAAAACATGACACCCAGAGAAAACACCACTCGAATTACCACATATACAAGGAAAAGAGGTGTGTTCCAATTCCATTTCAACACCATAGACAACACCACAGATCTAAAATCTGAAATTAGACCATTTGTTTTAGAGTTAAATTAGATGAGTCATGTTGATGATGATGTTAAGATGCCGAATGGATTTCAAAATGAGGTGAGAAGTGAGCATGGGTGTTGATGCAATTGTGGAACTTGGTGAATCAGACTACATAGCGAATTTAACAACAACTAAAACAAATACACCCGGTACTAAAGCCACCTTAAGAGCAAGGATTATCAAGGTATGACTTTCTATTATCAGTCTCAATGTTAAATATTGGTAGATAGATTTTTCATTTTCATGTTCTTGACGAATCATGATTCTCAATGCATAAGTCGTAACCCCAAACGTTGTCATTAAACTTGCTTGCTGATTTTTTATGCTTTAGTATTCAGAAATGATGAACACTATTGCAGAAGGATAATCCTGTTTGATTTACCGCTATTATAGAAAGGAATGTTTCAGTTACTTGGTAAAATGTATTAAAAAAAGTATGCTTATGTTGCTTTACGGGTTGCAATTAACAATGTTTATCTTACGATGGTAAAGCTAACACTGATTTTTTTTATTTCTTTGATAAAACCAATACGGGTATGCATATATCAATATTTCAGACTTCGTAACAAAAGTAGGATCATATTTTATTTAGGAAGTTCATCACATAACATTATAAATAAATGTAAATTATAAAATGTAATCATGATACTTTTACGCTTGATCCTTGAAATGAACGTACCATTATAAGAAAAACAAATGCTAACAATAAGATTTTATAATAAATAAAGTGTAATCAAAAAGCTAAATATCATATTCAAGGATAAAAAGGTTATCCTGCAACTAGGATGTTATATTTTTTAGCAAAGCGACCTTACTATTCAATCGTGCAAATATAGAGTCAGAATGATCTTTCTTATAAAAGCAATCACATGTTTAGCTATCAGACATAAAAATACATACTGGTGTCGGTTTGCGGTGTCGTCTCGCTGATACAGACCTGCTGATGTGTGTCGCAGTGGTCAAGGGTGTGTGGCGAGGATGATAGGAACATGTGTACGCTACGCTCACATATCCAGAGATTGTACAAAGCTTGGCACAACGACTTACTTGACTTACACCTGTGCAAGCTTGAGGTAATGCCTATCAGTTTCTGTGAATGTAACAATAAAAAAAGTTAGTGTCGTTTTGTAATAATAGGTTATGCACACTAATCAACATTTATGTTCAAATGTCGTGTAGGTAACTATTGTGTGGACAAGAAACCAGCCGGCGTGAACAAGATAAAAGGCCGTGGAAATTCTGGTCAACACGGGACTCCATGGTGGTGCCACTGGTAATACCTTCTTTCCCATTTTATGCAGCTTAATTCTTATGTTTCTACTACATTTTCTGTAATGTGTTGATAACGCTCTAATTATACATGTTTGCGTGTTCGTTATCTGTATATATTTAGGTTTATTATGTGAACTATCGATACTTAATAGACTATATTTGATGTATAGGTTCCAAGGACGTGTCGTGGAAGGAAATGGAAGAAAACATGAAGGAACGAAGCTTAAACGAAGAAATAAAGTCAAGCTAAAGATCTCCCGGCACCTGTCACTGTTTTGGCCATATATTGAGCATACGAACTCCGTTTTAGTTGGTTCAAGCGGCCACGAAAAGAGCAAAGAATTATCTACAACTTTGCCTTTTGGTCCAAACCTGGAAATGACCAAAAGTGCAGCGCACAAACCAAAAGTGCGGCGTACTTTTCTGCAACACTTAGAATATTCTAGACGCGCAAATATGCGGCACACAATTCAAATGTGTGGCGCACTTTCCTTCTGCACAGCTCAAAAGTCATATTTATGACTCCCATTTACTCATAGTCTGATCATTTAACTTTACCTTGGTCCCCAAGTGTTAGAAAGGTTTTATAAACACCCCAAAAACACAGAGAAACACCCATATCATATATTCTATCATCTAACTTCATTAAAGAAGGAGAACTAATAGTGAAGATCCTTGGATCCAATGATCCAAACGTTCCTTAATCCATGAAGAACCACCATATCAGCACCACCATCATAAGCCGCGAATTTACCACCTTCCAACATCATCCCATGGGCATATTCAGTAGCATTGGGTTGATTGGTTGAGCTTGGAATTATTGGTTTTGGAATTATGGTTGTTGTAATCATAATATTGGATTTGGTACTTTGTAATCGAATTACTCGCATAAATGGATTGGGTACATTTCTTTGCTGATCATATTGATATGTTTCTAAGTTTATTGATGCTTGTGATATTGATTATTGAATTGATTATATTAGCTTCGCAGGGACGAAGTGCGGCACACAATTAGTTTTGTGCGGCGCACTTTCTCTCTGGTTCATGATTATTGGCATGGTTGATTTGTTCTTGCACTCGATACTATTATGTTTGATCATTGTTATGTATTTGGTTTATTCATAATTATAAATAGTACTTATATGATTGAATAGATTTTGTGTCATCTAGTAAATGAATCTTGGTATTCGCCTTTGTCGTGATTGGTGGAATGAAATATATAAGAACTCTTGCATGATTTTGTTTAATGCTTTGTCATATGCTCGAGAGAGTTTGGCTCAGCGAGTACTTGAATTATTGAAACCAATATAAACTATTCTTAATGCTTTTGGTATAACATGATCTATAGGTCGAAAGGATTTCTTGTTATATTGAATAGATGTTGCATGTGCGACTAGTAATCGGCATATTGTCTTACATTGTTTATGTGCTTGTAATTCATCTTAGCTATATATCATTTCTATGTTTCTTAGCGTTAACCAAACGCACCTTTAAATCATCAGTATGAAAAGCTTAAATCTTTAGAACTTGTGGCACTCTAAAGATAATTGTTTTAACTTGTTAACACCAATCCCGTGGATCGACTTGTACTTACCTTAGACTATGCTATACACGAAAGTGTATACTTGCCCGTGTTGTGTTTTTAGTCCCTCGTTTGGTAATCTCTTGTAATATAAATTTAAGACTTGCGAAAATCACACATCAAGTTTTTGTCGCCGCTGCCGGGGATTGTTTTCGTTACATGTTAAAACCTTTTGAGATACTTGTTAAAAAATTAAACCATCGAACCTTTCTGTCCTAAAAATTGCAGAAAGTACGCCGCACATTTAGTTTTGTGCGCCGCACATTCTAGAGAACTTTGAAGTACGCTACACATGTAGCAATGTGCGCCGCACTTTCTGAAAAAAAAATCAAAATGTTTACTGAGTCAATTTCAAAAACCCATCAAACCTTTTTAATGCCTAACTTCACTTCTAAGAACACGATGATTGCTTTCTTTGTGCTCATACTTGTTGAATTTTTGCATTTGTGTATAATGTACATTAAAATGAAAAGAAAAAAATTAAAAAAAAACCAAAAAGATTTTACTTCTAAGTTACTTTTGCCTTCTTTTGTTTATCTAATGTTAGTTATAAAAAATTTCATCGTGATTATAGTTTATATTGCACTTATAAAAAAAACCAAAAAAAACCAAAAAAAACCCCAAAAAGATTTTTTTATATTTCTTTTATTTTTTTACTTTGAATATAGTCACACCTGTGTTAATAAATAATATGTTATGGTGTCTAGTTTTTAAAATCCTATATAAAAACCATAAAAATATAAAAATTCGAAAATTGTAGTAAGTACGCCGCACTTTTGTCTTGTGCGCCGCACTTTGGTTCTGCAAATAAAAAATATGGTCTTGTGTATAATAAAAACATGATTAGTTTATTTGTGTTTTGTTAATACTTGTAATATGTTTCTTGCATCTTATTTCGAATGTATGTTTCTATATTTATCTTAATAATAATAATACTATAATAATGTGTAATATAAAAATATTTTGGGTGTGTTTGTAGTTACATTGCATTTTGTTTGGTAATGTTTAGTTATCCATATTTGCATTTTCATGATAAGTTTGATTCAAGAATAAATGTGTTCTATAAAGTAAATAAAGTTTTCGTGCAGATGTACGCCGCACATTCCATGTGTGCGCAACACTTCTTTGGCCGAAAAACAAAAATATTTTTTTTTCGTATCATTATAATATAGATTGTTTTAATAATCAATCACTCTTGTTTGTTTGCATTTGTGAGATCGCTTGTTTATGTGTGTTTGCATAATTATCTTAAAAGTTAGAAAAAAAATATAAAAGCTATAAATTTAAATAAAAAAGAGCTTGCTTATATATTCTATTACTTCAAATTTGTTGTGCATGAGTGTTTGACTTTTTTTTGTTTGTGACCATTGCATATTTTCTTTTGAATCGTATGTATATAAAATAAAAATAAAAAATAAAAAATTTCTTAAAAACATTATACAATGTGTATATCAAAAAGATTTTCTTATTTCTTTTTTTTGTAATCAATGTAATCTAAGTGTCTCCGTGTTTGTTTGTGTTTGTTTTGTCAATTGTATGTTTATATATGTTTTCTTAATAATTAAATTGTAATAAATAAAAAACATGAAGTTTTTTTCTTGTCATAATAAAACCGCCGAACATTTTTTGTTGTGTGGCGCACTTTGTAAAATTTCCATTTTTTATTAATTCTTGAAAAATAAAAAATAGACTCAAGTACGCCGCACTTTGTCGAAGTGCGACGCACTTTCTGTTCTGCAAAACATTTTTTGTTCAAATTTATTCGTTTCGAACGTTTGGGAACTAATAACATCTTTGTACCTTAAATAATAAATATGTGTTTGTTGAGTATTTATATAAAAACTAAAAAATTTAAAAGATTTTATTTCACATTTATTTTTTATTTCAGAATGTTTTGTGTGTTATTATTAGTAAAATATGAATAAATAAAATTTTAAGAAAAATAAAAAAAATAAAAGCCGAAAACTTTGCAATTTGATTAGTATATCGTGCATGGGCCCGTGTATTACGTACTTGTCTATTGTAACCAAAAAAGTATCATGAACTTTTTGGGTGTTGTTCCCTGAAAACCCTCACGAGACTATAACTTGTCCACTCGGTACACCGAGGGGTTTAAAGGCTTGTTTCATACGCTAAATGCAATCGTGGTGCCTACGAAAGTGTGCTTTAGAATTTTACGCTTTTTTGTAATTTTTTCTATTTTGCAGATTTAATAAATAGGTGGAAGCTTGGATTGGATTGGTGATCGCTTATCACTTAGGGATAGGGCTGAGCATCGGTCCGAGACCGGACCGGACCGACCAAGACCGGACCGGCCAAGACCGGACCGGACTGGCCAAGACCGGACCGGACCGAGGACCGAAATGGTCCGAAACCCTGGACCGAAATGGTCCGGTCCGGTCCGGTCCGGTTCGGTCCTCAGTCCGGTCTGGTCCTATTAGGCAATATCTACGAGATTTTGGTAAGACCGAACCGGACCGGATGATAGGTGTGAAAACACCCATCCTTTTTGTTGGAAATACGTTTTACGTATTTATGAAGGATCGGTCGCTCCAACGATATATTAATGTAATGGGCTCGTGATGTACTTAGTAAAGATATAGTCCATATAGCCCACATGTAGGGTGGGCTATATATACCCCTCCTAGCATGTTAGGAGGGGCTGGTGGTTACATTTCTAGTTAATCATATTTTACTTTCTCTCTCTACCTCCTCCATTCTCTCTCTACACCATCATCTTCTTCCTCCTCCTCCTCCATTCAATCAATAGGTAAATCATAGTTTGTCAAATCCCAAGAAAACGTAGACCTTCAACTGGTATCAGAGCCATGGGGTGATTTAAGGTAAGGATTTGTGTTGCTTTTTAGTTTTTGATAGTATTAGTGATTTTTAGGAAAATCTACCTTGAATCTTGTAAGTTTTGGTGTTTTTGTTGTTGGGATTATTAGGTAAGTGTTGGGTTTAGCTTATTTTGGTAGAAATCATAAAACTTTTCGTGGTTTTTGGTCAAAAATCGGGTTTAGATTCGTTTGTTCTAAGAAAAAACATCAAAAGTTGGTCTCGAAGTATTTTTTCCAGATTATTCCGGATCAACAGAGTATTCCGAATCAAGAAAAACATTCCGGATCAACCAGTTATTCCGGATCAACCAGTTATTCCGGATCAACCAGTTATTCCGGATCAACCAGTTATTCCGGATGAACCTGTTATTCCGGATCAACCAGTTATTCCGGATCAACCAAGTTATTCCGGATCAACCAAGTTATTCCGGATCAACTAAGTTATTCCGGATCAACCAAGTTATTCCGGATCAACCAAGTTATTCCGGATCAACCAAGTTATTCCGGATCAACCAAGTTATTCCGGATCAACCAAGTTATTCCGGATCAACAAGTTCTTCTGAACCAACAACTATTCCGAATCAAGGTATTTTTTCTGAACCAAGGTCTTTTTCCACATAAAAGCAGTTTTATTCCGAATCGAATTAATTATTCCGAGTCAAGGGATATTTTACGAGTTTTTTCGACGATTTTTAGAGGATTTAATCTTGGTTTCTTACACAAAAACACAACACAACTCACAACCTTACTTCACTGCTCGATCAACCGATAATCTTTGATTCTTTAAAGTGATCATAATGAATCTGAGTTCATTAATGCCTCAAATGACATCACTTACGGATATTTCTGTCATTACGAGAACGGATAATCGCCCTCCAATGCTCATTAAAGAAGTCTTTGAAGCATGGCAAGGCCGTATGATGTCATACATTAAGGGAAAACCGACATATAGGAGGCTTATGGTCAAGTCAATTCTAAATGGTCCACTTGATTATGGTACCATCGTTGTTAACAATGTGACTCGACCACGGGAGTTTGAAGAACTTACGCCAGCTCAACAACTTATTGCCGATGCAGACGAAAAGGCTCTTCAAACCATTCTCCAAGCTCTTTCACATGACATCTATCGAATGGTAAGTCAATATACGGTTGCAAAGGAGTTATGGGAACGTCTACAGGTTTTGCTACAAGGTATGTCTCTTACTAAACAGGAACGCGAATGTCAGTTGTATGATCTGTTTGATAGGTTCACGTACAGTCCAGGGGAAACGCTTCACGACTACTACTTCAGATTCACTACTCTCATGAATGATTTGAATGTGTACAATCTCGTGATTGCTCCATTCCAGGTTAACACCAAGTTTTTGAATACTTTACCTCAAGCTGAATGGGGTGAGTATATCACTGATGTTAAGTTAACTAGGGATTTGCATAAGTGCAATTTGGATCAACTCTATGCTTTTCTCTAGCAGCATGAGAAACACGTGATCATGCACCGTTTGCCTCGAGGTATGTACCCTGAATCTTTAGCTTTGATGGCAAATCAACCAAGCTTGTCATACAACAACACTCCTTATATCATGGGACACCAAGCTTATCATCCATCACCGTACATGACTCCAAGCTTCCCCCAATATTCGATTCTACCTCAACCACCCACCTCACATCAGCAACAATATCGGTTTAATGCACCTTCATCTCAGAGAGAACTACAAGCATCACAATATGCTCCACAACCTCACCCATATTCACTAGCAAGCATTGCACCCTATGCTCAGTCATCATACTCGCCATATCAAGATAATGCAGCATATCCACCAAGCTATTCTAACCATACAAGTACTCCTTCTAGTGCTTATGCCGCTCAACAAGACCAAGCAATGTATTGTGATAATGATGAGGTTCCCATTCCTGAATTCAAACAAGGAACTGACCCAACTGAAGTGTTAGCCACTATGTCTGCTTACCTCACAAGGACATTGAGCAAACGAGGATTTAGAGGACGAACTCCTACTAACAATCAGCTGAGGAATTTATCTAATTCTCGACAACAAGCTACCATTGAGAATGGCAGGGTAATGGTTCAACCTATTCAACCTTATCAGGGGAGACCCACTACATCAACCACTAATGCACGCATGGTCAATACTGCTCCAATGGTCAACACTGCTCCAATGGTTACTGCTCCACGGGCTAATTCCACAGGTAAGTTGAGAATGATAACATGCTACAACTGTAAGGAAGAAGGTCACATGTCTAGGGATTGCACAAAACCCAAGAGGAGAAGGGATGGTCAATGGTTTGCAGAGAAGATTTATTTGGTGAACGCTCAGGCACAAGGACAGGAACTTGATGAAGAGGAGCTAGCATTTCTTGCTGATCCAGGGATTGCGGAACAAGAAGTTCTCACTACACAGAATGCAGCATACCAAGCAGATGATCTAGATGCTTACGATTCAGACTGTGATGATCTTCAATCTGCTCAGGCAGCTCTTATGGCAACTATCTCTAGCTTTGGGTCAGATCAAATATCTGAGGTACTTACTAATACCACTGATACTAGTATTCAACCACATCAAGTTAGGCAAGAGGGTGCTGATCCGAATGAGTCTTCGGTGGTGAGTCTTTCAAATGAGGAGACAATCAATGATAGCAATATCAATGCAAGTCCCCAGACATTGAGTGAATCACAACCGGGAGTCATCTCGCATACGCATATTCCTGCTCAACAAGATTTGGTCATGGTTCCTGTAAAGTTACTCAGCCAAATGAATACTGCACTTTTAGAAACCCTAGCTACGAATAAGAATCTGTCGGCTGAGCTTGCCTTGTGCAACGAAAAAGTTCAAACTTTGGAATTAGTTCCTTCGTCCAATGTTCTAACAAATCCCGAATATGATCATTTTCAAAACAAACAAATGGGTCATTTGCAAGAAATTGAAACCTTAAGAGCAAATCTTTCCAACGAACTTAAAGAAAAAGAGTTAGTGGTCACTAATTTTCACAAACTTCAAACGGATTTTGAATTACTCAAGTTTAAAAAGAATGAAATGGAAATTAATGCGGCTAATAAAATTAAGAGTTTAGATTATTTGCTTTTAAGACAATACGCTGCCTCTCAACTAGTGCACTTATTTGACTCATCGTTTAGAGAGTTTAACTTATCGCGTCAAAAAGACCTTCCCCCTAACCTACGGTATGCAAGACAAGCTTTTATCCATAATCCAAGACTTTATGATGCAACCAAATTAGGATTGGTCTTAGATCCGATTGTTATTTTCGAGGATCGCACGAATAAGGATCTAGTTGATGAGAGTCGGTCATACAACTTTGTAAAATATCCCCAGTGTGATTATTTTAAAATGAATCAGGAGCTTGCAAAAACAGACTTTAGAATTCGCTTCCATATTGATAAAGATCTCATCACAACACCAACCTACATGTTAAATGAAAAAACCCTAGTACACTTCCTACACTTGTCAAAATGGAAGGACCTAAGGAAATTCCAAAGGATCTTCCACCAATTAACACTGTATGGATAAACTTGCAAGAGATTAATCAATACTTTGCTAGTTTTGACAAGGTCATCCGGGAATGTACGACTTCAAACGGTCTAAACGCCGGAGAATGGGCTTTCGAACACATGAACGAGGTGTTTAAGAATGAGATCTACCCTTTTGTTGAAAATATAAAAGGAAGTTTTGCATCTCTTTTGGAAAATCTCGATTTTGAAATTAAAGAAGTTCAAAAAGTGTTTTATGAAATGGACACCGCTTACGAACTACAATTAATTGAAAAGGAAAAGATTTTATCCGAATATGACCGACTCTTGTCCCAAGTAATATCATGTGATGTGCTTACTACTGTGAATGTTAATTATTCGAATGAGCTTACAACATCTATGAATAAATGTGATGCTGTGAATATATGTGATGATGTGCATGATCTCTCTGCAAATGTTGCTGATACTGTAAATGACGTAGATAATCATTCTTGTCACGAGTCTAACGCTAAATTTTTAAAGCTTCAAGATTCTTACAACTTACTTGCAAAACGTTTTAATTAACTTGAACAACATTGTATATCTTTAGAATTAAAACAACAAACTCAAAATGAGGATCTTTTGGTAACAAATGGTTGTGAAAATAGTGTTGAGACAAGTGACAAGATGATTGAGATAGTTAAGGCATTAGAGGAAGAGATTATGAGATTAAAGAGAGATTTATCATCGAACGAAACACTAACTTTGGAACTAGAGGCTGCAGAGTCTAAAAACCAGTACTTAGAAACTAGACTTTCGTCTGTTCTAGGGGAGATGGATCGTGCAAGACAGGGACTATCCACTCTTTATGGTTCAATAGAAGAACGCTTAGCTTTTAATGCAGCACAGCAACAATCTTATGTTGAACAATTGAACCAAAAGTGTGAGGAAATCTCTGACTTAAATATCCAGCTCATTGACAAAAACATGGTTTTGGCCGAGTTAAAGGAGACACTTCTTCTCACCCGACAAGAAGTTGTTAATAACTTAGCTACAAACTCTGCACCGTCCTCTAGTGCTCCATCAACCAATTCAGTGGTGATCTATAAGAACCCACTCCATAAGCAAAATCCGGTTACTTACGATGATTATATGAGGAATGCAATTAAGCACATGGATCTTGTTAGGGATATTTTAGATGATTTGTATGCGTTAGATCCCTCAAGCAGTTATTATTATTCAGCTCATGCATATATTAAGCGAGTTCAATATTGCTTAGCATACTTGCAATACATAGGAAAACCGGGTTCTACACTACTCACTAATCGACCCATTGCTGTAAATCCATTCAATAAGACCCCAGGAGCAAAACCGTCATTGGCACCATCAACTAAGGCACCTTTAAAATCTGTTGCTAATGTTCCCACTTTGCCTTCTACAGGATTAAAAGAGTCTACTAAGGCTAAAGGATCGCCACTCAAGAAAGATAAGATCAAGCCCTCCACTAGTAGTACCATCAAGAAGAAAGTAGAAGCTCACCCTAGGAATGTTATTTCAGATTTAAATAAAAAGAATCATGTTGCTAAGACTAAAAGCTCTACGCCTGTGCAGAAGCCTAAACCATTTGTGAATTCTAATTTAAAATGTTGGAATTGTAATGAATGCATGTTTTCTCAACGTCATGATTTGTGTCTTATTGATCATGTGAATGAAATGAATGCCATTAGTAATGATCTTGAATGGAAGCCAACTGGGAGAACTCGTACCCAAGTTGGATGGCAATGGCGTCCCACTGGTAGGACCTTTACATTAGATGGAAAAATGTGCCCTTTAACTAGGAATGCATCCATTGAGGTTAGGTCTCAGCGTCCTTTAATTAGGCACACTAGCACTAAAGTATGGAAACCGCGCCCTTTAATTAGGTCAGCCCCCACTATAGTGCCTATCAGTGAAGAAATACCTCAGGATTTAAGCCAACTTGAATCTACACCACCAACTAGGAAGAAGGCTAGGAAATCTAAGAAACCTAATGTTAGCAAATCTAAGATCATTAAATCTGTACCTGCTAATAACAAGGAACATTCAGATTCCGAAACCTATACATTGTCCTCGTCTGGTGATATTTTCAGGTGGTCCAAATCATCCTCTGGTATTTGGACTCCGGTTGCTCAAAGCATATGACCAGAGATCGCTCGATGCTCAGAAATTTCGTCAGCAAGTTTCTTGGAACGGTTAAATTCGGTAATGATCATATTGCAAAGATAATGGGGTATGGTGAATATCAGATTGGAAATGTTACGATTTCAAGGGTATACTATGTAGAAGGTCTTGGTCATAATTTATTTTCAGTAGGACAGTTCTGTGATTCCAACCTAGAGGTTGCTTTTCGACAACATACTTGTTTCATCCGCAACTTGGAAGGAAAAGACTTGTTGAAGGGGTATCGTGGTGCAAATCTTTATAATTTGTCCCTACAAGACATGATGACCGCCTCTCCAGTTTGTCTTCTCTCCAAAGCATCTAAGACCAAGTCATGGTTATGGCATCGCAGATTATCTCATCTCAACTTTGATGCTATTAATCATTTGGCTAAAAACGAATTAGTTCGTGGTCTTCCAAAGCTCAAATTTCACAAGGACCATTTATGTTCCGCGTGTTCAAGGGGGAAAAGCACCAAGAAATCATACAAGCCCAAAGCTGAAGACACCAATCAAGAAAAACTTCATCTTTTGCATATGGATCTTTGTGGGCCAATGCGAACCGAAAGTGTGAGTGGTAAGAAATTCATTCTTGTTATTGTGGATGATTTCTCCAGGTTTACATGGGTTAGATTTGTACGTACTAAGGATGAAGCACCGAAGGCTATCATCACTTTCCTGAAATTCATTCAGGTACGTTTAAAAACTACTGTCCGCCGTATTCGTACTGATAATGGAACAGAGTTCGTCAACCAGACTCTTCGTGATTACTATGAAGAAGTTGGTATCTCTCATGAAACATCCGCTGCACGTACTCCACAACAAAACAGTGTCGTTGAAAGACGGAATCGTACGCTTATGGAAGCTGCTAGGACTATGCTGATTTATGCGAACGCTCCATTATTCTTATGGGCAGAAGCTGTATCTACTGCATGTTACACCCATAACCGCTCTATCATTCGGAAACGCCATGGAAAAACACCTTACGAGCTTCTACATGATCGTAAACTCGATGTTTCATTCTTTCATGTGTTTGGTGCTCTTTGTTATCCAAACATTAATAGTGAGAGTTTGGGCAAACTTCAACCGAAAGCCGATATAGCTATTTTCATTGGTTAATCACCCTCAAAGAAAGCATACCGAATTTACAACCGTCGTCTTGGTAAGATAGTAGAAACTATGGACGCAGATTTTGATGAGCTGACAGCAATGGCTTCTGAGCAACACAACTCTGAACCCGCGCTTCACGAGATGTGAACCGGTGCTATCAGTTCCGGATTAGTTCCCAATAATCCTACTTCTACATCATTTATACCACCTACAAGGCCCGAGTGGGATAAACTATTTCGACCTTTGTTTGATGAATTCTTTGATCCCCCGAGTGATGAAGTACCAGCACCTGTTGTGATAGCTCCAATACCTGAAGTTGTTGCTCAAGCTAATGAAGCTTCATCCAATGCATCTTTAATTAACATTGAACCAGATGCACCTCTACCAAGTAATTCTCAAACAACACCTGAATCTTCACCCTTAATTGTGCCTAATGATGATGAAGAGGATTATGTTGATTACGACTAGGAATATGCTCACCAACAAGAGCTTCTATTCTTTGGTATACCGATACCTGAAAACCCTTCAGCCGCGTCTACCTCAGAAGAAGCTCCTACAATCGTTCACTCTAGACCACCACGGATTGAAAATCATAGTACCAAATGGACAAAAGATCACCCAATTAGGAATATTATTGGAGGTCTCGATCGACAAGTCTCGACACGCCATCAATTACAAGAGAGTGCACTCTATTGCTATTTTGATGTATTTCTCTCCGAAGTTGAACCTAAAAACTGGCAACATGCTATGACTCAATCATCTTGGATTGAAGCCATGCAAGAGGAACTAAATGAATTCCAGAGACTTGAAGTATGGGAATTAGTTCCTCTCTCTGACAAGGTTAACATCCTTACTTTGTTGTGGGTTTATAAGGTTAAACTCGATGAGATGGGTGGAGTTTTGAAGAATAAGGCTAGATTGGTTGCTAGAGGATACAAACAAGCCTTGGGTATCGACTTTGAAGAATCTTTTGCTCCTGTTGCAAGATTAGAGGCTATTAGACTATTCCTTGCGTATGCTGCTCATATGAACATGATCGTCTATCAAATGGATGTGAAGACAACATTTTTGAATGGTGAACTAAGGGAAGAAGTCTATGTTAGTCAGCCGAATGGGTTCGTTAGCACGGAGTTTCCTAATCATGTGTACAAGCTTAAGAAGGCTCTCTATGGGTTGAAACAAGCTCCACGCGCGTGGTATGATCTCCTTTCAACATATCTCATGTCGGAAGGCTTCTCCAAAGTCAAGGTGGACCCCACTCTATTCACTCTCAAGGAAGACAACGACATGATATTGGTACAAATTTATGTTGATGATATAATATTTGCTGCCTCGAACATAGAATTGTCAAACCGCTTTGAGAAAATAATGTCCACACGCTTTCAGATGTCGATAATGGGAAAAATTTCATGTCATTTTATGTCATTTATGGCAAACCACTTAATTACAATAATAACTAAGCCAAAACGTGTATTTTATGTCATTTATGTCGGAATTATGCGTGGTTTGTGTTTTTGTTGTGATTTAGGATCAAATTGTGAAAAGGGGAGAAAACACGGGATTTCACGGGCTTTTATCGAAGAAAAAGACAAAAGACGAAGTCAAGAAATCAAGAGTGGAAAAAGAACGGAAGTCCAAGACCAATTCTGAAGATTTATCGAAGAAAAAGTCAAAAGACGGAAGTTTACTAAAAGCCGAAGAACTCAAGTCTAATTTATTGAAGAATTACAAGACGAGTTTGAAGAAATCCCGAGACAAAGTCATTAAAGTCAAAAGATTAAGAAGATTAAGGACTTAATGACGCAATTAAAGAAAAAAGAAAGAAGGGAGGAAGCTTCCTAAGCACCTCCCTAATCTCCCTATATATAGTTTTCATTTTCATTCCATTTGTGTTGTTGGGTGGATTGACAACCCACCTCCTCCACCATTTTCATACCTTGCAATTTAATTTCTTGCACTTTAATTACTTGTCATGCACCTTTAATTTCTTTAATTCAAGTAAGTTTACTTTTAATGTTATTAAATCTTTATCTTTTCTTGTTTTAATCTCTCATCTACCTTTCTTGTTTGATTTGTTCTTAATCTTTATTGTTCATGTTCTTGATTTTTTATGTTTTTAGATTAAGTGGGTTTTTGATTTCTTGGTGTTATTTGTTGATTTTATTGATTAGGATTGTTAGTTTATCATTAGTGAATGTTTATTGATTAGTTTTACTTAATCTTTTGGTTTATTTTGGTTTGATTTGGTTAGAATCGTACCCAGTTTTCATCCCCTGTTCTTCGTCATTTTTTATCTTGCCCAGATTCCGGATCAGAATACTATTCCGAATCAAGCATTTCGTTGTATTATTCCGAATCAGAGTCATACATCCGGAATATCCAATATTCCGGATCAGTTATTTCATTCGGAATAATTTATTCCGGATCAAGCTCCACATTCCGAATCACCTTCTTCATCCGGAATATCCAATATTCCGGATCAATTGATTTATTCCGAGTCAACCTTTTCCATCCGGAATATCTAATATTCCGGATCAAGCTCCACATTCCGAATCACCTTCTTCATCCGGAATATCCAATATTCCGGATCAATTGATTTATTCCGAATCAACCTGTTTTTCTTATTCTTTTTTTATTCTGGATCGACCTCTTTATTCCGAACCAACTTGTTTATTCCGGATAGGTGACATATTCCGGATGAACTGTTTTATTCCGAGTGAATGTTTTCCACTTTTTAGTTTTAAGCTTTATTTTTCTCGCCTTTTTCTTTATTTGCACTTTTATTTGCCTTCCCTTTTAGTTTAAGTTTTAGTTTGCGTCATTTACTTTATTTCCCTTTTAATGTCTCGTCATTTACTTTTCACCAAGTTTATATCTTTCAGTATTTCTTCTTACCGTCTTTACTTTATTTTTATTTGTTTCAAGTCTTTATTTTTAATTAGTGTAGACAACGACACCCTTTCTTTCGATTCACTAAGAACAACTGAGTCGCACAATTAACCAGTTATCAATTCGAAGAGATACCGAGAAACGAACTTTTCAACTAGTAAAATCTAAACATTAAAATGGCGCCGCTACCGGCTCTTTTCGTGAGGATTAACGGTTTTTTGTGAGAAACGCGTTGGTTTTTGGGATCCGTTCACTCGTGAACGTTATTTTTCGTGTCCAAAAATTTTCAAAAATCCCAAAAACATTTGAAAAATCATAAAAAGCATTTCTTTTTCAAAGTTTTGCACCAAAAATATTCTTCTTGCTTATCTATTTCTCTTTATGGATTCTTATGTCCATTTGCGTCGAGTGTGGGAGACGATTGTACGGGAACGACTCATGTCAATGGTGTACATGTGAGCGGTGCGGAAACGATATCGACAACACACAATTCGGATTTTGTCCATGGTGCAACTCGACTAATTCGTCCTTTTTGAATCCACCTCCTGTTCCCCCGTGCATCTATTGTGGAAGCGATTCTCATTGGCATGTTTCGTGCTCGGTTCGATACCCGTATGATCACGAGAAAGAACCGGGTTACAATTATGACAATGGCAATAGCTATCCACATGACGCACCCAGTTTCTCTCCATACCCGTGGTGCTATATTTGTGGGGGCCCACACGATGCTTCTTCTTGTGATCCGTCGATGGTCTTTGAGAAAGTTCCGTGCTATCATCCCAGTTTCTATAACTTTGAGCCCCCACATCACACCCTCAATCATCAATCCTCTCAGCAAATTAGTCTTGATCAACAACTAACTTCTTTGAACCATGTTCTAGAAAGTTTAGCTCAAATCCGAGCTGACTTGCATCAGGAAAGGCGACCTTTGCTTGATGTGGACGAAACCTTGAAAACCACCAACACCTTTTTGAGCCAATTTGTTCGTTTTCCCTTCTTTTCTACACCAAAATGTTTAATTACAGCGTGGGATAGAATAGGTTCAATTGAACATACTCAAGGCGATAAACAACAAAAGTTGCTTCATGAGCTTCTTAAAGATGTGGAGGTTATCAAGGAAGAGTTAGCCGACTACGTCACTCCTAACTGGACTCGTCCCATCTATTATGATGATGACGACGACGATGATGTCTACACTTTCAACCAATCTTCTGAAGTTGCTGCTCCTACTCTCGATGTTCCTACTGTGTCTAAGGATCTAGATTCGTTGAATGAGCTTAGTGATGTTGGTCTCGACAAATTATTGGAGGATGAGGTGTGTGACATACCGACTGCTATGGAGTTTGAGGACGACGTTGCTCTTACGGAAGAGGTCGATCCTAATGATGACGATTTTTCTCCACGCTATGAGAATTTCACTTTTGAAATTTCTCAATCTCCACTGGGAGATGAGGGCGATGACGATTTATTCTCTCCGGCTTACGAGAAGTTCACCGATGAACTTGCTCTTGAAGATGAGGTGGAAGACGTGATTCTCCGTGACAAATTACGGAAAGTGCATCTTCTTATTGCTCAAATCGAAGAGTTGACTTCTCCTCATTCCGAGTCTTTACCTCCATCTATTCCTCCCGCTGAAGATAATGACCCATTGCTGGAAGAAATCGACATTCACTCCATACATCCAGGTATTGATGATGATGACACGGAGGGGGATATTATTTTTGCTAATTTGCTGCAGGAAGGTATTGTCCCAAGTCCCCCTCCCGAGCACCTTTCATCCTCCCCTTTAGCCACTATTACGGAGGATGAGTGCTTTGACCCAGGAGGTGACATTCACTATTTCATGCTTGATAAAATTACGGCTTTGCCGAGTGCTCAGCATCCATTGTCTTTGGGGGATGACAATGTGCTTACTTTACCCACCCCACCTCCCATGGATCTCGATTTCACATACTTTTCGTATGTTGAAAGAACCTTTCTCCCATTTAAGACTTATCCCCCCGCCTCTCCTTTTTGATGTCCTCCGGGAACGAGGACAAGGTCTTTGATCCTGGTATTACATTCGAGGCTTCCCCATGGACCATTTAATTCGGGGACGAGTCAGGCTCGTGACTCGGTTAACAAAAACAAGCGCTTTTTGGGAGGCAACCCAATTATCTATCTATCTTTACATGTTTTCACCATAAGTGTAGGGGGAGCCCCGTGGTGTTTCTTGTTTTCTTTCTTATCATGTGTAGGGATTAGAGCTTCAAAGACACACTCTTGAGGACTTTTGACGAACCGTGATTCCGAGTTCCCGTCTTCCCGGTTCTATCCTAAACTCTTTTCGATTCACTATTTTATATTTCTGAATATTAAAATAGGAATGTCTTTAGTTGTCTCTTCCTTAGCGAGATTTAAACAATGTGCACAATGTCCTAAGTGTAGGGTAGTTTACTCCCACATGCTTAAACATTGAGGACAATGTTTATATCAAGTGTAGGGGGGACTTCTATCGAAGTTAAGTGGCCTTTTCCTTGTATTTGTCCTCATTTTAACCGGAAAATTTGATTTTTCGACATTTTTCAAAAATTTTTAATCTATTCTGGCCTAGTTGTATAGTTGTTTTTACCTTTGTATAGTTATTTTCTTTCTTTGTTAGAATAAATTTTAATAAAGTGGTTTTAATTTTCAAACGTTGTGAATTTTTTGACTCATCCCGAGTTTACTTATCTAAGTTTACTCTAGCTAGTATCCTTAACGTGTTTAAGTCAAGTTTTGCTAGGCTTTTATATAGGGAGCTTTAAAACGCGAAAGTCTTAACTCTCACGGGTTAAGAATAAGAACTTTTCGCAAGTTCCTATTATTGATCCTAGAGAGTCGTTTATCAAGGGAACTTTAAAATGCGATTTCTAAACTTGAAAGAGTCTAAGAAGATGCAAGATCCTATAGGCGACTCGAAAACCCAAAACTTTGATTTAATAGGCTAAGCATCCACGAGTCTCATTCCTTGAGATTTTAAACTGTGGAGAACGAGAGATGATAGAGTCAATTATAAGTTTGGTATTCTTTCGTGAATTTATGTGAGTTGATTATAAGCCTATTCTCCCATCGCTTGCTAATAAATTTATCTGCAATAAATAAGGTTGTACTATTTGAAAAGTTACTTAGCTTCTAGCCCAAGATCGTTTAAAAGTTGCTCGGTATGGATTAGAGTTCATAGCCAAGGCATAACTTATTGAAGCGGGATGCGAAGATTGGCGAGTCCAAAAAGGTCCTAACAAGACATGAGGGCTACATCTTTTTGCTAAAGATCCAAAGTGATGTGAGAATCATTTATCAAAGATCAGTATGAAGGATCGAGACACACGACGAAAAGCAAGTATTCCCCAAAAGATCATGGAGAAGTCTATCCAAAAAGGCCCTAACAAGGTATGAGGATAAATAGATCCAAATCCAAAAAGGAGGCGGATCGTTGTATATCAAAGTCCAAAATAAAGATTGGAGAAAAATGAAGAAGTCGTGGTCCAAGTATGAAGAATCTCTCAAAACTTCAAGCGAAGAAATTCCTATTATGAAGAGAAGACCATAATTTCATGAACGTCTCTCAAGATTTGAAGTATGAAGTTGCTGCCAAATATCGGTCCGAGAAAGGTCTCAAATCGCGAAGCGAGTTATGCCAAGATATGAACTTTTTGAGGACCCGAGAAGCAGTTTTAAAAGATTTTGTCCTTTAGCTAACTATTGATTAAATCGTTCACTTTATTTTCAGCCTAAATAACTATCGAAATAAGTCAACAATGCATCCTCGTGATCATTCAAGACAACAATAAAATATAAGAGATACACCTAGGAATAAGGGAGTCTAAGTGAATAATTGGCCCACATGAGTTCATGTTAGTTTGCTAACTTATAATAACAATGATCTCATTTTTAAGCTTGGTTTGGAGAAAGTGAAAACTTTAGGATGATGATTATTCATGACATTTTCAAAACCTTAAGGTATGCTTTTGATTTCTTTACTTTGAATGTTTGTAATTTTCTATCTCTTTAATAAAGGCCAATGTGGATTGATTATGATGAAAAGTGTAAACGTGCTTTGTAACTTATGCATTGCATGAGGACATTGCAATGGTCAAGTGTAGGGGATTTGATAGGTGTGAAAACACCCATCCTTTTACCACTTGATTACAATAATAACCAAGCCAAAACGTGTATTTTATGTCATTTATGTCGGAATATGCGTGGTTTGTGTTTTTGTTGTGATTTAGGATCAAATTGTGAAAAGGGGAGAAAACACGGGATTTCACGGGCTTTTATCGAAGAAAAAGACAAAAGACGAAGTCAAGAAATCAAGAGTGGAAAAAGAACGGAAGTCCAAGACCAATTCTGAAGATTTATCGAAGAAAAAGTCAAAAGGCGGAAGATTACTAAAAGCCAAAGAACTCAAGTCTAATTTATTGAAGAATTACAAGACGAGTTTGAAGAAATCCCGAGATAAAGTCATTAAAGTCAAAAGATTAAGAAGATTAAGGACTTAATGACGCAATTAAAGAAAGAAGAAAGAAGGGAGGAAGCTTCCTAAGCACCTCCCTAATCTCCCTATATATAGTTTTCATTTTCATTCCATTTGTGTTGTTGTGGATTGACAACCCACCTCTTCCACCATTTTCATACCTTGCAATTTAATTTCTTGCACTTTAATTACTTGTCATGCACATTTAATTTCTTTAATTCAAGTAAGTTTACTTTTAATGTTATTGAATCTTTATCTTTTCTTGTTTTAATCTCTCATCTACCTTTCTTGTTTGATTTGTTCTTAATCTTTATTGTTCATGTTCTTGATTTTTTATGTTTTTAGATTAAGTAGGTTTTTGATTTCTTGGTGTTATTTGTTGATTTTATTGATTAGGATTGTTAGTTTATCATTAGTGAATGTTCATTGATTAGTTTTACTTAATATTTTGGTTTATTTTGGCTTGATTTGGTTAGAATCGTACCCAGTTTTCATCCGCTGTTCTTCGTCATTTTTTATCTTGCCCAGATTCCGGATCAGAATACTATTCCGAATCAGGCATTTCGTTGTATTATTCCAAATCAGAGTCATTCATCCAGAATATCCAATATTCCGGATCAGTTATTTCATTCGGAATAATTTATTCCGGATCAAGCTCCACATTCCGAATCACCTTCTTCATCCGGAATATCCAATATTCCGGATCAGTTGATTTATTCCGAGTCAACCTTTTCCATCCGGAATATCTAATATTCCGGATCAAGCTCCACATTCCGAATCACCTTCTTCATCCGGAATATCCAATATACCGGATCAATTGATTTATTCCGAATCAACCTGTTTTTCTTATTCTTTTATTTTTATTCCGGACCGACCTCTTTATTCTGAACCAACTTGTTTATTCCGGATAGGTGACATATTCCGGATGAACTGTTTTATTCCGAATGAATGTTTTCCACTTTTTAGTTTTAAGCTTTATTTTTCTCGCCTTTTTCTTTATTTGCACTTTTATTTGCCTTCCCTTTCAGTTTAAGTTTTAGTTTGCATCATTTACTTTATTTCCCTTTTAATTTCTCGTCATTTACTTTTCACCAAGTTTATATCTTTCAGTATTTCTTTTTACCGTCTTTACTTTATTTTTATTTGTTTCAAGTCTTTATTTTTAATTAGTGTAGACAACGACACCCTTTCTTTCGATTCACCAAGAACAACTGAGTCGCACAATTAACCAGTTATCAATTCAAAGAGATACCGAGAAACGAACTTTTCAACCTAGCAAAATCTCTAATACCGGACCGACCGGACCGAGGACCGAATTGGTCCAAAACCCTAGACCGAGGACCAGACCGAAATTGTTCGGTCTGGTCAGGTCCGGGTCTGTTTTGATTCTACCGTGCTCAGCCCTACTTGGAGATGTGACATATATATTTGGATCGGTGTAAATTGCTAAACTCACTTGCTTGTGAAGGCGCTCTATTTTGAGCTAAATTTTCCGAATTCAACCGAAGAACTTATGAACCCCAGGAAGTCTCGTTTCTCTTATATTTATTTTCCCCGCTTATCCTACTTTTAAGTTGTTTTCTAATTACGCGTATTGCTAAACTTAAGTGTGTGGAGAAAATAAATTGGAAAATGTGACTCGTTATTTAACAAAAACTTTACTTCGCCCTCGGTAATCCAAAAATCAAAATTATTTTTCCTTTTATTTGTCATGTATGTTAATAAATTAGAATAAAAACTTAGAAAAAAATGGTTGGTTGCTAGTTACCCACAATGATTGGTTGATTTTTGCTAATATTTGGTTTGCGGTTGATTATGAGTATTGTGCCATTTCAATGGAGACGGGGGTTGCAAACTTTGTGCTTCATATTTTTTGTGGTGTACGCTTATATCAAGTGTGAGGAATTGTTACTTGGTAAGTAGAATTGAAATTTACAAAGCAAGGCATGTGCAAAATCAAGGTAAATACTTTCTTTTATTGTTTCATCCGTGACTTTTGCGGTTTCTAAACATGACTAGCCAACAACAGGCTTTACAATAAGGAGATCAGATAGTCTACAAACAATTTGTAACAAAATTCAGGACAACCATGTTTCGCTTATTTATATAAGTAATTAGCTTTGGTACTTACCGTTGCGTTTATAAAATAACAAACATGAATTAACTATATATTCGCTCCCCTATTTAAATAAAAAATCCATACGTGTATAAGAATTATTGTACATTGCAAAGTTTGATTGATATGTCGTACCGTAGGTTATGATACATGCAAATATGATTTTTATTTTGCTCCTTGGTTAGCTCATAGCTAATTTTCATTACACACAATATACGTTCATACAATATATCCATACCTATGCAAACTTCACAAGATTTTGAACCTTATTTTGTTACTATTCAGGAAGATGATCAAGATATCTCCCCATTCCTTTCGTAAAAACAAAGTTGCACGAATGTTTTGTGAGATCTGCACAAGTATTCAAGCATCTGCTGCGGGTAATTCAACTAAGAGTGTTTTCGATCGAGGCTTAAAGAAAGTTTGCTCGCAGGTGTAACACCCCACTTTGATAAGTGGACTGTTACGCGTACTTATGGCGTGTCATCAAAGCATGCAAGGTAATATGTACTAAAACATACATGAACAAAGGGAAAACCGGAATCAAACATCGGTTCTCAAACATAAGCCCAAACACAAATAAAGTAAATGAACTAGGAGGACAAGACAAGTGTCCAAACAAGCATAAGTATATGAAGGCAAACAGGAGAAGAAGTCTAAGGCAACTTCCATCCTATGCACATCCCCCAAATGCTCAAGTCTGTCCTTGGGTACCTGCCATTTTGGACATGGAAAAGAAAGTAACGACTGAGAAAATACGTTCAGTGAACGGATATATGACATAGTATGAATGAATGAAACATAATAAAGACTTAATAGCAGCGGAAATGTATAAGTCCTGGAAAACCAGGAACATGTTCATAAAACTGGTTTTATAGTTTGAAAAGACTTATGTTTTATATGAAAATTGTAATAATTATCCAATAGCCTATTGATAGTAGTAAAAACACGTCTTTTAGGAAAAAGAGCGTATAATGGGCAAGTATTAAACTCGACGATTTAGGAAAACCAACAAGTCGAATAAATGCGGGTTCGTTCTCGAAGGAGGTGTGTGTATTAAGTGTTCCAATATATAAAATCAAAGTTTGGATTAGTGACGTTTTTGGTTTAGAAGAGAAAAAGTAAAGACGAGCTACGATTACGATTAAACTACGACGATTTGACGTAAAACGCGAACGTAAATAAGTAAAACGTGCCGAAATTAAAAATTAAACCTAAGAATTAATTAAAAATTAAAACTAAGTCTAAAATAATATAAATAAGAATAAAAATCTAATAAATATATTTTAAAACCTTTTGTTAATTAAATATTCAATTTTAAATGCTAATTAAAGCCCTAAAATTAAATATAATTAAGAAAAAGCCCAAAATATTATTTTATTAAACAAATAACTCACTTATATTATTTAAGGACTAAAAAGTATTTTTCCTAAATTTTAAAAACTATTTTTCTATTTTTAAAACACTAAAAACTATTTTTAAACCAAAATAATGATTAAAAATATTAAAATAATGCTAAAAATAGTTTGACAATTTTAAAAATCTTAAATTATACTAATGAACAGTAGAAAAATGAAAAAGTTTGAAAAAGTAAATTTTTCACAAAAAGACAAAACAAAATATAATTAAACCCTAATTAAACTTAAATAAAATCTAAAAAATAATTAAAAATGTGAACAGTAAAATATTTTTAAACTAAAAATCTTAAAACAGTTTTCTAAATCTAGGAAAATTTGTAAAACTGAAAAATATTAGTTTTTGTCACTAAAAGAAAAAAACAGTGAATTAAAAAGTAATTTAAAATGCTATTTAATCTAAAAAATACTAAATGAACAGTAACATAAAAATAAAAAATAAAATAATAAAGATAATGAAACTAAAATCAAGTTATAACTCCTAAATAACACACTAAAGACAAAAAAAGTAAAAAGACTGAAAGTGACACTTGGTGGATTTGTCTGCTTGTGCAACAGTACCAATGTTAATACTAGCAGTGGGAACTTTGTTCCCACTGACTTCACAAATTTCAGGTCTGGTGACGAATAAGCTTAGGAAAGCTTATTGGGTTGAATTTTCTTGGACAATAAGGCACCCCTACACTCAGTGGAGTGTAGGGAGTCTGTTTAAACTAGAAAAAACACAACTTGTTCACAAAAATATCTCACAATGGGGTCAAAGAAGTTACTGTTAAACGCTAATGGTGTTCTGATGAACAGTAACTGATGCAATTGGTATTTTAATGAGTTTCAAACTAGCATACAGACTTCTAAACACAACCAAATCTCAATCAAGCAAATAAAGAACCTAGGTGCAACCTAATCCTAGCAGACTACAAAAGTTGGTGGGCCAAATTACACTAAAACAGGCAGACTAGAGACTTACTGATTTTTTAGGCAGTTTGAACAAACTTAAACTTGTAAATACTTTAAGACCTATCACAAGTGAAAACCAACTACTGATAACATGTAACATAAACAATATAAGCGTGTTTAGGCATCTTTCAAGCTAGCAGCTTATCAAACATGTAGCTAAAAACCTAAACCCAAACACCCTTATATTTTCAGAAACAATATTTTAACAAACCAAACCTACTCAAATTCAAACCAAACTGATTGAAAACTATTTTAACATGCATAAAAGACCTAAACAAACATGAATGACCACTTATACCTACATCAAACAGCTCATCACACTTACACCACAAAATCACACATTTTTAGACATGAAAAGAGGGTTCAAGTCTAGAGGTTAGTATACCTTGTGGGACCCACATCCGGGCCCCACTATGGCTGCAATGCCATCTCCTATTCAGTCTAAAGCTGAGCTTATGGCTTGAGAGGATTTGCTTTGATGTAAAGATACTAGGTGATGACTTAGGTAGTCCAAATCACCCCAATATGTCTTCAAAACAAATAGCACCTTATAACCTGCAAAGAAAACAATAAAAGTAAACTGATAATAAGGCAAATAAGCTATAAGGCTGGCTTATGGATTAAGCAGCTTATAGCTTATTGCTTGAATAAACAAATGAAACTTTTGAAACAAACTCATCTTTTGATACATTGTTTCTAAAATTTTGTAACCAATAAACATGAATACACTTCAAATGAATTTCCACTTTCACTTCAATCCATTTAAGTGATTCAACCTAAAAAAACTTTTTTTCAAGAACCTCTTTACCCCGTTTTTCTGAAAATGCTTTTTGAAAACTTGAAAACCACAAACCTTGAAAACTTCTCAAACTAATTTATATCAAATGACCATTAACTAAAAAGCAGTAAAGGATGGAACTCAGAAATGCAAAGTATTTTATTAATACTCTAAATATTCATTAAAATAAAAAGCTTTTACAAAATCTAGAACAAGGGCTTACACATGTTGTAAGCTCCTTAAATACTAATAAGAAGAAGGTTCTAGTGCATGAAAAAAAACTGAAACCCTAGCTATGATTTTACAAAGCCACCCCTGGTCTTCACTTTCAAACTTGGTCAAATTCATCCCATGTGATGGCCAACTGTGTTGGAATGATGTCAATCGTTTATTTTTACCTTTGGGAACACAAAATTAACTTGAGTCGTGAGATTTCTGTTGATATTCGAATTTTGCCATTTTCTGGGAAGCAGGGGAATCTTGGTGGGGCCTCTTGGGTCACGGGACAATGTTTCTGGTTGTAGGTTTTGGTTATGGTGGGGTCAATCAAAGATCTGGAGGTTTATGGGGAAAACCCCTTGGTTTGGGGTTAATTGGGTCTGAGTTTAATTAGGGTTAATAGGGGATTAAGGGAAGGGTTTAATCTGTTTTGGGGAAGAGTTATTTTAAAAAGTGTGTTAAGTGGGAAAATAAAGGGGATTTGACCGTTTGACCACGTTTATTAATATAAACGTGTTTAAGGATTGGTGTAATGGTGAGGTGGATGAGGGGTGCAAGGTGATTGGCTGTTGGGTGGAGGATGGGGACGTGGCGGCTGTTGGTTGGAGGATGGGGGGTTTATTTGTCTGGACAGAATGGCCCCCCAATTCCTAAACTTCTTTCAAAGAAAGCAAAACTTGTATTTCCCTTATAGCAAAGTTTAATTTTTCTTAATTTGGCCACAAAGTCTTTCATAAACTTGTCACAAGGGCTTAATTGGTATTATGACCATATTCCAAGGACCAATGATGTATATACTTGAAATATTAGGGACCCAATGTGTAATTTGAGTTTCACAAGGGTATAATATGACAAGTCTTCCAAAGTAGAGGGACCAATCTTGCCAAATCTTCAAACTTTAAGGACTTGAATAGAAAATCATTGTTCGGGTCCGGTTCTTTGTGCAGCTTCGTTTCCCGTGTTTGTTTTTGCTTGATTCTTGTAATCTTTTGGTGAATTCACGATATCCGTACCTAAAATACACAATGAACAAACACAAGCATATATTTGGGTATTTTGATGATATTTTAAGCGTTTTAAGCCCGATTTGGACGATGAGACTATGTATAATTACAGTCTCATCACTCCCCCATACTAAACCATTGCCGTGTCCCCACGCAATGCTATAATTAAGTATCATAACACTTCCAAAATTCAATTTATGATGACATTTATTGAAGACATAAACTTAAATAAACTACTACATGTGTTTGAGACATAATGTAATGTTTTCATCAGGAGAACGTGACTTTTAGGATCATAGAACAAGAACACGTGAATGCTTCGTTAGAAATAATTTTGTCGTCCTCGATTTTCACCTAATTCCATGCTAAGCGTGTAACGAGATCATTGTTATTATAAGTTAGCAACACAATCAAATCTCATGAGTTTTAATTACGAACCTAAACTCCCTTATTCCTACTTGGTATCTCTTATATTTTATTTGTCTTAATGATCACGAGGATACATCATTGACTTATGCGTGAATAGAGATTAGATCCAAAAAGAAAGTCTTAACGGTGTAACCAAAATCATTAAATTAATAATTCACCCAAATAGACAACGATGTGAAAAAATTAAGTCAACAAGAAGGATCGATAAACACGGTTTTATAACGGTTTTGAACATGAGACTTATTACCAAGACTTTTATACGCCCCCTAACGGAAGGGCCTTATTATCATAGGTTTACCTCCATCTTTTATTCAACTCCGCCATGGAGCTTTTATTATGACTTCGGTCTTGCCTTGCCTTTTATTATCCGCCTCATCGGTGATTTTATTAGCCAAAGACGTATATCCTTACGCTAAAGCGAATTTTGGATCTTTAAAGCTTCAAAGATTAAGGCTTGATTCACTTTCAATTTGGGCATAGATTTTTCGGCCTTGTGAGCTTCAAATTTTTGCTTAATTTAGGTGATCACTTGAAATCTTATTATTAGGTGAAGCTTTCGATTATTCGGGTGCCAATACTTCAAAACCGTGACGCTGGCGATACCTTAATGTTTTCCCAGTTTAATTACATGGAAGCTACTAAAACAAATTAGAAACCAACAATAGTGACTAAAACGCTAAATCAATATTTATTAACAATTTATTATCAAAAGCGTGGGGAGAATAAGTTAATAATGACTACACATGAGATCGTGACGATTACGAGACTTATAAATAACTCTATCATTTCTCGTCCTCATTTAAGAGACTTAGCCTAAAAAGTTAAGGAATCGAAGCTAAGTGCTCAACACGCACGATCGAGTAAAGAATTACTCTTATTCTCACCATCGGAAAACCTACATTCGTGTCTTAAACACTTATGAAAAATAAGAAAATTTTTAAAATTTGGCCATTTTTAGCCTTATTCTGCATAAAATGATAACAAAAAGATGAATATTGGATTGCGTGGTGACGTAAGCAAGGTGAAGTATCTAGTCACCCCCATACTAAAACTAAACATTGTCCTCAATGTTTTGAGTCTAGGGGTGAAAACACCCCCATACTAGAGACGAAGTCGAATGCTTAATCTCGAGCATGGAAAGGGTAAAATGAATAACCTAAAAGCCGTTTATGAATTATGCTAATAAGATAAACGTTAGAACATAAAAGGATATCATCGGATATCGGAATCTCCAAAGGCAACGATCGAAGCTCGAGTGATCCGTAAAACGAACACGAGAGGCTTCAATGATGATGATGAACCTAATAAATCACAATCACAAACAACCACGGAACAAAGGTTGGAAGAGCACAAGTCCCCTCGTTACACTATTAGAAAACGATAATATTTACAAGGATAAGCATAAGAATCCCCCACGAGGCACCTTGTTTTTGATAACCGAGTCAAAAGCTCAACTCGAATCCCCATAAATGTGATCATTTAGGGATAATCATGGTATGGTCACTTTTGGTAGGGCTTACATGATAAACAATGCCCGAAAGCAACCGGCACTAAGGACTAAGTCCTTTGATGATGCAAAATACCGGGATCGAAGATGGCGTCCTCGTTGTCATGGGATAAACGACACAACGCCACTTCGACATGTGCTAGAACCTCAAAGAAGTAGAAGAAAAGAGATGAGAAGTAGAAAGGTGGGGCAATGGGTAAGTCAACAAAATGAGCTACTCGAGGTAGACTCACACCAAGCAAATAGATATGATTTCCATTTATTGCATCGGTGGAAGACCGAGATTTCCCTTTACAAGTAATTCCGGGATCGTAAATCTTGTCCTCGGTGGAGAAATGTGAGGGAACATAAGGGGCTTCCCCCACACTAGATCCACACCAACCGTCGTCAAAAGGAGTATACGAGGTGGTAGCACTCATAAAATGTGGTGATGACGGATTTAAACATGTAGAAAAATCTTTTAAAACATTTTTAAAATCTTTTCCTTTTTCTTCGTTCAAAAACTCTTTATGAAAACCCGACTTGATAATGTCAAAAATATTTGGCGTGTCAAATTCAAAATTAGTCGCGCTAAAAATCCTCACATTTAAGTTGCGGTTAGGGGGTGGTGGATTATATAAGTTCTCAAAACGTTTATCAATAAAGAACACCGCCCCCTCGGGGTCAACATACTCGTCATCCTCATGAACGTCGATCTCATCGATTTCTTCATCAAAGATAGGCTTGTCAAACCAAGGTTAGTCATTCCCCTCCTTGAGTATCTTAGAAACTCTCTCGAAAAGATCACGATCAAGCACAGAACCATCATCCATTTGTGGGGATTGTTGATAAGTTAAATCCTCACGAATGTGGTAAACGTAATTCTCATTCGAGGAGTGTTGATTAGGTAACTCCTCGAGAATTGGATTTTTGTTGGTCACATGAGTTGGTTCGTCGTTGAAAATAAGACGTTCCAACTCATTAAGTTCATCCTCGATTTTGGAAAGATCGACCTCACTCGTAGGTGGAAGTGGAGGCAAAAGAGCTAGCTCTCGTTCAATGATTTCCTCAATCTCGGGATCAAACTCGTAATCATTGTACTTCACATGTTTCTTTTTAGGAGAATCAAAAATTGCATGTGGATTTCGAAGTACGTGATCAACCTCAACAAAATCGCCATCGTCATCGTCAAAGAAAGAGTCGATGTGAGCACTCACAACCATGGTCTTACAAGTCGAATGACTATGCTTAGGTGACTTTTCTAAGACGAGAGGATCGATGTCGATAAAACCTTTCGCCTCAATGGGTGTTGGGCTAGGAAAAGGAGGCACTTCGATGGAGTTAGAAGTTAAAGCCTCAAAGACGTGGTCCTTCGAAGGTGGTGAAGACGAGCCCATTTTGGTCATTGTCGTGATGGCACTAACGTCGCCCTTCGGAATTGGTATTTCACTTGTTTCATCGAATTCATCCCAAAGGGAATTTTCATTCATAAATTTACACATAGCCTTTTGAATTAGGTACACGTATTCTTTATCATTAAAATCCTCATCTTTAAAACCGTTCTTCTTAATTTTTTTCAAAACATGCATTAAGCCTCATTCTTTCCGCTAAAGTGAACATTTTGAAATCATTAGGTTTAGAATCATTAGGTTTTGAAACCTCGGTTATCACAAGACACTTGGGATTTACTCGTGAAAAATTCCATTTTGTCATCCCCATATCTCATAGTAAGTCTCCCCTCGTGGACGTCGATTACAGTTCGAGCCGTCGATAAAATTGGTCAACCTAAAATAATGGGACATTTAGGGTCACACTCGTAATCGGATATAACGAAATCCACGGGAAAAACAAACTTTCCAACTTTGACATAAACATCCTCGGCTATTCCAATTGGTATTAAAGGCGTACAATTTGCAAGCTCGATTGTCATGTTCGTGGGGGTAAGATTAGGGAATCTCATCAATTTCCAAAGAGAATGAGGCATGAGATTGATGCTAGCACTTAAATCGACAAGGGCTAAACATCCCTCAAACTCGGAAAAATCACAAGGTAATAGAAATTGGCCCGGATCCTCTTCCTTTCTTGGTATATGCCTTTTGGGTTTTTTAAGAAGGATCGATGCACAAGTTTCTTCAAGGGTTACTTTGGTAAGGTCAATAAAGCTCTCTTTTTGAACCGTGGATGGAATTTGAGGTACACGAGGTGTGCACTGCTTTCCTTGGTCGTCACGTTCACCCCATCGACTTTAGAACAATAAGACGTCCTAGAAGTCGAGGGTTGAGAAGAAGGAACAACTCGAAATCCTTCAAGGTTAGGGGTAATCACACGACCTTTCTCACGAGACGAGGTGACTTTACATTGTTCCTTCGGATTTGCAACGGTGTCACTAGGTAACGAACTCGATGAAGCACCCGAGGCTTTGTTCATGATGGCCGAAAACATATTTTTAATGTCAATTTGTCCTTGCTCAATCTTCGTGTTTTGTAATTTCAATGTATTAGAAAAGTCGCTTTTCAAAGTACCAATTTCTCCCTCTAATCGTCTCATATTAGCCTCATTCGTTTTCATGTAATTTTGAAAATCGTTTGACGAACTATTTTGATTTGAATTAAAGTTCCCTTGGTTTTGATTACTTATTTGAAAATTTCCTTGATTACCACTTGAAAAATTGTTACTTTGATTGTTGTTGTTTGAAAAATTCGAGTTTTGATTATTGTCTCAATTTTGCCAATTCAAATTCCGACCTTGATTATAACCTTGATTTTGATTTGAAGAATTTCCTTTTTGATTATTTCCTTGAAAATTGTTTCGGTTTTGATTAAAATTGTTGCCTTGGTTATAATTGCCTTGTTGTGATGGACCCGCGTTATTTTGATTTTGAAAATTGTTGTTTCCATTTAACGCACTCACATTCGACGTTTGGCCATCCGTAGCCGCACACTCGTAATAATTATGAGGTCCACCACAAAACGTACACGAAACCTCAACCGCTTTCACCGTAGCGGGAGCGTCTTTCTTTTGCATCTCAACGAGAAAAGACGTAAACACATTCGTCAACTTATCGACTTTCGCATCAACTCTCTCAATGTCGCGGTTAGAACTACTAACATTCGCGACATTGGCAACACTCGGTGCATTGCGGAGTTGGTAAACTTTTGATCGGTTTCGATAATTATCAATGCATCTTTCGGAGTATTACATAAAAAGTTGCCACCGACGGCGGAATTCAACGAATCTTGTTCTTGAAAATTAAGACCGTTGTAAAACGTATCGATTTGGTGCAACTCGGAAAAACCATGGTGAGGACATTGCCTAAGAAATTCCTTAAAACGATCCCACGCGTCTCTAAAAGATTCATTCGGTTTTTGCTCAAATTTCGTAATTTCATTTTTGAAAAATGTCGTCTTAGACGGTGGGAAAAAATAATTAACGAACTTGGAAACGAGATCCTTCCACGTAGTTATCGAATTAGGTGGCTCTTTCTCGTACCAATCCTTGGCGGCACCATCGAGCGAGTACGGAAAAAGCATAAGCTTGACGACATCGGTGTCGACGTTCTAAACTTGCTCGTGGCTAAAGGACGATCAAAATTCCGAATATGGTTGTGAGGGTTATCGGCTTCACGACCTCGAAACTTCGTAGCTTGGATTAATGAAAGCATTCCGCTCTTAATCTCAAAATTCTCCGATTCGATAGCGGGAATTACGATCGCGTCTCCATAACCCTTGGTGGGTGCTTGGAGCAATTCCATCATCGAACGATTTTCGGCCATCTCCTCTACGGTCTCTTCAACAATGATATTAGGAACGTCGGTTTCTAATTCTTGTCTACGTCGTCGATTCCTTCGATTACGATTGTGTCGATTCGAAGCGTCGCTAGAATTAGAATAATCCTTCGATCGAGTGCGCATGCACTAAGCGTAGAATGGGTGGTAGCAAAGAAGATTCTTTTTGTGGTTTTTCGATTTTTTCAATTTTTTTGGTTTTTGATTGTTTTTTAATTTTTTTTGGATTTTTGTGTATTACGTAGACTCAAATATACAAATTTCCCCTCGAATCAATTTCTCGATTAAAGGAGCCTCAAGGAATGAAAACGATCACGTGGAGTGAACGCCTTCGATGACTTTAAAAAGTTGGTGGAACACCAAAACTTTCAAGAGGGTTTAATCTTGAAAACAAGCAAATATATATGATACGTAGATAATACTTGGGCGGCAAACCCTCGATTAGCCTTCTTTCTCAAAACACGCAAAAGCAAGCGGAGGAAACAAGGCGGCGCTAAGCACTTAAAAGCGTTTTTCCCTTACGTCGTGAAATACAACCGCCTTATACCTACCTTATAGTTTGTGTTAATTGAAATTTAGCCTCACGAAAGTATTTATCTAAACTTTTGCTTTAGATTCAAATACAATGATCGAGTGATGAAATCCCGAATCAAGGTTGCGTTTTCACGCTTTTGGAGTACTTGTATATTTATTGTTCTCCGTAAGTACAATATAGTAATATATTCACAAGAAAAACAAAAACTATAATGGGATATCTACAATATAGTAAAGGTTGTTGTGTGTTTAATTTAGGAAAATTAAACACGTTTTATTTGGATACTACAATATAATAGAGAAAAATAACAAAAATGAGTATGCACGTTATATACGCTTTCCAAAAATGGAAAAGCAAAAACCCACTACTCACACAAACACGATAATAATAATAATGGAACACTAAAAACACCTCCCCGACAGCGGCGTCAAAATGATAGTAGTAAAAACACGTCTTTTAGGAAAAAGAGCGTATAATGGGCAAGTATTAAACTCGACGATTTAGGAAAACCGACAAGTCGAATAAATGCGGGTTCGTTCTCGAAGGAGGTGTGTGTATTAAGTGTGACAATATATAAAATCAAAGTTTGTATTAGTGACGTTTTTGGTTTAGAAGAGAAAAAGTAAAGACGAGCTACGATTACGATTAAACTACGACGATTTGACGTAAAACGCGAACGTAAATACGTAAAACGTGACAAAATTAAAAATTAAACCTAAGAATTAATTAAAAATTAAAACTAAGTCTAAAATAATATAAATAAGAATAAAAATCCAATAAATATATTTTAAAACCTTTTAATAATTAAATATTTAATTTTAAATGCTAATTAAAGCCCTAAAATTAAATATAATTAAGAAAAAGCCCAAAATATTATTTTATTGAGCAAATAACTCACTTATATTATTTAAAGACTAAAAAGTATTTTTCATAAATTTTAAAAACTATTTTTCTATTTTTAAAACACTAAAAACTATTTTTAAACCAAAATAATGAATAAAAATATTAAAATAATTCTAAAAATAATTTGACAATTTCAAAAGTCCTAAATTATACTCATGAACAGTAGAAAAATGAAAAAGTTTGAAAAAACTAAAATTTTTCACTAAAAGACAAAACAGAATGTAATTAAACCCTAATTAAACTTAAATAAAATCTAAAAAATACTTAAAAATGTGAACAGTAAAATATTTTTAAATTAAAAATCTTAAAACAATTTTCTAAATCTAGGAAAATTTTTAAAACTGAAAAATATTAATTTTTGTCACTAAAAGACAAAAACAGTGAATTAAAAAGTAATTTAAAATGCTATTTAATCTAAAAACAACTAAATGAACAGTAACAGAAAAATAAACTAAACAGAAAAATCAAAAATAAAATAAGAAAAATAATGAAACTAAAATCAAGTTATAACTCCTAAATAACACCACTAAAGACAAAAAAAGTAAAAAGACTGAAAGTGACATTTGGTGGATTTGTCTGCTTGTGCAGCAGTACCAATGTAAATACTAGCAGTGGGAACCTTGTTCCTACTGACTTCACAAATTTCAGGTCTGGTGACGAATAAGCTTAGGAAAGCTTATTGGGTTGATTTTTCTTGGACAATAAGGCACCCCTACACTCAGTGGAGTGTGTTTAAACTAGAAAAAACACAACTTGTTCACAAAAATATCACACAATAGGGTCAAAGAAGTTACTGTTAAATGCTAATGGTGTTCTGATGAAAAGTAACTGATGCAATGGGTATTTTAATAAGTTTCAAACTAGCATACAGACTTCTAAACACAACCAAATCTCAATCAAGCAAATAAAGAACCTAGGTGCAACCTAATCCTAGCAGACTACAAAAGTTGGTGGGCCAAATTACACTAAAACAGGCAAACTAGAGACTTACTGATTTTTCAGGCAGTTTGAACAAACTTAAACTTGTAAATACTTTAAAACCTATAAAAAGTGAAAACCAACTACTGATAACATGTAACATAAACAATATAAGTGTGTTTAGCCAACTTTCAAGCTAGCAGCTTATCAAACATGTAGCTAAAAACCTAGACCCAAACACCCCTATATTTTCAGAAACAATATTTTAACAAACCAAACCTACTCAGATTCAAACCAAACTGATTGAAAACTATTTTAACAGGCATAAAAGACCTAAACAAACATTAATGACCACTTATACCTACATCAAACAGCTCACACTTAAACCACAAAATCACACATTTTTAGACCTGAAAAGAGGGTTCAAGCCTAGAGGTTAGTATACCTTGTGGGACCCACATCCGGGCCCCACTATGGCTGGAATGCCATCTCCTATTCAGTCTAAATTTGAGCTTATGGCTTGAGAGGATTTGCTTTGATGTAAAGATGCTAGGTGATGACTTAGGTAGTCCAAATCACCCCAATATGTCTTCAAAACAAATAGCACCTTATAACCTGCAAAGAAACAATAAAAGTAAACTGATAATTAGGCAAATAAGCTATAAGGCTGGCTTATGGATTAAGCAGCTTATAGCTTATTGTTTGAATAAAAAAAATGAAACTTTTGAAACCAACTCATCTTTTGATACATTGTTTCTAAAATTTTTTAACCAATAAACATGAATACACTTCAAATGAATTTCCACTTTCACTTCAATCCATTTAAGTGATTCAACCTAAAAAAACTTTTTTTCAAGAACCTCTTTACCCCGTTTATCTGAAAATGCTTTTTGAAAACTTGAAAACCACAAACCTTGAAAACTTCTCAAACTAATTTATATCAAATGACCATTAACTAAAAAGCAGTAAAGGATGGAACTAAGAAATGCAAAGTATTTTTATTAATACTCTAAATATTCATTAAAATAAAAAGCTTTTACAAAATTTGGAACAAGGGCTTACACATGTTGTAAGCTCCTTAAATACTAATAAGAAGAAGGTTCTAGTGCATGAAAAAAACTGAAACCCTAGCTATGATTTTACAAAGCTGCCCTTGGTCTTCACTTTCAAACTTGGTCAAATTCATCCCATGTGATGGCCAGCTGTGTTGGAATGATCTCAATCGTTTATTTTCACCTTTGGGAACACGAAATTAACTTGAGTCGTGAGATTTCTGTTGATATTCGAATTTTGCCATTTTCTGGGAAGTAGGAGAATCTTGGTGGGGCCTCTTGGGTCACGGGACAATGTTTCTGGGTTGTGGGTTTTGGTTATGGTGCGGCCACTCAAAGATCTGGAGGTTTATGGGGGAAAAACCCCTTGGATTGGGGTTAATTGGGTCTGGGTTTAATTAGGGTTGATAAGGGATTAAGGGAAGGGTTTAATCTGTTTTAGGGAAGAGTTATTTTAAAAAGTGTGTTAAGGGGTAAAATAAAGGGGGTTTGACCGTTTGACCACGTTTATTAATATAAACGTGTTTAAGGATTGGTGGAATGGTGAGGTGGATGAGGGGTGCAAGGTGATTGGCTATTGGGTGGAGGATGGTGACGTGGCGGCTGTTGGTTGGAGGATGGGGGTTTGTTTGTCTGGACAGAATGGCCCCCCAATTCCTAAACTTCTTTCAAACAAAGCAAAACTTGTATTTCCCTTATAGCAAAGTTTCTTAATTTGGCCACAAAGTCTTTCATAAACTTGTCACAAGGGCTTAATTGGTATTATGAACATATTCCAAGGACCAATGATGTATATACTTGAAATATTAGGGATCCAATGTGTAATTTGAGTTTCACAAAAGTATAATATGACAAGTCTTCCAAAGTAGAGGGACCAATCTTGCCAAATCTTCAAACTTCAAGGACTTGAATGGAAAATCATTGTTCGGGTCCGGTTCTTTGTGCGGCTTCGTTTCCCGTGTTTGTTTTTGCTTGATTCTTGTAATCTTTTGGTGAATTCACGATATCCGTACCTAAAATACACAATGAACAAACACAAGCATATATTTGGGTATTTTCATGATATTTTAAGCGTTTTAAGCCCGATTTGGACGATGAGACTATGTATAATTACAGTCTCATCACCTATATTAGGTCACGAGGTTCCACCGTGCATGAATACTTGGAGGGGAGACCTCGTCATGTAATTAGAGGGGTTGCCTCTAATTAAATAGTCTGGGTAGGTAGGATCAACTCCTTGTGAAGGATGCAAGGCACACATCGCATTAACCATGAAAATCCTATAAAACATGTAACAAGGATGCACCCATACGCCCCACATGATAATAAAATATAATGGCCAAAACTGAAAGGGACGTCACGAGCAATCACTCTGCCGTGGGGAAGTCATAACACTGGTACCTCCAGTGTTATGGTTATGGTACCTCCATAACTAGGTGATACTGGTCATGCATGTATATGGCTTAGGCATTTAATCTAACATAAGTAATCAAACATATAAAACATATACTGGAAAAATAGTTGGCTGCAAACGGGGAATCCTAGTAAGGAAAGAATGTCCATACCGAAGGACGGGAAATCCATGCCTTGTTTCCAGTGAACGAGGAAAGACGAAAGGATAAATAGTCCTACTCTGACCTCACTAATGCTACATAAATAAGGGACATGTATAAGTTGTCTGATTACTGAGTACGTTACTGGTTATAGCATGTTCTTAGCTTGTTTCATATGTTCTTGTCTTGTTTACTGTTTTAATGTTATATTGTGTTAATCATGTATTTCATGTATTATGATAAGTATTATCTTGTATTCTTGTATTACTATACTTGTTGTGTAATAATAAGTAACTTTCTAAAAATAACAAACAGGTTTCCTAAAATAGAAAGTTTCCAAAAAATAGAAAGTTTCAAAAAATAGACCAGTTTCTAAAAATAGAAAGTTTCCAAAAATAGATTAGTTTTCTGAAATAGAAAGTTTCCATATTTAGAAATAAACTGGATTAATAAGCAAATAATATAAGCTTAAGTTTACTGGTTTAAAATTATAAGTCATGTAATTAATAATATAGTTTATTAATAAATGTCATGGTAATATAATAAACTATAGGTTATACGATTTAATTAAATATAGTCATGATTTAATTAAATTAAGACATATAAAATACTTAGGTTAATCATGTATTAATAATTTATTAATTATAACCTTATTCATGATTTATTAATTAATTATAGTCTGTGTTTTAATAATTAATTACTACTATAGTCTAATTTAAAAGATAATATACTTTGGTTAAAACATGTATTATTTTCTAAAATAATTATAACCTAAGTCCATGATTAAATTAAATTTTACTAGTCATGTTTTAATTAATTTAATTTTCTTGAAAAATAATATAACTTGTAAAAATATATAACTTGTAAAAATTAATCCCGTGACCGAACCCGTGTTTTAATTTAGACCGAACCATGAACCGGACCGAACCGTGAACCGGACCAAACCGTGAACCGGACGAACCGTGAACCGGCCCGAACCGTGAACCGGACCAGACCCTCAACGAACCAAACGCACCCCGACGCGAGTCAGGGTTTCCTGTTTCCTTGCGGCCGAGACACCAAAACCCCACCATGATTCGATTATTAACATGTTTACCCTTATGATTTTCATATATTTCTCTTGATTAAAACATGGGGAATTCGTGATATTAAAAGACAAGGAAAAGGAGGAAATACCGTTATGTGATTAGGGATAAACCAACAAACACACTCCGAATCAACAATTAAAAATCAAAACCCCGTCCTCCTTTTGGCTTGCTACCGGCGGCTAAACAAGAACACCTCGTTCTCCTTTTGGTTGCTGCTGGCGGCTTAACAAGAACGCCCCGTTCTCCTTTTGGCTGCTGCCAGCGACTTAACAAGAACGCCCCGTTCTCCTTTTGGCTGCTGCCAGCGCCTTAACCCGAACGCCTCATTCTCCTTTTGGCTGCTGCCGGCGGCTTAAGAAGAACACCAACCCTAAAATTTGTTTTGTTTTCTAAAAATGAAAAGGAGGATCCCTAAATGTTTAGTTTTCCCCTTTTGTTTATTTAGCAAAATCAACATGGACTGGGCCCTTTTCCTTGCTTGTGTCCACGGCTATAAGGCCCCTAAAGGCCTTGATGGGCCTTGTTCATGTTTAAATAAATTACATGTTCGTTCGTTAGTATTTTCGTGTTAGTCCGTAATTTATTATTCGTGTTATAATAAATACTTGTACGTAACAATATTTATCGTCTAATAATAAATGTATACGTAGTTACATGTTCGTTATTTAATGTTCATGATCTCATGTTCGTGATTATAATTATTATGATTAATAATCATCGTGTATTAATACGTACTGAAATAATTATCGTGTACTAACACGTACGTAGTTTATGTATTTAATATTCGTGACACGTGTTCAAGACATAAAAGGAAAGTTCTAATTGGTTTGTATATTTACATAGTGTACTGTTCATGGCATTTAGATGCGGGTTTTACAACTCTTCCCCCTAAAAAGAACAATTCGTCCCCGAATTATAGATAACGTAAACTGAAAGAACATGGACGCGACATGACTGACAAGGGCATGGAACGTGACGTTCCTGAAAGAACATAACTGAATTATGGAAGGATGAGAGGATAAAATCCGGATGGACTCCTCCGTTTCCAAGTGGCTTCCCTCTCGGAGCAGTTCCTCCACAAGATCTTGACACATTGATAAATCTTGGTCTTCCTGACCTTGACTTGACAATACGTAAGAGTTCCTAGTTATTAACGTAAGACAGATCCTCCTGAATTTGATCGAGTAGATAAGAATTAACATGCAAGTTAAATGCAACGTTACGATGCAAAATAATCTGGCATAGCTGACACTAATAGCATCTTAGCAATGATGCGCGAGACATACTGAAACGTAGTACGTGAACAATTGTTGAACGTTATACGTGAACAATTATGAACGTGATACGTGGAAATATGGTGAGTGTAATATGAGAAAACATATGATGATCAATGATTCGTGTAACATATCGTGAACGTGATAAGAGAAACGTAGAATGAACATGACATGTGAAACATATCGTGAACATGGGATAACTGAGGAGGTAACGCTAAACGCTATAAGATGAGACGTGGAATGTGACGTGAAACGTCTGTCTGAGGATAGAAAGTTATACTAAACTTGAGTCTGGTCTCTCAAGCTTTTGCAAAACTTCCCAGAACAAAAATGAACGTAAAATCGTAAGACAGGATACGATCATGAACGTGAATGGTGTCATGAACGTGAGTGTGAAAGCAAGTCGTAAAATTTGGACAAAGGACATGAACGTAAATTTGGAACACAAATGTGAATCTTTGTCTGGTCCGATGGCTGAGGAAGTACCAAGTGATCGGATGATCCTTGCCTGGAAAATGTCTGAAAATCTGCTGACTGTGAAATCCTTGCGGATGTAAGGATTCTACAGACTTGGTCAAACTGTTGACAATAACCCAGATAACATCATGCTTCTTCTGAGTTTGCGGTACTCTAGGTAACCAAAATCCATGGAGATCTTGTCCCATTTCTGTTCACAATTTCTGATGGTGGGAATAACTCCTAGTCTGTTGGTGTTCTATCCTAGCCTGTTGGTATGACATGTACTTAGATATGAACTTAACTGTATCTTGCTTCATTGAAACTTGATACATAGGAGTTTGCGAACATATGAGTCTCCAAAATTAGACTTCTCCTAGCGTAGGTTTTTCTAGGACACCTAATGTAGTGTATGGTTCTTACCTTTACGCATAAGCTGAGCATGTTAAGATTAACCATGAGAATCCATGTGATTCAGCGTACTGTAATCCACCAGAATTTATATTGGAAAATTTCAGGGTGAAATTTCTTCTTGTGTAACATAGAGTGAAGATGGTCTTCCTGCTATTCTCTAGACTTAGAGAAGGTTAGATTGTCATAGAAGAAAATGATAATGAATTTATTTATGAGTTCTTGGGAACTCGATCTATCAAGTCCATAATACTGTTAGAGCCTTCATAAGGCTAAAACAAAATCATGAATTTAGCATGACCAAATCGTGTACGAATAGCAGTCATGGAATGTCTTGCTATTTATGTAAAACCCGCATGCTTTTACCATGAATAGTACCCTTACGATAGTACGTACATGATTAGAACTTTCCTTTTATAACATGTTTAAGTTTCACGAATAAGAATTACAAGTATTACGTATGTGTTATAACACGATAAGTATTTATTACGTATGAACACACGATAATTATTCCAATAATAATTATAATCACGAACATGCGAACATGAAATCATGAACGTAAATTAATCACGAGCTGATATTACGTATGTATATATATTTATTACGAACACGAATAATTATATTAAGTCACGATCGGTAACTAATTAAAACACGTAAAACACGAACACGTGAACACACTATTATTTTAGACACGAGAAAAGTACGGGTTACCCCATGTGGGGCCCCCTACCCGCGGCTACACAAGAAACATGGGCTTAGCCCATGTAATTTTTACTAAACAAGGGGTTAAGGGAAAAACATGTTTCGTATTTACAAAATATTGAAAACAAGAGAAACCCTAAATCTTTTCTTCCTTCCTTTGCTTCCTTGGCCGCCGGGTTTAAGAACACCAAAGGGTGATTCAGGTTGATTTTGATCTTTGATTTCGTACAAGGATCGTGGTGTGTCCATCCTTCTTGATTTCACGTAATTGGTATAACCTTTAACCTTTTTCTTTTTATGTTTTGATTTACTTAATCACATAAAATCATGATGTTTTTAATAAACTAATTAAAAGCAAGTAATATAAACATGTTATAATCATGGGGTTTAAATCAAATCATGGGTTTAGGGGTGTTTTTGTTGTGGCCGACGCCTAACCGAGCCCAAGGGGGTCTCGGCTTGGCTTATTTCGCACCACCGAGACCATATGGTCTCCGTATGGTGGTGGTGGTCTCACGGCAGCAGCAAGGCAAGGGGAAACCCCGACCTAGTCGGGGTATGGTGGTGGTTACAGGTCCGGTTCATGGGTTTTAATCACGTTCGGTTCATGAATCATTTTTTTTCAAGGTTTATGATTTTTACAAGTTATATTATTTTTTCTTCAAGACTTAAATTAAATTAATTAAAAACATGAACATGATTAATTTAATTTGCAAGACTTAGGTTATTAATTTAATTATTAATTCATGAATTTTAACCTAAGTATTTATCTTTAATTAGACTATATAATTAATTACTTATTAAAAACCATGACTTATAATTAATTAATTTACATGACTTAGGTTATATTATTAATAGATAATAATACATGTTTTAACCTAAGTATTTTACCTTTATTTAATTAAAATCATGTTATATTTAATTAAATACTTTAACCTATAGTTTATTTAAATTTACATGTAATAATTAATAAACTATACTATATAATCGCATGACTTAGAATATTAATCAGTAAAACACTTAAGCTTATATAATTAGCTTAATTATCCAGCTTATATCTATTTATGGAAACTTTCTATTTTTAGAAACTTATTTATTTAAGGTAGCTAATCTATTTATGGAAACTTTCTATTTTAAGAAACTTATCTATTTTAAGCAATAATTCTATTTTTGGACACTTTCTATTTTTGAAAACTTTCTATTTTTGGAAACTTTATATTTTTGGAAAATTTCTATTTTTGGAAACTTTCTATTTTTGGTAACTTTCTTTTTTTGGAAACTTTCTAAGGAAACCTGCTATTTTTAGAAAGTTACTTATTATTACACAACAAGTATGATAATACATGAAATACAAGTAATACTTAATCAGAATAGACAGAATATATGATAAACACAGTATAAAGCTTAAATCAGTAAAACATGACATGAACATATAAAACAAGCTAAGGCATGATATAAAACCAGTTACGTACTCAGTAATCAGATACATATACGCGTATGTATTTATGTAGCATTAGTGATACTGAAGTAGGACTCTCTTCCGTTCGTCTTCTTCGTTCTCTGGACATAAGGTACAGATTCTCCGTCCTTTCAGTATGGACATTCTTTCCTTATTAGGATTTCCCCGTATGTAGCCAACTGTTTTCCCCATTATATGTTTTATATGTTTTGATTGCTTATGTTTAATTAGAATACATAAAGCCATATACACGCATGACCAGTTTCACCTAGTTATGGAGGTACCATAACCATAACACTGGAGGCACTAGTGTTATGACTTCACCACGGCGGAGTGATAGCTCGTGGCGTCCCTTTCAGCTTTTGGCCATTTATTATATTATCAGGTGGGGCGTATGGGTGTATCCTAGTTACATGTTTTCAGCAGATTACTCAGTGTGAATGTGGTGTGTGCCTTGCATCCTTTACAAGGAGCTGATCCCTCCTACCCAAAACCAGTATATTAAATTAGAGGCAGCCCCTCTAATTTGCATGATGAGGTCACCCCTCCAAGTATTCATGCACGTTGATATTTCATGACTTATATTGGCTAACGGTAAAATATGTTAAACAATTTTTACGAGATAAACATAAGGCTTTTCAAACTATAAAACTAGTTTTACAAAGATATAACCGGGTTATCCAGGACTTAGTTTCTTCCGCTGTTTCATGCTTATATGCTTATATTATTCATGCTTTACTTGTACATCCGTGCACTGAGCGTATTACTCAACCGTTTTCCTTTTCATGTTCCCAAAACGGCAGGTACTCAGGGACGCTCGTAGACATTAAGCGTACGTGCATATGGACTGGAAGCTTTCTAGCCTTCTTTACTTTATGCATTTATCTATACTTTGATACTCATTTCCATGGACATTGTTTAGTCCTTTCATTTACAGTACTTGTGTTTGTGTGTGATGAGTTATACTTTTGGACTACCGATGTTTGACACGATATAATCACGCGTGACATTCCATTTATCAAAATGGGGTGTTACAATTATGGTATCAGAGCCAAGGCTTCGACCTGTAGGCTCTCAAAACGTGACATGTGATTAGTGGGTAGTCACTATGGTCTTCCTAGAACTGACAGTCGGTTTTCATGCATTCATCATTTTCATGCATACATATATATGCCATTGTCGCAGGTTTATGACTAAGTAATGGTTGGTACAGGACTGGCCCTATTTAGTCGCATGTGTTTTATCGAAACTTTTAAATTTGGGACAGACCCATAGGCGTCCCCTCGCCATGTCTTTTGTTTTGAGTGAACTGAACATAGGCGTTCACTCTCGAGCATACAAAGGTTTTCATAAAACTGCATCATGCATTCATGTACAAAATTTTCTTGCATAAAATTTTTCTCATGATTTATTGGTATAATGTTTTTCATGTATATAGTTTATGTTTTGATCAGTTTAATCATGTATTTTATGTTATACTGTCAGATGGTTCTCACACGCGAGCAGAAGCAACTCAATGCAACAATCCAAGCTGCAAGGCATGCTTTGCTTCCTTAGCTGAGGAACGACATCAAGGTTGAGGTTCAGGCTGCCAACAATCAGCAGCATCACCCAGCACCTCCTCCCCCTCCTCCTCCAATGACATTGGCCACATGGCTGGAGAGATTCAACAAGCTCCGTCCTCGAGCTTTCGAGAGAACAGATAGCCCCAGTGAAGCTGAAAGCTGGTTTGCTCACATCGAGAAGATCTTCGACGCTATGGGCTATGACCCCGTTTTCAAGTCAAGGTTGGCATGCTACCGGTTCGAAGGTGATGTGTTAAATTGGTGGTTAACACTGAAGCAGTCTGAGGGAGGTGATAATTAGGTGGCTGTTTTGACATGGGCTCAGTTTAGAGATAGGGTGATGGAGCAGTTCTTTCCCAAGGCTGGGCAAGACAAGTTGAACCATGGGATCCGTCAGAGAGCTGGGGAGAATAGCAACGAGTTCATGCAACGCTTTCTTCACTTAGCTGGTTTCCTTGGTGCAGCGGCATGTACTCCTAAAGAGAAGGCACACCACTACAGGTTGGCTCTTCGCACATCGGTCGCAAACAACTTGGTGTTTGCTACGTTCAACACGGTAGCACAAGTGGCCGATGCAGCACGTAAGCTGGAGATGCTGCATGAGAGAGATGAATTAGGGGAAGCAGAGAAACCCGATAAGAGGTAAACATTCGTATTCAAGCGGTGACCACTCCGTATTCTGTCAATATATGTCAATATTTCATCTCCTTAAATTGTATCTTCCAGGCAGAAGACTGGGGACCGGTCTCAGCCGGCTACTCAGCAGCAGCCTAATCAGCCCAAGGGAAATGGTCAGACTAACGACCGTTCTGCTACGGATAGGCATGGCAGTAATGATAATTACCGTAACAACGCTGGACACTCCAACAGCAGTAGGTCCTTATACTTACGCATTTTTCTTATGATTACATGTTATAACTCATAATTCTGACACATTAGCAAATCTTCTACCAGGAACCATGGAAACGGTAGGGACCAGAACCAGAGAGGTTCACAACCTAACCGTCCAGCTATCACTGGTATTCAATCTTACGATTATCCGCATTATCCTTTGTACCCTCTTATCATGTCTCATGTATAATGTTTTATCAGGTTCTCAGCCAGCCAGGGCACCTGCTGGAGGATATACTCATCCTCTTTGCTCTACTTGCCATCATAGGCACCCAGGGCCATGTCGCCGCGACAGTGACGCATGCTTTAAGTGTGGTCTTCCTGGCCATCGCATGAAGGACTGCCGCAAGGGCGAGATGGAGGGCACATCGGGACATGCTGATACCAAGCCGCCTCCTACCACTGGACGCGTTTACATGACATCTCGCGATCAGGCCAACAAGTCTACAGGTACCATCACTGGAATCTTGTATATGTATGGTCAAGCTGCATGTGTTCTGTTTGATACGGGTGCTACTCACTCGGTCATTTCTACTGCTTATGCCAAGAATGTTAGGATACTCCCCATGCCACTAGAGAATAGACTCTGTATTTCCACGCCTTTGAGAGACTTTGTACTTATAACCCATGTGTACAAGAGCCTTCCACTAGAGTTTGACGACAAGGTTCGTCCTGTTGACGCACTTCCGCTGGACATGAATGACTTTGACATGATTTTGGGCATGGATTGGCTATCCAAGCATCATGCTACCATAGAATGTCATTCATATCGAGTCATCTTCGGTGATGTTAATGCGCCAGAGTACATTCATAACGGGTTCATACCCGACAGGTCTGTACAAATCATATCAACCCTGCAAGCACGTGCACTACTGTCACATGGCTGCGAGGGTTATTTAGCTACGGTTCATGACATGCATGCTGAATCTCCATCAATTCAGGATCAGCCGATAGTGTCAGAATTTCAAGATGTATTTCCAGAAGAACTTCCGAGCATACCACCTGTACGTGAAGTGGAATTTAATATCGAGCTCATCCCAGGAGCTGAGCCAATTTCCAAGGCTCCTTTTCGCATGGCTCCCATAGAGTTAAAGGAGCTGAAGGATCAACTGCAATAACTTTTGGAACGAGGTTTCATTCGACCGAGCGCATCTCCATGGGGCGCACCGGTCTTATTCGTTAAGAAGAAGGACGAAAATATGCGTCTTTGCATAGATTATCGCGAGCTCACAAGATTACCATCAAGAATAGGTATCCACTGCCACGTATAGATGATCTGTTTGACCAACTCCAAGGGGCCAAAGACTTCTCCAAGATCGATATCAGGTCAAGCTATCATCAACTATGGGTTAAGGAGCAGGACATCGCCAAGAAGGCTTTTCGTACCCACTATGGCCACTACGAGTTTGTAGTCATGCCATTTGGCCTTACCAATGCTCCAGCAGTGTTCATGGATCTGATGAACAAAATCTTCCATGAATTTCTGGACAAGTTCGTCATTGTCTTCATCGATGACATCCTGATTTTCTCAAAGTCCAAGGAGGAACACGAAGAAAATCTTCGTACAGTACTACAGATTATTCGCCAGAAGCAGCTGTATGCTAAATTCTCCAAGTGTGAGTTCTGGTTAGACAAAGTGGCATTCTTAGGTCACATTGTATCAGCAGAAGGAATCACTATGGATCCAGCGAAGGTTGAGGCTATTACTAAGTGGCCAAGGCCGACATCAGCGACTGAAGTCCGCAGTTTCCTAGGCTTAGCTGGCTATTACCGTAGGTTCGTGGAGAACTTTTCCCGCCTAGCATTACCATTGACTAAACTGATGCGGAAAGGGGAGAAATTCGTCTAGACTGAAGAACGAGAGAAGAGCTTTCAAGACTTGAAGCAGAAGTTAGTATCTGCACCTATTCTTACTCTCCCATCTGGTACGGGTGGATTTCAAATCTATAGTGATGCATCGGGGAAGGGACTTGGCTGTGTTCTCATGCAACATGGGAAAGTGATCGCGTACGCTTCACGGTAGCTTAATCCTTATGAAGAAAATTACCCTACGCATGATTTGGAAGTTGCTGCAGTCGTGTTTGCATTGAAGATATGGAGGCACTATTTGTATGGAGAATCATGTGATATTTTCACTCAGCGTGAATTTAACATGAGACATAGGAGATGGTTAGAGCTATTGAAGGATTATGACATTAATCTGTAGTATCATCCCGGTAAGGCGAATGTAGTAGCAGATGCACTTAGCAGAAAGTCCGGAATGATCAACGGCATTGAGATTGAGGAGGAAATCATAAGAGACTTGGAGCGACTAGACATAGAGATCATGATACGTGGACAACACGGTTATTGGGCTAATCTTAGAGTAGAACCCGAGTTACTCTCTAAGATCAAGGAAGCTCAGAAAGATGATGGAGAAATCTGGGCGATAATACAGAATTTGGAGAAGCAGACAGAATTTCGAGTAGATGTAGATGGTATCTTATGGCAGTGCACGAGACTTTGTGTTCCTGATGATCAAGAACTCCGGGAAGCCTTGTTAGCGGAGGCTCATAACTCCCCATTTTCTATACATCCTGGTTCGACTAAGATGTACCATGACATCAAGCAGTACTTTTGGTGGAGTGGTATGAAACAGGATGTTGCCATTTACGTCTCCAAATGTCTTACCTGCCAGCAGGTTAAGATCGAACAACAGCGATCTGGCGGTCTTCTTCAACCGTTAGATATTCCAGAGTGGAATTGGGACAAAATCACCATGGATTTTGTTACTGGTCTTCCGCCAACCAAGAGGAAGCATAATAAGTGTGAAAACACTTATCCTTTTACCACTTATTTCTAATAATAACAAGACCAAAACGTGTATTTTATGTCGTAAAAGTCGGAATTATGCGTGGTTTGTGTTTTTATTGTGTTTTAGGACCAAAAGATGAAAAAGGAAGAAAACACGGGCTTTCACGGGCTTTTATCGAAAAAAACGGGAAAAGACGAAGTCAAAAGATCAAGAGTGCTTAAAGAACGGATGTCCAAGACCTATTCTGAAGATTTATCGAAGAACAAGTCTAAAGACGGAAGTTTAATGAAGTCAAAGAACTCGAGTCTAAATAAATGAAGAAATGTTAAGACGAGTTTAATTAATCCCGAGACGACATCGAGAAAGACAAATGAATTAAATCGAGTCGATAAGAAAAGAAGGAAGCACCACACATGCACTTCCCACTTCCCTATAAATACCCTCCTAATCACATTAGGAGGGGGTTAGCTAGTTTTTATTTTTGAGTTTTCTTTCTAGTTTTAGAGAGAGAAAGTTCTAAACTTTCTCTCACTAAGTTTTTAATTTCTTCCTTTCTTTTAAGCTTTCATCATTCTTGTATTTGGATTTCATCTATCTAATTCAAGTTAAGCTTTTTGTTCTTTAATCTCTTTCTACCTTTCTTTATTTACTTGTTCTTAATCCGAAAGTTCATGATTAATCCGAATGGTTCTCGATTCGTATTGATTGTGGTGGTGTTTCATGATTAAAAGGTTAAGTTTACTTGTTCTACATAAGCTGTTGAACGAATAAGCTATAAGCTCTTCATGCTTATTGGCTTATTCGATTGTTTGGCTTATTTACTCTTTAAGTTTTTCTAAAAAGATTTATTGTTTTTAAATCCGTTTATGAAGTTTGAATGTTTTAGGTTTCAAAAGTTTTAGAATTTGCGCTTATTTACTCTTTCATAAGTTTGAAAATTGCTTATTGGTTACTGCTTATTGGATTGAGCTTATTTCCATTTGGACGCCATTTCTATCTGATAAGGGTTTTGCTTGATACGATCACTTGGCTTCGATCGCTTAGGGTGCGATCAGTTTGTTACTTCCATGGTACGATCCGGAACCACGATCAAAAACCATGATCACTTATTGCGATCGTGGTTGCGATCTGGTAGTACGATCGCCCTCTCATCGTACTAAGTGGGTACGATCGAGTCTCTTCCCTGCTTTGATCGCATTGATTGCGATTGGTTTGTTACGATCCCCATTGCGATCAGGTTGTGATGGTGGGTACGATGGTAAGTCACGATGTTAAGTTGCGATGGAGTTGCGATGGAATGACTGCGATCTAAGTGCGATCGCAGTGCACATTATTTTAGTCTTTGTTCTATTTTCCTAAGTTTTTAAATTTACTCTTCCCCGCCTTTTGCCTTAGTATATTTTAAACATCTTTTCTAGTTTTAAATCATTTACATTTTAGTTTCCAAAGTTGCAAACTTTTATTTGTAGTTTAATTCTAAGTTTTCCATTTTACTCAACGACAACTTTAATTACTTGCATTTAGTTTAAAAATTAGATAACTAAACCAAATCATTCTCTTGTTCACCAAAAGGAAACTGAGTCGCACTCTTAACTTGTAATCAATTCGAAAATACTTGGGACTACGAATTTTGATACGTGGTGTAAAAAGCCAAGTATTAAATGGCGCCGCTGCCGGCTCTTTTCGTTAAGATTAACGGTTTCTAGTGAGAGACGCATTGAATTTTGGGATCCGTTCTTTGAACGTTATTTTCCTTGCTTAAAAAATTTTCAAAAACCCAAAAAAATATAAAACTATTCAAAAATACAAAAACATTAAAAAATCATTAAAAGCAATTCTTTTCTAAAGGTTTTGCACCAAAAAGATTATATAGATATTCTCTCTGTGTATATTTTTCTTCTACAGGTGTATGCGTACTAGATCTTCGAACTATTCTGAGCCCGAGACTCGTGAAGATTTAGATATGGCTGGTGTTAATAACAACAATAATAACCCACCTCTACCCAATTTGAATAACAACAACAACAACAACAATGTCCCCTACCTGATTTACGAACAATGGAGGAACTGTGTCAACCCACCATGAACGGACGCGGAGGCCCGATTGCGCCGATGCACGTCACGGCTCAGGAGTTTTCGTTGAAGCATCACATGATCCAACAAGTGCAAACTAACCCATTTTGCGGAATTCCGGATGATGATGCCAACAAACACCTCGACAAATTCATTACCATCACCCAAAGCATGAAGTGCCCCGGTGTTTCTATGGATGACCTTCGCCTTCAACTATTTCCCCACTCGCTTTCTCACCATGCCGAAAAATGGTTTGACCGTCTCCCAAAGAATTCTATTCATACTTGGAATGACATGACTCAACGTTTTTTGTCGCGCTACTTCCCTCCATCCATGGTCACAATCCTTCGTAACCAAATCAGTGGATTCATGCAAGACAATGATGAATCGCTCTTCGATGCTTGGGAACGATACAAAGATTTGATCGACCACTGTCCAAATCACAACATGCTCCCCGTCACTCTCATTGATACCTTCTACAATGGTCTCACTTTTCGTGATCGTGACACGATCAACGCCGCCACCGGTGGTACTTTTATGAAAAGGAGACCGGAGGAGTGTAGAGAGTTGATTGAAAACATGACTACTCACCACAAGAATTGGGATTCATCCGCATCCTCAAGATCTAATCAGAGAGTCAATGTTTCTTCTACTACTTCCAATCCCGAGATAATCGAACTTACCCGACAAATCGCGAATATGCACAAGGATTTCATGTCCATGGCCACAAACCACTTTCAACAAGCTAAAGCCTTCTATTTCTTGTGACACATGTGGTGGTCCTCATTCCTACAATGATTGTCCTTCCACTAAAGGCAATTTTTCTGAAAACGTTAACGCAGCTTACGGTACTTATCCCACGGGAGGCTATCAAGCTCGTCCTCAAGGAGACCGTAGCTTGCTAAGTTATCGTTCAAATAATTATCTTGCTCCACCCGGTTTCCCTCCTCCAAACCAAAACCAACAACAAATCTATAACCGAAACAACCAATCCTAAACTCGTGCTACCAATCAATATCAATCCCAAAGAAACCCATACCCAACTCAAGGAATTTCTCAAGCTTACCAAGCTCCACCTCTCAATCAACCGATGACATTGAATCCAAACGTCGAAACGTTCATGAAGACTAATAGAGAGATGGTGACGAATCTTCAGAGTCAATTTGTCAACTTGAAGAATGACATGGTGAAACAAGGGTGCGATATTCGAGCCGAGCTGAGGAATGACATGGCAAAACAAAGCAATGAAATTCGTGCAGAAATCAGAGAGTCTTTCAGCACTCAAGCGCTTAACATACGTGATATGATCGGTTCTCTCATCCAAGGTAATCAACCCTCTTCTTCGGGTACTCTTCCGAGTAACACCGTTGCGAATCCAAGAGGGGAGATGAAAGCAATCACCACTCGTAGTGGAAAAGGTTATACGGAACCCGACCTTCCTACACCTCCACCCGTGATTGTGAATAAGGAAAAAGAGCAACTTTCCCCACCTCCTTTGCCTTCTACCCCCATTTCCCCACCACCCGTGGTTGTGAGTGATCCTACTCCCCTAAAGCCTTCTTCTTCATCCAATATACCTTATCCTTAAAGGTTGAGGAAAGAGAAGCAAAAGAGCAAGGATGATATTCAAGTTTCAAACTTTCTAAAAATGTTTAAACAATTGAATTTTAACATCTCCTTTGCTGAGGCTCTCGCTCACATGCCCAAATACGCTAAGATGTTTAAAGATCTTCTTAGTGACAAGGAGAAGCTTCTTGACATTGCTCAGACCCAACTTAATGAGAATTGCTCCGTAGTGCTCTTAAGGAAATTTCCCACCAAACTTGGTGATTCGGGTCGCTTCTTGATTCCTTGCAACTTCCCGGGAGTAGAGAATTGCATGGCCCTAGCCGATCTAGGTGCCAGTATAAACTTAATGCCTTTAAGTGTTTGGAAGAAATATCTCTCCCCGAGCTAGTCCCCACCAAAATGACTTTGGAATTAGCCAACCGAACGGTTGCTTATCCAGTGGGGATAGCCGAAGATGTCTTTGTTGGCGTTGACAAATTCACCTTCCCGGCGGATTTTGTTGTCGTGGACTACGAGATGGATCCTCGTGTTCCATTAATCGTTGGACGTCCCTTCTTGAGGACCGGTCGCACTCTCATTGATGTAGCCGCGGGCGAAATAATCATGAGAGTTGGTGATGATAAAATTGTCTTCAACATGGGTAAGATTTCTAAGCAACCTTATTCATATGAGAGTGTTAATGCTATTGATGTTCTCGATGAGGCTTGTGAAGAACATTTTCATGATGCTTGCAAAAGTACTCTCTCTTCTCTACCCAATGTTGAGACCGTCGCCTAAATTGCTCCGGCATTGACTCCTTTTGGAGAAAGTGACTTGGATGATTTCGAAGCTAGCTTGGGTCCTCTCGATATTAAGTATGATGATTCTTCCACCGATTGGGATGAAGACATTCGTACTATTGAGAGACTTCTCAATGAAGACCCGTTTTCTCCTCCTTCTCCTAAAGAGGTGACTAATGATGATCCATCGTTAGTTACACCATCTATTGAGGACCCTCCTACTCTTGAGCTTAAGGACCTTCCCCCTCATCTTGAGTACGTTTTCCTTAAAGACAACGAGAAGTTACCGGTCATCATCGCAAAGGACCTGAAAGAAGAAGAAAAATCCCGACTTATCGCCGTGTTGAAGAAGCACAAAAGCGCTATCGCTTGGAAAATCTCCGAAATCCTTGGAATTGATCCTCACTTCTGCACACATAAAATTATCATGGAGGACGACTTTAAGCCCACAATTCAAAGCCAACGAAGGGTGAATCCTAAAATTCATGAAGTCATAAAAAAAGAGGTTATCAAACTTCTTGATGCGGGTATGATTTACCCTATTTCGGATTCACCATGGGTTAGTCCAGTCCATTGTGTGCCTAAGAAAGTGGAATTACCGTTGTGCCCAATGTAAACAACGAGTTGATTCCTACACGTCTTGTTACTGGGTGGAGAGTTTGTATAGACTACCGCAAACTCAATGATGCCACGAGAAAGGATCATTTCCCTCTTCCTTTTATGGACCAAATGCTTGAACGTTTAGCGGGTAATGAATATTACTGCTTTCTTGATGGTTTCTCGAGTTATTTCCAAATACCCATCGATCCCCAAGATCAAGAGAAGACAACATTCACTTGTCCCTATGGCACATTTTCCTACAAAAGGATGCCTTTTGGTTTATGCAATGCCCCCGGGACTTTCCAAAGGTGCATGTTGGCTATCTTCCATGACATGGTTGAGCAAACCATGGAAGTCTTCATGGATGATTTCTCGGTCTTCGGGGATTCCTTTTCTTCTTGCCTTGCCAATTTGGAACGTATGCTTAAGCGGTGCGAAGACACTCACCTTGTTCTGAATTGGGAAAAATGCCATTTTATGGTAAAAGAAGGCATTGTGCTAGGACACAAAATCTCTAAAGCCGGTCTTGAAGTCGACCGTGCTAAAGTAGATGTCATAGCCAAATTACCTCCACCTTCAACCGTGAAGGGTGTGAGAAGTTTTCTGGGTCATGCGGGCTTCTATCGTCGATTCATTTAGGATTTCTCTAAAATCGCTCGCCCGATGACCCACCTCTTGGAAAAAGATACTCCTTTTATCTTTTCTAAAGAGTGTATCGAAGCTTTCAATCTTCTTAAGGATAAGCTAACTAAGGCACTGGTCTTGGTTACCCCTAATTGGGAGCTACCCTTTGAATTGATGTGCGATGCTAGCGACTTTGCTATTGGTGCGATTTTGGGTCAAAGAGTGAATCAACACTTCCAACCAATCCACTATGCTAGCAAGACAATGACAGGGGCTCAATTGCATTATACGACAACAGAAAAAGAGCTTTTAGCTGTTGTCTATGCTTTTGAAAAATTTCGCCCCTATCTTGTTTTATCCACCACCATCGTATACACGGACCATTCCGCGTTGAAGTACTTGATGACTAAGCACGACTCTAAGCCAAGACTTCTTCGCTGGGTTTTACTCCTTCAAGAATTAAACATTGAAATTCGTGACAAGAAGGGTGCCGAAAACCTAGCCGCGGATCATCTGAGTAGACTTGAGGATCCATACCAAGGGGATCATACGAACAAAGAGATAAATGACTCTTTTCCCCTTGAGACCTTAATGTCTATAAATCTCAATCTTGATGACACCCCGTGGTTTGCCGACATTGCAAACTACTTAGCGGGTGGTGTTCTCATCAAAGGGTTAACATCCCAACAAAAGAAGAAGTTCTTGAATGATGTTAAGACTTACTTTTGGGATGACCCTTTTCTATTCAAACAATGTGCTGATCTGATCATTCGTCGATGTGTTGATGGACCGGCAGCTTTTGACATTCTCCAGGCTTGCCACAAAGGACCCACCGGTGGTCACTTTGGTCCCAACTACACTGCTAAGAAAGTGTTCGATTATGGATTCTATTGGCCCACCATTTATCGTGACGCTCACGAAATGGTTAAGCATTGTGATGCTTGCCAACGCCAAGGCAAGATCACACATAAGGATGAGATGCCTTAAAATTTCATACAAGAATGTGAAATCTTTGACGTATGGGGCATCGACTTTATGGGGCCATTTCCATCCTCCAAAGGGAACAAGTACATCCTCGTAGCCGTTGACTACGTTTCTAAATGGGTTGAAGCTAAGGCTCTCCCTATGAACTATGCGAGGGTGGTTGTGAACATTTTAAAGAAACTTTTCGCTCGATTCGACGTTCCTCGTGCTATCATCAGTGACCGCGGGACTCATTTTTGCAATGATCAATTTGCAAGAGTCATGGCTAAGTATGGTGTTAATCACCATCTTTCCACCGCCTATCATCCCCAAACCAATGGGCAGGCCGAGATTTCCAACCGTGGATTGAAGCGAATTCTGGAGCGTACTGTGGGAGAGCATCGCGCCGCGTGGGCCGATAAGTTAGATGATGCTCTGTGGGCTTTCCGTACTGCTTATAAGACCCCGATCGGTTGTACACCTTATCGTCTTGTGTACGGGAAAGCATGCCACCTCCCCATCGAGCTGGAACATAAGGCGCACTGGGCCTTGAAGTGGGCTAACTTCGACATCAACAAAGCCGGTGATCATCGTAAGATTCAACTCAACGAGCTAAATGAACTGAGGAATGAAGCTTATGAGAACTCGCTGATCTACAAGGAGAAGACCAAGATCTTCCATGATGCAAGGATTAAGAACCGAGAGTTCCACGTTGGTGATCAAGTCTTACTTTTTAACTCTCGGTTGAAGATCTTCTCTGGCAAGTTGAAGAGCCGCTGGTCTGGTCTGTTCACCGTCGCCAAAGTCTTTCCATATGGGACCATTGAGCTTTCTCAGCCAAATGGGCCCAATTTCAAGGTGAATGGCCAACGTTTGAAGCTGTACTTTGGTGAGGACATCTCTCATGAGATGATTCCATCCCTCACCACGTTTCCCATGAACTAAATTTGGGTCGAGTCAGGCTCGTGACTCGGTTATCAAAAACAAGCGCTTCTCGGGAGGCAACCCGTGATCTATCCTTTACTGCTTTCATAATAAATGTAGGGGAGCCCCGTATGTGTTTGTTGTCTTGTTTCTTGTGCTGTGCAGGGATTAAAGCTTCAAAGATCTACCTTGATGACTTTTGACGAACCGTGATACCGTGTTCCCATCTTCCCGGTTCTATCCTAAACTCTTGTGATTCAATATTTCATATTTTATATGTTCACATTGAATTCACTTTAGTTGTCCTTTCCTTAGCAAGATTTAAACAAAGTGCACAATGTCATAGGTGTAGGGGAGTTTACTCCCACATGCTCAAACATTGAGGACAATGTCTATCTCTAGTGTGGGGGGACTTCTATCGAAGTAAGTGGTCTTTTCCATGAATTTGCCCTCATTTTAACCGGAAAATTTGATTTTTCGACATTTTTCAAAATCTTTAATCTATTTTGGCCTAGTTGTATAGTTGTATTTTCCTTTGTTATGGTTATTTTCTTTCCATTGCTAGAATAAATTTTTAGTAAAGTGGTTTTAATTTTTTCTTAGTAGTGAACATTTTGACTCAACCCGAGTTTACTTATCTAAGTTTACTCTAGCTAGTATCCTTAACATGTTTAAGTCAAGTTTTGCTAGGCTTTTATATAGGGAGCTATAAAACGCGAGAGTCTTAACTCTCACGGGTTAAGAACAAGAACTTTTCGAAAGTTCCTATAATTGATCCTAGAGAGTTGTTTATCAAGGGAACTTTAAAATGCGATTTCTAAACTTGAAAAAGTCTAAGAATTTGCAAGATCCCATAGGCGACTCGAAAACCCAAAACTTTGATTTAATAGGCTAAGTATCCACGAGTCTCATTACTTGAGATTTTAAAATGTTGAGAACGAGAGATGATAGAGCCAATTATAAGTTTGGTATTCTTTCGTGAATTTATGTGAGTTAGTTATGAGCCTATTCTCCCTTCGCTTGTTAATAAATTTATCTGCAATAAATAAGGTTGTACGATTTAAAAGGTTACTTAGCTTCTAGCCCAAGATCGTTTAAAAGTTGCTCGGTACGAATTAGAGTTCATAGCCAAGGCATAACTTATTGAAGCGGGATGCGAAGATTGGCGAGTCCGAAAAGGACCTAACAAGGCATGAGGGCTACATTTTGTTGCTAAAGATCCAAAAGTGATGTGAAGAATCATTTATCAAAAATCAATATGAAGGATCGAGACACACGACGAAAAGCAAATACTCCCCTAAAGATCATGGAGAAGTCTATCCAAAAAGGCCCTAACAAGGTATGAGGATAAATAGATCCAAGTCCTAAAAGGAGGCGGATCGTTGTATATCAAAGTCCGAAATAAATATTGGAGAAAAATGAAGAAGTCGTGGTCCATTTATGAAGAATCTCTCAAAACTTCAAGTGAAGAAATTCCTATTATGAAGAGAAGGCCATTATTTCATGAACGTCTCTCAAAGATTTGAAGTATGAAGTCGCTGCCAAATATCAGTCCGAGAAAGGTCTCAAATCGTGAAGCGACTTATGCCAAGATATGAACTTTCTGAGGTCCCGAGAAGCAGTTTTAAAAGATTTTGTCCTTTAGCTAACTATTGATTAAATCGTTCACTTTATTTTCGGACTAAATAACTATCGAAATAAGTCAAACAATGCATCCTCGTGATCATTCAAGACAAAAATAAAATATAAGAGATACATCTAGGAATAAGGGAGTCTAAGTGAATAATTGGCCCACATGAATTCGTGTTAGTCTGCTAACTTATAATAACAATGATCTCGTTTTTAAGCTTGGTATGGGGAACGTGAAACTTGAGGATGATAAACGTTCATGACAGCCAAAACCCAATGTAAGTGTTTGATTTCTTTATTTGTTTTTATCTTTTTATGATTAGCATTTAATAAGGGTCAAGGTGGGTTATTTATGATGGAGAATGTAAACCGTGCTTTAAAATTAATGCATTGCATGAGGGCATTGCAATGGTCAAGTGTAGGGGATTTAATAAGTGTGAAAACGCTTATCCTTTTACCACTTATTTCCAATAATAACAAGACCAAAACGTGTATTTTATGTCGTAAAAGTCGGAATTATGCGTGGTTTGTGTTTTTATTGTGTTTTAGGACCAAAAGATGAAAAAGGAAGAAAACACGGGCTTTCACGGGCTTTTATCGAAGAAAACGGGAAAAGACGAAGTCAAAAGATCAAGAGTGCTTAAAGAATGGATGTCCAAGACCTATTCTGAAGATTTATCGAAGAACAAGTCTAAAGACGGAAGTTTAATGAAGTCAAAGAACTGGAGTCTAAATAAATGAAGAAATGTTAAGACGAGTTTAATTAATCCCGAGACGACATCGAGAAAGACAAATGAATTAAGTCGAGTCGAGAAGAAAAGAAGGAATCACCACACATGCACTTCCCACTTCCCTATAAATACCCTCCTAATCACATTAGGAGGGGGTTAGCTAGTTTTTATTTTTAAGTTTTCTTTCTAGTTTTAGAGAGAGAAAGTTCTAATCTTTCTCTCACTAAGTTTTTCATTTCTTCCTTTCTTTTAAGCTTTCATCATTCTTGTATTTGGATTTCATCTATCTAATTCAAGTTAAGCTTTTTGTTCTTTAATCTCTTTCTACCTTTCTTTATTTACTTGTTCTTAATCCGAAAGTTCATGATTAATCCGAGTGGTTCTTGATTCGTATTGATTGTGGTGGTGTTTCATGATTAAAAGGTTAAGTTTACTTGTTCTACATAAGCTGTTGAACGAATAAGCTATAAGCTCTTCATGCTTATTGGCTTATTCGATTGTTTGGCTTATTTACTCTTTAAGTTTTTCTAAAAAGATTTATTGTTTTTAAATCCGTCTTATGAAGTCTGAATGTTTTAGGTTTCAAAAGTTTTAGAATTTGCGCTTATTTACTCTTTCATAAGTTTGAAAATTGCTTATTGGTTACTGCTTATTGGATTGAGCTTATTTCCCTTTGGACGCCATTTCTATCTGACAAGGGTTTTGCTTGATACGATCACTTGGCTTCGATCACTTAGGGTGCGATCAGTTTGTTACTTCCCTGGTACGATCCGGAACCACGATCAAAAACCACGATCACTCATTGCGATCGTGGTTGCGATCTGGTAGTACGATCGCCCTCCCATCGTACTAAGTGGGTACGATCGAGTCTCTTCCCTGCTTTGATCGCATTGATTGCGATTGGTTTGTTACGATCCTCATTGCGATCAGGTTGCGATGGTGGGTACGATGGTAAGTCACGATGTTAAGTTGCGATGGAGTTGCGATGGAATGACTGCGATCTAAGTGCGATCGCAGTGCACATTATTTTAGTCTTTGTTCTATTTTCCTAAGTTTTTAAATTTACTCTTCCCCGCCTTTTGCCTTAGTATATTTTAAACATCTTTTCTAGTTTTAAATCATTTACACTTTAGTTTCCAAAGTTGCAAACTTTTATTTGTAGTTTAATTCTAAGTTTTCCATTTTACTCAACGACAACTTTAATTACTTGCATTTAGTTTAAAAATTAGATAACTAAACCAAATCATTCTCTTGTTTACCAAAAGGAAATTGAGTCGCAATCTTAACTTATAATCAACTCGAAAAGACTTGGGACTACGAATTTTGATACGTGGTGTAAAAAGCCAAGTATTAAAGCACGATGCAATTTGGGTTATTAATAAGTATGAAAACACTTATCCTTTTACCACTTTTTTCCAATAATAACAAGACCAAAACGTGTATTTTATGTCGTAAAAGTCGGAATTATGCGTGGTTTGTGTTTTTATTGTGTTTTAGGACCAAAAGATGCAAAAGCAAGAAAACATGGGCTATCACGGGCTTTTATCAAAGAAAAAGACTAAAGACGAGTCGAAAGACCGAGAATGCAAAAAGAACGGAAGTCCAAGACCTATTCGGAAGATTTATCGAAGAAAAAGTCTAAAGACGAAAGTTTAATGAATTCGAAGAACTCAAGTCTAATTATAGAAGAAAAATATAAGACAAGTTCAATTTATATCGACAAATCCTGAGACGACGTCGAGAAAGACAAAGAAATTAAATCGAGTCGAGACGAGAAAAAAGAAAGAAGATAGCTTAAGCACTTAATCCCCCACACCTCCTATAAATACCCTCCTAATATCTCATTAGGAGGGTGTTAGGTTGTTAGTTTTTTAGTAGTTGTAGTTAATTTTTAAGTGTGTTCTCATTTTCTCTCTAGTTTTTCCTTCAAGTTTATTAATCTTTACTTTAATCTTGTAATCTTTTGATATTAATCTTTAATCAATCAAGCTTATTTTCTTAATTCTCATTCTAACTTTCTTAATCTTTTTCTTAATCTTGATAATCATGTAGTTAATCTCGTCTCTTTGATTATGTGATTGATTTATTCATGTGATTGATCTTTTAGTTTTGATGTGGTGGATGTTTTGAGCTTATTGTGGTTATTGATCTTCTAGTGTTTGGCTTATTTTTTATTTAGTTGGTTTGATAGATTTATAGATTTTCTTATTAGTTGATTTTAAATGTTTTGATTATTTAGTGTTTTTATAATTTTTAATTTGTGGCTTATTTAGTTCTTCTTAAAATTTATTTGGTTTAAGTTTTGGTTAATTGCTTGTTTGGTTCGTGCTTATTCATAGCTTATCTCTTAAGTTTTGATTTTACTGATTATTTGTGTCTGTTTTCTAACTTTTTCGGAAAAGGGTTTTAAATACTGAAAACATACCATTTTTCTGAAATCCTTAAATGTTCCGAAATTACTCCTTTTTCTGAAAAGTTCATTTATCCGAAATTACCAGTTTTCTGAAAAAGCCTTTATTCCGAAATTCCCATTTTTCTGAAAACATGCATTATTCCGAAAACATTCCATTTCTCTGAAAACCTTTCTATTCCGAAAATTCCCTTTTTTCTGAAAACACCATTATTCCGAAAACATTCCTTTTTCTGAAAAGTCAATTATTCCGAAAATACCATTTTTCTGAAAAAGTATTTATTCCGAAAATCCTATTTTTTCTTAAAACATCTTTATTCCGAAAACCCTCTTTTTTCTGAAAAGTTCATTTATTCGAAAATACCAATTTTCTGAAAACCTCTTTTTTTCCGAAGATCTACTTTTTCTGAAAAGACCATTATTCCGAAGATCCAATTTTTCTGAAAAGACCATTATTCCGAAAATGTCAATTCTATGAAATTCCAATTATCTTATTTTCAGACTTAGTTAATTGTTAGTCTTCTGAATTGTTTCTATTTTTCAAACTTTAATTTTTCCCGCCTTTTTACTTAGCATTGTTTCAACTTGTTTTATCTTAGATTAAATTTTCAAGCTTTCAACGACATTTTTATTTTTAGTTTAAAATAGATAACCAAACCCTTTTATTTTCCACCAAGAACGATTGAGTCACACTTTCTACCAATAATCAATTCGAAAAGATCGGATTCAACGAACTTTCATACGAGGAAAAACTTTGTATTAAATGGCGCCGCTGCCGGCTCTTTTCGTTAAGATTAACGGTTTTTAGTGAGAGACGGGTTGGATTTTGGGATCCGTTCATCTTTGAACGTTATTTTTCTTGCTTAAATTTTCAAAAATCCATAAAAATTAAAATTTTTTCAAAAATACAAAAAATAGAAAAACATTAAAAAAACCAAAAATATTTCTTGTCTATTTTTCTTTTGTAGGTGTGCATGCGTACTCGTGCTCGTAAGAAGAAAGTAGCTCAAGTCGAAGTCATTACTCCACCTATTGTCACCATGGACAATCAACCAATGATCGAGCATTTGCAATCGCACGTAGAGGACAACACCGATGCTATTGTCATACCCGAGATTGGAGCCAACAATTTTGAACTCAAATCCGGCTTCATTCAAATGGTCTCTGCTCAACCTTTCTTGGGGCATTCGCTTGATGATCCTCATGACCATATAAAAAGGTTTCTTCCACTCACCAATACGGTTAAGTATAATGGGGTTTCACAAGAGGTAATTCGCATACAACTTTTTCCTTTCTCCTTAGAGGGACAAGCCCGGAATTGGCTTGATAAGGAACCGCCACAAAGTATTCTTACGTGGACGGATTTAGAGACCAACATCATCAAATACTTTTTCCCACCCTCACGTACTACCGCTTTACGGAATGAAATTATTACCTTTGAACAAAAGTACGGTGAGACATTTAGTGAATCTTGGGACCGTTTTAAGGAACTTTTAAGAAAGTGTCCTCATCATGGTTTCACAAAAGTACATCAAATTAATACTTTTTACAATGGTTTAAGCATGAATGACCAAGATTCACTAAATAGTGCTTCGGGGGTAATATGTTGGTTAAGTCTTCTAATGCCGCTTGGGATATTATTGAGAACAAGTCTAGAGTGCAAACCAAGAGTGTTCGGACTAATGTGGCTAGTGCTAGCACTAATGAGAGCGACAAGAGAATTAATAAGCTTACTTCGCTTGTTGAATCACTTGCTCTCCAAACCGCTAACAACACCAAAGCTATCAATGCCCAAGTTAATGCTATGAGTCAATCCTGTGAAATATGCGGGGGATCTCACTCATACACCGATTGTCCTTCGACTCATGACAATCCTGAAAATGTGTATGTCGCCAACGGTAACTATTCCACGGGAGGCAATCAAGCACGTCCTCAAGGTGACCGCAATTTGCTCAGCTATCACTCTAACAACTTTCTTTCACCACCCGGTTTTCCCCCACAAAACCCAAACAACCTCAATCGCAACAATCAAAACCAACCTCGTGCTCCAAATCAATATCAAACCCAAAGAACCCCATATCCACCTCAAAGAAACAACCAAATTTACCAACAACCCGTTTATCAACCACCTGCCTACCATGCTCCTCCTCCCAACCAACCCATCGTATTTAATCACGAGGTTGAAACTTACATGAGGACTAATGATGCGATAGTGTAGAATCTTCAGCGGGAAATGGCCAACATGAAAGCAGATATGGTGAAACAAGGGAATGATCTTCGAGCCTAATACAAGGCTTTTGACACCCTATATGAAAGTTCAAGTTCGTTATAGTTCCGAATCTTTTCGAATTGAAAACCGGTCTTAAGTGCGACTCAATCGTCTTTTGGTGAATCAAGAGAATGGTTTGGTTTGTTTATCTAATTTTAAACTATTAGCAAGTAATTAAAGTGTCGTTGAGTAATTTAAAGCCTTGACAAAATTAAACTTAAATTTTACTTATGGAAATTCTTAAAACTTGAAGCTTGTAAAACTTGGAAACTTGAAAACTTAACCAATCGTAATAAAACAATTAATGTCCATCGGAATATACCAAACTTTCAACCATCGAAATATTAAACAAGGATCCATCGGAATGCATGATTTTACTACCTATCGGAATGTTGTGAATGCATCTGTCGCAATGTATTTCCATCGGAATGATGCTGTCGAAAAATGGGCAGCACTTCGTCTTAACCAAGACCTTGATCCCGTCGGAATATGCGATCGCAATAAGCGATCGCAACCCAGATCGGAATAAGGGGGAAAATCCAACCGATCGCAAAGTAAAACCCTAATGGGTTATTGCGATCAAAAACCAAAGGCTATCGGAATGTGAATGAAACCCGTCGGAAAGAGCACAAAACCCTAGTTTTGCGATGGAAGGCAACAGTTCCGAAATTGGTGGAAGAGTGAATCTCAATAAGCAAATGCAATAAGCTAGTCTCACCGGATCTTAATCACAAAAGAAAAACTTAAATTTGAAAACTATTCAAGATATGAAATCAAAAACTTTATAAAAGAAACTTTTAAAATAACTAACACCTTTATAAAATCCGAAAATCAATAAGCTAAAACTCGAATAAGCCAATAAGCATTACAAGCTTATGTCCTAAACGCGAAAGAACTTATGTGTAAACAAAGAAGATCAATCCTTCAACCACGAAATCATAAAATCATACGAATGAAGTATGATATTCGGATCAAAAGTAAAATAAATCAAGAAATGAAGAATGAGAATAAGGATCAAAAGCTTAAAATAGAACTTTGATTAATGAAATAAGCAATACAAAAAAAAGTGTTTAATCTTGGAAGATTAAAAGAAAAAGATGAACTAGTGAGAGAAAGTTTAAGACTTTCTCTCTCTAAAAACTAGAAAGAAACTTAAGAAATAAAAACTAGCTAACCCCCTCCTAATGTGATTAGGAGGGTATTTATAGGGAAGTGGGAGGCATGTGTGGTGCTTTCTTCTTTCTTTTTCTTCTCGACTCGATTTTAATTCTTCGTCTTTGTAGTATCGGGATTTGAACTTGTCTTTTAATTTTCTTCTTCTATTAGACTTAAGTTCTTTGACTTCATTAAACTTCCGTCTTTAGACTTGTTCTTCGATAAATTCCCAGAATAGGTCTTGGACATCCGTTCTTTAAGCACTCTTGATCTTTTGACTTCGTCTTTTCCCGTTTTCTTCGATAAAAGCCCGTGAAAGCCCGTGTTTTCTTCCTTTTTCATCTTTTGGTCCTAAAACACAATAAAAACACAAACCACGCATAATTCCGACTTTTACGACATAAATCACACGTTTTGGTCTTGTTATTATTGGAAATAAGTCGTAAAAGGATAAGTGTTTTCACACTTATTAAATCCCCTACACTTGACCATTGCAATGCCCTCATGCAATGCATTAATTTTAAAGCACAGTTTACATTTTCCATTATAAATAACCCACCTTGGCCTTTATTAAATACTAAATATAAAAGATAGAAATAAGTAAAGAAATTAAAAACTTACATTGGGTTTTGGCGGCCATGAACGTTTATCATCCTCAAGTTTCACGTTCCCCATAACAAGCTTAAAAACGAGATCATTGGTATTATAAGTTAGCAAACTATCACGAACTCATGTGGGCCAATTATTCACTTAGACTCCCTTATTCCTAGGTGTATCTCTTATATTTTATTTTTGTCTTGAATGATCACGAGGATGCATTGTTTGACTTATTTCGATAGTTATTTAGTCCGAAAATAAGGTGAACGATTTAATCAATAGTTAGCTAAAGGACCAAATCTTTTAAAACTGCTTCTCGGGATATCAGAAAGTTCATATCTTGGCATAACTTGGTTCGCGATTTGAGACCTTTCTCCGGCCGATATTTGGCAGCGACTTCATACTTCGAATCTTCGAGAGACGTTCTTGAAATTATGGTCTTCTCTTCATAATAGGAATTTCTTCACTTGAAGTTTTTGAGAGATTCTTCATCTTTGGACCACGACTTCTTCATTTTCCTCCAATCTTTATTTTGGACTTTGATATACAACGATCCGCCTCCTTTTAGGACTTGGATCTATTTATCCTCATACCTTGTTAGGGTCTTTTCGGATAGATTTCTCCATGACTTTTGGGGAGTTCTTGCTTTTCGTCGTGTGTCTCGATCCTTCATATTGATTTTCGATAAATGATTCTTCACATCACTTTTGGATCTTTAGCAACAAAATGTAGCCCTCATGCCTTGTTAGGGCCTTTTCGGACTCGCCAATCTTCGCGCCCCGCTTCATAAGTTATGCCTTGGCTATGAACTCTCGTCATTACCGAGCAACTTTTAAACGATCTGGGGAAGCTAAGTAACTTTTTAAATCGTACAACCTTACTTATTAGCAGATAATTTATTAAGCAAGCGGAGGGAGAATAGGCTCATAATTAACTCACATAAATTCATGAAAGAATACCGAACTTATAATTGGCTCTATCATCTCTCGTTCTCCACAGTTTAAAATCTCAAGGAATGAGACTCGTGGATGCTTAGCCTATTAAATCAAAGTTTTGGGTTTTCGAGTCGCCTATAGGATCTTGCAAATTCTTAGACTTTTTTAAGTTTAGAAATCGCATTTTAAAGTTCCCTTGATAAACGACTCTCTAGGATCAATTATAGGAACTTGCGAAAAGTTCTTGTTCTTAACCCGTGAGAGTTAAGACTTTCGCGTTTTACAGCTCCCTATATAAAAGCCTAGCAAAACTTGACTTAAACACGTTAAGGATACTAGCTAGAGTAAACTTAGGCAAGTAAACTCGGGTTGAGTCAAAATGTTCACGACTAAGAAAAATCTAAAACCACTTTATTAAAAATTTATTCTAGCAACGGAAAGAAACTAAACATGATAAAGGAAAGTACAACTATACAACTAGGCCAAAATAGATTAAAATTTTTTGAAAAATGTCGAAAAATCAAAATTTCCGGTTAAAATGAGGGCAAATTCATGGAAAAGACCACTTACTTCGATAGAAGTCCCCCCTACACTTGAGATAAACATTGTCCTCAATGTTTAAGCATGTGGGAGTAAACTCCCCTACACTTAGGACATTGTGTACTTTGTTTAAATCTTGCTAAGGAAAGGACAACTACAGTGAATTCAATGTGAACATATAGAATATGAAATATTGAATCACAAGAGTTTAGGATAGAACCGGGAAGATGGGAAACACGGTATCACGGTTCGTCAATAGTCATCAAGATGCTCTCTGAAGCTTTAATCCCTACACAGCACAAGAAACAAGACAACAAACATATGCGGGGCTTCCCCTACACTTATTATGAAAGCAGTAAAGGATAGAACACGGGTTGCCTCCCGAGAAGCGCTTGTTTTTGTTCACCGAGTCATGAGCCTGACTCGACCCAATTTTAGTTCATGGGGAACGTGGTGAGGGATGGAATCATCTCCTGTGAGATGTCCTCACCAAAGTACAGCTTCAAACGCTGGCCATTCACCTTGAAATTGGGCCCATTCGGCTGAGAAAGCTCAATGGTCCCATACGGAAAGACTTTGGCGACGGTGAATGGACCAGTCCAGCGGCTCTTCAACTTGCCAGAGAAGATCTTCAACCGAGAGTTAAAGAGTAGAACTTGATCTCCAACGTGGAACTCTCGGTTCTTGATTTTAGCATCGTGGATCATCTTCGTCTTCTCCTTGTAAATCAGCGAGTTCTCATAAGCTTCATTCCTCAGTTCATTTAGCTTGTTGAGTTGAACCTTGCGATGATCACCGGCTTTGATGATGTCGAAGTTTGCCCACTTCAAGGCCTAGTGCGCCTTGTGTTCCAGCTCGATGGGAAGGTGGCAGGCTTTTCCGTACACAAGACGATAAGGTGTACAACCGATCGGGTCTTGTAGGCAGTACGGAAAGCCCACAGAGCATCATCTAACTTATCGGCCCACGCGGCGCGATGCTCTCCCACAGTACGCTCCAAAATTCTCTTCAAGCCACGATTGGAAATTTCGGCTTGCCCATTGGTTTGGGGATGATAGGCGGTGGAAAGACGGTGATTGACACCATACTTTGCCATGACTCGTGCAAATTGATCATTGCAAAAATGAGTCCCGCGGTCACTGATTATAGCACGAGGAACGCCAAATCGAGCGAAAAGCTGCTTCAAAAAGTTCACAACCACCCTCGCATCATTCGTAGGAAGAGCCTTAGCTTCAACCCATTTAGAGACGTAGTCGACGGCGACGAGGATGTACTTGTTCCCTTTGGATGATGGAAATGGCCCCATAAAGTCGATGCCCCATACATCAAAGATTTCACATTCTTGTATGAAATTTTGAGGCATCTCATCCTTATGTGTGATCTTGCCTTGACGTTGGCAAGCATCACAGTGCTTAACCATTTCGTGAGCGTCACGATAAATGGTGGGCCAGTAGAATCCAGAATCAAACACTTTCTTAGCGGTGTAGTTGGGACCAAAGTGACCACCAGTGGGTCCTTTGTGGCAAGCTTGGAGGATGTCAAAAGCTGCCGGTCCGTCAACACATCGACGAATAATCAGATCAGCACACTGTTTGAATAGATAAGGGTCATCCCAAAAGTAAGTCTTAACATCATTCAAGAACTTCTTCTTTTGTTGGGATGTTAACCCTTGGATGAGAATACCACCCGCTAAGTAGTTTGCAATGTCCGCAAACCACGGGGTGCCATCAAGATGGATATTTATAGACATTAGAGTCTCCATGGGGAAAGAGTCATTGATCTCTTTGTGCGGATGATCCCCCTGATATGGATCCTTAAGTCGACTCAAATGATCCGCGGCCAGGTTTTCGGCTCCCTTCTTGTCGCGAATTTCAATGTTGAATTCTTGAAGGAGCAAAACCCAGCGAAGAAGTCTTGGCTTAGAATCGTTCTTAGTCATCAAGTACTTCAACGCGGAATGGTCCGTGTATACGATGGTGGTGGATAAAACAAGATAGGGGCGAAATTTCTCAAAAGCATAGACAACAGCTAAAAGCTCTTTTTCGGTTGTCGTATAATGCAATTGAGCCCCCGTCATTGTTTTGCTAGCATAGTGGATTGGTTGGAAGTGTTTATTCACTCTTTGGCCCAAAACCGCACCAATAGCAAAGTCGCTAGCATCGCACATCAATTCAAAGGGTAGCTCCCAATTAGGGGTAACCAAGACCGGTGCCTTAGTGAGCTTATCCTTGAGAAGATTGAAGGCTTCGAGACACTCTTTAGAAAAGATAAAAGGAGTATCTTTTTCTAAGAGGTGGGTCATCGGGCGAGCGATTTTAGAGAAATCCTGAATGAATCTACGATAGAAGCCCGCATGACCCAGAAAGCTTCTCACACCCTTCACGGTTGAAGGTGGAGGTAATTTGGCTATGACATCTACTTTAGCACGGTCAACTTCAAGACCGGCTTTAGAGATTTTGTGTCCTAGCACAATGCCTTCTTTTACCATAAAATGGCATTTTTCCCAATTCAGAACAAGGCGAGTGTCTTCGCACCGCTTAAGCATACGTTCCAAATTGGCAAGGCAAGCAGAGAAAGAATCCCCGAAGACCGAGAAATCATCCATGAAGACTTCCATGGTGTGCTCAACCATGTCATGGAAGATAGCCAACATGCACCTTTGGAAAGTCCCGGGGGCATTGCATAAGCCAAAAGGCATTCGTTTATAAGCAAATGTGCCGTAGGGACAAGTGAATGTTGTCTTCTCTTGATCTTGGGGATCGATGGGTATTTGAAAATAACCCGAGAAACCATCAAGAAAGCAGTAATATTCATTACCGGCTAATCGTTCAAGCATTTGGTCCATGAAAGGTAGAGGAAAATGATCCTTTCTCGTGGCATCATTGAGTTTGCGGTAGTCTATACAAACTCTCCACCCAGTAACGAGACGAGTGGGAATCAACTCGTTGTGTTCATTGGGAACAACGGTTATTCCGCCCTTCTTGGGCACACAATGGATTGGACTAACCCACGGTGAATCCGAAGTAGGGTAAATCATACCCGCATCAAGAAGTTTGATAACCTCTGTTTTGATGACTTCATGTATTTTTGGATTCACCCTTCGTTGGCTTTGAATAGTGGGCTTGAAGTCGTCCTCCATGAGAATTTTGTGTGTGCAGAAGTGAGGATCAATTCCACGAATATCCGAGATTTTCCACGCAATAGCCTTCTTGTGAGCTTTCAACACAGCAACGAGGCGAGTCTTCTCTTCATCTTTCAAATCCGTTGCAATAATGACGGGCGACGTCTTGTTGTCGTCAAGGAACACGTACTCGAGATGTGGCGGTAACTCCTTAAGTTCCAAATCCGGAGGATTTTCGACGGGAGGCGGTTTTCAAAGTCGGAGTATCGATAGCAATGACCATGGGAGATGGAGGTGAAGGATTGGCTTCGGTGAGAAGATTGTCAAAGAAACTCATATCTTCATCCCCTCGGTGGGAGAATCATTAGTAGCTAACTTCACATCTCCCATGGTATCTTCAAGATTGTTCCAAAATAAATCACCATCTCCAAATAGAGACAACGATGAATCAATGGAGGACACGGTCTCAATAGTGGGAAGAGAGGTAGGAATACTTTTGCAAGCATCATTAAAGTGTTCTTCACAAGCCTCATCAAGAACGTCAATACAATTAACGCTCTCATATGAATAAGGCTGTTTAGACAACTTTCCCATGTTGAAGACTACTTTGTCGTTACCTACTCTCATGATAAGCTCTCCGGCTTCCACATCAATAAGAGTGCGACCGGTCCTAAGGAATGGACGACCAACAATAAGTGGCACAACGGGGGCTCCATCTCGTAGTCGACGACAACAAGAATCAGCAGGGAAGGTGAATTTGTCGACTCCTACAATAACGTCTTCGGCTATCCCCACTGGATAAGCAACCGTACGGTTGGCCAATTCCAAAGTCATTTTAGTGGGGACTAGCTCTGGGAGAGATAATTGCTTCCAAACACTTAGAGGCATCGAGATTAATACTGGCACCTAGATCGGCTAGGGCCCATGCAATTCTCTACTCCCGGGAAATTGCAAGGGATAAGAAAACGACCCGGATCACCAAGCTTGAGTTGGTAATTTCCTTTAAGAGCCACTGCAGAGCAGTTCTCATTAAGTTGGGTGTTGGCAATGTCGAGGAGCTTTTCGCTTGTCGCTCAGAAGGTCTTTAAACATTTTAGCGTATTTGGGCATGTGAGCGAGAGCCTCGGCAAAGGAGATGTTAAAATTCAGTTGTTTAAACATTTTAAGGAAGTTCGAAACCTGAATATCATCCGTGTGCTCTTTTGCTTCTCTTTCCTCAACCTTGAAGGATAAGGTATATTGGATGAAGAAGAAGGCTTTAAGGGAATAGGATCACTCACAACCACGGGTGGTGGGGAAATGGGGATAGAAGGTGAAGGAGGTGGGGAAAGTTGCTCTTTTTCCTTGTTCACAATCACGGGTGGTGGTGTAGGAAGCTCGGGTTCCATATAACCTTTTCCACTTCGAGTGGTGATTGCTTTCATCTCCCCCCTTGGATTCGCAACGGTATTACTCGGAAGAGTACCCGAAGAAGAGGGTTGATTACTTTGGATGAGCGAACCAATCATATCACGAAGGTGAAGAGCTTGATTGTTAAAAGAGTTTTGCATGTTGGCATTAATATCATTGCTATGTGTGGCCATGTCATTCCTTAGCTCGACTCGTATATCGCTCCCTTGTTTCACCATGTCATTCTTCAAGTTGACAAATTGACTCTGAAGATTCGTCACCAACTCACGATTGGTCTTCATGAATGTCTCGACGTCTGGACTTAATGCCATCGGTTGATTGAGAGGTGGAGCTTGAGAGTTTCCTTGAGTTGGGTATGGGTTTCTTTGGGATTGATATTGATTTTGAGCACGAGGTTGGGATTGGTTGTTTTCGGTTGTAGCTTTGTTGTTGGTTCTGGGTTTGCAGGAGGGAAACCGGGAGCGAGCAAGATAATTGTTGGAACGATAACTTAGCAAGCCACGGTCTCCTTGAGGTCGAGCTTGATAGCCTCCCGTGGGATAAGTGCCGTAAGCTGCGTTAACGTCTTCAGAATAATTACCGTGAGTAGAAGGACACTCATTGTAGGAATGAGGACCACCACATGTGTCACAAGAAATAGCAACGGCTTTAGCTTGTTGAGTTTGGTTAGAAGTCAAAATTTGGAGACTTTTGTTAATATCAAGAAGAGCACGTTCCAAAACAGACGAGTTGGTGGTGGAAGAATTAGATGAAACATTGACTCTCTGATTAGATCTTGAGGATGCGGAAGAATCCCAATTCTTGTGGTGAGTAGTCATGTTTTCAATCAACTCTCGACACTCCTCCGGTCTCCTTTTCATAAAAGTACCACCGGCGGCGGCATTGATCGTGTCACGATCACGAAAGGTGAGACCATTGTAGAAGGTGTCAATGAGAGTGACGGGGAGCATATTGTGATTAGGACAGCGGTCGATCAAATCATTGTAACGTTCCCAAGCATCGAAAAGCGATTCATCATTCTCTTGCATAAATCCACTGATTTGGTTACGAAGGCTAGTGACCATGGATGGGGGAAAGTAGCGCGATAAAAAACGTTGAGTCATGTCGTTCCACGTATGAATAGAATTCTTAGGAAGACGGTCAAACCATTTTTCGGCATGGTGAGAAAGCGAGTGTGGAAAAAGTTGAAGTCGAAGGTCATCCATAGAAACACCGGGGCACTTCATGCTTTGGGTAATGGTAATGAATTTGTCGAGGTGTTTGTTGGCATCATCATCCGGAATTCCACGAAACGGGTTCGTTTGCACTTGTTGTATCATATGATGCTTCAACGAAAACTCCTTAGCCGTGACGTGCATTGGCGCAATCGGGCCTCCGCGTCCATTCATGGTGGGTTGGCACAATTCCTCCATGGTTCGTAAATCAGGTAGAAGGACATTGTTGTTGTTGTTGTTGTTGTTATTCAAATTATTTTGAGGTGGGTGATTATTGTTGTTGTTAACACCAGCCATATCTAAATCTTCAAGAGTCTCGGGCTCAGAATAGTTGGAAGATCTAGTACGCATACACCTGCAGAAGAAAAATATACACAAAGAATATCTATATAATATTTTTGGTGCAAAACCCTTTGAAAAGAATTGCTTTTTATGATTTTTTAATGTTTTTGTATGTTTGAAGAGTTTTATATTTGTTTGGATTTTTGGAAATTTTTATAGCAATGAAAATAACGTTCAAAGAACGGATCCCAAAATTCAATGCGTCTCTCACTAGAAACCGTTTATCTTAACGAAAAGAGCCGGCAGCGGCGCCATTTAATACAAGGCTTTTGACACCCTATATGAAAGTTCAAGTTCGTTATAGTTCCGAATCTTTTCGAATTGAAAACCGGTCTTAAGTGCGACTCAATCGTCTTTTGGTGAATCAAGAGAATGGTTTGGTTTGTTTATCTAATTTTAAACTTTTAGCAAGTAATTAAAGTGTCGTTGAGTAATTTAAAGCCTTGACAAAATTAAACTTAAATTTTACTTATGGAAATTCTTAAAACTTGAAGCTTGTAAAACTTGGAAACTTGAAAACTTAACCAATCGTAATAAAACAATTAATGTCCATCGGAATATACCAAACTTTCAACCATCGGAATATTAAACAAGGATCCATCGGAATGAATGATTTTACTACCTATCGGAATGTTGTGAATGCATCTGTCGCAATGTATTTCCATCGGAATGATGCTGTCGAAAAATGGGCAGCACTTCGTCTTAACCAAGACCTTGATCCCGTCGGAATATGCGATCGCAATAAGCGATCGCAACCCAGATCGGAATAAGGGGGAAAATCCAACCGATCGCAAAGTAAAACCCTAATGGGTTATTGCGATCAAAAACCAAAGGCTATCGGAATGTGAATGAAACCCGTCGGAAAGAGCACAAAACCCTAGTTTTGCGATGGAAGGCAACCGTTCCGAAATTGGTGGAAGAGTGAATCTCAATAAGCAAATGCAATAAGCTAGTCTCACCGGATCTTAATCACAAAAGAAAAACTTAAATTTGAAAACTATTCAAGATATGAAATCAAAAACTTTATAAAAGAAACTTTTAAAATAACTAACACCTTTATAAAATCCGAAAATCAATAAGCTAAAACTCGAATAAGCCAATAAGCATTACAAGCTTATGTCCTAAACGCGAAAGAACTTATGTGTAAACAAAGAAGATCAATCCTTCAACCACGAAATCATAAAATCATACGAATGAAGTATGATATTCGGATCAAAAGTAAAATAAATCAAGAAATGAAGAATGAGAATAAGGATCAAAAGCTTAAAATAGAACTTTGATTAATGAAATAAGCAATACAAAAAAAAGTGTTTAATCTTGGAAGATTAAAAGAAAAAGATGAACTAGTGAGAGAAAGTTTAAGACTTTCTCTCTCTAAAAACTAGAAAGAAACTTAAGAAATAAAAACTAGCTAACCCCCTCCTAATGTGATTAGGAGGGTATTTATAGGGAAGTGGGAGGCATGTGTGGTGCTTTCTTCTTTCTTTTTCTTCTCGACTCGATTTTAATTCTTCGTCTTTGTAGTCTCGGGATTTGAACTTGTCTTTTAATTTTCTTCTTCTATTAGACTTAAGTTCTTTGACTTCATTAAACTTCCGTCTTTAGACTTGTTCTTCGATAAATTCCCAGAATAGGTCTTGGACATCCGTTCTTTAAGCACTCTTGATCTTTTGACTTCGTCTTTTCCCGTTTTCTTCGATAAAAGCCCGTGAAAGCCCGTGTTTTCTTCCTTTTTCATCTTTTGGTCCTAAAACACAATAAAAACACAAACCACGCATAATTCCGACTTTTACGACATAAATCACACGTTTTGGTCTTGTTATTATTGGAAATAAGTGGTAAAAGGATAAGTGTTTTCACACTTATTAGAGCCGATATGCGAAACTCTTTGGCAAGTCAAACGAATGACTTAAGGAACATGATGGCTAGTTTCTTCCCAAGTAATCAAGCCTCTGGTTCGGGTTCTCTTCCGAGTAACACCGTTTCTAATCCAAGAGGGGAGATGAAAGCAATCACCACTCGCAGTGGAAAAGGTTTAAAGGAACCCGAGCTTCCTACACCTACATCGGTGATTGTGACAAAGGAAAACGAGTCCCCTTCTCCAATTCCTCCACCTTCTACTTCCACCCCTCCACCACCCAAAGATGTGAGTGAGAATTCCATTCCAAAGCCTTCATCTCAACCCAATATACCTTATCCCTCAAGGTTTAGGAAAGAGAAATTGAAGAACAAGGATGATATTCAGGTTTCTAACTTTCTTAAAATGTTTAAACAACTGAATTTCAATATCTCCTTTGCTGAGGCTCTCGCTCACATGCCAAAATATGCTAAAATGTTTAAAGATCTTCTCAGTGATAAGGAGAAACTTCTTGATATTGCTCAGACCTAACTTAATGAGAATTTTTCTGCAGTGCTCTTAAGGAAATTACCCACCAAACTTGGTGATCCGGGTCATTTTCTCATTCCTTGCAACTTCCCCGGGGTAGAGAATTGTATGGCCCTAGCCGATCTAGGTGCTAGTATCAACTTAATTCCTCTAAGCGTTTTGAAACAATTGTCTCTACCCGAGCTAGTCCCCACACGAATGACATTAGAATTAGCTAACCGTACAGTTGCTTATCCGGTGGGGATAGCCGAAGATGTCTTCGTCGGTGTCGACAAATTCACCTTTCCGACGGATTTTGTTGTCGTTGACTACGAGATGGACCCCCGTGTTCCATTAATCGTTGGACGTCCATTCTTGAGGACCGGTCGCACTCTCATCGATGTAGCCGCGGGCGAATTAATCATGAGATTCGGTGACGATAAAATCGTCTTCAACATGGGTAAACTTTCTAAGCAGCCTTCTGACAACGAGAGTGTTAATTTCATTGACGTTCTTGATGAGGCTTGTGAAGAACATTTCAAAGACGCTTGTAAAAGTGGTTCTTCTTCTCTACCCATTGTTGAGACCGTTACCTCTATTGCTCCATCACTAACTCCATTTGGAGAAAGTGATTTCATCTTGAAAGAATTTGAAGCAACTTTGGGAGATGTGGACTTGCAATATGACGATTCTCCCTCCAATTAAGATGAAGACATTTGTACCATTGAAAACTTCTCAATGAGGACCATATTTCTCCACCATCTCCTAAGGATATCTCTATCGATGAACCAAATATGACTACGCCTTCCATCGACAATCATCCGAATTTAGAGCTTAAGAACTTACCGTCTCATATCGAGTACGTTTTCCTTGAAGACAACAAGAAGTCACCCGTCATCATCGCTAAGGACTTGAAAGAGGAAGAAAAATATCGACTTATCGCCGTGTTGAAGAATCACAAGAAAGCGATTGCTTGGAAAATCTCCGATATTCGCGGAATTGATCCTCACTTTTGCACACATAAAATTCTCATGGAGGACGACTTTACACCCACTATTCAAAGCCAAAGAAGGGTGAATCCCAAGATCCATGACGTAATCAAAAAAGAGGTTATCAAACTTCTTGATGCGGGAATGATCTACCCTATCTCGGATTTCACCATGGGTTAGTCCAGTCCATTGTGTGCCTAAGAAAGGCGGAATCACCGTTGTGCCCAATGGAAACAACGAGTTGATTCCTACTCGTCTCGTTACAGGGTGGAGAGTTTGTATAGACTATCACAAACTCAATGATGCTACGAGAAAGGATCAGTTTCCCCTTCCTTTCATGGACCAAATGCTTGAACTTCTAGCGGGTAATGACTATTACTGCTTTTTAGACGGTTTCTCTGGGTATTTTCAAATTCCAATCGATCCCAAAGACCAAGAGAAAACCACATTCACTTGTACTTATGGAACATTTTCTTACAAAAGAATTCCTTTCGGCTTATGCAATGCTCCTGGGACATTCTAAAGGTGTATGATGGCTATCTTCCATGACATGGTTGAAGAAACCATGGAAGTCTTCATGGATGATTTCTCGGTCTATGGTGATTCTTTCTCTCATTGCCTTGCCAATTTGGAACGCATGCTTAAGCGGTGTGAAGACACTTGCCTTGTTCTAAATTGGGAAAAATGCCATTTCATGGTAAAAGAAGGCATTGGGCTTGGACATAAAATCTCAAAAGCCGGTCTTGAAGTGGACCGTGCTAAAGTGGATGTCATAGCCAAATTACCTCCACTTTCAACCGTGAAGGGTGTGAGAAGTTTCCTTGGTCATGCGGGCTTCTATCGTTGATTCTTTCAAGATTTTTCTAAAATCGCTCGCCCGATGACCCACCTCTTGGAAAAAGATACTCCGTTCATCTTTTCCAAAGAGTGTCTTGAATCCTTCAATCTTCTTAAGGATAAGCTAACTAAGGCACCGGTCTTGGTTACCCCTAATTGGGAGCTACCTTTTGAATTGATGTGTGATGCTAGCGACTTTGCTATTGGAGTGGTTTTTGGGCAAAGAGTGAACAAACACTTCCAATTAATCCATTACGCCAGCAAGACAATGATGGGGGCTCAATTGCATTATACCACTACCGAAAAAGAGCTTTTAGCTGTAGTGTATGCTTTTGAGAAGTTCTGCCCCTATCTTGTCCTTTCCACCACAATTGTCTATACCGACCATTCCGTGTTGAAGTACTTGTTAACTAAGCAAGATTCTAAGCCAAGACTTCTTCTTGGGTTTTGCTCCTTTAAGAATTCAACATTGAAATTCGTGACAAGAAGGGAGCCGAAAACCTAGCCGCGGATCATCTAAGTAGACTTGAGGATCCTTATCAAGGGGATCATCCGAATTAAGAGATCAATGACTCTTTTCCCCTTGAGGCCTTAATGTCTATCAATCCAAATCTTGATGACACCCTGTGGTTTGCGGACATTGCAAACTACTTAGCGGGTGGAATTCTCAAGGAAGGGTTAACGTCCCAACAAAAGAAAAAGTTCTTTAAAGACATTGAACATTATTTTTGGGACGACCCTTACCTTTTCAAAGAATGTGCTGATCTAATTATTCGTCGATGTGTTGATGGGCCGACAGCTTTACAAATCCTTGATGCTTGCCATAAAGGACCCACCGGTGGTCACTTTGGTCCCAATTACAACGCGAAGAAAGTTTTCGACTCTGGATAATATTGGCCCACCATTTATCATGACGCTCATGAAATGGTTAAACGTTGTGATGCTTGCCAAAGACAAGGCAAGATCACACATAAAGATGAGATGCCTCAAATTTTCATACAAGAATGTGAAATCTTTGATGTATGGGGCATCGACTTTATGGGGCCATTTCCATCATCTAAAGGGAACAAGTACATCCTCGTACCCGTTGACTACGTTTCCAAATGGGTTGAAGCTTAGGCTCTCCCTACGAATGATGCGAGGGTGGTTGTGAACTTTTTGAAGCAACTTTTTGCTCGATTCGGTGTTCCTCGTGATATAATCAGTGACCACGGGACTCATTTTTGCAATGATCAATTTGCTCGAGTCATGGCTAAGTACGGTGTCAATCACCGTCTTTCCACCGCTTATCATCCCCAAACAAATGGTCAAGCCGAGATATCTGACCGTGGATTGAAGCGAATTCTGGAGCGTACTGTGGGAGAGCATCGTGCCTCGTGGGCCGATAAGTTAGATGATGCTTTGTGGGCTTTCCGTACCGCTTATAAGACCCCGATTGGTTGTACACCTTATCGTCTTGTGTACGGGAAAGCATGCCACCTCCTTATCGAGCTGGAACATAAGGCATACTGGGCCTTGAAGTGGGCAAACTTCGACATCAACAAAGCCGGCGATCTTCGGAAGATTCAACTCAACGAGCTCAACGAACTAAGGAATGAAGCTTATGAGAACTCATTGATCTACAAAGAGAAGATGAAGATCATCCATGATTCAAGGATTAAGAACCGAGAGTTCCACGTTGGTGATCAAGTGTTACTCTTTAACTCTCGGTTGAAGATCTTCTCGGGAAAGCTAAAGATCCGCTGGTCTGGTCCATTCACCGTCGCCAAAGTCTTCCCATATGGCACAATTGAGCTTTCTCAGCCAAATGGGCCCAATTCTAAGGTGAATGGCTAGCGCGTGAAGTTGTACTTTGGTGAGGACATCTCTCATGAGATGATTCCATGCCTCACCAAGTTTCCCCTGAATTAAGTTCTGGGTCGAGTCAGGCTTGTGACTCGGTTAACAAAAACAAGCGCTTCTCGGGAGGCAACCCGTTGATCTATCTTTTACCGTTTTCATAATAAGTGTAGGGGGAGCCCCGTATGTGTTTGTTGTCTTGTTTCTTCTTCTGTGCAGGGATTAAATCTTCAAAGATCCATTCTCGATGACTTTTGACGAACCGTGATCCCGTGTACCCGTCTTCCTGGTTCCATCCTAAACTGTCGTGATTCAAAATTTCATATCTTATATGTTCACACTGAAATCACTTTAGTTGTCCTTTCCTTAGCAAGATTTAACCAAAGTGCACAATGTCCTAAGTGTAGGGGAGTTTACTCCCACATGCTTAAACATTGAGGAAAATGTTTATATCAAGTGTAGGGGGACTTCTATTGAGGTAAGTGGTCTTTTCCATGAATTTGTCCTCATTTTAACCGGAAAATTTATTTTTCGACATTTTCAAAATTTTTAATCTATTTTGGCCTTGTAGTTTTTCCTTTTGTTAGCGCTATTTTCTTTCTTTGCTAGAATAAATTTAATAAATTGGTTTTAAATTTTAAACGTTGTGAATCTTTTGACTCAACCCGAGTTTACTTATCTAAGTTTACTCTATCTAGTATCCTTAACGTGTTTAAGTCAAGTTTTGCTAGGCTTTTATATAGGGAACTTTAAAACGCGAAAGTCTTAACTCTCACGGGTTAAGAACAAGAACTTTTCGCAAGTTCCTATAATTGATCCTAGAGAGTTGTTTATCAAGGGAACTTTAAAATGCGAATTCTAAACTTGAAAAATTCTAAGAGTTTGCAAGATCCTATAGATAACTCGAAAACCCAAAACTTTGATTTAATTGGCTAAGCATCCACGAGTCTCATTCCTTGAGATTTTAAATTGTGGAGAACGAGAGATGGTAGAGTCAATTATAAGTTTGGTATTCTTTCATGAATTTATGTGAGTTGATTATAAGCTTTTTCTCCCATCGCTTGCTAATAAATTTATCTTCAATAAATAAGGTTGTACGATTTAAAAAGTTACTTAGCTTCTAGCACAAGATCGTTTAAAAGTTGCTCGGAATTAATTAGAGTTCATAGCCAAGGCATAACTTATTGAAGCGGGATGCGAAGATTGGCGAGTCCGAAAAGGCCCTAACAAGGCATGAGGGTTACATTTTGTTGCTAAAGATCCAAAAGTGATGTGAAGAATCATTTATCGAAAATCAATATGAAGGATCGAGACACATGACGAAAAGCAAATACTCCCCAAAAGATCATGTAGAAGTCTATCCAAAAAGGCCCTAACAAGGTATGAGGTTAAATAGATCCAAGTCCTAAAAGGAGGAGGATCGTTGTATATCAAAGTCCAAAATAAAGATTGGAGAAAAATGAAGAAGTCATGGTCCAAAGATGAAGAATCTCTCAAAACTTCAAGTGAAGAAATTCCTAGTATGAAGAGAAGACCATAATTTCGAGAACGTCTCTCAAGATTTGAAGTATGAAGTCGCTGCCAAATATCGGTCTGAGAAAGGTCTGAAATCGTGAAGCGAGTTATGCCAAGATATGAACTTTATGAGGTCCCGAGAAGCAGTTTTAAAAGATTTTGTCCTTTAGCTAACTATTGATTAAATCGTCCTACTTTATTTTCAGCCTAATAAACTATCAAAATAAGTCAAACAATGCATCCTCGTGATCATTCAAGACAACAATAAAATATAAGAGATACATCTAGGAATAAGGTAGTCTAAGTGAATAATTGGGCCACATGAATTCGTGTTAGTTTGCTAACTTATAATATCAGTGATCTCGTTTTTAAGCTTTGTATGGGGAACGTGAAACTTGAGAATGATGAACATTCATGACAACCTAAAACCCCAATGTAAGTCTTTGATTTCTTTACTTCTTTTGTTCTTTTAGTTTTCTTGGTGTTTAGTATTTAATAAAGGCCAAGGTGGGTTATTTATGATGAGAAATGTAATCTGTGCTTTGAAATTAATGCATTGCATGAGGGCATTGCAATGGTCAAGTGTAGGAGATTTAATAATTGTGAAAACACTTATCCTTTTACTACTTATTTCCAATAATAACAAGACGAAAACGTGTATTTTATGTCGTAAAAGTCGAAATTATGCGTGGTTTATGTTTTTATTGTGTTTTAGGACCAAAAGATGCAAAAGGAAGAAAACATGGGCTATCACGGGCTTTTATCAAAGAAAAAGACTAAAGACGAAGTCGAAAGATCGAGAATGCAAAAAGAACGGAAGTCCAAGACCTATTCTGAAGATTTATCGAAGTACTACTTATTTCCAATAATAACAAGACGAAAACGTGTATTTTATGTCGTAAAAGTCGAAATTATGCGTGGTTTATGTTTTTATTGTGTTTTAGGACCAAAAGATGCAAAAGGAAGAAAACATGGGCTATCACGGGCTTTTATCAAAGAAAAAGACTAAAGACGAAGTCGAAAGATCGAGAATGCAAAAAGAACGGAAGTCCAAGACCTATTCTGAAGATTTATCGAAGAAAAAGTCTAAAGACGGAAGTTTAATGAAGTCGAAGAACTCAAGTCTAATTATAGAAGAAATTTATAAGACAAGTTCAATTTATATCGACAAATCCCGAGACGACGTCGAGAAAGAGAAAAAATTAAATCGAGTCGAGACGAGAAGAAAGAAAGAAGACAACTTAAGCACTTAATCCCCCCACCTCCTATAAATACCCTCCTAATATGTCATTAGTAGGGTGTTAGGTGGTTAGTTTTTTAGTAGTTGTAGTTAATTTTTAAGTGTGTTCTCATTTTCTCTCTAGTTTTTCCTTCAAGCTTATTAATCCTTACTTTAATCTTGTAATCTTTTGATATTAATCTTTAATCAATCAAGCTTATTTTCTTAATTCTCATTCTACCTTTCTTAATCTTTTTCTTAATCTTGATAATCATGTAGTTAATCTCATCTCTTTGATTATGTGATTGATCTTTTAGTTTTGATGTGGTGGATGTTTTGAGCTTATTGTGGTTATTGATCTTCTAGTGTTTGGCTTATTTTTGATTTAGTTGGTTTGATAGATTTATAGATTTGCTTATTAGTTGATTCTAAATGTTTTGATTATTTAGTGTTTTTATAATTTTTAATTTGTGGCTTATTTAGTTCTTCTTAAAATTTATTTGGTTTAAGTTTTGGTTAATTGCTTGTTTGGTTCGTGCTTATTCATAGCTTATCTCTTAAGTTTTGATTTTACTGATTATTTGTGTCTGTTTTCTAACTTTTTCGGAAAAGGGTTTTAAATACTGAAAACATACCATTTTTCTGAAATCCTTAAAAGTTCCGAAATTACTCCTTTTTCTGAAAAGTTCATTTATCCGAAATTACCATTTTTCTGAAAAAGCCTTTATTCCGAAATTCCCATTTTTCTGAAAACATGCATTATTCCGAAAACATTCCATTTCTGTGTAAAACCTTTCTATTCCGAAAATTCCCTTTTTTCTGAAAACACCATTATTCCGAAAACATTCCTTTTTCTGAAAAGTCAGTTATTCCGAAAAACCATTTTTCTGAAAAAGTATTTATTCCGAAAATCCTATTTTTTCTGAAAACATATTTATTCCGAAAACCCTCCTTTTTCTGAAAAGTTCATTTATCCGAAAATACCAATTTTCTGAAAATCTCTTTTTTTCCGAAGATCTACTTTTTCTGAAAAGACCATTATTCCGAAGATCCAGTTTTTCTCAAAAGACCATTATTCCGAAAATGTCAATTTCTATGAAATTTCAATTATCTTATTTTCAGACTTAGTTAATTGTTAGTCTTCTGAATTGTTTCTATTTTTCAAACTTTAATTTTTCCCGTCTTTTTACTTAGCATTGTTTCAACTTGTTTTATCTTAGATTATATTTTCAAGCTTTCAACGACATTTTTATTTTTAGTTTAAAATAGATAACCAAACCCTTTTATTTTCCATCAAGAACGATTGAGTCGCACTTTCTACCAATAATCAATTCGAAAAGATCGGATTCAACGAACTTTCATACGAGGAAAAACTTTGTATTAGTTATCGTAGATCGACTTACCAAATCAGCTCATTTCTTACCGATCCGCAAGGAAGATTCGGTCAGTAAACTCGTGGATACTTATAGAAGGGAGATCATGAGACTTCACGGTGCTCCATCCAGCATCGTCTCAGACAGAGATCCTCGATTCATTTCGCGATTCTGGAAAAGTCTGCAGAAAGCTTGGGGTACACAGCTTAAGCTTAGCACGGCTTTTCATCCTCAAACAGACGGGCAGTCGGAGCGAACGATTCAGACATTAGAAGACATGTTGAGGTCATGTGCGTGGAATAGACGGGTGATTGGGACGATTATATCTGTTTGGTGAAGTTTGCATACAACAACAGTTGGCACACAAGTATCAAGTGTGCTCCTTTCGAGATGTTATATGGCAGAAAGTGTCGCGCCCCAATCTGCTGGGATCAGGTTGGTGAGCGAACACTTGAAGGACCAGAGATCATAGAGTTGACTAAGAGAAGGTCGCAGTAGCGAAGCAGAAACTACAAGAGGCACATTCACGTTAGAAGAGCTACGCAGACAAGCATCGTAGGGACATACATTTTAACGTAGGAGATCACGTTTTCCTTAAGGTTTCGCCGGCACGTGTTGTTAGACGTTTTGGAATTAAAGGGAAGCCCAGTCCTCGGTTCATCGGACCGTTTGATATCATTGAATGAGTCGGTGAAGTATCTTACCGTTTAGCGTTACCTCCGCATCTTTCGCATGTACAGAATGTGTTTCATGTGTCCTTACTCAGAGGTTACTAGTATCATTCCCTTCACATGGTTCAGTATCCACTGGAATAGATTCGTGAAGATCTCACTTTCATAGAAGAACCCGAACGAGTTCTTGACAGACAAGAACGAGTCATGAGAAGGAAGACGATTCCATTCGTCAAAATCCTTTGGAGGGATCATACCGAGCGGGAAGCCACTTGGGAAACAGAGGAGTCTATCCGGGCTTCTTACCCTCATTTCATATTTTGAATTCGGGTATGTTCTTCTTTTCCAGTTTACTTGATCTATAATTCGGGGACGAATTATTCTTTTTAGGGGGGAAGAGTTGTAAAACCCGCATGCTTTTACCATGAATAGTACCCTTACGATAGTACGTACATGATTAGAACTTTACTTTTATAACATGTTTAAGTTTCACGAACAAGAATTACAAGTATTACGTATGTGTTATAACACGATAAGTATTTACTACGTATGAACACACGATAATTATTCCAATAATAATTATAATCACGAACATGCGAACATGAAATCATGAACATAAATTAATCATGAGCTGATATTACGTATGTATATATATATTTATTACGAACATGAATAATTATATTAAGTCACGATCGGTAACTAATTAAAACACGTAAAACACGAACACGTGAGCACACCATTATTTTAGACACGAGAAAAGTACGGGTTACCCCATGTGGGCCCCCCTACCCGTGGCTACACAAGAAACATGGGCTTAGCCCATGTAATTTTTACTAAAAAAGGGGTTAAGGGAAAAACATGTTTCATATTTACAAAATATTGAAAACAAGAGAAACCCTAAATCTTTTTCTTCCTTCTTTTGCTTCCTTGGCTGCCGGGTTTAAGAACACCAAAGGGTGATTCGGGTTGATTTTGATCTTTGATTTCGTACAAGGATTGTGGTGTGTTCATCCTTCTTGATTTCACGTAATTGGTATAACCTTTAACCTTTTTATTTTTATGTTTTGATTTACTTAATCACATAAAATCATGATGTTTGTAATAAACTAATTAAAAACAAGTAATATAAACATGTTCTAATCATGGGGTTTAAATCAAATCATGGGTTTATGGGTGTTTTTGTTGTGGCCGACGCCTAACCGAGCCCCAAGGGGGTCTCGGCTTGGCTTATTTCGCACCACCGAGACCATATGGTCTCAGTATGGTGGTGGTCTCACGGCAGCAGCAAGGCAAGGGGAAAACCTGACCTAGTCGGGGTATGGTGATGGTTACGGGTCCGGTTCATGGGTTTTAATCACGGGTCCGGTTCATGAATCATTTTTTTTCAAGGTTTATGATTTTTACAAGTTATATTATTTTTTCTTCAAGACTTAAATTAAATTAATTAAAAACATGAACATGATTAATTTAATTTGCAAGACTTAGGTTATTAATTTAATTATTAATTCATGAATTTTAACCTAAGTATTTATCTTTAATTAGACTATATAATTAATTAATTATTAAAAACCATGACTTATAATTAATTAATTTACATGACTTAGGTTATATTATTAATAGATAATAATACATGTTTTAACCTAAGTATTTTACCTTTATTTAATTAAAGTCATGTTATATTTAATTTAATACTTTAACCTATAGTTTATTTGGATTTACATGTAATAATTAATAAATTATACTATATAATCACATGACTTAGAATATTAATCAGTAAAACACTTAAGCTTATATAATTAGCTTAATTATCCAGTTTTTATCTATTTATGGAAACTTTCTATTTTTAGAAACTTATTTATTTAAGGAAGCTAATCTATTTATGGAAACTTTCTATTTTTAGAAACTTATCTATTTTAAGCAGTAATTCTATTTTTTGGAAACTTTCTATTTTTGGAAACTTTCTATTTTTGGAAACTTTCTAATTTTGGTAACTTTCTATTTTTAGAAACAATCTATTTTAGGAAACCTGCTATTTTTAGAAAGTTACTTATTATTACACAACAAGTATAATAATACATGAAATACAAGTAATACTTAATCAGAATAGACAGAATATATGATAAACACAATATAAAGCTTAAATCAGTAAAACATGACATGAACATATAAAACAAGCTAAGACATGATATAAAACCAGTTACGTACTCAGTAATCAAATTCTTATACACGTATGTATTTATGTAGAATTAGTGATACCGAAGTAGGACTCTCTTCCGTTCGTCTTCTTCGTTCACTGGACATAAGGTACAGATTCTCCGTCCTTTCAGTATGGACATTCTTTCCTTATTAGGATTTCCCCGTATGCAGCCAGCTGTTTTCCCTATTATATGTTTTATATGTTTTGGTTGCTTATGTTTAATTAGAATACCTAAAGCCATATACATGCATGACCAGTTTCACCTAGTTATGGAGGTACCATAACCATAACACTAGAGGCACCAGTGTTATGACTTCACCATGGCGGAGTGATAGCTCGTGGCGTCCCTTTCAGCTTTTGGCCATTTATTATATTATCAGGTGGGGCGTATGGGGTGCATCCTAGTTACATGTTTTCAGCAGATTACTCAGTGTGAATGTGGTGTGTGCCTTGCATCCTTCACAAGGAGCTGATCCCTCCTACCCAAAACCAGTATATTAAATTAGAGGCAGCCCCTCTAATTTGCATGACGATGTCACCCCTCCAAGTATTCATGTACGTTGATATTTCATGACCTTTATTGGCTAACGGTAAAATATGTTAAACAGTTTTTACAAGATAAACATAAGGCTTTTCAAACTATAAAACCAGTTTTACTAAGATATAACCGGGTTATCCAGGACTTAGTTTCTTCCGCTGTTTCATGCTTATATGATTATATTATTCATGCTTTACTTGTACATCCGTGCACTGAGCGTATTGCTCAGCCGTTTTCCTTTTCATGTTCCCAAAACGGCAGGTACTTAGGGACGCTCGTAGACTTTAAGTGTACGTGCATATGGACTGGAAGCTTTCTAGCCTTCTTTACTTTATGCATTTGTCTATACTTTGATACTCATTTCCATGGACATTGTTTAGTCCTTTCATTTACAGTACTTATGTTTGTGTGTGATGAGTTCTACTTTTAGACTACCGATGTTTGATTCCGGTATTTCCTTTATGCTCATGTAATGTTTAGACATTTATCCTTGTATGCTTTGATGACACGCCATAATCACGCGTGACATTCCATTTATCAAAATGGGGTGTTACAATTTCCCTCGTCACTGTTGGCAGCATGATCATGAATCCGATCTTGGAATAATGCTTAACACCCTAAAGTCGAACGAACGCGTCGTCAATACGTGGAGGAGGATAACGGTTATGAAGTGTCACACCCCACCATGGCAGAATATGGGGCGCGACGTATGGATATCATCACAACAATAGCGTGTCTATAGAGTTAACTAAATGAAATAGAAATGTCATAAAAAGGTGACACAATGTCATGACAATATCTCAAACAATGCAGGCGTCTAGGTAGGTAGGTAACATGCCTACCTCTTACCAAAGATATACAAATAAACAAACATCAAACATATAGGTACCATAAAATCTACTTAATCAAAAGACAAAATAAAATATAAGAGGAAAGGAATTCTTCCTAATGCAGTCCTAGCAGCCTCTAAACTCTAGCCACTTCTAATAGCATCATTCTCAACTAACTCACCTGAAAATGACACTAAAATCTGTCAACATAAAGTTGGTGAGAACATAGGTTTAAGTTACCAAAAACATCTTAAGAACCCTTATCAACCGCTGTAAATAGTTGAAGAAAACAATTTATAGTAATGGACCATAATGTGATAATTATGCTACATGCATCCACAACAAAACTCAAGCCAAGTACCGATCACATCTACAATTCACAAAGCACACTATAACAATCAAGAAGTATCCCATCACACACACAAGAACACACACCACACTATCCGGATCTTTCCCACACCACCTGTGGAAGATGAACTATATCCCCGTCGAGATATCTTGCCTCCGAAGAGACGATGCACAAGTACTCAGGACGGATCATGCCCCACGAACCAAGAACTCAGAACCAAGAAATCAGGACGGATCGTGCCCCACGCTCCACACATATCACAACTGGTCCCATAGACGCCCATACATCTATGTATCAATCCCAATCATAACACAATCAAGATTCACATATCAGAACACATATCAAAGCACATATGAGAACACATAAGCACGCAAGTCACACAATAACACATCTATGTCCAAACATTTTAAAAATATAGTACCAAAAAATTTTAAGAACATCAAAAGTGTCATCTCCATCCCATACTAGAAGAAAACATTTAAAAACTTAGTGAAAATGGGACTATGAACTCACCTGATAAAGCTCCTCCAAGTTTCCGCACACTAGCAAAATCTAACACACAATACATACAATCAAGACAAGAACTAATGAAAACTCATAATGAATCATCAATCTATGATGAATATATAAACTTATCCTTCAACTTAACCCCATTTATATGCCATATGCATCTTATTACATCCCTCTATAAAGCCCTTAACTTAGTTTAGTTAATAACTCGCCCCGTTAACATTTAACCCAAAACAGTCCCCTTTTTCATACTTCAAACTATGGGTCGAACACCCCCTTAACCAAAATGATATGCCCTGTAAAAAACCCTATTCCCTTACATGTGTTAGCTAACTCTCCCATTTGGCCGCAACCTTAAAGCTACTGTTAAGGCCTCCATATATATATATATATATATATATATATATATCTACTTTTACCTATCCAGAATTTACTGATTTTGAACATACGAAAAGTTTGTTATGATCAGAGGTCTTCCACTATCCAAATTGATTATCCCTCTTCCAGATCTCTTATTTAACATATGAAATAACTCTCATGTTCGTTTGAAGGTCCAATTGTACTCCTAAGTAACCTAACCATCTTAAAACATTAATTTAAACCCGACTGATTTTAAAACTGTTTTGACCTCCGAGTGTTGTAAACTGTTTTTGACCCACTTCCCGACCTCCAATTTAGTTCTCGTTTCTTGCATTCAAAAGCCAACTCAAATACATTTCCAGGAATACTTTGATCGCATCATGAAAGTGTCTAGAACTCTAGATATGATCTAAACAATTGACCTAAAATTCTGCCCAGTTTTTAAAAACGATTTTAACACAATTAACCTAATTAATTACCATCACCGTATATATTTATTAACCCTAATTATTCTAATCATGTTCATATCATTAAATTACAGATTTCATAATTAACCTAACCCTAAATCCATCATGCATTGATTAAGTATATGTAAATAACAATTAAATTAAATAGGTGAACAAGGGTTTTACCTTAAAATTAATAGAAAAAAAATTATGAAAACCCTAATTTTCTCTTGTAGATTTCGACTCCTTCTTGATCTATAGGGATTTTATGAAGTGTTTTGATAAATAAAAACCTTATATAATTAATCCTAACAAGTCCTAGCCCAAGTACAAAAGCCCGGTTCCCTTTTTCCTTTTTTTCTTTTCTTGCGTCACATAACCGACCAAACACCACCTAAATTTCATTTTTCATATATTTTATTATTAATTAATATCTTATTAATATTACCTTAATTTTCCTTAATTCATTTCAGCTCCTAAAGCCTCCAAAACCTCAAAACCGTAAAACTGGTCAGTTTTTACGCGTATACCGTAAAAGACGTAAAAATATACAGTTTTATAAAAACTCTTGAAATATGAAATAAACTAAATAACTAAGTCCTACATGACTTAAAACCATCCGGAAAAATATTCCCGTGACTAATTACCTTATCCGAGACCTCCAAATGCTAAACCCTAAATCGTAAAAATACGATTTACTATAATACATATACGTACACATAAAATATTAAAATAACATCGCATTCTATCATAGTCACATCCATGTGAACTAATGAGCACGAACTGTCCCCTTCGTAACATCATATAACGTACCACATACACGAACTATGACTAACATCCAATCAAAGGCTCAAATATAAACATATAGCACATAAACGCACACTAAACACATAATCTACATCAAACAGTCAAAAGTGACAAATCCAAAATCTAGCGTTGTCACATCACTCCCTCCTAATAGAAATCTCGTCCCGAGATTTACTCCCAAACTCAAACTTATTCTTAGCAACCAAACGAGGATACATATCCCTGATAAAACCTTCACGTTCAAGCGTGAACTCAGTTTATACAAAATAATCTCAACGAACAACACATGAGCCTTAACCGTCTGCGAGGAAACTTATTAAAACCATAAAGTTATGTAACCAACCTAACTAAATCTCGCAACTCATCAAACAAGAACTGTCTTGAAACCAAGTTAGGAGCCATCACATAACTCGACTGGTTTAAAACCGTCACCCCGATTTTAGTCTTACTCATAAATGCCATAAATCAAAACTCATCAAAATATAACCACGTATTCTAAGGTCTAAAGAACTCTCAAATTATATCCCAACTCATCTCTATAATAAGAACTTAACTGGATCATCCGTGTGTCTACAACAACGCTCCCAATGAATCTAAGTTCACGACAAATTTTAGGACCCCCAACTTCAGATAAAGGATCAAACCCATGGACGACTAACGGAAGTTTACATGAAAGAATTTAAAAATATGAACCAAAACCATGAGACTCCAAAATATACTCAAACATAAACATGTATCGACTCCAAACGAACCATGGAAACGGACCAATGACACAAGAAGCACCCAACGACAACCGAAACGTATTACGACCACATGAACCGAACTTAACACCACACTTGACTACCATCCTACTGAATTTATGTTTTCCTATGATCTAAAAACTCCAACAACAAATTTCGCTTTCTACTTACACGTTTAACCCCTCCGTTTGGTCTCTACGCCAAAAGTCGTTTTTACCAAAACTGATTTTCTGTAAATGCTAAATGTTTGTCACCAAAAGCCCGACCTTAACACCATAACTTCTATTGAAAAACTCTAGTCCTTTTACATACATTATAAAGAGTTACCAAATCAAAAATATTTGGCTATCTTATCCGTTTGGTTACGTTTTGACTCAAATTCCCAAAATCCAAATGTATTCCTGAACAACGCACTATTTTTGTAAAAATTGTTTGACGACCTTCCCGAACTCCATTTTTGACCAACCTTACATTTTTGAAAAGTAGACTCTCTGAACTTAATATAAAAAAAATAAACTCGACCAAAGGTGCTACCTACTGCCCGGAACAGTCAACCCAAGACAACCCTAAAAATCAGACTGTTTTACGCCTTTATACACCAACCCTCTAAACATCATTAATTATCCCTAAATACTTAACACAAACCCTAACATCATTGATGGATCTTAATTACTATATATTTTTTAACGAAGTTTCCGACACTTTAACCTTATTTTTCACCGACTACCAACAACTATTTAACTATTTGCAAATTCCATTTTTTACCATGTAAGACTCAAAACAAAAGATATCGTTATCCAAATAAAAAGAATCTCCACCATCTCAATGGCCTTCACACCAAAAGTACCGTACAAACAAACACGTGAAATGAGGACTCGATAAATGCGCTACTACGGAAGTTGAATATCTCAAAGAGAAACGAGCTAGCAAACCATCCTAAGAATACAATCGATAAGTAGAAGGGAAATATACATATATAGGCATAGGCATACATACACTCAATCCATCCAACATATACTATACAAGCATGTATTAACCCTCTTTAATGCAACCATACTTAGGAATCTATTGATGTCATGGTACGTTATAACTATGTTGGCCACCATACTTATACCAGTCCCCTTTCACTAATGCACTCCCTCCTATGATGACACTTATAAGAATTAATAGTACACATAACACATCAGTCTACCAACTAAAATGAGCACATAGATCTTACAACTCATATAAGCACATAACCACTACATAAAATAATATCCAAAATCCCATGTATTAAAATAACATAGCCATTGCATGAAACACATAAACTCATAATCCAGCTGAACCAGCTTAGACAAAATTCAAAATGTAATAAGAACATGAAAACATAATTAAACGAAATCCAACAATGACTAACGTATACGACTATGGTTCAACCCGCACTAGTCAAAACTCATAAAGAAAATAACATGTAGCTAAGTATGAACCATAGTAGTTCATAACTTAACAAATATCTCAAAAATAACATCCAAACACATCAATTATTATAAAATGCACTCATACCCCTATGATGCCTATATGCATGGACCCTTAAGCTATAGACTAGGCTACACGACTAGGCAACAAAATTCTCTATAACCATTGGCTCTGATACCATTCTGTCACACCCCACCATGGCGGAATATGGGGCGCGACGTATGGATATCATCACAACAATAGCGTGTCTATAGAGTTAACTAAATGAAATAGAAATGTCATAAAAAGGTGACACGATGTCATGACAATATCTCAAACAATGCAGGCGTCTAAGTAAGTAGGTAACAGGCCTACATCTTACTAAAGACATACAAATAAACAAACATCAAACATATAGGTACCATAAAGTCTACTTAATCAAAAGACAAAATAAAATCTAAGAGGAAAGGAATTCCTCCTAATGCAGTCCTAGTAGCCTCTAAACTCTAGCCACTTCTAATAGCATCCTTCTCAACTACATCACCTGAAAATGACACTAAAATCTGTCAACATAAAGTTGGTGAGAACATAGGTTTAAGTTACCGAAAACATCTTAAGAACCCTTAACAACCGCTGTAAATAGTTGAAGAAAATTTTTTATAGTAATGGGCCATAATGTGATAATTATGCTACATGCATCCACAACAAAACTCAAGCCAAGTACCGATCACATCTACAATTCACAAAGCACACTATAACAATCAAGAAGTATCCCGTCACACACACAAGAACACACACCACACTATCCGGATCTTTCCCACACCACCTGTGGAAGATGAACTATATCCCCGTCGAGATATCTTGCCCCCGAAGAGACGATGCACAAGTACTCAGGACGAATCGTGCCCCACGAACCAAGAACTCAGAACCAAGAACTCAGGACGGATCGTGCCCCACGCTCCACACACATCACAACTGGTACCATACGTCGCGCCTTATATTCCGCCATGGTGGGGTGTGACATGAAAGGTGATTTGTTTAAATCGACGGTAGTCGACACATAATCTCATGTTATCGTCCTTCTCCTTGAAGGTTCTTCTGGAATATGTGGGAAGATTTTGGAATAATCGGTTGGTTATGCATAAAAGGAATTTCAGTGGTCGTGTCTTTACTGACAGCTATAAAATTCTCGCAGCCATGGGCTAACAAAACATGTGCTTGTATAGCATAGATAATTTGTACAGATTTTCCTGATGGAAAACCATGCTGAAAGTATTCAGGAGCCTGAACATTACTGTACATAATCTGATATAAATGGCGAACAGTCGTAGCATGGTGTGTTGTTCATACTCTATAATCAGGATAATATTTAACTCACATCCGTCCTAGGGAAGTACTTTAGCAAATTGGATATTATCATTAGATTGAAGGAAAACCTTTGTATAAATGGGTTATACGAATGGCGTCCTTTATGGTCATGGATATATGAAATATGAAGTCAAGAAATGAAAGCGTCATGAAGTAAGAGTGACAGATCTTACTGAATGTGTTTTGCCTGTCCCACATAGAACGAGTCATGCGTGTCCAAATGCGTATAATACACCGGTGATGGTACTGAAATCCTTGTGGCCAGATTAGTACATGGCACAACAAAATGGATATACCTCTTGGAGGGTACCCTGAATTTCTTAGGGATGTTCCAGAAATGGACGTGAGTCATGTGTCCTGACTCGTGTCTTGGGAAATATACGTATGACGTGTGTCTTCACTGGTGTCTTGACATAATATACGTGAGACATGTGTCTTGACTGATGTCTTGACATGTGTCTCGAGGTGTGAAACAAACAAAACTACAAATCTTAGGTTATCATGCCAGAATTGGTGGATCGGTTGGACTGCTGACCCTTGTATTTCTGATCACGTCCGTGGCCGGAGCTTCTGTTGCGATTGCTAGGATAGTTGTTGTCATAGTAGTAGTTACTATTGTCTTGTCTGTCAGTTCCATGACGATCATTCTCATGACTGTGATTCATCTAACCATTTAGTTGAGTGGTCGGCTGGTACCGGTTCTCACTCATATGACTAAAAAGACAACTGAATGACGTGTGACATGTAACTAAGAACTAGGGACATGGGTTCTGATGAAAATCGTCTGGTGGTGAAGCATCTTCTCGTCCGGTCTCTTTGATCCGACGCCTTTGTCTTCGTGTTGTAGGATCTCTAGGTTGTGAACAACATCAGCATCTCGTAGCGTCTCCAAATAGTCACCAGCATCAACATTTAGTAACATCTCCCGGTTATGAGCGGCATCAACATCTTGTGACATATCGACAAGTAGAATACGCCTGAGATGATTTAGAATCGATTAACGAATACTCATGGAGTATTGCAAGTGAAATACACATAGATTAAGGTACGTGCAATATACATTGAATACAGTACATGGAGTACACATAGAATGCACATGAAATGATCGGTATGATCTGACATGATTTTAAAGGAAAAATAATTGGTTAAACGATTAGAAAACTGATGAGACTGCTTTTATACATAGTCTCATCGTCCAAATCGGGCTTAAAATGCATAAAATATCATTAAAACTGCCAAATATATGCTCGTGTTTGTTGCTTGTGTATTTTAGGTACGTATATTGAGGAGAAGACAAAAAGATCACAAGAATCAATCAAAAACGAACATGGGAAACGAAGCCGCACAATAAACCGGGCCCAAATCTGGAATTTCCAAAAATGACCTTGAAGAATTGAAGATTGGCAACATTGGTCCCTCATTTTTGAAGACTTGGCAATTTATACCCTTGCAATACTCTCTATTTGCATTTGGGTCCCTAAATTAGCAAGATGTTACAAGATCAGTCCTTGAAGAATGAAGAAATTACATAAGAAGTCCTTGTTTAAAGTTTACAAAGTACTTGTGCCTAAAATGACAAGTTTGCCAAAGTTGTTGTGAAGAAATTTGGAGTTGTTAGCTGTTTTATACAACATGAACAAAACAAGGAAACCAAGGGACTATTATTGCCAGACATCACAACCCACCACAGCCTATCATCCTGCCATGTCACCCACTCCACCCACTCACAGCCTTCCACCTCACAACCCCCTCCACGTCTGCATTCCAACACACCACCCTTAATTAATATAACTGTTTAATTCAGTTATATCACTTCCCTCCAAACACTTATTTAAATAACCCTTTCCCCAAAAACAGATTAAACCCACACTAATCACCCACATAAACCCTAATAATCCCAGACTCAATCCAACTAAAAACAAAGGGTTATTAGTTATAACTCTCCAGATCTTTGATTACCCTTTTTGTCATCCCATCCCACACAAAAACCATGACCCCAACCAACCCATGTGACATCCCCAGGGGTCCCCTGCACCCGTCACTTTCCCCCAAACCCAATACCAGACAAGATGTGTGGTTAGATGGTAGTCCTTGGTCCCCAAGCTCATTTTAACGTCTATGATCAACTCTCAACAGCTGGTAACTTCACATGTATCCATCTTGACCATTTTCAGTCAAAATTCAAAGGGAATTTCAGGAAATCCCTTAGCTAGGGTTTAAGCTTTTTATTTTTTTATTTATTAGCTCTAGAATGTTCTGTTAAGTAGTATATAAGGAGGGTGCAACATGTGCATACCTCTGGTTCCAGAATTTTCAAAATTTTGTAATCCCTTTTTATAAATTTATAAAGTTGGTATTTTTGGTTAAAATATAATTCCTTTTATTATTTTTAAGAGTTGGTGTTAATTTGTGAAGAATCTGAGTTCCATATTATATTTGCAAACACTTTGTGTTTGAATTTTCAAAAAGGTTTTTGAAAAGGTTTAGCAATTTTCAGAAATCCAAGATTCTATGAAGTGAAAGTGGATTGGAATCTTGAGTTTCAGAAGTTGTTACCTGTTTCAAAAGGTGTTCATTGGTTCAAAGTTTGTGAAAAAGGTTTGAAAGGTTTTAAAAAACCAGAAAGTTGGTATTTGTGTTCTATTTTCTTTCTTAGCAGGAAATCCATTGGAGCTTTTGTTTTGTCCAAGGTACAGCACAAGCCCGGGCTTGTGGGAGGTGACTTTTCAGTCACTGAGGGACCTGGATGTCGGTCCCTCTAGGTAAAACCCTTGTTTCCATTTTTTAGTTCTCAAAATTTTGTGTTTTAGGTGATTTTGTGGAAAAATTGCTTAAGTGTTGATTTATTTGTTTGGATATGCTTATTTGAGCCCTGGTATGCATATTAAGGTGTTTGAAATCAGTTTGGGTGTGATTTGAATCCATTTGCTTTGTTAAATCATTTTCAGAAAATTTTAAGGGGTGTTTGGATTAAGACTTTAGTTGGGTCTATTGATACCAAGCTTGCTTAAAACCTGGATAAATGCACTCCTTAGGTTAGTTATAGGTTATGTGTTAGTTTGGGTTTCATATTGATAAGTTTTAAATCAGTTTGCATGTTAAAATTTTGGCCATTTTTAGCCTTATTTTGCAACAAAACGATAACAAAAAGATAAACTTTGGAAAGCGTGAAGGTTTGGCAAGGCAAGTATCTATTCAGCCCCCATACTAAAGTTAAACATTGTCCTCAATGTTTCGAGTCTAGGGGTGCAAACACCCCCATACTAGAGACGTAGTCGAATGCCTAATCTAGCATGGAAAGGGTGTAACCAATAAATTAATAGCCGTTTATGAAGTGTGCTAAAAACCTAAGGTTAGAACATCAAAAGGATATATCATTTGGATATTGAGAAAGTCTTCAAAGCAAACTATCGAGTGCTCCCATAAAACGAAACACGAGAGGCTCTAATCATGAAGATCATGATCTAAAAACCACAATGCACAAACAACCACGAAACAAAGGTTGGAAGGGCACAAATCCCCTCACATTAACTAATTAGAAAGCAATAATATGTACATGGATAAGCATGGGTCTCCCCCACGAGGCACCTTGTTTTTGATAACCGAGTCAAAAGCTCGACTCGAATCCCCATAAATGTGATCATTTAGGGATTATCTTGGTGTGGTCAATTTTTAGTGGGGCTTACATGATAAACAAGGCCAAAAAACAACCGGTATTAAGGACTAAGTCCTTTGATGGTGCAAAATACCGGGATCGAAGATGGCGTTCTCGTTTTCATTGGAAAAACAAATCAACGCCACTCCATCATGAGTCAACAAAAACCCAAAGGGTTTCAAGAAAATAGATGAGAAGAAATAGAAGGGTGGGACAATGTGTAAGTCATAAAAACCATGAGCTACTCGAGGTAGACTCGCACCAATCAAATGAAAAGATTTTCCATTTATTGCATCGGTGGAAGACCAAGATTTCCCTTTATAAGCAATTCCAGGATCAAATATCTCGTCCTCGGTGGAGAAAGGGGAGGGAACATAAGGGAATTCCCCCACACTAGGTCCACACAAAGCATCGTCAAAAGGAGAAGACGAGCTTGTAGTACTCAATACACGTGGTGATGACGGAGTTAGAGTTGTAGAAAAATCTTTTAAATTCAATTCAAAATCTTTTCCTTTTTCATCTTTTAAACTCTCCTTGTGAAAACCCGATTTAATTATGTCAAAAATATTTGGTGTTTCTAAAGCAATGTTAGTCACACTAAAAATTCTCACATTTGAAAACCGTTTTGGTAAAGGTGGTGGTAAGTTTTCAAAACGTTTTCCCCCATCGGGATCAACATATTCATCATCCGAAGAATCATTCGAGATTGGAATCGTAGGCTTAACACTCTTAACCTCCACCGGCGGAGGGGACGGAACTTCATTTTTCTCAACAACTCCTAAAACTCTATTTGAAATCTTTTTGCAAATGTTTTTGATGGGATTGACATTGTACAAAGACGTGATAGAATACACATGAGAAAGTGTGGAGTTTTGGGTTGCATTAATGACGAGTTCTTCCTCATTGAAACGAAGAGTGATTTTCCTTGCATGCACATCGATAAGTGCTCTCGAGGTATCCAAAAATGATTGACCTAAAATTAAAGGAACTTTAGGATCGATGGGGATGTCAACAACAATAAAGTCTACGGGATAGTAGAACTTTCCAACTTTCACAAGAACGTCCTCGGCAACTCCACAAGCTAAAATCGTAGAATGATCGGCCATCTCGATTGACATTCTTGAAGGAGTGAGATTGGGAAGATTGAGCGATTTAAAAATCTCAAGAGGCATCAAATTAATACTAGCACCAAGATCGGCCAAGGCGTAGCATTCTTCCATGTCTTGTATAGCACATGGGATTAAAAACTTGCCGGGATCACCGACTTTTTGAGGTATGCGGCTAAGAAAAACCGATGAACAACTAGACGATTTTTGCAATTTCTCTTTGTTATTCAACATACTTTTGAAGTTCGCGGCAAATCGAGGCATCATGACTAAGGCGTCGGCAAAACTTATATTAAAATGCAAGTCACAAAACATTTTCATAAAAAGTTCAAATTGATAATTATTTCGTTCTTGTGCCTTTTCCTTGTCTCGTCTTGAAGGGTAAGGTAAGGGTGGTGTGGGTTGGGGCATAGGCATCGGTCTTAAATTCTCGGGTTCCATGATTGGTATTGGTTCAACCGTAGGTGTGGTTTGAGAGGTACTTCGTGGGCTTGGAATTTTCTCCTTTTCTACCACCACCTCGGGTTCTTTCTCTTTTTCCTTCTCCATAGAAGTACTTGGACGAGAAATGGGTTCTTTGAAAGTTTTACCACTACGAGTAGTAATAACCTTCAATTCTCCTTTCGGGTTCACGATGGTATCACTAGGAAGACCACCCGAAGAAGAGGGCTTACACATGATAGCTTCAAACATTTTTCCCATTCGGTCTTCAAACTTAGATTGCCTAGCATCCGCTTTTAACAATTCTTGCTTAATCTCATGTTGACCTTGCTCCATTTTTTGTTGATTTTGTTGGAGTCGTTGAACATTTCCTTCCATTTTATTAGCATGAGTCTTAAGTTCATTAGCAAGTTCGTTTTTAAGCTCGTTTTTCAACTCGGATCTTAAGCTAACCATTTCACGTTGCATATTGTCAAACTTAGCATCGTTTGCCTTAGCATAATTCAAAAACTCTCCTTGAAGATTTTTGGTGTGATCGTTTTGAAAACCTTGAGTCGTAGTTTGAAAATCACGGTTTTGGTTTTGGTTTGAAATTTGCCCATTTCCACTTTGATAATTACCCTTGTTGTAATTACGTTGATTGCCTTGATAATTACCACCTTGGTTGTTGTTTCGATAGTTATTAGCATTTTTATTTGGTGGAGCTTGATTTTGGCGGGAACCTTGACCGTTTTGGTTATAAGTTCCCGTGGCTACATAAGCATTCGAAGTGTTACCATCCGCGGTAATGCACTCGGAAAAATCATGAGCTCCACCACACGACAAACAACTCTTAGCAACCGCTTTAACTGAAGAAGAATTCGAAGCTTCTTGAGCTTTCCAATGGGACATAAGGTTAGCAAATCTATCAAAAAAACGATTTTCTTCATTTGCTTCATCATGTAAGGCATTGATACTTCGAGACGATGATGACGAGCCCAATTTGGCAACACTCGGTGTGTTACGAGGGCTATAAACCTTAGACCTATTCTCAATTATGACCAAAGCTTCCTCGACCGTTTTACACAAAAAAATTACCACCCGCAGCGGCATTTAGATAATCTCTTTCATGATCATTAAGTCTGTTAGGACCATTGTAATAGTTAAATGTAATAGGTAGACTAAGAGGTATGTAGTTCCTCCTGGTCCTAGTAGTAGTAGGAGCAAGTCGTGCTCCTGGTCCTAGTCGAAGTCAGACTTTATTATTTATTTATTATTCTGTTAGGATATGCATGAGATATGTTAGGAAAGGATATGCATATCAGTTTTACACGTTTTGTTTAATGATGTATTAGGGTTTCCTTGTAGTATAAAAGGAACCTTAGGCAGAAGGGTTATGGACACCTTCACCAAACGTAGTTCTAGTCATTATCAATATTATAAATCCTTAGAAAGGATCAAGTCTTTATGGTTATTCTCTTCTTCTTTATTATATTTGTATTCTACATTCATATTGTGTATAGAGTCTCTCTGTGGATTGACTTGTGATTACAGAAGTCATTCACCGTTCCTAACAGGCTGCAAGATCTACATCTAGTAGACCCAACAAAGTCCATTGTAAAACGTGTCAATTTGGTGCAAGTCGAAAAAACCGTGATGAGGACATTCATGTAACATCTCCTTAAACCTATTCCAAGCCGTTGAAAAACTTTCATTTGATTCTTGTGAAAATTTAGAAATCTCATTTTTCAAATGCGTAGTCTTAGAGGGCGGAAAAAATTGGTTCACAAATTTAGACACGAGATCCTTCCACGTCAATATAGAATTGGGTGGCTCTTTCTCTAACGAAATTTTAGCGGGCCCTGCTAAGGAATACGGAAAAAGCATCATCTTAATCGAGTCATTCGAGACATCCTTGAATTTGCAAGTGGCGGTAAGACGATTGAATTGGCGGATATGGTTGTGGGGATTGTCCTTCTCATCACCACGGAATTTGTTGTTTTGGATCATCGACAACAAACCCGTTTTCACCTCAAAATTCTCCGCAAGGATAGCGGGAATCACAATAGCTTCTCCATAACCCTCGGTGGGTGCTTGAAGTAACTCCATCATAGTTCGATTCGCCATGGTTGGTGCTTCTCGTACAATGGGTTCGTCAATAGGAGACTTGATGAGACTGCTTTTATACATAGTCTCATCGTCCAAATTGGGCTTAAAATGAATTAAATATCATCAAAATACCCAAATATATGCTTGTGTTTGTTGCTTGTGTATTTTAGGTACGGATATTGAGAAAATGACAAAAGATCACAAGAATCAGTCAAAAACGAACACGGGAAACGAAGCCGCACGATGAACCAAGCCCTAATGAAGAATTTTCCAAAGAAAACCCTTGAAGATTTGAAGAATATTGAATATTGGTCCTCCAAGTTTGAAGAATTGACACTTTATACCCTTGTATCTTCATAATTATAAGTTTGGTCCCTAAAGTTTGTCAAAATTACAAAAAGGACCCTTAACTTTGAAGAATTGGCAAATTTAGTCCCTCAACAAAACTAAATTGCCAATAATGGTCCTTCAAGAAGTCAACAAACAAGTCAAAGCCTTGGAGTATGAAGACATGTCAAAATCAGTCCTTGGAATATGAAGAAATTGCATGTTTAGTCCTTGTTTCAAGTTTATAAACAAATTGTGCCAAAAATGACAAGTTTCCAAAGTTAATTATAAAAGAAATAAGTTTATGCCATTTAATACAAAGTGAAGAAAAAGGGAAACATTGGGGGGCATTCTTGGGAGAAATCAAACTCCACCAGCTAATCATCACGTGACACATCACCATAACCCAACTTGAATACCCGTTTACCCATTAACCCTATCCAAAACCGGTTGACCCATTTTTTTTAACCCACGTTTATTAACAAACGTGTTTTCCTCTTAAACACATTTAACCCTAAACTAAAAAGATCAAAACACCCAACTTTTCCCCATAAACCCTAATCACCACATTGAACAAATCATAGGGGAAATCTTAATTACCTTTGATTTTGTTTGATTTACCCCACACCTAGCTAATTACCTCACCCAGAATCTGTCTACATCTCCATTTGGTCCCCCCACCAGCTCACGGTTTGTCTCCACATGAAGAACAAGACAAAGGATGGCAGAAGATCAAGGGTTTAGGAGGATTGCTTATTTCCCACAACAAATTTAACGCTCAAGATCGTTCATCACAGGCAAGAATCACATGACTCTTGGACAAATTCAAAAAGAAGAGTCAAGACCAAGCATATTCGACTATTGATCCGAATCTTACAAGGGTATTTCTGGATTTTTGATTAATTAGGGTTAGCATTTTTCTACTTTCTAGAACAGTCTTGTAAACCCTATATAAAGGGTAGTAGTATTAGCCTTTGAAGTGGTTCTTGTTTTCAATTTGGTTCACTTGCTTGTAAATCCCATTTTCGAAATTAATGAAAATTTGGTTTAGTATCTGTTGAAAGAAAACAAGTCCCCAATTACTTTCAGTTTATTTATGTTATGTTTATGATTGAAGTTGTTACAAGTTTTTAGCTTTCGTTTTTGATATAAATCTGTTTCAAAGAATCTCGTATACCATAACTTAAGTTGGATCATATATGTTTGATCGTCTAACTGAGGATCAAACATAAGTGACAAGTTAAGTTGGTTTTTATTTCTTTTAAGTTTACTTAAAAGATTGTTTTATTTTGCTTCTGAGTTGAGTTTTGACAAAGTCACAAACGGGTTCCTGGCTGGTATTGGGATATGACCACGAAGACTTGATATAGAGTTTATATCAAGCCTTAGTGGGTATCTTGGTAAGGGCCAAACTCTTGTGAGGCTGGCAATACTCTTCCATTGTTTGGTTTCCTTTTCTTATTTTTTCAGAAAATCATAAGTTTTTCAAGTTCAAGTTTTGAAGAAAAAAAGGGTTTTTTGAAACGTGAGTGAGTATATGGTTTATCTGTTGAGCTAACAATCCAAGAACTCAGTTCTTGGATTCATTTGTTATTCTTAGCAGCCTTTCCTTTCATTCATGGTGATTCGGTTCAGTTGTTGAACCCCAACGAACACCTTCACCTCATTTTCCTATCCAAGACACCCCTGCCTCGAACCTAGTAGTTGGTCGAGGTCAGGGGAGCTTAGCTGACCCTTGTTGGATGCAAACAAGGGTAGGTATCACATTCTCTTCCTTTCTTTCTTTTTATATTATTTATTTCTGCTAATTGTATAATTGTTTTTGAAGTGTTAACTGCTTGTCTAAGTTTGCTGGTTTTATGAGTCGATTTTATTTTAAATAAATTTCTTGAGTTTGGTTAAGTAGTATAATCAGTAAGATTACTTAGGTTTTGTTATTTTAGTTTAAACTGCTTAAACTTGGTAATAAAATAGGTCCACTTAGGATTTCATGATAGCTTGTTTGAATTGTTTATTCTTAGTTTAAGTTGTCGTGTTTATAACTCAGTCTTGGTTTGAACTGATTTGTGTAATCTGAAAAGTCTGCTACTTGGAAGTATAATTGTTTTAGTTAGTATATGCTAGATTTGTATCTAGGATGCATGTTTGCTTACAATTATAGGTGATTGTTGTGCTAGAAGTTAGTATGCTCATCTAGGGTGCCTGCATAGTATAAGCTTAGAATTTGTCTGCATGAGCTGCTAAATTGATCGTATATCATTGCCTGCTGAATTGGTTAAATTGCCTTAGGTTGGATTACTTTTGTGTGCTTACTGTTTCTGAACATCAGTCCATAGATATCAAGTTTATTTAGTTTCTTATTATTGCATGATTCATTCGTTAAGTATTGATTTGGTTTGAATTGATTAAGTACTTGCAACCTGTTTGCTTCCTGAGTAATTGCTTGTGCATCAGTCAGTTTCGTGGCGTGTTTGTCTTGTCTGCTTTCTGCTAGCTTAATACACCCCCACAAGCCAACTGCAAGTGGGGGGTTTTGACTGTCCATAAAGAACACAACAAATGAACAGATAGCAAGAAAAGAAAAGGTTCCAGGTCTGAGACATATTTGATTCATTTAGGGGTGATTCTGGCTTAAATTTGACAAGAGTTAGGAGTTTTGGTAGTGGTAGTATTTGTGTATCAAGTGGGGTAAAAAGAAAATTAAAAAAATATATATTTTAAAAATTTTTGGCGTGGCCAGGACTCGAACCTGCGCCACCACTGCCAAAGCACACACACTCTACCGCTCGCCCTTGGGACTTTTACTGATAAAGTCTCAAGGCAATACCCATTTATCACCTTTTCAGTTGGGCTTATTTAAATTAAGCCGTAGCCCAAATAGCCAACCATAACTTATTTGATTAGATTTTTGGCTAAGTTTGATTCTTCCTAGGACAGTAGTATAGTTTAGGATTTTTATAAATTAAGTTTTCATTTTTCTCATTATTAATTTATTTTTTATCTTTTTTTCTTTACCCTTTTTTTAAATAGATAAAAAAATAGTAAAGAGAGGTTTTAATTTTTAGAAAAATAGTTTTAAGGTTTAATTTAAGTAACTTGAGGTTTACATATCAAAAAGTTTTCAAAAAGTCTTATTTTTAATTTTATTTGATTTTAGGATTTTTATCTAACTTTGAAATTAAATATAAAATTAATAAAAAGTTTTTAGGAACTTTTAATTACATTTTTGTCTTAGTTATAATATTCTAGATTTTTGGTAATTTTTAGAATTTATTTACAAACTTTTTTTTTTTGAATATTTTAATATTATTTTATTATTAAAAATTGAAGTTTTATTTTTTTCTAGTTTTTTTATTTTTCCTAGGTTAAGGACATTAAATTAGGAGTTTTGTCACTTTCCAAATATTTTTTAGACTTTTCATTTGATTTCTAGAATTAATTTAAGATTTAATACATTTTAATAGTTTTTAAGTGTTTAAAAATAGTTTAATTTGGTTTTAAAATTTTTAAAAATAGTTTTTAGCTTAATTAGGATATTTTTGAGGTTTACAATCTATAAGATCTTGTTTAAGGCTTTTTAATAATTAAAAGTGATTTTTAGGGCTTTAATTAGCATTAAAAAGTCATTATTTAATTAATTAAAAGGTTTTAGCAAGTTTGGATTTTTTGTGAACTCTTAGAATATTATTGAGGATTTTTAGTAATTTTTAGAAATTTTTAGGTTAATATTTTAATTTTGGCACTATTTACGGTTTTGCGTTTTCGCCTTTTTCGTCATAGTTTTAATTCGTCTTCGTAACCGTCTTTCTCTTCTAATCCCACTTCTTTCTCAATCTTATAATCACAAATCAATATCAATTCAATACACAACGCACTTGCCTCCTCGAGAACGAACTCACTTAGGGTCATTCACACACGGTTTTCCTAAATCGTCGTGCACGCGTGTCCTACTTTGTGCATCCTTTTCTAAAGGTGTACAAAACCACAACATCATTTTGGCGCCGCTGCCGGGGAGGCGTGTTGTGTTTTGGTTGAACCATTGTTGTTTTTATATATAGCCATAAAAGTAATTGTATTAGTAGCACTCTACTAATACGTATTATCGTTTTTCGTTTTTTGTGAATATTATTAATATATTGTATACGTAGAACAATAAATTTACAAGTACTCCAAATATGTGAGAAATCACAACCTTGACTTGGGAGGTCATTACCCAATCATTGTATTCGAATCTCAAACCAAAGAAAAAGGCAAAAATAGATAAATACTTTCGAGAAGCTCGATTTTGAGAAATACAAACTATAAGGTGGGTATAAGGCGGTTGTATTTCACGACCTAAAGGAAAAAGGCTCTTAAGTGCTTCGCGCCGCCTCGTTTCCTCCGCTTGCTTATGCGTATTTTGATTTTGAAAGCTAATCGAGGGTTTTGCCGCCCAAAGTATTACTAAGTATCATATATATTTTCTTGGTTTCATTTGATTAAACCCTCTTGAACGATTTGGTGTTCCACCATCGTTCTAAAGTCATCGAAGGCGTTCACTCCACGTGATCGTTTTTATTCCTTGAGGCTTCTTTAATCGAAAGATTTGATTAAGGAGGAGATTTGTAGATTTGTGTCTACCTAATACATTCCAAAAATCCAAAAAAAGTAAAAACAATCAAAAACCACAAAAAAATTGAAAAAGTAAAAACACCAAAAAGAATCTTATTTGCTCGCCTTCTCGTTGTACGTGACGTTTATGTAAACTCGCTCTAAAGCAAGACGTGCTCGTAAACGAAGAAAGAAATCCATCACTCCTTCTAGTGAAGAGTCTCCTATTGACGAACCCATTGTAGTGAAAGAATCACCCATGGCTAATCGAACTATGATGGAGTTGCTTCAAGCGCCCACCGAGGGTTATGGAGAAGCGATTGTGATTCCCGCTATCCTTGCGGAGAATTTTGAGGTTAAGACGGGTTTGTTGTCCATGATTCAAAACAACAAGTTTCGAGGGGACGAAAAGGACAACCCTCATAACCACATTCGATAATTTAATCGTCTCCCCGCCACGTGCAAGTTTAAGGATGTTTCAAACGACTCGATTAAGATGATGCTTTTTCTGTATTCCTTAGCGGGGCCCACAAAAATTTGGTTAGAGAAAGAGCCACCCAATTCTATATTGACGTGGAAGGATCTCGTTTCAAAATTCGTGAACCAATTTTTTCCGCCCTCTAAGACTACGCACTTGAAAAACGAGATTTCAAAGTTTTCACAAGAGTATAATGAGAGTTTTTCAACGGCTTGGAATAGGTTTAAGGAAATGTTGCACGAATGTCCTCATCATGGTTTTTCCGACTTGCATCAAATAGACACGTTTTACAATGGCTTGAACGATCATGAGCGTGATTATCTTAATGCCGCCGCGGGTGGTAATTTTTTGTGTAAGACGGTCGAGGAAGCATTATTAATCATTGAGAATAGGTCTAAGGTGTATAGTCCTCGTAGCACGTCGAGTGTTCGTAAGACTTCGTCTTCGTCTTCGCCTTCATTGTCACACACCGTTGATGCTTGCCAAATCAAGGCTAATTTGGAGAACAAAATTTTTGATATAGTGAAAGGATTGTTAGTTGACTTTAAAGTTGGTGAACAACCCGCTCCAGCTACGATTAAAGCGGTTGAGGTTTCTTGTATGTATTGTGGTGGAGCTCACGACTATTCCGAGTGCATTACCAATGGTGGTAACACTGCGAGTGCCTTCGCGGCCGCGGGAACTTATAACCAAAACGGTCAAGTTCCTCGCACTAATCAAATGACTCCACCGGGTTTTCCACCAAATCAAAATGCTAACAATTATCGAAACAATCAAGTTGGTTACCAAAGCAATCAAAGGAAAAATTACAAGGGTAATAACAACTATGGGAATCAAGGGAGTAGTAGTAGCCAATTGCAAAATCAAAATCAAAACCGTAATTTTCAAAACACGAGTCAAGGTCTTCAAAATGTTTACACTAAAGAACTTCCAATGGACTTTGTGAATTACGCCACGGCAAATGATAAGATTTTGGAAAACATTCAAGAGCAATTGGCTAATCAAGCTAGGGACACGGCTAAGAACACCAAGGAGTTAGCTAATTTTGTTAAAGAAAATCTTAGCATGAGGAATGAATTGAAAAATGATTTTGCTAACCAAATTCGAGGTCAAAACAACAAGATAGAGCAAAGTCATGCTAGGCTTGAACAAAGAATTTACCAAAAAGCCGCTAGTCAAGATTTGAAGTTTAATAGTTTTGATACTAAGCTTAATGCCATTTTAGAAGCCGTCATGGGGAACAAAGCCTCTACTTCGAGTGGTCTACCTAGTAACACCGTTTCAAACCCGAAGGGAGAGATGAAAGTGATTACCACACGAAGTGGTAAGACACTTAAAGAACCGACTCCTCAACCAATTACTCCAACGGTGGAGGAAATTGAGGAAGAACCCGAAGTGGTGGTCGAAAAGGAGCATATTTCAATCCCACAAAGTACCGCTCATGCCACACCTACGGTCGACCCTTTACCAACATTGGAACCCGAGATTCCAAAGGCTATGCCTATGCGCCAACCCACACCACCCTTACCTTACCCATCAAGACTTAGGAAGGAGAAACGACAAGAGCGCGATAACTACCAATTTGAGCTTTTTATGAAAATGTTTCGTGATTTGCATTTTAATGTGAGTTTCGCTGATGCTTGGGTCATGATGCCTCGATTTGCCGCTAACTTTAAGAGTATGTTGAACAACAAGGAGAAATTGCACCAAATGTCTAGTTGTTCGTCGGTTTATCTTAATCGCATACCTCAAAAAGTCGGTGATCCCGGTAAATTTTTGATCCCTTGTGCCATTCAAGATATGGAAGAATGCTATGCCTTGGCCGATCTTGGTGCTAGCATTAACTTGATGCCACTTGCAATCTTCAAGTCGCTCAATCTTCCTAATCTTACTCCTTCACGAATGTCTATTGAGTTGGCCGACCATTCCACGATTCTTGCATGTGGTTTGGCGGAAGACGTTTTTGTGAAAGTGGGGAAGTTCTACTATCCCGTAGACTTTATCGTTGTTGATATCCCCACGGATCCTCAAGTTCCTCTTATTTTAGGTCGTTCGTTTTTAGATACGTCTATGGCTTTGATTGATGTGCATGCTAGAAAGATCACCTTACGTTTCAACGACGAGGAACTTGTTATAAACGCAACTCAAAATTCTCAACTTTCTCATGTTTATTCCGTTGCTACCATAAACCTCGTTGATATGATCGACGTGGTTTGCGAGGAATTTTCACAAGAAGTTTTAGGGTTTGGTGATGAAGAAACTAGTGGCAATCCCACTATGTTAGATTCGATTCTTGATAATTCGACACCAACCTTCACTCCATTTGAAGGTGGTGGTTTTACGTTGGAAGAATTCGATGTTCCACGTACTTGTAACGAAGACCTCGACAACGATGAGGACTTCTCGATTATCAAGGATTTTCTTAACGATTTCCCATTTCCTCCACCCGAGGAGGTTATGAGTATCGAGCCCAAATCTTCACTTAAGGAACCACCTATCCTCGAGTTGAAAGATTTACCTCCTCACCTCGAATATGTCTATTTGGAGGAGGACGACAAGTTGCCGGTTATTATTGCGAAGGATCTTTCGAATAATGAAAAAACCGCACTTGTCGATGTTCTTAAGGATCACAAAGGGGCGATTGCGTGGAAGTTATCCGACATTAAGGGAATCGATCCCAAGTTTTGTACCCACAAAATCTTAATGGAGGAAGATTTCAAGCCAACAATCCAAAGTCAAAGGAGGGTGAACCCCAAAATTCACGACGTCATCAAAAAGGAGGTCCTTAAACTCCTTGACGCGGGAATGATTTACCCTATTTCTGATAGCCCTTGGGTGAGTCCTATTCATTGTGTCCCTAAAAAGGGAGGGATGACCGTTGTGCCAAACGATGCCAACAAGTTGATTCCCACTAGGCTCGTGACCGGATGGAGAGTGTGCATTGACTATCGAAAGTTGAATGAAGCCACTCGAAAAGACCATTTTCCCTTGCCCTTCATGGACCAAATGTTGGAGCGTCTTGCGGGAAACGATTTCTATTGCTTTTTAGATGGTTTTTCCGGTTACTTCTAAATTCCCATCGACCCTCGTGATCAAGAAAAAACTACGTTTACGTGTCCATATGGAACGTTTGCCTATCGTAGAATGCCATTCAGACTTTGTAATGCACCGGGAACTTTTCAACGATGCATGATGGCTATTTTTCATGATATGATCGAGAAGACGATGGAAGTCTTCATGGATGAATTTTCCGTGTTTGGTGATTCTTTCACTTCGTGTTTGTCTAATCTTGAGAGAATGTTAAAACGTTGTGAGGAAACCAACCTTATGCTCAATTGGGAAAAATGTCATTTTATGGTTAAGAGTGGAATCGTCTTAGGGCACAAGGTATCGAAAGCGGGGATTGAGGTAGATCAAGCTAAGGTAGACGTCATCGCCAAATTACCTCATCCCAAAACCGTCAAGGGAGTTAGGAGTTTCCTATGCCACGCGGGCTTTTATCGTCGATTCATCAAGGATTTCTCGAAGATTTCTCGACCCATTACACATCTTCTTGAAAAAGAGGCACGTTTTGTCTTTGATGAAGATTGTGTACGAGCCTTTGAGATCCTTAAGAGGAAACTTACCGAAGCTCCCATTCTTGTTGCTCCCAATTGGAGCCTCCCCTTTGAGCTTATGTGTGATGCTAGTGATTACGCTATAGGGGCCGTTTTGGGGCAACGTCATGATAAGCACTTCTTGCCTATTCACTATGCTAGCAAGACGATGACCGAGGCTCAACTTAAATACACTACAACGGAAAAGGAGTTCCTTTCCGTGGTATATGCATTTGAGAAATTCCGACCTTATCTCGTTTTGACGAAATGCATAGTGTATACGGACCACTCGGCTATTAAGTATCTCATGGCAAAGCAAGATGCTAAGCCTAGATTACTTCGTTGGATTCTCCTCCTTCAAGAATTTGATCACAAAATCGTTGACAAAAAAGGAGCCGAGAATCTAGCGGCCGATCATCTCTCTCGTTTGGAAGATCCTCACCAAAGTGTTTACGAGCCCAAGGAAATCACCGAAACATTTCCGCTCGAGACACTTGGTGTAGTGAATTCTAAGCTTGATTCTTCTACCCCATGGTTTGCGGATTTTGAAAATTACCATGCGGGTAACTTCATCATTAAGGGTATGACGACTCAACAAAAACGAAAATTCTTTCGTGACGTCAAATTCTACTTTTGGAACGACCCTTACTTGTTTCGAACTTGTGCGGATCAAATCATCCGACGTTGTGTATTTGGCACCGAAGCTTCTAACATCCTTAGAGCTTGCCATGAGGGACCCACGAGTGGTCACCACGGTGCTAATCTCACGGCTAAGAAGGTGTTTGATGCCGGCTTCTTTTGGCCTACTATTTACCGAGATGCACAAGATCTTGTGAAGTCGTGTGATGCATGCCAACGACAAGGAAAAGCCTCACAAAAAGATGAAATGCCACAAAATATCATTCAAGTATGTGAGATCTTTGACGTATGGGGCATAGACTTTATGGGGCCGTTCCCATCATCTCGTGGTAATAAGTACATTCTCGTTGCGGTTGACTACCTTTCTAAGTGGGTGGAGGCAAAGGCCTTGCCCACCAATGATGCTCGTGTGGTAGTCAAGTTTTTGAAGCAATTGTTTTCTCGGTTTGGAACCCCTCGTGCGATCATAAGCGATCGTGGAACCCATTTTTGTAATGACCAATTCGAAAGGGTTCTAAGGAAATATGGGGTTACACATCATCTTTCTACGGCTTATCACCCACAAACGAGTGGGCAAGTCGAGGTTTCAAACCGAGCGTTGAAGAGGATCTTGGAGAGATCCGTTGGGGAAAACCGACAATCTTGGTCGGATAAGTTGGACGATGCTTTATGGGCCTTTAGGACCGCTCATAAGACACCCATTGGGTGCACTCCCTATAAGCTTGTGTATGGAAAGAATTGTCATTTGCCTATCGAGTTAGAACACAAGGCTTATTGGGCCCTAAAGCATTGTAATGATGATATGGAGACCGCGGGAAAACACCGAAAAATGCAATTAAATGAATTGGATGAATTGAGGGATATTGCTTATGAAAATTCATTGATTTATAAAGAGAAAACTAAAAAGTTGCATGATTCTAAAATTAAAAACCGTGTTTTTAACATTAGGGATCAAGTTTTGCTTTTTAATTCAAGATTGAAAATATTTTCCGGTAAATTGAAATCCCGTTGGTCCGGTCCATTCACCGTGACTCAAGTGTTTCCATATGGGACCATCGAGCTAGCTCAAGATGATGGTCCTAACTTCAAGGTGAATGGACATAGGTTGAAGCACTACTTTGGCGGGGAAGTTCCATCCTTGAACTACCTCGACCAAGTCACCTTCCCCAATGATAATTAGTATTGAGGGGATCGAGTCGAGCTCATGACTCGGTAATCAAAAACGAGGTGCCTCGTGGGGGAGTCCCATGCTTATCCTATGTACATATTATCGCTTTCTAATGTAGCTTACGTGTGGGGATTCGTGCCCTTCCAACCTTTGTTCCGTGGTTGTTTGTGCATTGTGGTTTTTAGATCATGATCTTCACGATTGGAGCCTCTCGTGTTCGTTTTATGGGAGCACTCGATCGTTTGCTTTGGAGACATTTCTCAATATCCATGATATATCCTTTTGATGTTCTAACCTTAGGTTTTTAGCACACTTCATAAACGGCTATTAATTTATTGGTTACACCCTTTCCATGCTAGATTTGGCATTCGACTACGTCTCTAGTATGGGGGTGTTTGCACCCCTAGACTCGAAACATTGAGGACAATGTTTAACTTTAGTATGGGGGGGGTGAATAGATACTTGCCTTGCCAAACCTTCACGCTTTCCAAAGTTTATCTTTTTGTTTATCGTTTTGTTGCAAAATAAGGCTAAAAATGGCCAAATTTTAAAATTTTTCTCATGTTTTATAAGTGTTTGAAGACACGAATGTAGATTTTCCGATGGCGAGAATAAGAGTAATTTTTGACTCGACCGTGCGTGTTGAGCACTTAGCTTTGATTCCTTAACTACACATTAGGCTAAGTCTCTTAAATGAGGACGAGAAATGATAGAGTTAATTATAAGTTACTATGCTAAACGTAGAGTACTCGTATTCTTTCAAAAACTCATGTGTTCTCGTTGTTTGCTTATTCTCCCTTCGCATGTAAATATTTTTTGCTTAATAAATATTGACTTAGCGGTTTAGTTAGGATTGTTGGGTTTCTAGTCTTTTCTAGTAGCTTCCGTGTAATTAAATTGGGAAGACATTAAGGTATCGCCAACGTCACGGTTTTGAAGTATTGGCACCCGAATAATCGAAAGCTTCACCCAATAATAAGATTTCAAGTGCTCACCTAAATCAAGCAAACAATTTGAAGCCCCACAAGGCCTAAAATCTATGCAAAATTGAAAGTTAATCAAGCCTTAATCTTCGAAGCTTTAAAGATCCAAAATTCGCTTTTGCGTGAGGATATACGTCTTTGGCTAATAAAACCACCGATGAGGCGGATAATAAAAGGCAAGGCAAGACCGAAGTCATAATAAAAGCTTCATGGCGAAGTTGAATAAAAGATGGAGGTAAACCAAAGATAATAAGGCCCTTCCGTTAGGGGGCGTATAAAAGTCTTGGTAATAAGTCTCATGTTCAAAACCGTTATAAAACCGTGTTTATCGATTCTTCTTGTCAACTTAATTTTTTAACATCGTTGTCTATTAGGAGGGGTTATTGATTTGATGGTCTTAGTTACACCGTTAGGACTCTATTTTTAGACCTAAATCTCTATTATCGCATAAGTCAACAATGTATCCTCGTGAAACATTTAAGACATCCTAAAATATAAGAGATACAACTTAGGAATAATGGGAGAATAAGTACGTGATTAGGGCATATGAGTAGTGTTAGCATTACTAACTTATAATGACAATGATCTCGTTGCACGCTTAGCATGGAATCGAGTGAAAATCAAGGACGATGAAATTATTTCTAACGAAGCATTCACGTGTTCTTATTCTCTGAACCTAAACGTCCCATTTTGCGATGAAGATCATACATTATGTCTAAAACACAAGTAGTAGTTATAGTAGTAGTATAGCTAGTTTATCATTTCATAAAAGTGAATAAAAATGAATTTTGGAGATGCTATGATACTTTATTCTAGCATTGCGTGAGGGCACGGCAATGGTTTAGTATGGGGGAGTGATGAGACTGCTTTTATACATAGTCTCATCGTCCAAATTGGGCTTAAAATGCATTAAATATCATCAAAATACCCAAATATATGCTTGTGTTTGTTGCTTGTGTATTTTAGGTACGGATATTGAGAAAATGACAAAAGATCACAAGAATCAGTAAAAAACGAACACGGGAAACGAAGTCGCACGATGAACCAAGCCCTAATGAAGAATTTTCCAAAGAAAACCCTTGAAGATTTGAAGAATATTGAAGATTGGTCCTCCAAGTTTGAAGAATTGACACTTTATACCCTTGTATCTTCATAATTACAAGTTTGGTCCCTAAAGTTTGTCAAAATTACAAAAAGGATCCTTAACTTTGAAGAATTTGCAAATTTAGTCCCTCAACAAAACTAAATTGCCAATAATGGTCCTTCAAGAAGTCAACAAACAAGTCAAAGCCTTGGAGTATGAAGACATGTCAAAATCAGTCCTTGGAATATGAAGAAATTGCATGTTTAGTCCTTGTTTCAAGTTTATAAACAAATTGTGCCAAAAATGACAAGTTTCCAAAGTTAATTACAAAGGAAATAAGTTTATGCCATTTAATACAAAGTGAAGAAAAAGGGAAACATTGGGGGGCATTCTTGGGAGACAATCAAACTCCACCAGCTAATCATCACGTGACACGTCACCATAACCCAACTTGAATACCCGTTTACCCATTAACCCTATCCAAAACCGGTTGACCCATTTTTTTTAACCCACGTTTATTAACAAACGTGTTTTCCTCATAAATACATTTAACCCTAAACTAAAAAGATCAAAACACCCAACTTTTCCCCATAAACCCTAATCACCACATTGAACAAAGCATAGGGGAAATCTTAATTACCTATGATTTTGTTTGATTTACCCCACACCTAGCTAATTACCTCACCCAGAATCTGTCTACATCTCCATTTGGTCCCCCCACCAGCTCACGGTTTGTCTCCACATGAAGAACAAGACAAAGGATGGCAGAAGATGATGGGTTTAGGAGGATTGCTTATTTCCCACAACAAATTCAACGCTCAAGATCGTTCATCACAGGCAAGAATCACATGACTCTTGGACAAATTCAAAAAGAAGAGTCAAGACCAAGCATATTCGATTATTGATCCGAATCTTACAAGGGTATTTCTGGATTTTTGATCAATTAGGGTTAGCATTTTTCTACTTTCTAGAACAGTCTTGTAAACCCTATATAAAGGGTAGGAGTATTAGCCTTTGAAGTGGTTCTTGTTTTCAATTTGGTTCACTTGCTTGTAAATCCCATTTTCGAAATTAATGAAAATTTGGTTTAGTATCTGTTGAAAGAAAACAAGTCCCCAATTACTTTCAGTTTATTTATGTTATGTTTATGATTGAAGTTGTTACAAGTTTTTAGCTTTCGTGTTTGATATAAATCTGTTTCAAAGAATCTCGTATACCATAACTTAAGTTGGATCATATATGTTTGATCGTCTAACTGAGGATCAAACATAAGTGACAAGTTAAGTTGGTTTTTAATTCTTTTAAGTTTACTTAAAAGATTGTTTTACTTTGCTTCTGAGTTGAGTTTTGACAAAGTCACAAACGGGTTCCTGGCTGGTATTGGGATATGACCACGAAGACTTGATATAGAGTTTATATCAAGCCTTAGTGGGTATCTTGGTAAGGGCCAAACTCTTGTGAGGCTGGCAATACTCTTCCATTGTTTGGTTTCCTTTTCTTATTTTTTCAGAAAATCATAAGTTTTTCAAGTTCAAGTTTTGAAGAAAAAAGGGTTTTTTGAAACGTGAGTGAGTATATGGTTTATCTGTTGAGCTAACAATCCAAGAACTCAGTTCTTGGATTCATTTGTTATTCTTAGCAGCCTTTCCTTTCATTCATGGTGATTCGGTTCAGTTGTTGAACCCCAACGAACACCTTCACCTCATTTTCCTATCCAAGACACCCCTGCCTCGAACCTAGTAGTTGGTCGAGGTCAGGGGAGCTTAGCTGACCCTTGTTGGATGCAAACAAGGGTAGGTATCACATTCTCTTCCTTTTTTTTTATATTATTTATTTCTGCTAATTGTATAATTGTTTTTGAAGTGTTAACTGCTTGTCTAAGTTTGCTGGTTTTATGAGTCGATTTTATTTTAAATAAATTTCCTGAGTTTGGTTAAGTAGTATAATCAGTAAGATTACTTAGGTTTTGTTATTTTAGTTTAAACTGCTTAAACTTGGTAATAAAATAGGTCCACTTAGGATTTCATGATAGCTTGTTTGAATTGTTTATTCTTAGTTTAAGTTTTCGTGTTTATAACTCAGTCTTGGTTTGAACTGATTTGTGAAATCTGAAAAGTCTGCTACTTGGAAGTATAATTGGTTTAGTTAGTATATGCTAGATTTGTATCTAGGATGCATGTTTGCTTGCAATTATAGGTGATTGTTGTGCTAGAAGTTAGTATGCTCATCTAGGGTGCCTGCATAGTATAAGCTTAGAATTTGTCTGCATGAGCTGCTAAATTGATCGTATATCATTGCCTGCTGAATTGGTTAAATTGCCTTAGGTTGGATTACTTTTGTGTGCTTACTGTTTCTGGACATCAGTCCATAGATATCAAGTTTATTTAGTTTCTTATTATTACATGATTCATTCGTTAAGTATTGATTTGGTTTGAATTGATTAAGTACTTGCAACCTGTTTGCTTCCTGAGTAATTGCTTGTGCATCAGTCAGTTTTGTGGCGTATTTGTCTTGTCTGCTTTCTGCTAGCTTAATACACCCCCACAAGCCAACTGCAAGTGGGGGGTTTTGACTGTCCATAAAGAACACAACAAAGGAACAGATAGCAAGAAAAGAAAAGGTTCCAGGTCTGAGACCTATTTGATTCATTTAGGGGTGATTCTGGCTTAAATTTGACAAGAGTTAGGAGTTTTGGTAGTGGTAGTATTTGTGTAACAAGTGGGGTAAAAAGAAAATTAAAAAAAAATATTTTAAAAAATTTTGGCGTGGCCAGGACTCGAACCTGCGCCACCACTGCCAAAGCACACACACTCTACCGCTCGCCCTTGGGACTTTTACTGATAAAGTCTCAAGGCAATACCCATTTATCACCTTTTCAGTTGGGCTTATTTAAATTAAGCCGTAGCCCAAATAGCCAACCACAGCTTATTTGATTAGATTTTTGGCCAAGTTTGATTCTTCCTAGGACAGTAGTATAGTTTAGGATTTTTATAAATTAAGTTTTCATTTTTCTCATTATTAATTTATTTTTTATCTTTTTTTCTTTACCCGTTTTTTTAAATAGATAAAAAAATAGTAAAGAGAGGTTTTAATTTTTAGAAAAATAGTTTTAAGGTTTAATTTAAGTAACTTGAGGTTTACATATCAAAAAGTTTTCAAAAAGTCTTATTTTTAATTTTATTTGATTTTAGAATTTTTATCCAAATTTGAAATTAAATATAAAATTAATAAAAAGGTTTTAGGAACTTTTAATTACATTTTTGTCTTAGTTATAATATTCTAGATTTTTGGTAATTTTTTAGAATTTATTTACAAACTTTTTTTTTTGAATATTTGAATATTATTTTATTATTAAAAATTGAAGTTTTATTTTTTCTAGTTTTTTTTATTTTTCCTAGGTTAAGGACATTAAATTAGGAGTTTTGTCACTTTACAAATATTTTTTAGACTTTTCATTTAATTTCTAGAATTAATTTAAGATTTAATACATTTTAATAGTTTTTAAGTGTTTAAAAATAGTTTAATTTGGTTTTAAAATTTTTAAAAATAGTTTTTTGCTTAATTAGGATATTTTTGAGGTTTACAAACTATAAGATCTTGTTTAAGGCTTTTAAATAATTAAAAGTGTTTTTTAGGACTTTAATTAGCATTAAAAAGTCATTATTTAATTAATTAAAAGGTTTTAGCAAGTTTGGATTTTTTGTACACTCTTAGAATATTATTGGGGATTTTTAGTAATTTTTAGAAATTTTTAGGTTAATATTTTAATTTTGGCACTATTTACGGTTTTGCGTTTTCGCCTTTTTCGTCATAGTTTTAATTCATCTTCGTAACCTTCTTTCTCTTCTAATCCCACTTCTTTCTCAATCTTATAATCACAAATAAATATCAATTCAATACACAACGCACTTACCTCCTCGAGAACGAACTCACTTAGGGTCATTCACACACGGTTTTCCTAAATCGTCGTGCACGCTTGTCCTACTTTGTGCATCCTTTTCCTAAAGGTGTACAAAACCACAACATCAAGACTCCTCACTAGAATGAGTTGGAGTGGGAGTTTTGTTCTTTCGTCTACGTGCACGTTTTGCTTGATTACGAGTTAGCATAAACGTCACGTACAACGAGGGGACGAGCAAAGAAGATTCTTTTTGGTGTTTTGTATTTTTCAATTTTTTTGTGGTTTTTGATTGTATTAACCTTTTTGGAAATTGGTGAATGTATTAAGTAGACACAAATCTTCAAATCTCCTCCTTAATCAAATCTCTCGATTAAAGAAGCCTCAAGGAATGAAAACAATCACGTGAAGCGAACGCCTTCGATGACTTTAGAACGATGGTGGAACACCAAATCGTTCAAGAGGGTTTAATCAATAGAAACCAAGAAAATATATATGATACTTAAGTAATACTTTGGGCGGCAAAACCCTCGATTAGCTCTCAAAATCAAATACTCACAAGCAAGCGGAGGAAACAAGGCGGCGCGAAGCACTTAAGAGCCTTTTTCCTTTAGGTCGTGAAATACAACCGCCTTATACCCACCTTATAGTTTGTATTTTTCAAAATCGAGCTTCACCAAAGTATTTATCTATTTTTGCCTTTTTCTTTGGTTTGAGATTCGAATACAATGATTGGGTAATGACCTCCCAAGTCAAGGTTGTGATTTCTCACGTATTTGGAGTACTTGTGAATTTATTGTTCTACGTATACAATATAGTAATAGTATTCACACAAAAACCGAAAAACGATAATACGTATTAGTAGAGTGCTACTAATACAAATACTAATTATGGTTAGTATAAAAACAACAATTGTTCAATCAAAACACAACACGCCTCCCCGGCAGCGGCGCCAAAAATGATAGTTGTAAATTCACACTCGTTTAGGAAAACGAGGTAAAAGCGGTAAGTATTAAGCGTACGTTTAGGAAAACGTAAACACTTATGACCCAAAGTGGGGATCGTTCTCGAGGAGGCTAGTGTGTTGTGTGATGAATTGATTAATGTTTTTGATTATATTTGAGAAAAAGAAAATAGAAATGGGGTGAGAAGAGAATGACGGTTACGAAGACGGATCGAGCTAAGACCAAAAAGGCGTTCACGTAAAACCGTAAAAACTACAAAATTAAAATTTTAAACCTAAAAATTAATTAAAAGCTAAAAGTAAGTCTAAAATAATATAAATAAGAATAAAAATCCAATAAAAATATTTTAAAACCTTTTATTAATTAAATATTCAATTTTAAATGCTAATTAAAGCCCTAAAATTAAATATAATTAATCAAAATGTCCAAAATATTATTTTATTGAAAAAATAACTTACTTATATTATCTAAAGACTAAAAAGTATTTTTCCTAATTTTTAAAAACTATTTTTCTATTTTTAAATCACTAAAAACTGTTTTAAAACTAAAATAATTATAAAAAATAATAAAATAATGCTAAAAATAATTTAACAATTTTAAAAATGTTTTATAAGTGTTTGAAGACACGAATGTAGATTTTCCGATGGCGAGAATAAGAGTAATTTTTGACTCGACCGTGCGTGTTGAGCACTTAGCTTTGATTCCTTAACTACACATTAGGCTAAGTCTCTTAAATAAGGACGAGAAATGATAGAGTTAATTATAAGTTACTATGCTAAACGTAGAGTACTCGTATTCTTTCAAAAACTCATGTGTTCTCGTTGTTTGCTTATTCTCCCTTCGCATGTAAATATTTTTTGCTTAATAAATATTGACTTAGCGGTTTAGTTAGGATTGTTGGGTTTCTAGTCTTTTCTAGTAGCTTCCGTGTAATTAAATTGGGGAGACATTAAGGTATCGCCAGCGTCACGTTTTTGAAGTATTGGCACCCGAATAATCGAAAGCTTCACCCAATAATAAGATTTCAAGTGCTCACCTAAATCTAGCAAACAATTTGAAGCCCCACAAGGCCGAAAAATCTATGCAAAACTTAAAGTGAATCAAGCCTTAATCTTTGAAGCTTTAAAGATCCAAAATTCGCTTTAGCGTGAGGATATACGTCTTTGGCTAATAAAACCAACGATGAGGCGGATAATAAAAGGCAAGGCAAGACCGAACTCATAATAAAAGCTTCATGGCGAAGTTGAATAAAAGATAGAGGTAAACCAAAGATAATAAGGCCCTTCCGTTAGGGGGCGTATAAAAGTCTTGGTAATAAGTCTCATGTTCGAAACCGTTATAAAACCGTGTTTATCGATTCTTCTTGTCAACTTAATTTTTTAACATCGTTGTCTATTAGGAGGGGTTATTGATTTGATGGTCTTAGTTACACCGTTAGGACTCTATTTTTAGACCTAAATCTCTATTATCGCATAAGTCAAACAATGTATCCTCGTGAAACATTCAAGACAAAATAAAATATAAGAGATACAACTTAGGAATAATGGGAGGATAAGTACGTGATTAGGGCATATGAGTAGTGTTAGCATTACTAACTTATAATGACAATGATCTCGTTGCACGCTTGGCATGGAATTGGAGTGAAAATCGAGGACGATGAAATTATTTCTAACGAAGCATTCACGTGCTCTTATTTCTATGAACCTAAACGTCCCATTTTGCGATGAAAATCATACATTATGTCTAAAACGCAAGTAGTAGTAATAGTAGTAGTGTAGCTAGTTTATCATTTCAATAAAGTGAATAAAAATGAATTTGGAGGTGCTACGATACTTTATTCTAGCATTGCGTGAGGGCACGGCAATGGTTTAGTATGGGGGAGTGATGAGACTTCTTTTATACATAGTCTCATCGTCCAAATCGGGCTTAAAATGCATAAAATATCATTAAAACTGCCAAATATATGATCGTGTTTGTTGCTTGTGTATTTTAGGTACGGATATTGAGGAAAAGACAAAAGATCACAAGAATCAATCAAAAACGAACATGGGAAACGAAGCCGCACAATGAACCGGGCCCAAATCTGGAATTTCCAAAAATGACCTTGAAGAATTGAAGATTGGCAACATTGGTCCCTCATTTTTGAAGACTTGGCAATTTATACCCTTGCAATACTCTCTATTTGCATTTGGGTCCCTAAATTAGCAAGATGTTACAAGATCAGTCCTTGAAGAATGAAGAAATTACATAAGAAGTCCTTGTTTAAAGTTTACAAAGTACTTGTGCCAAAAATGACAAGTTTGCCAAAGTTGTTGTGAAGAAATTTGGAGTTGTTAGCTGTTTTATACAACATGAACAAAACAAGGAAACCAAGGGACTATTATTGCCAGACATCACAACCCACCACAGCCTATCATCCTGCCATGTCACCCACTCCATCCACTCACAGCCTTCCACCTCACAACCCCCTCCACGTCTGCATTCCACCACACCACCCTTAATTAATATAACTGATTAATTCAGTTATATCACTTCCCTCCAAACACTTATTTAAATAACCCTTTCCCCAAAAACAGATTAAACCCACACTAATCACCCACATAAACCCTAATAATCCCAGACTCAATCCAACTAAAAACAAAGGGTTATTAGTTATAACTCTCCAGATCTTTGATTACCCTTTTTGTCATCCCATCCCACACAAAAACCATGACCCCAACCAACCCATGTGACATCCCCAGGGGTCCCCTGCACCCGTCACTTTCCCCCAAACCCAATACCAGACAAGATGTGTGGTTAGATGGTAGTCCTTGGTCCCCAAGCTCATTTTAACGTCTATGATCAACTCTCAACAGCTGGCAACTTCACATGTATCCATCTTGACCATTTTCAATCAAAATTCAAAGGGCATTTCAGGAAATCCCTTAGCTAGGGTTTAAGCTTTTAATTTTTTTTATTTATTAGCTCTAGAATGTTCTGTTAAGTAGTATATAAGGAGGGTGCAACATGTGCATACCCCTGGTTCCAGATTTTTCAAAATTTTGTAATCCCTTTTTATAAATTTATAAAGTTAGTATTTTTGGTTAAAATATAATTCCTTTTATTATTTTTAAGAGTTGGTGTTAATTTGTGAAGAATCTGAGTTCCATATTATATTTGCAAACACTTTGTGTTTGAATTTTCAAAAAGGTTTTTGAAAAGGTTTAGCAATTTTCAAAAATCCAAGATTCTATGAAGTGAAAGTGGATTGGAATCTTGAGTTTCAGAAGTTGTTACCTGTTTCAAAAGGTGTTCATTGGTTCAGAGTTTGTGAAAAAGGTTTGAAAGGTTTTAGAAAATCAGAAAGTTGGTATTTGTGTTCTATTTTCTTTCTTAGCAGGAAATCCATTGGAGCTTTTGTTTTGTCCAAGGTACAGCACAAGCCCGAGCTTGTGGGAGGTGACTTTTCAGTCACTGAGGGACCTGGATGTAGGTCCCTCTAGGTAAAACCCTTGTTTCCATTTTTCAGTTCTCAAAATTTTGTGTTTTAGGTGATTTTGTGATTTTGTGGAAAAATTGCTTAAGTGTTGATTTATTTGTTTGGATATGCTTATTTGAGCCCTGGTATGCATATTAAGGTGTTTGAAATCAGTTTGGGTGTGATTTGAATCTATTTGCTTTGTTAAATCATTTTCAGAAAATTTTAAGGGGTGTTTGGATTAAGACTTTAGTTGGGTCTATTGATACCAAGCTTGCTTAAAACCTGGATAAATGCACTCCTTAGGTTAGTTATAGGTTATGTGTTAGTTTGGGTTTCTGTTTGGTGAAGTTTAAACACATTTGTATGCTTAAATTTGGCATTATAGCATAAAATCAGAAACTGCCTTGTTTTGACTGTTTTTGTTGAAATTTTACCACCAATCTTGATCATCTGCTAGGGTTAAGTGATTAATAGGACTGTGTATTGCTTATTTGCCATTTGATTGGACTGAGTACAAGATTTGAGCCATTGAAATTCATTTTTGTGCATGTAAAAAAGGGAGTACTGTTCATCAGACCTATACCATAGCTTAATCAGTAACATTTGGTGCTCTTTGTGTGGATTTTTGTGAAGTAACCTGCTTGTTTTTGTGTTGTATTTGACTCCCTATACTCAACTGAGTATAGGGGTGCCTTATTGTCCAAAATAAGCACTCAAAATAAGCTTTCCTAAGCTTGTTGCTAAACTGAACAAAAATTAACACTACCAGTGGGAACTCCTTTCCCACTACTAGCACATCTGTTGCCACTGCTAAGCAAACAGACAAAAGTCTGTCATGTGTCACTATCAGAATTCCAACTTTTTTGTCTTTAGTGATCTTAATTAGGATTTAGGGTCTGAAACTTGTGCCATTATTTTTCTAATTTTATTTGTGATTTTTCTGTTTAAGTAAAATTTTTATTACTGTTCATTTAGTATTTATTAGATTAAATAGCATTTTTAATTAACTTCTTAAGTTTCTGTTTTTGGCATTTAGTGGAAAAAATCATTATTTTTTAGTTTAAACATTTTTCTTAGATTTAGAAAAACATTTTAAGATTTTTAGTTAAGAAAGTTTTCACTGTTCACTTTTTATTTATTTTTTAGAATTAATTTAGTTTAATTAGGGTTTACTTTCAAACTTTTTTGTCTTTTAGTGGTAAATTTATTATTTTTCAAACTTTTTCATTTTTCTTCTGTTCATTAGAGTAAATTAGGATTTTTAAAATTGTTAAATTATTTTTAGCATTATTTTATTATTTTTTTAATTATTTTAGTTTTAAAATAGTTTTTAGTGATTTAAAAATAGAAAAATAGTTTTTAAAAATTAGGAAAAATACTTTTTAGTCTTTAGATAATATAAGTAAGTTATTTGTTCAATAAAATAATATTTTGGACATTTTGATTAATTATATTTAATTTTAGGGCTTTAATTAGCATTTAAAATTGAATATTTAATTAATAAAAGGTTTTAAAATATTTTTATTGGATTTTTATTCTTATTTATATTATTTTAGACTTACTTTTAGCTTTTAATTAATTTTTAGGTTTAAAATTTTAATTTTGTAGTTTTTACGGTTTTACGTGAACGCCTTTTTCGTCTTAGCTCGATCCGTCTTCGTAACCGTCATTCTCTTCTCACCCCATTTCTATTTTCTTTTTCTCAAATATAATCACAAACATTAATCAATTCATCACACAACACACTAGCCTCCTCGAGAACGATCCCCACTTTGGGTCGTAAGTGTTTACGTTTTCCTAAACGTACGCTTAATACTTACCGCTTTTACCTCGTTTTCCTAAACGAGTGTGAATTTACAACTATCAAAAACCATCATGATAACCTGGCAATGCCAGCATAGCCATCATTCAGGTTGCATAGAGAAACGCTAAAAGTATGGTTAAACGAAATTCAACGGTGATTTGCAGGAAAGCATGATTAATGAAAACCAACCATGACTATCATGAAAGTAAGATTACATGAAATCCATCAACGTCTTGCACGAAAGCATAATCAACATGATGAAAGCATAATACACATAAGAAACATAAGACATAAACAGCATGAAGACGAATTCAACATGAAAAAACATGGAACCAACTTAACATGAAGGAGTATAAAACATAGCCAGCATGAACACGAAGTTAACCATGATAGTATGAAAACATACTTGACATAAAGAGACATAGTAACTAATGAGGGGACATAAAAAAATATTTATGACTGTAATGAAATGAATCCGAAAATCGCTGGTGTGGACGACCATGGGTCGGTTCATAAAATAAAATTTGACATGATTTATTTGATTAGGACACAATACATAATCATGAAAAAAATTTATGCATGTAAACATGAAAAATTTATGCATGAAAACAGTGTTTGGATGCATGATAATGAGAATGACATGGGTTTGAGTGAACGCCTATAGGCCGGTTCACCTAAACAAAATGACATGACGAAGATGAGCGCCTATGGCTCGGTTCATCAAAACAAAATGATTCGATTAAAAGCACATGCGACTAAATATGGCCAGTCTTGTACCAACCATTACTTAGTAAAAATCCCTGCAACAATAATACCTGGAATAAATGAGTGAAAATCAGCTGTCAAAACTTAATAGAAAAAAATTTATGTGACAAATTATGAACTACTAGGGTTCAGTCCACATTAGCCACAGTTTACAAGGAACATCATGCATAAACAATGACACATAACTAAGTATGGATGACGGTTGTTCATCCATATTAGTAAAACAATATCGATTAAACATCATGGTTAAAATAATACGGTGCTGAAAACATTAATACGTGGAATAACAAGCGTTGACTTAGGAAGCTTCTGATTACTACCCACTAGTCATAGGTCAAGTTTTAGAGCCAACAGGTCGAAACCTTAGCTCTGATACCATAATTGTAACACCCCACTTTGATAAGTGGACCGTTACGCGTACTTATGGCGTGTCATCAAAGCATGCAAGGTAATATGTACTAAAACATACATGACCAAAGGGAAAACTGGAATCAAACATCGGTTCCCAAACATAAGCCCAAACATAAATAAAGTAAATGAACTAGGAGGACAAGACAAGTGTCCAAACAAGCATAAGTATATGAAGACAAAAAGGAGAAGAAGTCTAAGGCATCTTCCATCCTATGCACATCCTCCAAATGCTCAAGTCTGTCCTTGGGTACCTGCCATTTTGGGACATGGAAAGGAAAGTAGCGGCTAAGCAAATACGCCCAGTGAACGGATATATGACATAATATGAAGGACTGAAACATAATAAAGACTTAATAGCAACGGAAATGTATTAGTCCTAGAAAACCTGGAACATGTTCATAAAACTGGTTTTATAGTTTGAAAAGACTTATGTTTTTATATGAAAATTGTATTAATTAGCCAATAGCCTATATAGGTCATGAGGTTCCACCGTGCATGAATACTTGGAGGGGAGACCTCATCATGCAATTAGAGGGGTTGCCTCTAATTAAATAGTATGGGTAGGAAGGATCAAATCCTTGTGAAGGATACAAGGCACACATCGCTTTCACCATGAAAATCCTGTAAAACATGTAACTAGGATGCACCCATACGCCCCACATGATAATAAAATATAACGACCAAAACTGAAAGGTACGCTACGAGCAATCACTCCACCGTGGGGAAGTCATAACACTGGTACCTCCAGTGTTATGGTTATGGTACCTCCATAACTAGGTGATACTGGTCATGCATTTATATGGCTTAGGCATTTAATCTAACATAAGTAATCAAACATACAAAACATATACTAGGAAAACAGTTGGCTGCAAACGGGGAATCCTAATAAGGAAAGAATGTCCATACTGAAGGATGGGAAATCCGTACCTTGTGTCCAGTGAACGAGGAAAGACGAAAGGATGAATAGTCCTACTCCGACCTTACTAATAAGGGACATGTATAAGTTGTCTGATTACTGAGTACGTTACTGGTTATATGTATATATATATATATATATATATATATATATATATATATATATATATATATATATATATATATATATATATATATATATATATATATATATATATATATATATATATATATATATATATATATATATATATATATATATATATATATATATATATATATATATAACATGTTCTTAGCTTGTTTTATATGTTCTTGTCTTGTTTACTGTTTTAATGTTATATTGTGTTAATCATGTATTTCATGTATTCTAATAAGTATTATCTTGTATTCTTGTATTATTATACTTGTTGTGTAATAATAAGTAACTTTCTAAAAATAGAAGGTTTTCTAAAATAGAAAGTTTCCAAAAATAGAAAGTTTCCAAAAATAGATTAGTTTCTAAAAATAGAAAGTTTCCAAAAATAGACCAGTTTCCTGAAATAGAAAGTTTCTATATTTAGAAATAAGTTGGATTAATAAGCTAATAATATAAGCTTAAGTTACTGGTTAAAAATCATAAGTCATGTAATTAATAGTATAGTTTATTAATAAATGTCATGGTAATGTAATAAACTATAGGTTATACGATTTAATTAAATAAAGTCATGATTTAATTAAATTAAGACATATAAAATACTTAGGTTAATCATGTATTAATAATTTATTAATTATAACCTAAGTCATGATTTATTAATTAATTATAGTCCGTGTTTTAATAATTAATTAATACTATAGTCTAATTTAAAAGATAATATACTCAGTTAAAACATGTATTATTTTCTAAAATAATTATAAGCTAAGTCCGTGATTAAATTAATTTAATTACTAGTCATGTTTTAATTAATTTAATTTTCTTGAAAAATAATATTACTTGTAAAAATATATAACTTGTAAAAATTAATCCCGTGACCGAACCCGTGTTTTAATTTAGACCGAACCATGAACCGAACCAAACCGTGAACCGGACCGAACCGTGAACCGGCCTGAACCGTGAGTCAGACCGGACCCCCAACGAACCAAACACACCCCGACGTGAGTCGGGGTTCCCTGTTTTCTTGCGGCCGAGACACCAAAACCCCACCATGATTCGATTATTAACATGTTTACCCTTATGATTTTCATATATTTATCTTGATTAAAACATGGGGAATTCGTGATATTAAAAGACAAGGAAAAGGAGGAAATACCGTTATGTGATTAGGGATAAACCAACAAACACACTCTAAATCAACAATTAAAAATCAAAACCCCGTCCTCCTTTTGGCTTGCTACCGGCGGCTAAACAAGAGCACCTTGTTCTCCTTTTGGTTGTTGCTGGCTGCTTAACAAGAATGCCCCGTTCTCCTTTTGGCAGCTGCCAACGGCTTAACCAGAACACCCAGTTCTCCTTTTGGCTACTACCGGCTGCTTAACAAGAACACCAACCCTAATTTTTTTTTGTTTTCTAAAAAATGAAAAGGAGGATACCTGTATGTTTAGTTTTCCCCTTTTGCTTATTTAGCAAAATCAACATGGGCTGGGCCCTTTTCCTTCCTTGTGTCCACGACTATAAGGCCCCTAAAGGCCTTGACGGGCCTTGTTCATGTTTAAATAAATTACATGTTCGTTCGTTAGTATTTTCGTGTTAGTTTGTAATTTATTGTTCGCGTTATAATAAATACTTGTACGTAAACGATATTTATCGTCTAATAATAAATATATACATAGTTACATGTTCGTGATTTAATGTTCATGATCTCATGTTCGTGATTATAATTATTATGATTAATAATTATCGTGTATTAATACGTACTGAAATAATTATCGTGTACTAACACGTACTTAGTTTCTGTATTTAATATTCGTGACACGTGTTCAAGACATAAAAGGAAAGTTTTAATTGGTTCGTATGTTTACATGGTGTACTGTTCATGGCATTTAGATGCGGGATTTACAGCAGGAGCTCATGTACAACTTCAAAACTAAAGTTACACATGGAACTACAACCGCACAACTCGCATTCAGAACTGTCACAAGCCTGAAGTCTGCGTTCAAATAAACAAGCGCAGATAGTTTAGTTGTCACTTACTCACTCACTCAAAGAGTGTTAAAGCTTACTGTAAAGGGTTAAGGCTCATTTCATTTCTCAGGTAATCTATCTATCTTCCTCTTCTTATCTAAAGTTTATTTTCCAAGGTTTATTAATTTGTTAGATTCTAGAGGAGATGTGTTTCATTTGGTGTTTTTTAGTACCCTGAGTTATCTTCATACAGTTTAACAGCAACAGAGAACTACATCCTACCTTCAGCACCTAGATCACATACGTTGGTTATACGGTCAGACCTACAACACAGGTTTTAAAAAGTTGTTGATAGCAGAAGGATTCATGATACCAGATACCAACGTGCTCTCCACTCCCAGTATCAGCAACCGAGTAGCAACAATGGAGCCTATTTCGCTCTCATTGTATACGCTTCCGGCACCTGGAAGTGGACTGTTGCACACCACAGAAACCCGCGTCAAAATAAAAAAGGTACCAACTTCTTTCACCCATTATTTATCTCTAAAATGAGATCATAGAACATAAGACAAAATCACAGAAACACAGAATACAACGTTGGGATAAAGGCTGTTGTTTCAGCATATGTTTTATAAGCCCCTTTTTCCTGGATTATCTCGAAACAATTGGGCTTACTTAAGCTCATAAGTTGTATACGATTGAACAAAATGAGATCAAAGAACAAAATGAGATCACAAAACAAAATGAGATCACAGAACAAAATGAGGTTTGTCAGTTTATTCTAAAAGTAATACTAAAACTAATATTACGTAACATTTTTTAGTTGAATATGAGTTTACTTTATAACTTCTTGCTCTGAACTTCACAGGAGATGGTCTCTGACATTGGGATTCAGGATAAGAGTCAATGGTAATCGTCCCCGAGGGGAGGTAAGATCGTTTTCACTTTCTTTTTATACGTGGTATTGGATTTTGCTTTGTATAGCCTTACGTACATCCTCAAAAACAATAAACAGTTTTTATATAAAAAGGTTACATACCCACATACGAATAGTACAAAATCGCAACCTTATCATTATCTGACTTGGGTGACTTTGGTTTTCGTGGGTTTGAAAGTGATCAACAATCTGTACTGGAATCAATGTCACTATTAACTGCTATTATAGTTGTTTGTACATACTATGTACTAATCAGCGCAAACATATAGCTTATATAACGGGGTATAGTCACTGTATTTTGTAAGGATTCAACTACGAATGTTGTTATCTTTCATTCGTTATTTTACACATCGAATTATAACTATTATGTGTCTATCTGCTATGTTTTCTAAGGATGGATATATTGTTGTTGTTCAATTAACGAAGATACTTTTCTTGAAATGCAGTAGCAGTCCAACGATCTACGACTTTTGTTGAAGCGAAAAGTGGGAGTAATATTCACGTAACACATCTGCAAAGGATGCTTCTTCAGTTACTTATAAAGTTTTGTAGCACTAAAGGATGTAAAAGAACACTTATTTTTACAGGTTTGAGATACGATAGGATGTAGAAGAATTATGCATGCTACTAAGCCAACATTAATTTGTTTCTTTATTTACTTGGTTTACTAGGAACCTGCTCACCTGATGGTGTCTATGTAAGTTTCATCTGTTATGAAAAGCAATGCAAACTTTTGATTTGTATGATTACATCACTTGATATTATTGATAGGTGTGTAAACACCCATCCTTTTTACCACTTAACTACAATAATAACCAAGCCAAAACGTGTATTTTATGTCAATTATGTCGGAATTATGCGTGGTTTGTGTTTTTGTTGTGATTTAGGACGAAATTATGGAAAAGGGAGAAAACACGGGCATTCACGAGCTTTTATCGAAGAAAAAGATGAAAGACGAAGTCAAGAAATCAAGAGTGCAAAAAGAACGGAAGTCCAAGACCAATTCTGAAGATTTATCGAAGAAAAAGTCAAATGACGGACGTTTACTAAAAGCCGAAGAACTCAAGTCTAATTTATTGAAGAATTACAAGACGAGTTTAAAGAAATCCCGAGACAAAGTCGTTAAAGTCAAAAGATTAAGAAGACAAGGACTTAATCATGCAATTTAGGAAAGAAGAAAGAGGGGAGGAAGCTTCCTAAGCACCTCCCTAATCTCCCCTATAAAAAGATTAGATTTTACTTCATTTGTTCTTGTTGGCTAGAGTGACACTAGTTCTTCCATTTTCATTTCCTTGCACATTTAAATACATGTCATTTACTTAATTGTCAAATTTAAATACTTGTCTTGCACCTTAAATTCCTTTATATTCAAGTAAGTTTCCTTTTTATTATTGTTAATCTTTACTTTTCCTTGTTAATCTCCTATCTTCCTTTCTTGTTTGATCTTAATCTTCATGCTTTATTGTTTATGTTTATGTTCTTGATTTTTATTGATTTGATTAAAGTGGGTTTTGATTATTTTGGTTATATTTGTTAGTTTGATTGTTTTGGATTGTTTGTTCATGATTAGTAGATGTTTTGTTATTAGTTTGATTTAATCTTTTGGTTGATTTTGATTAAGTTTGTCTAGATTCGTGTTATCCTTGTTTCCTTGTTCTTCGGTTTCTGTTACTGTTCTTCCTCAGGTATTCCGAATCAAAGCTTGTGTTCCGAATCAAGGGTTTGTGCAAGTTTATTCCGGATCAACTTATATTCCGGATAAAGGTTGTTGTTGAATATTCCGAATAAAGGCTTTCATTCGGAATAAGTGATATATTTCGGATCAAGTCCATATTCCAGATCAGCAACATTCTGAGTGAAGGAGTTTATTCGGAACCAATTTGCATTCCGAATCAAAGTTTGAGGATTTATTCAGGATCAAGGAGATATTCCGGATCAAAGAGTTTTATTCGGAATAAGTAATTATTCCGGATCAAGGTCTTCATCCGGAATCTTCAACATTCCGGATCAATAGGATTCATTCGGAAAACATTCCAGATCAGCAACATTCCGGATCAAGCTTAAGTATTCCGAATCAAGACTTTATTCCGGATAAGTGACATATTCCGGATAAAGAATTTATACCGGATCAAGGGTTTTGGTAAATATTCCGAGTGAAGAAGAATCATTCCGAACGAAGGTGACATTCCGGATGAGTGATTATTCTGAGCGAAGATTTATTCCGAATGAGCTGTTTTCAGGTTCTTTTTAGTTTCAGTTTTTAACTTTCTATTTTTAATTTTCAAGCTTTACTTTTCCCCCCTTTTTTTCTTAGTTGCACTTTAAGTTTACTTGCCTTAGATTTATTTTAGCCTTGCCTTAGTTTTAAGTTTTAGTTGCGTTTTAAGTTTGCCCTTAGATAGATTTAAGTTTGTGTCATTTATTTTAGTGCCTTTTAATTTCTCGTCACGCTTTTAATTACTTGTCATTTATTTTAAAGTAGAGTTAGATTTTACATTAAGGTCATTTACCTTTACGTCTTGCACTTTATTTTAAGACAACCAAAAATATTCTTTTTCACCAAAAACAATTGAGTCGCATTTTGAACCGGAAATCAATTCGTTTAGATACCGAGAAAACAAACTTTTCAACCTAGTAAAATCTCCTCATTAAAATGGCGCCGCTGCCGGCTCTTTTCGTAAAGATTAACGGTTTTCTGCGAGAGACGCGTTGCTTTTTGGGATCCGTTCACTCGTGAACGTTAATTTTCGTGTCAAAAATTTTCAAAAAAAATATCCCAAAAACATTTGAAAAATCATAAAAAGCATTTCTTTTTCAAAGTTTTGCACCAAAAATATTCCTCTTTATCCTCTATTATGTTTAATTCTTTTCTTTACCCCTCTTATTCATGGATTCGTCTTGCGTACGGTGTGGGAGACCATGGCATGGTTTTTAAACATGTCAATGGTGTACTTGTGAGCGGTGTGGTTTTGATATCGACGATACACAATTTAGATTTTGTCCATTTTGCAATTCAACAAATTCATACTTCTCCTCTTGCAATACTTTCTCACCTTCTCCCGTCTATGACAATCCTTATCCTCAAGATGCGCCGGGTTTTTCTCCATACTCGAGGTGCTATATATGTGGGGGCCCTCACGGTGCTTCTTCTTGTGATTCGTCGAAGGTCTTTGAGAAAGTTCCGTGCTATCATCCCAGTGTGTATAACTTTGAGCCCCCACGTCACACCGTCAATCATCAACCCTTTTGTGCACTTCCTCCTGAGCAAATGGCCACACTTTTTGACAACTTTCAAAAAGTTCTAGAAGCTTGCAACAAGATCATGGAGAAATGTCAAGCGGATCAGCAACAAGAGCAAGTATCTAACCTTAATGCTTATACTCCTCCTCTTGTGCCTCCATATTATTATGATAGTGATGACGATGAGAGTCCTATTTCTTGGAACGATGAGAATTCTATTCCTTCGCCCGAATTGCCGGCTCTGGAGCCTAAGGATTCACCCATCCTAGGGGATAAGGATCTTAGCACAATTCCTGCAAAGGAATCTGACGAATTCATAAAGTCTAGTGCTGATAACCTTGTCCCAATTCCAAGTGAATCTGAGTTGACATCCGACAGTGACGATGAGTATGATGCACTTTCTTCTGATGATGTTCCTTCCACCAACACTTTGGGAGAGGATTCTTTGGCTTTCTCTAATCCTCTTTTTGATCAAGATGATGATTTTACTTCTAGTGATGACGAATCACTATCCGATGAAGACGTTCCGAAGGAAACTTTCAAGATTTATTCGAACCCTTTATTTGATTTTGATGACGCTTACATATCTAGTGAGATGAAGCCTCTCTTTGACGAAGGGATTGAGGACATTGATAGCTCTGCTTTTCTTGCTATTGATGAGCATACTTTGTTAGCCATGCCCCCTTCTATAGCAGAGGTGGAGAGATTTGACTCTACTGGACAAGTGACACGGATGGCAGGTAATTCTTCTCTTACTTCTCATACTATATTGCCCCCTCATCCTACTGAATGCACGCCCAAGCGGGTGATGTATCAATTTCACTCTCCGGGAAATGAGGATGAGTGCTTTGACCCGGGAGGTGACAATGACCATTCTATGATTGATAACCTTATGGCTTGCCAATTGGTCAACATCCATTGTCTTTGGAGGATGACAATGTGATTCCTTTATCCACCCCACCTCCCGTGGATCAAGATTTCACATATTTCTCATATGTTGAAAGGACTGTCTTACCATTCAAGACTTATCCTCCTGCCTCTCCTTTATTATATTCCTACGGGAACGAGGACAAGGTCTTTGATACCGGTATTACATTCGAGGCTTCCCCATGGACCATTTAATTCGGGGACGAGTCAGGCTCGTGACTCGGTTAACAAAAACAAGCCCTTCTCGGGAGGCAACCCGACTATCTATCTATCTTTTTCTTTGTTTTTACCATAAGTGTAGGGGGAGCCCCGTGGTGTTTCTTGTTCTCTTTCTTATCATGTGCAGGGATTAGAGCTTCAAAGACACACTCTTGATGACTTTTGACGAACCGTGATTCCGTGTTCCCTTCTTCCCGGTTCTATCCTAAACTCTTTTCGATTCACTATTTTATAGTTTCCAATATTAAAATAGGAATCTCGTTAGTTGTATTTTCCTTAGCAAGATTTAAACAACGTGCACAATATCCTAAGTGTAGGGGAGTTTACTCCCACATGCTTAAACATTGAGGACAATGTTTATATTAAGTGTAGGGGGGAATTCTATCGAAGTTAAGTGGCCTTTTCCTTGTATTTGTCCTCATTTTAACCGGAAAATCAATATTTCGACATTTTTTAAAATTTTTGATCTATTTTGGCCTATTAGTTTTTCCCTTTGTATAGTTATTTTCTTTCTTTACTAGAATAAATTTTAATAAAGTGGTTTTAATTTTCAAACGTTGTGAATCTTTTGACTCAACCCGAGTTTACTTATCTAAGTTTACTCTAGCTAGTATCCTTAACATGTTTAAGTCAAGTTTTGCTAGGCTTTTATATAGGGAGCTATAAAACGCGAAAGTCTTAACTCTCACGGGTTAAGAACAAGAACTTTTCGCAAGTTCCTATAATTGATCCTAGAGAGTCGTTTATCAAGGGAACTTTAAAATGCGATTTCTAAACTTGAAAAAGTCTAAGAGTTTGCAAGATCCTATAGATGACTCGAAAACCCAAAACTTTGATTTAATAGGCTAAGCATCCACGAGTCTCATTCCTTGAGATTTTAAACTGTGGAGAACGAGAGATGATAGAGTCAATTATAAGTTTGGTATTCTTTCGTGAATTTATGTGAGTTAATTATAAGCCTATTCTCCCATCTCTTGCTAATAAATTTTATCTGCAATAAATAAGGTTGTACGATTTGAAAAGTTACTTAGCTTCTAGCTCAAGATCGTTTAAAAGTTGCTCGGTATGGATTAGAGTTCATAGCCAAGGCATAACTTATTGAAGCGGGATGCGAAGATTGGCAAGTCCGAAAAGGCCCTAACAAGGCATGAGGGCTACATTTTGTTGCTAAAGATCCAAAAGTGATGTGAAGAATCATTTATCGAAAATCAATATGAAGGATCGAGACACACGACGAAAAGCAAGTACTCCCAAAAGATCATGGAGAAGTCTATCCGAAAAGTCCCTAACAAGGTATGAGGATGAATAGATCCAAGTCCAAAAAGGAGGCGGATCGTTGTATATCAAAGTACAAAATAATGATTGGAGAAAAATGAAGAAGTCGTGGTCCAAATATGAAGAATCTCTCAAAACTTCAAGTGAAGAAATTCCTATTATGAAGAGAAGGCCATTATTTCATGAACGTCTCTCAAGATTTGAAGTATGAAGTCGCTGCCATATATCGGTCCGAGAAAGGTCTCAAATCGCGAAGCGAGTTATGCCAAGATATGAACTTTATGAGGTCCCGAGAAGCAGTTTTAAAAGATGTTGTCCTTTAGCTAACTATTGATTAAATCGTTCACTTTATTTTCGGCCTAAATAACTATCGAAATAAGTCAACAATGCATCCTCGTGATCATTCAAGACAACAATAAAATATAAGAGATACACCTAGGAATAAAGGAGTCTAAGTGAATAATTGGCCCACATGAGTTCGTGTTAGTTTGCTAACTTATAATAACAATGATCTCGTTTTTAAGCTTGGTTTGGAGAAAGTGAAAACTTGAGGATGATGATCTTAATAAAGGCCAACATGGGTTGATTATGATGGAAAATATAATCGTGCTTTGTAACTAATGCATTGCATGAGGACATTGCAATGGTCAAGTGTAGGGGATTTGATAGGTGTGTAAACACCCATCCTTTTTACCACTTAACTACAATAATAACCAAGCCAAAACGTGTATTTTATGTCAATTATGTCGGAATTTTGTGTGGTTTGTGTTTTTGTTGTGATTTAGGACGAAATTGTGGAAAAGGGAGAAAACACGGGCATTCACGAGCTTTTATCGAAGAAAAAGACGAAAGACGAAGTCAAGAAATCAAGAGTGCAAAAAGAACGGAAGTCCAAGACCAACTCTGAAGATTTATCGAAGAAAAAGTCAAAAGACGGAAGTTTACTAAAAGCCGAAGAACTCAAGTCTAATTTATTGAAGAATTACAAGACAAGTTTAAAGAAATCCCGAGACAAAGTCGTTAAAGTCAAAAGATTAAGAAGACAAGGACTTAGTCATGCAATTAAGGAAAGAAGAAAGAGAGGAGGAAGCTTCCTAAGCACCTCCCTAATCTCCCTTATAAATAGATAAGATTTTCCTTCATTTGTTCTTGTTGGCTAGAGTGACACTAGTTCTTCCATTTTCATTTCCTTGCACATTAAAATGCATGTAATTTACTTAATTGTCAAATTTAAATACTTGTCTTGCACCCTAAATTCCTTTAATTTCAAGTAAGTTTCCTTTTTATTATTGTTAATCTTTACTTTTTCTTGTTAATCTCCTATCTTCCTTTCTTGTTTGATCTTAATCTTCATGCTTTATTGTTTATGTTTAGGTTCTTGATTTTTATTGATTTGATTAAAGTGGGTTTTGATTATTTTGGTTGTATTTGTTAGTTTGATTGTTTTGGATTGTTTGTTTATGATTAGTAGATGTTTTGTTATTAGTTTGATTTAATCTTTTGGTTGATTTTGATTAAGTTTGTCTAGATTCGTGTTATCCTTGTTTCCTTGTTCTTTGGTTTCTGTTACTGTTCTTCCCCAGGTATTCAGAATCAAAGCTTGTGTTCCGAATCAAGGGTTTGTGCAAGTTTATTCAGGATCAACTTATATTCCGGATAAAGGTTGTTGTTGAATATTCCGAATAAAGGCTTTCATTCGGAATAAGTGACATATTCCGAATCAAGTCCATATTCCGGATCAGCAACATTCTGAGTGAAGGAGTTCTTCGGAACCAATTTGCATTCCGAATCAAAGTTTGAGGATTTATTCCGGATCAAGGAGATATTCCGGATCAAAGAGTTTTATTCGGAATAAGTAATTATTCCGGATCAAGGTCTTCATCCGGAATCTTCAACATTTCGGATCAAGGGGATTCATTCGGAAAACATTCCGGATCAACAACATTCCGGATCAAGCTTAAGTATTCCGAATCAAGACTTTATTCCGGATAAGTGACATATTCCGGATAAAGGATTTATACCGGATCAAGGGTTTTGGTAAATATTCCAAGTGAAGAAGAATCATTCCGAACGAAGGTGACATTCCGGATGAGTGATTATTCTGAGCGAAGATTTATTCCAAATGAGCTGTTTTCAGGTTCTTTTTAGTTTCAGTTTTTAACTTTCTGTTTTTATTCAAGCTTTACTTTTCCCCCCTTTTTTCTTAGTTGCACTTTAAGTTTACTTGCCTTAGATTTATTTTAGCCTTGCCTTAGTTTTAAGTTTTAGTTGCGTTTTAAGTTTGCCCTTAGATAGGTTTAAGTTTGCGTCATTTATTTTAGTGCCTTTTAATTTCTCGTCACGCTTTTAATTACTTGTCATTTATTTTAAAGTGGAGTTAGATTTTACATTAAGGTCATTTACCTTTACGTATTGCACTTTATTTTAAGACAACCAAAAATATTCTTTTTCACCAAAAACAATTGAGTCGCATTTTGAACCGGAAATCAATTCGTTAAGATATCGAGAAAACGAACTTTTCAACCTAGTAAAATCTCCTCATTAAAATGGCGCCGCTGCCGGCTCTTTTCGTAAAGATTAACGGTTTTCTGTGAGAGACGCGTTGCTTTTTGGGATCCGTTCACTCGTGAACGTTATTTTTCGTGTCAAAAATTTTCAAAAAAAGAATCCCAAAAACATTTGAAAAATCATAAAAAGCATTTCTTTTTCAAAGTTTTGCACCAAAAATATTCCTCTTTATCCTCTATTATGTTTAATTCTTTTCTTTACCCCTCTTATTTATAATTCTTCATGGATTCGTCTTGCGTACGGTGTGGGAGACCATGGCATGGTTTTCAAACATGTCAATGGTGTACTTGTGAGCGGTGTGGTTTTGATATCGACGATACACAATTTGGATTTTGTCCATTTTGCAATTCAACAAATTCATTCTTCTCCTCTTGCAATACTTTCTCACCTTCTCTCGTCTATGACAATCCTTATCCTCAAGATGCACCGGGTTTTTCTCCATACTCGAGGTGCTATATTTGTGGGGGCCCTCACGATGCTTCTTCTTGTGATCCGTCGAAGGTCTTTGAGAAAGTTCCGTGCTATCATCCCAGTGTGTATAACTTTGAGCCAAGTTTATATCCATATTATATATTCAATTCATAAATTCTATCTCTAGCGACAACAAAGATAATTTGACTACTCCATATTCAGAAACATGATATCCTTATTATTCATAATGAGTTCATAGAACTTCATAAATAACAAAGATAAAATATTGTACCAATATAATGAGCTCAAGTATTCAAACTTAGTTTTCAAACGAAAAAGTTAATGTAACCAAGTACAACAAACTCCTTTGTTACAAAACCTATAATATTGCTAACTCTTAGTTCAATTCAGTGCCTAATGGTCTCACTAATGGATTTGAATAACAATAAGCCTAAGCACATTTATTACCCTTGAATATTATGAAGTCACAGAGTGAACATTCGCTCAATGAGTTGCCTTCGAGATATTGGCCTGAGTCTAAGAGAAAGACTCGAGTATTCAGTTGGAGACGAAACTCAGTGAATGATGTATCTAAGACGAATAAGAAGGTGATGGTATAGTGAGTTGTAGCAATAGACTCACTAAACCCCATACGATCTCCCTGAAGGAACAATGATGTCTTGAAGACTGAAGTTAAGGCGAGATAAGTTTAAAGTAGATAAGATGTAGTACACACACGCTTATCGTTACTTAACCTTTTAGGTTAGACAATGGATACTGAGCTTGTAAAGGACTTTGTCCTGATACCTAGAATAACTAGATGACAAGTATGTACCTTGTACCTCAACTAAGACAAGGGAATTGCACATGGCAATTCCTTGTCTCGTACCTAGCCTTAGTCTATAAATATCACACATTGTAAAAGATATAATTTAAGTTTGTGCACAAAATGTTTTGACATTCACAAACATATTCTCTCTTCCAAATACGATAGATGTCACTTGAGTTATAAACTCATGTTGACTTAATCGTCGAACATATTAATCGTTAGGATTGATATTGTTTGGTAGTGAGGAGATCACAAAACACACATTTTTTATTCAATTCCTATTTTAGTCTTACATACAATAGGGTATTCTTTGAATAATAAGAGTTATATGTTGAAAAACCATTTGTGTCTTACTTATTATATTATTGTATTTTGTTACATTACTTTACCATGAGTTAAGGTTATACTTAGTATTATTAAGTATAACACTAATTAAAAGAGACCAACAAGTGGTATCAAAGAAGTAGGTTTATAAAACTTTTTTAACTACCGCCTAAAAGTTTTTAAAACCTTGATCCATTATGGCTGAAAGTAATGTACCTCAACTTATCAATAAGAAAGGAGCCAGTTATCAGTTAACGCTCCTAAATTGGAAGGTGAAAAATTTAATAAGTTGAAAAAGTGAATGTTGTGTTATTTGATGGGAATGGAACCCTATTACATCACTTGTATTCAGGATGGTCCATCAAATCAAAAATAGTATAAGGTCATGACAAACTTGAGTCTCAACGGTCTGACCATGAAAGGAGAGTGGTCAATCATTGCCAACATCTCAAAATCATCATAATATCTTGTCTCCCTAACGATATTATGGAAGCTTTCATCGAGTGTGAGACGGCCACAGAAACATGAACACACCTAGTTCATAGCTTTTAAGGTCCGTCCGACACCAAGGAAAATCGGATAATGGACCTGAAACTCGAATACAACACTTTCATAGCCAAACCATCCAAAACACTTCCTCTTACTTATACTCGATACAAGACCATGCTCAATGAGCTATCAAATGACGAGGTTAAACGGTCTAAGCATGAAATCAACGTTGGTTTTGTGAACAGTCTCCCTAAAAAGTGGCTTAGCTTCTCTCAAGTCCTAAGGAATGCTAATCACATTTACACTCAGTATCTAGCCTATATCTATGGTAGGTTTATTGTAACACTCCCAAATTCAAGATAGGCAGCAGAAGGGTCATTTGAAGTATTACTTCATAGCACAACACACAAGTTATAGAAAACGACTCAAAAGAGGCGTTTGAACGGTTTAATCCATTCGATAATTTATAATTAGAGTTTACAAACAGGCCCCAAATATAAAGTAACTAAAACCATTTTTATAAAGTTTATCAAATGGTAGTCAGTATTATATTGCCTTCAAACTATCTCGTGCGACTCCATGCTCCAGCTTCTCTTAAACCTAATTACCTGAGAACTACATGCTAAAACATCAACACAAAGGTTGAGTGAATTCATAGGTTTGCAAAAAGTAGTGGACCATAAGATTTCAAGTATGCAGTTCACAAAAGTCAAATATCATCAATAATCGTACTAAGGTCATGAAACTGAAATGTTAACATTCGTTATTTCGTTATTCGTTCAACATTCAAATACAATGCGTCTAGTCGGTTTTCCGTTAAACCCGGACGGGGAGGTCAATCCCAATAAATCTATTCACAACATTCGTGTTTACTCGACCAGTACAGTCGGTCCAAGTAATTAACAGTTCATGACTAAAAGGGACAAAATAAGCATACAATTCAAGCACTTGTGTCCATTTGTAAAAAGTAACATGTATCCCTGTAGAACCCGCTCTAAAAATCCAAAGATCATTAAATACCCGAAGTTACCGTTAAATTAATTAATATACGCCATGTATCACGAACATTTAATACGAATATTTTGTATATTAATTAATTATCATAAGTAATATGTACGTAAACACGAATATTAATATACGATAAGTATGTACGTACGATATTAAGAAAACGTTCAAGTAACGAAAGCACGATAACTAAATACGTATGTACACTATAAATAATTAAACAATAAAAACAAACACTAAAGGTATAGGGGGTGTTTGGTCCGTCGGTTTTAGAGAGAAAGGAGGGGAAACCGGGCCTTGGCCCATACCCATTTACCAATTGTAGTTTAATAAAAACATAGGGATTTTACTAAACACTTTTTATAGAAAAACAAAACCCTAGCCTTCCCTTTTGCCTCTCTAGCCACGGCACCCTAGGAGCACAAGGACGAATCCATTGTCGGTTTTTGGTTGATTGTTTATACGGTATTGTGTTCGTTCCTAAACCTTTTCCACGCATACGATATCTTTGATTCTCTAATCTTTTTATTTATTTTTCTATGTTATGGATCTTTAAAAACAAGTATGAAAAACATTTTTAATAAAAAGATTAAGTAACGTATCAGGTAATTACATGGTTGTGGTTTGGGTACACGCGAATCGAGACCATGATTCGGTCTCGGTGGCGTTCGGTGACTAACGGCCGCACCATAATGGTCGGTGGTGGTTGTTTGTTTACAACCGAGACACCACATACCCAACAAGGGGGCTGTGGCTTTGGCTCGACAGGCGACCGAGACCCCAAGGGGGTGCTCGGCGTGGTTCTTGGACGACGAAGACCCCAGCAGCCACTGGGGTGGTGTTGGATTCGGTCACAACCGTGAAGCCGAGAGCTTCGGCTCTTGGTGTAGGGCTGTGGTTCGGACGGGACGCGACCTCGGGGGTCATGGCTTTCGGGTCGTGGTGCTCGGTGTCGGGTCTCGGGATTTTGGTTCGGGTACTAATATTTTTATGAACGTGTAATTAAACCAACATGTATAATAAGTTTATGTTACGATTTAATTAATCTAGTTATAAATTAATTTTGGTTTAATTAAATAAAAACTTAGGTTATAATAATTAATTACTTCATTATTTATGGACATGAATTTAATTAACTAAAATTAGGTTAAATTAATTAATATCTTTTATGGTAAAGTTTAATAACATGTATTATGTAATATTATTAATTAATAATAAACTTATAATAACATGACATGATATTATTAATTAATAATAAGCTAGGTATTTAGTAAATATTAAACTTTATATTATAATAATACATGATATAAAATAAACATATAATTAATTATGGAAACATGTTAATTATGAAATTGTATTATTTATGGCAACATGATAAATATGATAATATGACATTTATGGAAATGCACTAAATATGGTAACATGCTATTTATGGTAATATATTAAATATGGTAACATACTATTTATAGAACCATGCTAAATATGGAAACTTTCTACTTTTGGAAACTTACTAATTATGGAAACTTTCTATTTTTAGAAACTTACTATTTAAGGAAACTTGCTATTTTTGGAAAGTTACTATATATGGAAACCTGCTATTTTTGGAAAGTTACTATATATAGAAACCTGCTATTTTTAGAAAGTTACTCCTTATGTTATAACAAGTATAATAACACTTAAAACATGAAACATATGAGTCTAAAACACATGAAACTATAAGAAACACATTATTAAAACATGAAATATTAAGACAAGACAAGAACAAGTATTATAAGTATGAACACGTCAAGTAAACCAAATAACAAGTATGTATAAGTAAGATCGACTATTATTCATGTCCATTCATTATATAGCTATTGTGAAGTCGGAGTGATCGTCTACGTTCGTTTTTCGTCTTCATTTACTAAACATAAGGTACGGATGTTCCGTCCTTCAGTAAGGACATCTTTCTTCCTATATTAGGATTCCCTGTTTGCAGCCATCTGTTCTCCCCAATAGTTTAAGTGTCTTAAACACATCAGTATATGTATGATTATTTTAGATTGCATGAGCTATATACATGCATGCTAGTTTCACCTAGTTATGGGGGTTCCATAACCATAGCACTATAGGCACCGGTGTTATGACTCTTCTGCGGTAAGAGTGATTGCTCGCAGCGTCCCTTTATAGTTTTGGCCAGTATTATTATTATCATGTGGGGCGAATGGGTGCATCCTAAGACAAGTAGTATGATCTCATGGTAACTGTGGTGTGTGCCTTGCATCCGTTACAGGAGCTGATGCCTCCACCCATTTTATATATTAATTAGAGGCAGCCCCTCTAATTGGATGACGAGGTCACCCCTCCAAGTATTCATGCACGTGGATATAACATGACCTATATGGGCTCTCGGCATATCTAAAATACAGATTTTTAAGATAAACTAAACATAAATCTTTTCAGAAATATAAACCAGTCTTATGAACTTAAACCAGGTTTTCTAGGACATACATTATTCCGTTGCTATGTTATTCATTTTGTTCATTACTTGCTTATGTTATGCTTTACATTATATGTTATATATCCGCGCACTGAGCGTATTGCTCAGCCGTATTTCTCTTTCCATGCCCCAATACGGGAGGTATTAAAGGGAGAAGCTAGGAATCTAAGAGTACGTGCATGGAATGAGGCACCAACTTTCTTTCATTCTTTAATGCATTTACATACTTTTGCTTTGCTGGACATTGGTTAGTCCTTTCCTTACATTTTATACTTATGCATTTCGTGTTTGGAGCTTATGTGGATCCGATGTTTGTTTCTGGATTCTTTTATGGTCATTTAATGTTTTAGACATAACTATAGGATCGTGTTTTCTAAGGATTAGGCATGTTATGATTAATCTATTGAGATGGATGGATAAGTGGAAGAACTAGAGAGAGAAAGAAGAGAGAGAAAGGAGAGAAATAAGAAGAAAGATGAAATGTGATAAATGGTTAAGTGATCAACCCCTCCTAACATGCTAGGAGGGGGTTTATATAGCCCACCTACATGTGGGCTATATGGGCTATATTGGATCACGAGCCCAATATCATTGGAGTGAACGATCCTTTCTAAATACGTAAAAACGCATTTCCAACAATCTCCCCTAAAGGGAGGTCACTCCAAGTTACAATGTCCTAAATAGTCTATAGCTCGTGATCTATGCTAATAATGATGTGACCGAGACTTTCCTTAGAAAAACGTATTTCCAACAATCTCCCCCAAAGGGAGGTCACACCATTTTACAAAATCTTAAACCTAGCATACTATGCTTGAGTCTTCGATCTTGTTCTTGTGAATATGCTGATGAGATCTTTGACTTTAGTCTTGAGCATGTTCTCTTGCCTTGACCTTGTGCATTCATCACTTGTGATATTTGCCTCTTCGTGACTTCATGTTCCATATACTTATACTTTTATAAATTCTTGAAAGCTTCAGAGTTTGATACAACGGAAGACTTGACTTTTAGACTTTCTTGAATTTGTTGAAGTATTAAGTGCATACAGTATAAGCATGTGGTGACAACTTCTTCTGGATTGTACACCGCAATGCCACCTTCTTGTTACGCTGCATAAGACAGTTAGCAACAAAACATATACACGGATGAAATGGCCTTGAGCATTTCATTCTAATTCGGTAGCATTTTACCTCCGGTCGGTGAAGACCGTTGGACGATATAAAAATATCGTAATTGTGACAGGTAGTTTCAATTCATGTTCCTGGAACAAGTGAAATTCAATTAAGAACCACACTATCGTTGCTTTCCAGTTGTCACGAGCTTGATTCGTATAGAATCTTGCAAGTTACCTACCAAGTGCTGTTTGAGGTTAACACTAGAAGGATTTCCACTCATCACTGTGAACACTAAGGTATCACTCTAAGTGTTCTGGCAAGATCACTCAGATATTGCGTAGAGGCCTGGAACGTGTTTAAATTCATTTAAGAATTAAACCACTGTTGCTTTCCAGTTATCACAAGTTTGATTCATAAAGAATCGCACAAGTCACCTACCATGAGCTTTTTGATATTCGCTCAAGAAGGATTTCCATCTTCATTGTAAATACTTTTGTATTACTCAAATGTTCAGGCAAGATCATGAGGATTTTGCGTAGGACTCTTAAGATCTTTCTTACTTTTCACAGTGTGTGAAGAAGCAAGGAAATATGAAAGTGTGTCCTAATGAGATATTTGATGATCTCAAATGGCTCTAGACTCAATCGTGCATTTTGGATTTTAGTGATCGGAGGCTGGAGAGGAGTGCCACCATTTCAATACCAATTTTTCGGAGTGAATAAATCGATAGATAATGCGTTGTCTCCGTGTGATTAAAACAAATATATTTTGAGAGATATCTGAGTTAGCTGGGATGGGTTGTGCATCGCATCATTGGGTCCATGATGTCTGTCTTCAATATCAAGAATCATTGAAAAATGATCTCAATAGCATATGTATTGACCCGGTTTCTGCCTAAGGTTGTAAGGAGGGCTTCTTTCTTTACACCCTTTATCTTTACAATTCTTTTTCATTCTTCAACCCCTTCAATGCATACCAATACGTCATAACTAGCACCTTGTTGTGATTGTTCCAGTGTTAACTTAAGTACTTGGTCAGCATTCAGCTACGTTCACAATCTTTCTCCATCTTTCCTAAGGACTACTATTTCTAGTTATGGAATGTCCTTGGGAAGATTCCTCCGGTTCTAGAGGAATCATTGGACTTTAACCTATCCTACCATCCTTATGTCACCACAATCTTCACTATCGTGAATAGAGATGTTTTGGGTAAGTGTATGTCACCATGAAATCCATTTTGAAGTGCAAATCTATTTTGCTCCCCCTTAACATATGCCACGATATCCGAAATATTTCGCACATGTCGGGATGAGCTATCACGTTAAGTCAAACCATTTATGATTAATCATTTCCCATATTAAATCACATTTTCTCCCCCATATTAAAAATATTAACCCAATCGATGTTTTTAATATCAATTGATTTAATAGCATTTTAAGAAAATTTAGGAAGAAAAATGCAAAGCCAATTATCTTCATGAATTACACAAGCTCCCCCTCAAATTAATGAGGGTGTACTTGAAGCGTAAATTAAATACCTTTTAAACACAAGTGCAAGGTATTTATCACGTGCAAAGATCATATATGATAATGTATTCACAAGATTAGCGATTTATGAGGTTGGACCTGAATGATGGAGAACATCATATGAAAGAAGCACATGGTTCTTGTTCACGAATGTTGGTCGCCTCATCATGTCTGAAGTTATCTCTTGACTACATGTGTACGATTGATATCGTTGTCTTGACACCAATATGTGAACTTGGCACTTTCAGCGTCAAAGATTCTGAATGCTGGACAATTGCTCCCCCATAATTGTTGACCCGTGTTCTATTGAAAGAGCTGTAGTCACTGTTTGAGTAGTCGCATCGTCGAGTATGTAGATATCAATTGTAAATTGCTACGGTTGGTGGAGATGATAACTTCATAAAAACAAGATTTCTCTTGTTTTAACAAATAAATGCACTGACACATACATAAATCCGTGTTAGATTGTGTTATAAAGTAAACACAATCCCTTACATGGTTGTAAAGTAAACCATGCCCGAGAAAATTAATTCCCGTTGTTGAGTCAAATCTTTCCAGTGAAATGCTTGACTTTAATATGAAAAAGCGGGTTACTATCTGAAATAATAGCAAGCCATTTTGAGCATGTTTTAAAACATTTGAACTTCTACTCGAACTTTATTTACAACCCCGTGTCATTATTGAATGACATTTCTAGTATCGTAAATATTATCAATTCCAGAAGACATGCTCTTTTTATCAAAACAATTTTTGAACACATAATTTTGAAAGATTTAGAAAAACCTTTTTGAGAAATTCTCGAAAAATTGTGTTCAATGTTTTGAAAACCAATTACTTGAGCTTAAGATGTTGAATATCTTACAAAACGAGCTCAAGTCCGAGAAGTTGTAAACTTCCCGTGAGGATAAGTTTATCATCGGCAATAAACTTTCCTTTTAACTGAAGAACGAGTCCTAAGTTGACATTTACTTAGAAGTCGTTTTCATGAGCTTGAAAACTTTTGAATGTTTTAACGTAAAGCTCATGACCGAGAAAGGTGAATTTCTCGTTAGGAGGAAAAGTTCTCTTATTTAAAAGATACACTTTCCTTGATGAGCTTAAAACCTGGAATGTTTTACTACAAGCTCATGACCGAGAAAAATTAATTTCCCATCTTACGAGGATAAGTTATCATTAAAGATAAGCTTTCCTAAAATTGAAGTCCGAGTTACAGTCTGATATTTTAACTGTAAGTCATTGTGCATGAGCTTAAAAACTTCGAATGTTTTTAATATTCGCTCATTCCCGAGAAAAATTAATTTCTCGTTGTAAGGATAAGTTTATCATCGGTGATAAACTTTCCTTTCCTTGAAGTCTGGGGCATAATCTAAAATATAACATACGCCATTTACACGAGCTTAAAACATTTGAATAGTTTTAATGTAAGCTTGCGTCCGAGAAAATTTAATTTTCTCGTTAATGAGGATAAGTTTATCATCGGCGATAAACGTTCCTTTGAAGATCGGGTCATCATCTGATATTTAACGAAGAGCCTTTTACACGAGCTTAAAACCTTTGAATGGTTTTAGGATAATCTCGTGTCCAAGAAAACTTAATTTCTCGTTAAGAGGGTAAGTTATCGTTGCTTAGATAAAGTTCCCTGTCTCTGAAGTCCGGTTCGTCGTCTGTCATTTAACGAGGAGCCATTGTGCATGAGCTTAAAAACTTGGAATGTTTTTTATATAAGCTCATGCCTGAGAAAAATTAATTTCTCATTGTTAGGATAAGTTTACCATCGGTGATAAACTTTCCTTTCTTTGAAGATCGACTTATAGTCTGTGATGTGACTATAAGTCCTTTGTTAAGCTTAACCATGAATCCCCTAAGACATGTTTCTCTGATATCTGCTTCTTCAGCAACCAAACTCTAAGAGTGTCCTTAATTGAATGGTACATAATGATTGGACCGCTTCGTTCTTTCGGAACATCCTCTTTGGTACCTGCATTCTCATTAGGAATTTGCATGCTTTGATATGGGTTAGCGATATTTATCTTAGAAGCAAGTGGGGGTTCACAATTTTCTTTTCTTATGCTAGAGGTGACCTGAGGAGATGATTCACTTGTCTTAGCTGGCAAACATTTCCTTTTATAGAAAACTTTAAGTTCAGGCTTAAGTGATGTATCCTCCTTTTCAATTTCCTCCCTAGTAGTCTTAGTAGAATCAGAGACTATCCTAGTTAAAGGGCACTCGTTTCCTACAAGAGTGAAAGTTCTACCAGTGGGGCGCCACATTTTACCAATGGGTTTGATTTTAGCGACCCACTGGGATTTAAGTCTAGCACGGGATTTCACCTCATTAAGTAATTTTTTGATACACAAATCATGATTGGCTTTAAAGACACATTTCCTACATGTTTTACAAGTAGAATATTTAATGTCCGAGTAAGATTTAGAATTCCTAGATGATTGATTGATGCTCCTAGGATGTGGCATGCTACGGTTAGTAGTGTTGGGTAAACTAGAAGGCATCTGACTAGGTTTGAAATTCCTATCTCTTACTTGTGTCTTTTGCTTAGGTTCCCTTAGATCAAATGTATGGCGAACGTCATTTGAACTAGTTCGAGACGTGTTCTTTGGACTATGTCTAGGGAAACTAGAGGCAATCATGTGATTAGGTCTTGCAAAAGCTGTTTTGGTCACATTGGGCCTAGTTGCAGGAGTGACTGGTCTAGAAAGATGAACCAAATCAACTTGGGAGGCAAACCACGGTCTCGAGGATTGTGGTCGCTCGGATCTAAATGCAGTCGGTTGTCTAACGAACTGATTTTTAGTCAGTTTCCCCAAGATTGATGGTTTTTCAAGCTTAGTGTCCACACTAGTTCCTTTAGTTTTCCTCAATTAGTTTTTCAATGCAGCTATAGCAAAGACGTTTTCCTGTACTTGAGTCTTTAAAGTTTCATTCTCTTTGAGCAAGTTATCTTGGGATGCCAACTTAGATTCAACAGTTGAATTTGTTTCAAAAGATTATCCTTTTCAGCTTTAGAATCTAAAACTTTTTGATCCAATTTTCTTTCAAGAACAACGTTTGACTTTTCAAGTTTTTCAAAATATGTTTCAAATTTGTCCGTTTTCTTGGAAAATTCTAATTTGGCATCTTCAAGATCTTTTGATTGTTGAGCTACAATCGTTTCGAGCTCTCTAATCTTGGAATCAGAAGCAGTTATAAGATAATTATCATGATGTTTAGCATTTTGAACACTTTCTCCCCCATTATGACTCACATCGGATGAATCAAAAGTGGTATTTCTATCACTCTTTTCCATCCCATGTTTGTCATAATTAGGTTCCATTTGCTCAATATGCGGCATGTCATCATCATATACATCATAACCAACATTACATTGTACCATGTTCACAGGCTCTTCGTCATAAACGGGTAAGGTGTCATCAAAAGAGATCTCGTGAACATTCCCTGACGTGCCACTGGTATCATGTTGTCCTTCTGATTCCGTGCTCTTGCCATCGTTAGGCGCCAATTTGTCAACCGTATGACCATTCTCCTCTTGCATCGGCATCATAGATTCTTGCACTTCATTATCATACGCTTGCTGAAGTCGGGATCTTTCATAAATCAAAGACGAAACTGATGACATTAATTTCAAAAGTTTATCACGGAAGTCTTTATCCTCGTACTGTGTGTATTGAAAAAATGACCAGCATATCCCTGAATTCTCAGACTTGATGATATTTAATTAGAGGAAAGGCGTGAGTTGTGTCACAAGAGCCTTATAAGCAAGTGCCGATGCAAAGTGATTAAAGTCTTCTTTTTGAAATTGATCAGCAAGTTGGTGCAAATTGAAGAATAGTGAATCGATGAATGTATAATGATTTTGACCAAAGAGTGTCACAAATTCGCTTCCTCCTTGAACCCATGCAATGGTCATAAGATGTGACTGAAGTAGTCGACATGAAATTATACCACTTTCTCTAGCTGTGTCTTGCATTAGATGCAATTCTCCCTCTTGAAACGTTGAAGTCAACGAATCCATTGAATGATGATGAAAGATAGTTGTGATTGTGGTTGTATTCGGGATTTTGCAGTTCGTGAAGAAATTTAGAAACAGAAATTCACGGAATATGACAAAACCAACGAAAAATCCGTAAAAAAATCTTAAAAATCCTCGTTTGATAATATATCTCTTTTCTTGGCTGAAGAGTTTCTTGTCGGCTCAAACGTTGATAAAACAAACCCGATCAAAAATCCGTAGCCACTAAAAATAAATCCCGTCACTTTGACTCGTCACTTTAGTCCTCAAATCCGACCACAAAAACAACTTTTTACCCGTGAAATATTTACCACTTTGGTTCTCTCAAAATACCCGCCTCAACACGATGTACCAAATCCAAATATATCGATTGACAAATATACAAAAATAACTTAACTAAAAAATTAACTTTAAAATATAAAATTAGAAAAAAATTAACTTAACTTAAAAAAAACTTAACTAAAATTCAAAAAAGTAAAAAGATCTGATGATATACATGTGACTTTTTAAAAAAAATTGACAATGCGTTTTTAAAAAAGGCAAATATATTTGAATTGTCTCTATCTTAAACTACAAACACCAACCTAAAACGTGGCCTGACAACAACAAAAAACGTGTGGTCAATTTTGACTGAATCATTGTTTCCTCCTCCCCACTCACTTTTAATCACCAACCACCTAAACCAAACTACATATCAACAAAACTCTCACTTTTACTCTCTCTTTTAGTTTTAGTTAGCAAAACCAGATTACCAAAAAAAAATATTCTCTCTTAACTGTTTCACCTAGTAACCTCCGTCCCTCTCTCTTGAAACAGATCACACAGCCACCTCCCTGACCACTCTAATAAACCCTTTTAATATTTAAGTGCAGCAAGTGAATCTTCAAGATATAGAAAGTAAGATCTCGGGTAGGTTTTATGCATGTGTTTTTGTTTCCCGATTAATTGTTTGAATCGAAACAAAATATTGATTTTAACAAGTTTTAAATCTTTATTTAATTTCGAATATAAAAAATTGGTTTAAACACAAACAACCACAGATCTGTGTGATTTCGTTCAAAAAAAATGAATATCTAAAAAGATAACGAATGAATCTGAGATTTTTATTTAATTTGCGAATCTGGTTTAATCTTGGATGAGAGAAAGGATTGTGAACGTCGGTTTGTAGGAAATGATTTATGTGGATGTGATGATGATGATGTCGGGTCAGTTTTTGTTGAGTTCGAGTCGTCTAACAAATTTTTCGAGTCTTGTGGTTAGGTTTCGTCGAGGCTGAGTTTAGGTCGAGTCTAGGTTGGTTTTGAATGTTGTTGAGTCTTGAGGTTTTGGTTTTGGGTGTGTCAGAGTTTGCGAGTTTGTGTCGAGTCTAGTGGTCTGTTGTATCGAGTCAAAAACTTGGTCAAATCGTAAGAAATAGTCAAGTCATCACATTCTAGTCAACATAAACTCCATCGCAGTCACTATTACACTCCATCGCAGTCTTACATCTCAACTAGTCATCGTACTCACTGATCGTATTGTTGATCGTACTCCCCCTGTGTCCGCTGATCATACTACTCGATCGTATTGGTGATCGTAGGTAGAGATCGTAACGGTGATCGTACGTAGGATCGTACTCACTTGATCGCAACTGTGATCGTACTTGGGATCGCAGTTATGATCGTAGAATATGATCGTGACTTTGGATCGCAAGTAGAAACCCCCGGGGTTTATGCGATCACAAAAAATCAGATCGTAGCCGAAAATATGTGTTAATAAACAAGTTTGAGACAAAAGTGAAGTACGGATAACTCTGATGTACACGATACAGTTGTTAATTCCAAGACAGAAGTTATAAAAGACAAAAAAATGGATAGAAAGTTATATAAAAAAAACTAATACTTGTGATACCTTTCTCCCAAATCGATACAAAGAACCAATACCAAGACTTTTGTGAATTTAAAAAATAAAAACTGATACTTTTTTAAATAACTTTTGAGACAAAGAAAGTTGATACCAATTGAAATTTGAAAAATGAAAAATAAAAGATGAGACAGATGATTTTTATCAAATTGATAAAAATGCAACACCAAAAAGAAACGAGAAAAAATTTTAGAAAGAAAAGATTTTTTCTATCAAATCAATAGATAAAAACGCTTCAATCCGAAGAATCAACCAAGCTCTTGATACCAATTGGAGGATCACGTTTTCTAAGGATTAGGCATGTTATGATTAATCTATTGAGATGGATGGAGAAGTGGAATAACTAGAGAGAGAAAAAAGAGAGAGAAAGGAGAGAAATAAGAAGAAAGATGAAATGTGATAAATGGTTAAGTGATCAACCCCTCCTAACATGATAGGAGGGGGTTTATATAGCCCACCCTACATGTGGGCTATATGGGCTATATTGGATCACGAGCCCAATATCATTGGAGTGACCGATCCTTTCTAAATACGTAAAAACGTATTTACAACAATCTCCCCCAAAGGGAGGTCACTCCAAGTTACAATGTCCTAAATAGTCTATAGCTCGTGATCTATGCTAATAATGATGTGACCGAGACATTCCTTGGAAAAACGTATTTCCAACAATTACCTTGTATGCTTTGATGATATGCCAAAATTATCCTGTGATATTCCATTTATCAAAATAGGGTGTTACAATTATGGTATCAGAGCCAAGGTTTCGACCTGTAGGCTCTTAAAAATTGACATGTGACTAGTGGGTAGTCATCAACGTCTTCCTAGAACTGACAGTTTGTTTTCATACATTCATTTCATGTATCATTGTTGCAGAAATTTTGACTAAGTAATGGTTGGTATAGGACTGACCATATTTAGTCGCATGTTCTTTTAATCGAATCATTTTGCTTGGTAAACCGACCCATAAGCGTTCACATTAGCTCATGACATTTTGTTTTGATGAACCGACCCATTGGTGTTCATCCTCGTTATGTCAATTTTTTTGGTGAACCGACCCATAGGCGTTCACCCAAACTCATGTCATTTTCATTTGGCTATGCCTTCATAAACTGTTTCATGCATCATTTTATTATGTTCATTGATATGAAATGTTTGTGTATAATCTTTGAAGTGTTGTTCGTACTCGATTCAATTCGAATTGATCACGGTTTAGGGTGGAATTATTGGTGTTGGTCACTAAAAGGGGGAGCTTGATTTTTCTAAGTCTACAAATAACATAAACGTAAAAGCTATTAAAAATAAAGAAGAATGTCTAACCTTGATTGCTTTTCCAGAATGAATGCTGCACAGTAGAACTCGGTGAAAATAGCTAAAGGTAATTATCTATTTTAAAATAAAGTTGAAAATTTAAATGTCGTTGAGTAGAAATGAAAGCTTTAAAAGTTAAACTAAAAATTAAGATTTAAAAATAAATGACGGAGAATTAAAACTTTAAAAGTAAAATTGAAACTTAAAACTTTGTAAAAATGTAAACTCTATAAAAACGTAAACTTGAAAATAACTAGGGCAAAACACTTTTGAAAATAAACTAAGCAAAATTGGCGGGAAAAATTAAGGTTTAAAAATAATTCGGAAAACAAGAACTGAACATAAGTCGGAATCCACAAATTATACTTAATCCGGAATACAAATTAAACTACTAATTCGGAATCCTTATGCAAGACCTAATTCGGAATCACCCCTTCCTTACACAATCCGGAATGCAAATCTCGAACCTAGTTCGGAATATGTGTTTCTGATGTAGTTCGGAATCTGCAGTGCTGCACTCAATTCGGAATACGCATCTTAGAAGTAATCTGGAATCCACGATCACAACCTAATTCGAAATGCTGATCCTAAACGTAATCCAGAATCCATATCACAAATCTAATCTGGAATCCGTGTCTCTCACTTAATTCGGAATGCTTGATGTTGTACTCAATTCGGAATACTGTTCCACATGTAATTCGGGAAATGGTGTCTTACACCTAATTCTGGAAGTAGATCTAGTACATAAGTCAGAATGTGAGTTCACACTTAATTCAGGAAAATGGGTTTCACACTTAGTTCGGATTGTGGTGTTTTGCACATAAGTCGGAATCAAATGAACTTAGCACAAGTCTGAATAATATGATAACACTACCTAAGTCGGGAAAAGATAATTTTGCATGTAAGTCGGGATATTGGGGTTTAGCATGTAGTTCAGAATAAAAGGGTTTTAACAATCCGGATTAATACAAAATAAGCAAAATCACAATAAGCACTTACCAAAACTTAGACCAAATCAATTTTTAGGAAAAGCTAATAAGACACAATTTAAAAACTTATAAAAATACTAAATAATCAAAATATTTAAAATCAACTTTTTATAAAATATTAATCTACCAAAATCAACTTATTTAAAAAACTAACAAACATAAAAATTAAGCAATAAGCACAATAATCTAAAAACCTCAAACACATCAACTCAATAAGCACAATCCAATAAGCAAACCAATCACACAATCAATAAAATGAAATCAACTAGATGATTAATTAAGCAAAACAATAGATTATGATTAAGAAAGGTAGAATGAGAATTTATTAAAAAGCTTGATTATATTAAAGATTAAGATTCAAGATTACAAGATTAAGATGAAGGTTTAATAAGCTTGAAAGAAAAGGTAGAGAAAACAAAAATAAAAACACACTATTACCTACTAAAATTAAAGACTAATAATGACTACTTTTCTAATGACTATTTAGAAAACTATATATAGGGGAAGTGGAAGGTGTTTTTTTCTTCCTCTTTTCTTCTTGTATTCTCGTCTTTTAAGTAACTCGTCTTTCTCGACTTTGTCTCGGGATTAGTCGAATGATAACTTGAACTCGTCTTCTAATTTTCTTCTTTTAGTAGACTTGGTTCTTCGACTTTGTTAAACTTCCGTCTTTAGACTTTTTCTTCGATAAATCTTCAGAATAGGCCTTTGACTTCCGTTCTTCTTGCACTTTTGACCTTTTGACTTCGTCTTTTGTCTTTTTCTTCGATAAAAGCCCGTGAAAGCCCGTGTTTCTTCCTTTTTCACATTTTTGTCCTAAAACACAATAAAAACACAAACCACACATAATTCTGCCTTTTACGACATTAAATACACGTTTTGGTCTTGTTATTATTAGAAATAAGTGGTAAAAGGATAAGTGTTTTCACATTTATTAAATCCCCTACACTTGACCATTGCAATGTCCTCATGCAATGCATTAATTTTAAAGAACGGTTTACATTTTCCATCATAAATAACATACCTTGGCCTTTATTAAATACTAAACACTAAGGAAACCAAGAAGATTAGAAAATTACAAAATGCAAGAAGGAAGAACAAGTAAAGAGATCGAAGAATTACATTAGGGCTTTGGTTGTCATGAATGTTTATCACCCTCAAGTTTCACGTTCCCCAAACTAAGCTTATAAACAAGATCATTGTTATTATTAGTTAGTAAACTAACACAAACTCATGTGGCCCAATTATTTACTTAGACTCCCTTATTCCTAGGTGTATCTCTTATATTTTATGACTGTCTTGAGTGATCACGAGGATGCATTGTTTGACTTATTTCGATAGTTTATTTAGGCCGAAAATAAAGTAGGACGATTTAATCAATAGTTAACTAAAGGAAAAAATCTTTTAAAACTGCTTCTCGGGACCTCATAAAATTCATATCTTGGCATAACTCGCTTCATGATTTGAGACCTTTCTCGGACCGATATTTGGCAGTGATTTCATACTTCGAATCTTGAGAGACGTTCTTGAAATAATTGTCTTCTCTTCATAATAGGAATTTCTTCACTTGAAGTTTTTGTGAGATTCTTCATACTTGGACCACGACTTCTTCATTTTTCTCCAATCTTTATTTTGGATTTTGATATACAACGATCCGCCTCCTTTTAGGACTTGGATCTATTTATCCTCATACCTTGCTAGGGTCTTTTCGGATAGACTTCTCCATGATCTTTAGGGGAGTATTTGCTTTTCGTCGTGTGTCTCGATCCTTCATATTGATTTTTGATAAATGATTCTTCACATCACTTGGGATCTTTAGCAACAAAGTATAGCCCTCATGCCTTGTTAGGGCCTTTTCGGACTCGCCAATTCGGATTCCGCTTCAATAAGTTATGCCTTGGCTAGGAACTCTAATTAATATCGAGCAACTTTTAAACGATCTTATGCTAGAAGCTAAGTAACTTTTCAAAATATGTTTATTAACAAGCGATGGGAGAAAAAGCTCATAATCAACTCATATAAATTCATGAAAGAATACCAAACTTATAATTGACTCTATCATCTCTCGTTCTCCACAACTTAAAATCTCAAGGAATGAGACTCGTGGATGCTTAGCCAATTAAATCAAAGTTTTGGGTTTTCAAGTCATCTATAGGATCTTGCAACTTCTTAGACTCTTTCAAGTTTAGAATTCGGATTTTAAAGTTCCCTTGATAAACGACTTTCTAGGAATAATTAAAGGAACTTGCGAAAAGTTCTTGTTCTTAACCCGTAAGAGTTAAGACTTTCACGTTTTAAAGTTCCCTATTTAAAAGCCTAGCAAAACTTGACTTAAACACGTTAAGGATACTAGCTAGAGTAAACTTAGATAAGTAAACTCGGGTTGAGTCAAAAGATTCATGACGGGCCTAATATATCAACGACATCTAAACTCATTAAAACCATTTTATTTAACTTTATTTTTTTTCTCTTTTGACTTTATTTTTGAAATGAAATATATACATACGATACGATAACAAAAGGAAAGAACATAAAAGAGAATAATTAAAATATACTACTTGGCCAAAATAGATTAAAAATTTTGAATAATGTCGAAAATTAGACTTTTCGGTTAAAATGAGGACAAATTAATGGAAAAGCCCACTTAACTTCGATAGAAGTCCCCCCTACACTTGATATAAACATTGTCCTCAATGTTTAAGCATGTGGGAGTAAACTCCCCTACACTTAGGACATTATGCACATTGTTTAAATCTTGCTAAGGAAAGGACAACTAAAGTGATTTCAATGCGAACATATAAGATATGAAATATTGAATCACGACAGTTTAGGATAGAACCGGGAAGATAGGTACACAGGTCGCCAAATGTCATCAAAAGTGCTCTGTGAAAGATTTAATCCCTACACATCATAAGAAACAAGACAACAAACCCTATGTAGCTCCCCTACACTTATTTATGAAAACGGGTAAAAGGATAGATCAACGGGTTGCCTCCCGAGAAGCGCTTGTTTTTGTTAACCGAGTCACGAGCCTGACTCGACCCAGAACTAATTCAAGGGAAACATGGTGAGGGATGGAATCATCTCATGAGAGATGTCCTTACCAAAGTACAACTTAACACGCTGGCCATTCACTTTGAAGTTTGGCCCATTTGGTTGCGATAACTCAATGGTGCCATAAGGGAAGACTTTGGCGACGGTGAATGGACCAGACCAACGGCTCTTAATATTGCCCGAAAAGATTTTCAACCGAGAGTTAAAGAGTAAAACTTGATCACCAATTTTGAACTCTCGGTTTTTGATCTTAGAATCATGAATGAGCTTGGTTTTCTCCTTGTAGATCAATGAATTCTCATAAGCCTCATTCCTCAGTTCATTAAGTTCATTGAGTTGGATCTTCCTAAGATCACTAGCTTTGTTGATATCAAAATTAGCCCATTCATGGCCCAATAAGCCTTATGCTCCAACTCAATGGGGAGGTGGCATGCCTTTCCGTACACAAGACGATATGGAGTGCAACCAATAGGTGTCTTATAAGCGGTACGGAAAGCCCACAAAGCATCATCTAACTTATCGGCCCATGAGGCACGATGCTCTCCCATACTTCGCTCTAAGATTCTCTTAAGTCCATGATTTGAAATCTCGGCGTGACCATTTGTTTGTGGAAGATACGCGGTGGAAAGACGGTGATTGACACCATAATTAGTCATGACTCGTGCAAATTGATTATTGCAGCAAATTGATCATTGCAAAAATGAGTCCCGCGATCACTGATGATAGTACGAGGAATACCGAATCGAGCAAATAATTGTTTCAGAAAGTTCACAACCACCCTCGCATCGTTAGTAGGTAGAGCCTTTTCTTCAACCCATTTGGATACGTAGTCAACGGCTACGAGGATGTACTTGTTCCCTTTGGATGATGGAAATGGACTCATAAAGTCGATGCCCCATACGTCAAAGATTTCACATTCTTGGATGAAATTTTGAGGCATCTCATCTTTATGTGTAATCTTGCCTTGTCTTTGGCAAGCATCATAATGCTTAACCATTTCGTGTGCATCACGATAAATGGTGGGCCAATAAAATCTAGAATCGAAAACTTTCTTCGCGGTGTAATTGGGACCAAAGTGACCACCGGTTGATCCTTTATGGCAAGCTTCAAGGATTTTTAAAGTTGCGGGCCCGTCAACACACCAACGAAGAATCAAGTCAGCACATTGTTTGAAGAGATAAGGGCCGTCCCAATAGTAAGTTTTCACATCCTTGAAGAATTTCTTCTTTTGCTGGGATGATAACCCTTCGATGAGAATTCCACCCGCCAAGTAGTTTGCAAAGTCCGCAAACCATGGGGTCTTATCATGATTGGAGTTAATAGACATCAAGGCCTCAAGGGGAAAGATTCATTAATCTCTTAATTTTGGAGCTCCCCTTGATAAGGATCCTCGAGTCTACTAAGATGATTCGCGGCTAAGTTTTCCGCTCCCTTCTTGTCACGAATTTCAGTTTTGAATTTTCGAAGGAGTAAAACCCAAAGAAGAAGTCTTGGTTTGGAATCTTGTTTTGTTAACAAGTACTTCAACGCGGAATGACCGGTATACACAATGGTGGTGGAAAGGACAAGATAGGGGCGGAATTTTTCAAAAGCATACACTACAGCTAAAAGCTCTTTTTCGGTAGTGGTATAATGCAATTAAGCCCCCGTCATTATCTTGCTAGCGTAATAGATTGGTTGGAAATGCTTGTTGATTCTTTGTCCCAAGACCGCTCCAATAGCAAAGTCGCTAGCATCACACATCAATTCAAAAGGTAACTCCCAATTAGGAGTAACTAAGACCGGTGCCTTAGTTAATTTATCCTTAAGAAGATTGAAAGATTCGATACACTCTTTCGAAAAGATAAAAGGAGTATCTTTTTCCAAGAGGTGGGTCATCGGGCGAGCGATTTTAGAAAATTTTTGAATGAATCGATGATAGAAGCCCGCATGACCAAGAAAACTTCTCACACCCTTCACGGTTAAAGGAGGAGGTAATTTAGCAATCACATCGACTTTAGCACGGTCGACTTCAAGACCGGATTTGGAAATTTTATGACCAAGAACAATACCTTATTTTACCATGAAATGGCATTTTTCCCAATTAAGAACAAGACGAGTGTCTTCACACCGTTTAAGCATACGTTCTAAATTGGCAAGGCAAGTAGAGAAAGAATCACCATAGACCGAGAAATCATCCATAAAGACTTCAATAGTTTCTTCAACGATGTCATGGAATATAGCCATCATACACCTTTGGAAAGTCCCGGGACCATTGCATAAGCCGAAAGGCATTCTTTTGTAAGCAAATGTTCCATAAGGACAAGTGAATGTGGTTTTCTCTTGGTCTTTTGGATCGATGGGAATTTGAAAATACCCGGAGAAACCGTCTAAGAAGCAATAATAGTCATTACCCGCTAAACGCTCGAGCATTTGATCCATGAAAGGAAGAGGAAAATGATCCTTACGAGTGGCATCATTGAGCTTGCGATAGTCTATGCAAACTCACCAACCCGTGACAAGTCGAGTAGGAATCAACTCGTTGTTTTTATTGGGAACAACGGTTATTCCGCCTTTCTTAGGCACACAATAGACGGGACTAACCCATGGCGAATCCGAAATAGGGTAAATCATTCCGACATCTAGAAGTTTGATAACTTCTTTCTTGATGACGTCATGAATTTTTGGATTAACCCTTCTTTGGCTTTGGATTGCGGGTTTAAAGTCATCTTCCATGAGAATCTTATGAGTACAAAAGTTAGGATCAATTCCGCGAATGTCAGAAATTTTCCAAGCAATTGCTTTCTTATGATTTTTGAGCACATCGAGAAGTCGATATTTTTCACCCTCTTTTAAGTCCTTAGCAATGATGAAGGGTAACTTCTTATTGTCTTCAAGGAAAACGTATTCGAGATGAGACGGTAAATCCTTAAGCTCTAAATCCGGAGGATTGTCGATGGAAGGCGTAGTCAAATTTGGATCATCGTTTGTGATTTCCATAGGAGAAGGTGGAGAAATATGGTCCTCACTGAGAAGTTTCTTAATGGTATGAATGACTTCATCCCAATCGGAGGGAGAATCGTCATATTTTAAGTCCACATCCCCTAAAGTTGCTTCAAATTCTTTCAAAAGGAAATCACTTTCTCCAAATGGATTCAATGAGGGAGCAATAGAGGCAACGGTCTCAACAATGGGAAGATAAGAAAAACCACTTTTACAAGCGTCTTTGAAATGTTCTTCACAAGCCTCATCAAGTACGTCAATGAAATTAACGTTCTCGTGTTCATAAGGTTGCTTAGAAAGTTTACCCATGTTGAAGACGATTTGTTAATCCCATATCAATCCATAACATAATATTTAGAAGAGATATTTAGAGAGAGAAAGAGAAGAAAAGTAGAGAGAGAAACAAGAGAGAATTTGGAAGGTTTATCTTTACTAGAGAGAGAAAGTAAAATGAACCAACACCCTCTTCCACACATGGAAGAGGGTATATATACCCTTGACATCGGTTACACAACTACGCCACCTTCTTGATATGCAGCAACACATATAGACACGGATAAAATGGCTTTGAACATTTCATCCTAACTCGGTAGCGTTTTACCTCCGGTCGGTGAAGACCGTTTAGACGGTATTAGATACCGTACATGTGATCGGGTAGATTCTATTAAGAATCTCCTTGACAGGGTTTCCGGCGGTGGTAGCTAGTTCTCTTTACTCGATCGTCTCAAAGCATACTGCGAACGTAAAGACTGAATCATAAGGATAAATTATCCGTCTAATTAGAGTCGTCAATTCAAAATTCCTGGAACAAGTTTGATTAAAAAAGAATCGCACCATTGTTGCTTTCCAGTTTGTAACAAGCTTGATTTAAATAGAATCTTGCGAGTTACCTACCGCAGTGCTGTTTGATGTTGACACTGGAAGGATTTCCATTCGTCACTGTGAACACTAATGAGTGTCACTCTGAATGTTCTGGCAAGATCACATGGATTTTGCGAAGAAACCTGGAATCAAGTTTGAATCAATTAAGAATCCAAACTTAGTTGCTTTCCAGTTCTCACAAGTTTGATTCGTGTAGAATCGCACAAGTTATCTACCATGAGCTTGTTTGATGCTGGCTCAAGCAGGATTTCCATCTTTATTGTGAATCGTATCACTCGGATGTTCTGGCAATATCACAATGATAATGCGTAGGACTCGATTGTGTCATAATGAGATGATAGATAGATCTCTTTGGCTCTAGACTCAATAAGTGCATTTTGGTAATCGGAGGCTGGAGCAGGCTGCCACCTTTTCAATATTAACTAACTCGGAGTGAGAAAGTCAATAGATACGTGTTGATCTCCGTGACAATGAGACAAGTTTCTTTTGAGAGAAACTCGAATGGCTGGGGAAGGGTTGTGCATCGCATCACTGGGTCCATGACACTTGTCTTCAAAAGATGTGTTAACCCGGTTTCTGCCTAAGTTGCATAGAATATTCAACTCCTTCAATGCTTACAAATACGTCATCACTAGCACCTTGTTGTGATTGTTCCACTGCTAAATTAAGTAATTGGTCCGCATTCAGCTTCATTCAACTCCATCTTTCCTAAGGACAACTATTTCTAGCTATGGAATGTCCTTGGGTAGATCCCTCCGGTTCTGGTTGGATCATAGGACATAGTTTCCTATCCTAAACCACCTTTTGACTCCATTGTTTCGTCGTGGATAGTAGGTTGTTTTGGGTAAAGATCGTAACCATAAAACCATTGAAAACCATTCAAAGTGTTTGATAAAATTCAAAACTTTTAACACTTGAAAGTTTTATATTTTCAAAAAGCTCCCCCTACATACATGCATCGATATACGAAATAGTTTAGCATGTGAAGGAAAGAGTTTCACTTGAGTCTTTAAGATCACATGTTGCGATATATTACATTTTAATCACATTTTCTCCCCTATCTCTAATATAAAAACATAATATTAGAGATATCAATTGATTAAAATATGACATTTTCTAAAAACCGATTGGGAGAGAAACATGTGTGCACGCATGAATCATGGAACATTAAGTCGGGTTGCTCCCCCTCAACAATATATGTGTGTCTTGAGACAAAATTTGACAAAATTTTGGAAAAACGACACCACAAAATATGTTGAGATACAGAGATGAGATGCCTTTGCCGATATAATATATTGCATTTGACGATTTCATATCATTTTCGGAATGTGTTGGATACATAAAATATGACAATTTTAGAGATGTACCCAACAACATTAAAAGGCTTGATTTTAAAACGCTCCCCCTTAAAAATTGATCAAAATAACATATGACATTTTTAGATGTAAAAACCTATTATGAGGAAGGGAGTGTTGAACACACAATTTTGAAAGATTTAGAAAAACCTTTTGAGAAATTCTTGAAAAATTGTGTTCAACGGTTTTAAAATAATCAGGATAGAAGACTTCTCTTCTATTGCATAGGGAAAGTGCACTAAAACGTACACTTCCCTGTCGGGTCCGTTGTTTCATGAGCTTAAAACTTGGATTGTTTTGTGACTAGCTCATGACCGAGAAAAATAAATTTCCCGTTGTGAAGGATAAGTTATCATCCGTGATAAACTTTCCTTAAGTTGAAGTTCGAGGTCTAAGCTGACATTTACTTAGAAATCTTTTTTCATGAGCTTAAAAACTTTGAATGTTTTTATGAGAAGCTCATGACCGAGAAATATGAATTTCTCGTTGAAAAGGATAAGTTATTGTCCGAGATAAACTTTCCTTATTTAAGGTCCGAGTCCTAAGCTGTGATGTGCTTAGAAGTCATTTACACAAGCTTAAAACTTTCGAATATTTTTATTGTTAGCTCGTGTCCGAGAAAATCGAATTTCTTGTTTTAAGGATAAGTCATACTCGGGATGAGCTTTCCTATTTTTAAAGCACGAGTTACAGTCTGACATGTGACTGTAAGTCTTTGTACATGAGCTTAAAAACGTTGAATGTTTTTACAGATAGCTCATGTCCAAGAAAACTTAATTTCTCGTTCTAAGGATAAGTCATCATCAAAATGAACTTTCCTGTCTTGTGAGCCCGGGTTACAGTCTGTAATTTGACTATAAGCCATCATGAAGCTTACTTGTGAAACCCATGAGACACATATTTCTCTAATATCTGCTTCTTCAGCAACCAAACTCTGAGAGTGTCTTTTTTTGAACGGGTTACAAATATAGGACCTTTGTGTTCCCGTTGAACCGTGACGTCGATACCTGCACTTGCATCAGAAGTTTGTATGCTTGCATTTGGGTTAGTGATATCATTGTGAGAGACATGTGGGGGTTCACCTTGAACCTTTGCCGAGCTAGAGGGAAATATCTTGCCAGTAGGAACCCACCTAAGACCAATTGTTTTAAAGGTTATACCCGTTGGTATCCACCTAAGACAAGGTCTAGGAGACATAGTTTTCTCATGAACAGCGGAAGAGTTATTTGGAGAAAAACTATTTCTTTTGGGGTTCCGTCTTTGAGGTGCTCTAGCTTTTTGGTTCACCTTGTTCAGGACTTTCTTTATACAATCATCATGAGTGGCATTAAACACGCATTTGTTACATTTCTTGCAAACAAAGTGCTTAGCATCTGAGAAGGCTCTAGAGTTCCTAGGGTTGGCAGAATTGTGCACATCATAGAAGGGTCTAGAATTCCTAGATGTGTGATTATCGCTCCTAGGTTGTGGTTCTGTCCTATCTCTTGCTTGTGTCTTGTTCTTAGCATCAACTAGATAGCTTTGATGACCCGTGTCATTTGAACTACGCCTAGGCATGTTCTTGGAGCTAGATCTAGAGTTGCTTGAAGCATTCATGTGATCGGGTTTTGTAGAAGCAGTTTGTCTTAAGGTCGGTCTAGATTGTGGAGTGATTGGTTTTGGCAAATTCCTTTGCGTGTCAGCTTGGGAGGCAAACCTCGGGTTCGACGTTTTAGGTCGTTCAGACTTAAACGCATTCAATTGTCTAGCAACTGAGCGTGGTCTGATTGGTTGAGAGAGAGGTTTCCCCAAGACAAACTGTTTGGAAAATTTAGTATCCACACTATTTCCTTTTAACTTCCTTAATTCATTCTTTACTGCAATTAGTGCAAAAACCTTTTCCTGAATCTGAGCTTTTAATTGCTCATTTTGTAGAAGTAATTGAGCGACGCGTTGTTCTAACTTAATGTTCATATTATCAAATATGTCGTTATCAGCATTCGTGTCATTACTTTCTACAATGTCGATAGGTTGCACGATATTTCACTTAATGAAGTAGGCGGAGGACTTGGATTTTGAGAAGCCAACTTTGATTCTAACAAATTTATTTGTTTCACAAAATGTTCTTTTTTCGCGTTGAAATCTTGAATCTTACAATCCAATTTTTGTTCAAGAACAACATTTGCTTTTTCAAGTTTTTCAAAATAAGCTTCAAATTTGTCATTTTTCTTTGAAAATTCGAGTTTGGCATCCTCAAAATCTTTTGTCGTTTAAGCTAAGAGAGTTTCTAGCTCGTGAGTCTTAGAATCATTATTTAATGGTACCTCACCCATTGGCTCATTGTCACATGTGGGTCTGATAGCTGTAACAACGACTTCTGTATCTTTCCATGAGCTTGTGCTGGTATGATGAGTTTCTGATTCTGACCTGCTTCTTTCTGTATAAACCAAACAAGCATCCAATGCTTGACCCTTATCGACGTTGTTATCTTTCGTCTGCATCAGTCTTTGATTCACCCTTCGTTCAAACTGCTTTTGATGGCGTATTCTTTCAGCAATTGACTTCTTTAGATTACTCAAATGTCGAAGAAGTGTCTCTTTGAACGTTTGAGGATCTACGAGAGTATATTTGGTGAAGTATGTACTTGTGAACTCTCGATCGTTGTCAGATAAGCCACTTGAGTCAACGAAATGCTAGAACTGAAGGTTGAGATATAAAAGGATGTCCATTGATAAAGTCTCGTGAAGATCATCTTTGTTAAGTTCAAGTTGAAGATGGTCCATATTAAATAGCATCCTTTTGATGAATGTCTCAACATCTTGACCAAATAGTAGAACGAATACCCGTTTGAATCCAATTTCAATACGAGTGCCTTTTAGGTCTTCTCCTGAAAGAACCTGAAGGTGTTACTGAAGCAACTTAAAGTGTTCCATGCATCTTTCTTTTTCTTTAGACATCTTGTATTTGGTTGCATGACCGGTTTTGGTTGTAGAATCCTTGTTAGTGGGTTTACTGATTGGAGTCTCAATGTTTGTGGATTCTGCATCTTCTCTTTATTCATCTCAGCCATGGACATTGTTGTTGTTGAATCCACGAAGATGTCCATTGAACGGATGTCTCGAAGAAGATATGATGTGTATGGATTACGGATCTTAGTGGATGTGTTGTGATTTGATTGTGGTTGAAATTCCGAAAATTCCAATTTTTTCTCAGTCCGACAATAAATTCCTCAGTCCGACAAAACTGTAAGCCGAAAAAATTTTGAATCACCAAAATTTGAAATCGAGTTAGAAATAGCCAAAAACTAGTAGGGAAAAAATTTGAAAAATGAAAAATTTTAACAAAAAATAAAACCTAAAATGGCCTAAAAATTTGAATTTTGGTCGAAATTTTTTTTGCTTCGCCAAAATTTGAAATTGAAGCTTAAATGGCCTAAAAATGGTCTAGGAAAAAATAAAATTTTCTAGAGTTTTCCCGCCAAAAAACTCTTTTTTTTAATATTCGTGTAAACTATGTTCTGGGACAAGTCTAGATAGTGGCCAAGTCTAATAAGTACTCAAACAAAATTTAGATGTCCATCGCAATACCCATCGCACTCTCAGATCGTACTCTTAGATCGTAGTCCTTGATCGTACTCTTAGATCACAGTCCTTGATCGTACTCTTGGATCATACTCTTAGATCGCAGTCCTTGATCGTATTCTTGGATCGTAGTGACTAGATCTTACTCAGATCGTAACGCTGGATCGTAGTCAGTGATCGCAACGAGTGACCGTAGCCTATGATCGCACTCCTTGATCGCAATGAGTGATCGCACTCCAGATCGTAGTGAGTGATCGAAGTGAGTGATCGTATTCCTTGGATCGTAGTGAGTGATCGCACTCTGGATCGTAGTGAGTGATCGCACTCTAGATTATAACAAGTGATCGTGATATTGGATCGCAAGTAGAAACCCCAGGTTTATGCGATCGCAATACACAGATCTTACCAAGGAATCAAAAATACCCCTTTTCTCGGATAGTACCAGAACACAACAAATTCGTGATTTTTAGCCTAAAAATGAATCAAGCACCCAAAAATTTTGTGTTTTTAACCAAAATAACAATACCAAATCACTACCAATAGTAAGTAGATGATTTGTATCAAGAATAAACCATAAAAACACCAAAAAAAATTGGTACGAGACTGTTAGAGCAAGATAGGCACGAAAAATCAAGAACACAACACACGAATCTTCAATCACCTATCCACTATAGGCTCTAAAACCAAATGTTAATCCCATATCAATCTATAACACAAGATTTAGAATAGATATTTAGAGAGAGAAAGAGAAGAAAAGTAGAGAGAGAAACAAGAGAGAATTTGGAAGGTTTATCTTTACTAGAGAGAGAAAGTAAAATGAACCAACACCCTCTTCCACACATGGAAGAGGGTATATATACCCTTGGCATATAGGCCATGGGTTTAGAATCCTTGGGCCGGGCTTGGCTTTGTTTTGGGCTTACGCCCCTAACTTATACAATATTAGCTTAAAGTCCAAGCCCGGTTTTCCCAACTAACCTATTACAATACAAGACCATTAACGACTAAGATGACCTATTACAATCTTGTTCGATTATATAAAATATAGGGCTAACACGATTCTGTCGTCACCAACTCTCGTGATTAATTCGCCTGCGGCTAAATCAATAAGAGTGCGACCGGCCCTCAAGAATAGAAGTCCAACGATTAATGGAACACGGGGGTCCATCTCGTAGTCAACGACAACAAAATCCACCGGAAAGGTGAATTTGTTGACACCGACGAAGACATCTTCGGCTATCCCCACCGGATAAACAACCGTACGGTTAGCTAACTCCAATGTCATTCGTGTGGGGACTAGCTCGGGTAGAGATAATTGTTTCCAAACACTTAATGGCATTAAGTTGGTACTAGCACCTAGATCGGCTAGGGCCATACAATTCTCTACCCCGGGGAAGTTGCAATGAATGAGAAAGCGACCCCGATCACCAAGTTTGGTTGGTAATTTCCTTAAGAGAACCGCAGATCAATTCTCATTAAGTTGGGTCTGAGCAATATCAAGGAGTTTTTCCTTATCACTAAGAATATGTTTAAACATTTTAGCATATTTAGGCATGTGAGCGAGAGCCTTAGCAAAGGAGATGTTGAAATTCAATTGTTTAAACATTTTAAGAAAGTTCGAAACATGAATATCATCCTTGTTCTTCAACTTCTCTTTCCTCAACCTTGAAGGGTAAGGTATATCGGGTTGAGACAAAGGCTTTGGAATGGAATTCTCATTCACATCCTTGGGTGGTGGAGGGGTAGAAGTAGAAGGTGTAGGAATTGGTGAAGGGGGATCATTTTCCTTTGTCACAATCACTGATGTAGGTGTAGGAATCTTGGGTTCCTTTAAACCTTTTCCACTTCGAGTGGTGATTGCTTTCATCTCCCCTCATGGATTAGCAACGGTGTTACTCGGAAGAGAACCCGAAGCAGAGGGTTGACTACTTGGGAAGAAACTAGCCATCATATCCCTTAAGTCGTTCCTTTGACTACTTTAAGAGTTTCACATGTCATTCCTAAGCTCGGCTCCAAGATCATTCCCTTGTTTCGCCATGTCACCTTTCAAGTTGATAATTTGGCTCTGAAGATTCTTCACAAGCGCATCATTAGTCCTCATGTATGTTTCAACCTCTTGATTGTATGCCGTGGGTTGGTTGGGATGGGGAACTTGGTAAGCGGGTGGTTGATAAGTGGTTTATTGATAAACTTAATTATTTCCTTGAGGTGGATATGGGGTTTCTTTGGGTTTGATATTGATTAGGAGCTCGAGGTTGGTTTTGATTGTTGCGATTGAAGTTGTTTTGGTTTTGAGGAGGAAAACCGGGTGGTGAAAGAAAGTTGTTTGAACGTTAACTTAGCAAATTGCGGTCACCATGAGGACGAGCTTGAAAGCGTCCCGTAGAAAAATTACCGTTAGCCGCATACACGTTTTCTGGATTGTCATGAGTAGAAGGACAATCAGTGTATGAATGAGAACCCCCGCAAATTTCACAAGAAGTTGCTACAACTTTAACTTGTTGAAATTGGTTCGTAGCCATGGTTAAGAAGTTTTTGTTCATCTCGGCTATTTGGCGGGTAAGTTCGGTTATCTCAGGGTTTGATGAAGTAGAAGAAACATTGGCCCTTGGGTTATTCCTTGATGATGCGGATGAATCCCAATTTTTGTAGTGAGTGGTCATGTTCTCTATAAGCTCTCTACACTCCTCAGGTGTTCTCTTCATGAATGTACCACCGACGGCAGCATTAATCGTATCACGATCACGAAAAGTTAAACCATTGTAGAAAGTATCAATCAAAGTGACGGGGAGCATATTATGGTCCAACAACGATCAATCAAGACATTATAACGTTCCCAAGCATCACAAATCAATTCATTAGGTTCTTGAGTGAAACCACAGATTTGATTACGAAGACTAGTGACGGTTATGAATTTATCGAGGTGTTTGTTGGCATCATCATCCGGTAATCCGCGAAATGGACAAGAGTTTTGAACTTGTTGGATCATGTGATGCTTCAACGAAAATTCAGGAGCCGTGATTTGCATCGGCACAATCGGTCCTCCACGTCCGTTCATAGTTGGTTGACAAAGCTCCTCCATCGTACGAAGGTCGGGTTGAGGGACATTGTTGTGATATTTGTTATTATTCAAATTGGGGTGAGGTGGGTTGTTATTATTATGCACACCAGCCATATCTAAGTCCCTACGAGTCTCGGGCTCAGAATAAGACGTAGATCGAGTACGCATACACTAAAATGAAATACAATATTTTTTATTTTTTTATCTTTTATTTTTTAGTTTTTGGATTTTTGAAAATTTTATATTTTTTAGGATTTTTTGGAAATTTTTATGCTTGAAAATAACGTTCCCAAAAGAACGGATCCCAAAATCCAATTTTTCTCACTAAAAACCGTTAATCTTTACGAAAAGAGCCGGTAGCGGTGCCATTTATTATGAAATTTTTGTGTGTACTCTTTGAAGTGTTGTTCGTATTCGATTCAATTCGAATTGATCACGGTTTAGGGTGGAATTATTGGTGTTGGTCACAAAAAGGGAGAGCTTGATTTTTCTAAGTCTACAAATAACATAAACGTAAAAGCTATTAAAAATAAAGAAGAATGTCTAACCTTGATTGCTTTTCCAGAATGAATACTGCACAGTAGAACTCGGTGAAAATAGCTAAAGGTAATTATCTATTTTAAAATAAAGTTTAAAATGTAAATGTCGTTGAGTAGAAATGAAAGCTTTAAAAGTTAAACTAAAAATTAAGATTTAAAAATAAATGACGGAGAATTAAAACTTTAAAAGTAAATTTGAAACTTAAAAATTTGTAAAAATGTAAACTCTATAAAAACGTAAACTTGAAAATAACTAGGACAAAACACTTTTGAAAATAAACTAAGTAAAATTGGCGGGAAAAATTAAGGTTTGAAAATAATTCGCAAAACAAGAACTGAACATAAGTCGGAATCCACAAATTATACTTAATCCGGAATCCAAATTAAACTACTAATTCGGAATCCTTATGCAAGACCTAATTCGGAATCACCCCTTCCTTATACCATCCGGAATGTAAATCTCGAACCTAGTTTGGAATATGTGTTTCTGATGTAGTTCGAAATCTGTAGTGCTGCACTCAATTCGGAATACGCATCTTATAAGTAATCCGGAATCCATTTCACAACCTAATTTGAAATGCTGATCCTAAACGTAATCCACAATCCGTATCACAAATTTAATCCGAAATCCGTGTCTCTCACTTAATTCGGAATGCTTGATGTTGTACTCAATTCGGAATACTGTTCCACATGTAATTCGGGAAATGGTGTCTTACACCTAATTCGGGAAGTAGATCTAGTAAATAAGTCGGAATGTGAGTTCACACTTAATTCGGGAAAATGGGTTTCACACTTAGTTCGGATTGTGGTGTTTTGCACATAAGTCGGAATCAAAAGAACTTAGCACAAGTCTGAATAATATGATAACACTACCTAAGTCGGGAAAAGATAATTTTGCATGTAAGTCAGAATATTGGGGTTTAGCATGTAGTTCCGAATAAAAGGGTTTTATCCGGATTAATACAAAATAAGCAAAATCACAATAAGCACTTACCAAAACTTAGACCAAATCAATTTTTAGGAAAAGCTAATAAGACACAATTTAAAAACTTACAAAAAAACACTAAATAATCAAAATATTTAAAATCAACTTTTAATAAAATATTAATCTACCAAAATCAACTTATTTAAAAAACTAACAAACATAAAAATTAAGCAATAAGCACAATAATCTAGAAACCTCAAACACACAACTCAATAAGCACAATCCAATAAGCAAACCAATCACACAATCAATAAAATGAAATCAACTACATGATTAATTAAGCAAAACAATAGATTATGATTAATAAAGGTAGAATGATAATTTATTAAAAAGCTTGATTATATTAAAGATTAAGATTCAAGATTACAAGATTAAGATGAAGGTTTAATAAGCTTGAAAGAAAAGCTAGAGAGAAGAAAAATAAAAACTCACTAATTACCTACTAAAATTAAAGACTAATAATGACTACTTTTCTAATGACTATTTAGAAAACTATATATAGGGGAAGTGGAAGGTGTTTGTTTCTTCCTCTTTTCTTCTTGTCTTCTCGTCTTTTAAGTAACTCGTCTTTCTCGACTTTGTCTCGGGATTAGTCGAATGATAACTTGAACTCATCTTCTATTTTTCTTCTTTTAGTAGACTTGGTTCTTCGACTTCGTTAAACTTCCGTGTTTAGACTTTTTCTTCGATAAATCTTCAGAATAGGCCTTTGACTTCCGTTCTTCTTGCACTTTTGACCTTTTGACTTCGTCTTTTGTCTTTTTCTTTGATAAAAGCCCGTGAAAGCCCGTGTTTTCTTCCTTTTTCACATTTTTGTCCTAAAACACAATAAAAACACAAACCACGCATAGTTCCACCTTTTACGACATTAAATACACGTTTTGGTCTTCTTATTATTAGAAATAAGTGGTAAAAGAATTAGTGTTTTCACCCTTATTATTCATCATATGTCCTAATCATATTAATCATTTCATTTTCATTTTTAAACTGTCAGATGGTCATGACACGTGAACAAGAGCTAGCAGCAGTTGTCCAAGAAGCTCTACAATCCATGCTTCCCTAAATCAGGAACCAAATTCAGGCGGAATACCAGAACGCCCCAAATCAAAACAAAATTCCTCCTCCTCCTCCACCAGTTACTTTGCACACTTGGCTTGGGAGGTTTAACAAGCAGAAGCCAAGATCTTTTAACAAGGCTGAGACTTCATCCGATGCGGAAGACTGGATTTCGCATACGGAGAAGATTTTTGATGCTATGGGATGCGGTGGTGTCTACAAGGAAAGGTTGGCTTGCTATAAGTTTGAAGGTGATGTTCTACATTGGTGGAGAGCTTACAAGTTAGCTAATGGAGGTGATGATTGGCTAGCTGCATTGACTTGGGATCAGTTCAAGACTTTATTTAAGGGAAGTTCTTTCCGAAATCTGAGCAGGAAGGACGCAAGAGGGACTATCACTCCATTCGTCAGAGACTGGAGAGACTAGCACTGAGTTCATGCAGATGTTTCTTAGGTTGGATGGATTCTTAGGTGCGGCTACGGGTACTATGGTAGAACAAGCCAAGCACTTTCGCTGGGCTCTGTACGCCTCTATAACAGCTTGTTTACTTAGTGCTACTTATGCTAATGTGGCACAATTTAATGATGCAGCACGTAGCTTCAAAATGTAACATGAGCGTGGTGACTACGAGGAACAAGCTCGTCCTGAGAAGAGGTATAAATTTCAGCCATCAAGCGTTATCATTTCATTTCAATCTTAATGTTCATTTATAACTTTTCCTATCCAGTTGTATCTTCGGGAAGAAGGGTGGAGACCGGTCCCAACCGGCCACTCAGCAGAATGCCAACAAGGGCCACGGTCAATCTAACGACCGTTATGGATCTGACAAGAGGAACGGTAATAACAATTACCGTAACAACAACAGCCAGTCCAACAACAACAGGTCCCTAATTTCTTAAGCTTTTCTACAGATTTCTGTATGTTTTTACATACTAAAATGTCAGCATAATAAACAAGAACCCTGCGAGTGGACGTGACCAAAATGCTAAGGGTCAGCAGTCCAACAACTCGTCTTCATCTAGTAAACTATCATTTAAACTTCAGTGCAGTCATGTTTATGCCAAGTAATCATGTCTCACATATATTCTTAAACAGGCTCTCAGGTAGCAAGGGTACCTCCAGGAGGTTACACCTACCCCATCTGCACCACTTGTAGTCATAGACATCTCGGTACATGCCGTAAGTTAGCCGGCGTCTATTTCAAGTGTGGACTACCAGGACACATGTTGAAAGACTGCAAGAAGGGAGACACTGCTGGTACTTCTAGTGCTGCTCTTCCTAAGCCACCAGCTTCGGGACGTGTCTACACTACCACACGATCCAAGCTAATAAGTCCTCAGGTACTATCACTGGCATCCTCTTTATGAACGATCATGCTGCATGTGTTTTGTTCGATACTGGTGCTACTCATTCATTTATATCATCTACGTATTCCACTAGTATTAATAAAATCCCTACGCCATTAGAGAATATCTTATGTATATCTACGCCTACGCGAGACTCTGTGCGAATTACCCAAGTGTACAGAGATCTTCCACTAAAATTCGATGACAAGATTCGCCCAATAGACGCACTTCCTTTGGATATGTGCGAGTTTGATCTCATCTTAGGCACGGATTGGTTATCCAAGCATCATGCTACTATTGATTGTCATCCTATCGGGTTATCTTCAGTGATGTTCAAGCACCAGAGTACGTTCACAATGCTTTTATGCAAGGAAAATCCGTACAAATCATCTCTACGTTAGAGGCTTGTGCATTACTGTCTCATGGTTGTGATGGTTTCTTAGCTTCAATTCAGGATATCAATGTCGAAGTTCCATCGATCCAAGATCAACCAGTTGTTTTAGAATTTCCTGATGTATTCCCTGAAGAACTTCCAGGTATACCACCTACTCGAGAAGTAGAGTTTAACATCGAGCTCATACCAGGAGCTCAACCAATCTCTAAGGCTCCTTATCGCATAGATCCCATAGAACTCAAGGAGTTAAAAGATCAGCTGCATGAATTACTAGAGCGAGGTTTCATCCGACCGAGTGTATCACCATGGGGTGCACCGATACTCTTTGTCAAGAAGAAGGATGACGGTATGCGTCTATGCATTGAATATCATGAGCTGTATAAGATCACGATTATGAACCGTTATCCATTACCATAAACCGATGATCTGTTTGACCAACTTTAGGGTGCCAAACATTTCTCCAAGATTAAGATCATCAGTTGTGAGTTAAAGAGCAGGATATTCTCAAGACTGCTTTTTTGCCCCAGATATGGCCATTATGAGTTCGTTGTCATGTCTTTCGGACTCACTAATGCTCCTGCGGTTTTCATGGACCTTATGAACCGCGTCTTCCACGAGTACTTAGACAAGTTTGTTATCGTCTTCATCGATGACATCCTTATCTTCTCTAAATCTAAGGAAGAACATGAAGAACATCTACGTATTGTGCTGCAGATTCTTCGTCAGAAACAGTTGTATGCCAAATTTTCTAAGTGTGAATTTTGGCTAAACAAGGTGGCATTCTTAGGCCACATTTTCTCTACAGAAGGGATTACTATGGATCATGCGAAGGTTGAATCTATTACTAAATGGCCAAGACCGATATCTGCAACTGAGGTTCTTGTTCCTAGGATTAGCTGGTTATTATCGCAGATTCGTGGAGAACTTTTCAAGACTAGCCTTATCTTTGACCAAGTTGATGTGGAAATGAGAGAAATTCGTTTGGACTGATGTGTGGGAGAAGATCTTTGAAGAACTCAAGAAGCGGTTAGTATCTGCACCTATTCTTACTCTCCCATCTGGTACAGGTGGATTTCCAATCTACAACGATGCTTCTGGTAAAGGATTAGGTTGTGTACTCATGCAACATGGGAAAGTGATTGCATACGCATCACAACAGCTAAAGCCTTATGAAGAAAATTATCCTACACATGACTTGGAGCTAGCAGCAGTAGTCTTTGCACTTAAAATCTGGAGACACTACCTTTATGGTGAATCATGTGATATCTCACCGATCACAAGAGTCTCAAGTATATTTTCACCCAGAGGAAACTGAACATGAGGCAGAGAAGATGGTTGGAACTACTCAAGGATTATGACATCAATCTTTAGTACCATCCTCGCAAGGCGAATGTAGTGGCAGATGCTCTTAACAAGAACTCGGGCATTATAAACGACATGGAAGTACAAGAAGAAATCATATGTGATTTTCAGGGACTAGACATTAAATTCCTAGTGCGTGACAACATGGGTACTGGGCTAATCTGAGAGTTGAGCCAGACTTAATTTCTCGGGTCAAGGCAGCTCAGAAGGACGATGGTGAGATATGGGCTATCATACAGAATCTTGATCGATAGACAGAATTTCGTTTAGACGAAGAAGGTATTTTATGGCAAGGAACTAAGCTATGTGTTCCGGATGATCTTACTCTCCGAGAAGCTCTATTGATAGAATCTCACAACTCTCGATTCTCTATTCATCCAGGATCCACCTAATTGTATCATGACATCAAACAACATTTCTGGTGGAGTGGCATGAAGCAGGATGTTGCTACTTTCATATCCAAGTGTCTAACTTGCCAACAAGTTAAGATCGAGCATCAGCGGGCTAGTGGTTTACTGCAACCGTTAGAAATTCCCGCGTGGAAGAGGGACAAAATCTCCATGGATTTTGTCACCGAACTTCCACTAACTCAGAGCAGACATGATGCTATATGGGTCATAGTTGATCGTTTAACCAAGTCAACTCATTTTCTTCCAATTCGCAAGGACTTCTCAGTCAGCAAATTGGCAGATATATTCCTTAAGAATATCATACGACTACATGGAACTCCTTCAGACACCATATCAGATCGCGATCCGTGTTTCACGTCAAAATTCTGGAAGGGTATACAGAAAGCTTGGGACACTAAACCTAAGCTTAGCACTGCCTTTTATCCTCAAACCGATGGTCAATCGGAGTGTACGATTCAGACCTTAGAAGACATGTTGCAGGCTTGTGCACTGGAATGGTCAGGAAGTTGGGACGACTACATATGTTTGGTAGAGTTTGCCTAGAACAATAGTTGGCATGCAAGTGTTAAATGTGCACCATTTGGATGCTTTATGGCAGAAAGTGTCGTGCTCCAGTCTGTTGGGATCAAGTTAGAGAACGAATACTTGAAGGACAAAAAATGATAGAGGTGACCAATGAAAAGGTTGCCATCACCAAGGTGAAGCTACAGGAAGCTCGTGCTCGACAGAAGAGCTATGCTGATAAACATCGTAAAGATATATTGTTTAATATCGGCGATCATGTTTTCCTTAAAGTATCACCAGCATGTGGTGTTAAGCGTTTTGGACTCAATGGAAAGCTCAGTCCTCGTTTAATTGGACCGTTTGAGATCCTTGAATGTGTCGGTGAAGTATCATATCGTCTAGCTTTAGTTCCCCAACTATCTCATGTGCATGATGTATTCCATGTATCCTTACTCAGAGGTTACAACTACCATGCATTGCATAAAGTTACGTATCCATTCGAGCAGATTCGAGAGGATCTATCATATATTAAGGAACCCGAGAAAGTTCTTGATCGCCAAGAACGAGTCATGAGGAGAAAGACGATTCCATTTGTTAAAATCCTCTGGAGGGATCATACCGAGCGGGAAGCCACTTGGGAAACAGAGGAGTCTATCCGGACTTCTTACCCTCATTTTCAGTTTTGACTCGGGTATGTCATTTCAGCTTACATGTCTTTCCAGCTTTTATGTCATTTCAGCGTCTAGCATCTTGTCACCTTATAATATCTCTAATTCGAGGACGAATTATTCTTTTAGAGGGGAAGAGTTGTAAAACCCGCTCTAAAAATCCTAAGATCATTAAATGCACGAAGTTACCGTTAAATTTAAACTTTTATAATAATTAATATACGTCATGTATCACGAACATTTAATATGAATATTATATATATTAATTAATTATCATAAGTAATATGCAGGTAAACACGAATATTAGTATAGGATAAGTATGTACGTACGATATTAAGAAAATGTTCAAGTAACGAAAGCAAGATAATTAAATACGTATGTACACGATAAATAATTAAACAAGAAAAGCAAACACCAAAAGTATAGGGGGGTGTTTGGTCCGTCGGTTTTAGAGAGAAAGGCGGGGAAACCGGGCCTTGGCCCATACCCATTTACCAATTGTAGTTTAATAAAAACATAGAGGATTTTACTAAACACTTTTTACAGAAAAACAAAACCCTAGCCTTCCCTTTTTGTCTCTCTAGCCGCGGCACCCTTGGAACACAAGGACGAATCCATTGTTGGTTTTTGGTTGATTGTGTATACGGTATTGTGTTCGTTCCTAAACCTTTTCCACGCATATAGTATCCTTGATTCTCTAATCTTTTTATTTATTTTTCTATGTTATTGATCTTTAAAAACAAGTATGGAAAACATGTTTAATAAAAAGATTAAATAAGGGATCGAGTAATTACATGGTTGTGGTTTGGGTACACGCGAACCGACACCATGATTCGGTCTCGGTGGCGTTCAGTGACTAACCGACACACCACAATGGTCGGCGGTGGTGGTTTGTTTACAACCGAGACACCACACCCCCAACAAGGGAGCTGTGGCTTTGGTTCGACAGGCGACCGAGACCCCAAGGGGGTGCTCGGCGTGGTTCTCGGACGGCGAAGACCCCAACAGCCGCTGGGGTGGTATTGATTCGGTCACAGCCGCGAAGTCGAGAGCTTCGGCTCTCGGTGTAGGGTTGTGGTTCGGACGGGACATGACCTCAGGGGTCACGGCTTTCGAGTCGTGGTGCTCGGGTGTCGGGATTTTGGTTCGGGTATTAATATTTTTATGAACATGTAATTAAACGAACATGTATAATAAGTTTATGTTATGATTTAATTAATCTAGTTATTAATTAATTTTTGTTTAATTAAATAAAAACTTAGGTTATAATAATTAATTATTTAATTATTTATGGACATGAATTTAATTAATTAAACTTAGGTTAAATTAATTAATATCTTTTATGGTAAAGTTCAATAACATGTATTATGCAATATTATTAATTAATAATAAACTTATAATAACATGACATGATATTATTAATTAATAATAAGATAAGTATTTATTAAATATTAAACTTTATATTATAATAATACATGATATAAAATAAACATATAATTAATTATGGAAACATATTAATTATGACATTGTATTATTTATGGCAACATGATAAATATTGTAATATGATATTTATGGAAATGTACTAAATATGGTAACATGTTATTTATGGTAATACGTTAAATATGGTAACATACTATTTATAGAAACATGCTAAATATGAAAACTTTCTATTTTTGGAAACTTACTAATTATGGAAACTTTCTATTTTTAGAAACTTACTATTTAAGGAAACTTGCTATTTTTGGAAAGTTACTATATATGGAAACCGACTATTTTTGGAAATATACTATATATAGAAACCTGCTATTTTTAGAAAGTTACTCATTATGTTATAACAAGTATAATAACGCTTAAAACATGAAACACATAAATCTAAAACACATGAAACTATAAGAAACACATGATTAAAACATGAAATATTAAGACAAGACAAGAACAAGTATTATAAGTATGAACACGTCAAGTAAACCAAATAACAAGTATGTATAAGTAAGATCGACTCTTATTCATGTCCCTTCATTATATAGCTATTGTGAAGTCGGAGTGATCGTCTACGTTTGTTATTCGTCTTCATTTACTAGACATAAGGTACGGATGTTCCGTCCTTCAGTAAGGACATCTTTCTTACTATATTAGGATTCCCCGTTTGCAGCCAACTGTTCTCCCCAGTAAGGACATCTTTCTTTCTTCCTATATTTGAACTTTGTTTTATAGATGGCTGCTACCCAATACAAGGAAGCTACATTAAGGTCAATTCTCATTGATGAGAAATTAACTGTATCGAATTTTAATAACTGATATCAAAACTTGAGAATTGTCTCAAATATGAAGATAAGATGAAATTCATTGAAGAACCTCTTGGAGCGGTCCCTGATCCTAATGTAGCTTAGGAGGCTCAAATTAATGAGTACTATGAAGAAGGTAGTAAAGAGAGACGTGTCGTGTCTTATGCTGGGTGCGATGACACCGGAATTACAGATTCATTTGAGAACTTCTCTGCATATGACATGAAAAAGGAGCTTAAGACTTGTTGAGAATTATATTTTGAGTTGATAATGACAAAATAAATAGTTAGTATAGTACCAGTATTAATGTTTCTAATGTTGGTATACTACTAGTATTATTGTTCTTAATGCTGGTATACCACCCGTATTAATATCCTTAATGCTAGTATATTACCAATATTAATATACTTAATGCTAGTATACTACGAGTATTAATATTATTAACAATGGTATACCAACAATAATATTGTTAGTATTGGTAGAAGACAATGACTTACCAGTATTAATATTGTTAGTGTTGGTAGAAGAGAGGGACTAGATTGTACGAGATGGAATTCTACAAGCTGGTGGAAGAACTCGGTAGAATATATGTTTAAATGTTTAAGAGATATTCTTAAACATGTTTAATTAGTTAAAAGATTCTTATGTTTATCCTTGTTTAGTTTGCTTTCTTTGTAAGTTATGTCTCGAGTATATAAAGAGACATCATCCCTATAGGTTTGATGTGCACATAATATGGTTCTACTAAATGTAGACCTTGGGATTGTATGGGATTCTAGACGTAGGGTAGTTCACGTCTAGGATTGGTAGTTTAGCCTCAAGGATCTTATGATTCCTATTATAAATTGTTGTAATCGTCCTACCATCTGATCAAGGTAGGATTGGGGCTTATTGATCAATGTTTGAATAAGAAGTAAAACGTTGGAGAAAACATCTTGTGTTAATATATCAATTTTTCAATTCGGCTATGTATTATTATTATGCATATGAACATATGATAACCTAGATAAAGGATTAACCATCATAGAGTCTAAAGTTCCTTGACAATCATGTATGTATCACGAATAAACAAGACTCTTTTTCAGGAACAAGCCAAGATTGAAATGTTTGACACTGCGAAGGCATTTCAGGTTGTAAACGCGAAGAAGGACAATCCGTTAGTACACATTTTCTGAAAATGAAAGGTTACTTGGACACTCTAGAACGCCTAGGCTATCCCATGCTACAAGAACTTGCTGTGAGTTTTATCTTGAACTCTCTCAACAAGGATTATGCATCACTTGTGAAAACTTACAATTTGCATAGCATGGGGAAGACATTGTAGAGATACATGATATGTAAAAATCACATGAGAAAGGGATTCCAAAGAAGGTTGAGACTCATGCTGTAATGGCTATTAGAGCTGGACGGATCCTGAATGAAAAGGGTAATAAACAACAAGTAAAGGTAAGAATGTTGGAAAGGGTAAGGCAACGTACGCCCAAAAGTATAAAACTCCTCCACCGCCCAAGAAAGATAATCCGACAAAGGACTCCGAGTGTCACCACTCCAAAGAGGTAGGACACTGGAACTGCCCAAAGTATCTCGCTGACGTGAAGAAACGCAAGAGTGCTTGCGGAGCTAGTACTTCAAGTATTTTCTTTATAGAACATTATGCTATATCTAAAAGTAAGACGATGATATATGATACGGGTTATGGAACTCATATTTGTAATACATCGCAGGGACTTAGAGATAGCAGAAAATTGAAGCAAGGAGCTTTGAGCTTGTACGTGGGAAATGTGACATGTGCAAACATCGAAGCGATTGGTCAATATGATTTGGCACTTCCTAATGGACTAGTTATTACTTTGAATAATTGTCATTTTGCGCCTTCTATTACTAGAGGTGTTGTTTCAGTTTCTAGGTTGATGGAAGATGGTTTTAATAATGTTATTTTGAATAATGTAATTTCCGTTTACAAAGACAACATACGTTATTTTAATGAAATATCACGTGATGAAATTTTTGAAATTGACGTGTAAGGTCTTAATCTTAATAGTTCTATATATAATGTTAGCAAGAAAAGAGCCAAACATGTGATGTTGGACTCGACCTATCTATGGCACCGTCGCCTTAGTCATGCAAACAAGAAACGCATCGAGAAGCTTCAACGTGATGGAATTTTGAATCCCACCTACGTTGATTTTTCAATGACAAATGCAAGTCTTATGTGTATGGGAAGATGGCGCGTAAACCTTTCACATATTTAGTAAAAAGAGCTAAAGATCTTTTAGGACTCATTCATACGGATGTGTGCGAACCCTTTAGAACTGTGTCTAGAGAGGGAGCTAGCTACTTCATTACATTCACCAATGATTTTCTCGTTGCTAATCTCTCTCACTACGGTTCTGATGTCGTCAGTGAGGTACCAATCACATATAATAATATTGATGATAAGCAACATCAAGTTGGGCATGAAAATGACAACCTCGAACAGCATTCGGGAACTAGTAACTCAAATGATGTGGTACCCAATCCTACACATTTGAGTGAACCTCAACCAAATGCTACGACGGGTATGGAATCTTATGCTCAACATGATTTGGTCATGGTGCCTAAACATATTATTGATCAAATGCATATGGCCCTCAGACAATCCGTAGATACCATTTCCACCCTAACTGTTGAGCTTGTGTTGCATAAAGAAAAGGTCAAAGCTTTTGAAATGGTCCTCAAGCAGAGAAAATAACATGTTCTGAATTTGACCAATTTCGTTTTGAAAAGATTGAACACTTGAAAGAAATAGAATCATTAAAAGCTAATCTTTCCAATGAATTTAAAGAAAAAGAGTCGATTGTCAATGATTTTCAGAAACTTAAAATGGATTTCGAAACTCTCGAGTCTAAAAAGTTTTAATCGGAAATTAATGCTACCAAATTTCTTAAATTCAAAGAACAACAGCTTTTAAAACAATACGCTTCCACAGAAAAGGTTCATCTTTTAACTAAATCATTTAAAGAACTCGAACTTAAGCGTCTTCAAGATTTACCACTGTAGAATATTGATAAACTATGAATCTATGAAGTGGGTTGAAGATTTCTAGAGAGAAACTAGTGAGAGAAAGTGAGAGAGAACTATGTGTTTTTATTCAAATGATAAAAGTAGAATGATCAACAACAACCCCTTTCCATGGTGGAAAGGGGTATTTATATCCAAGGCCACTATTGGGCTTGGGCCGACCCATGACAAGCCCATGGGTCGGTTTCTTACTTAACTAAATAAGTATTCATTAACTACGAGCTATTACAACATTAAATAATATTGTGGAGTGACCGATACTTCTAATATACGTTAAAATGTATTTCTAACAATCTCCCCCTAAGGGAGGTCACTCCACGTTACAAAGTTCTAAACCTAGCATACTATACTAAGTCTTCGTTCTTCAGCTCGTAGTCTTTTCTTCTTTCTTTTTGTTGTGAATATGTTGATTTGATCTTTTAGGCTTTGGCTTGAGAGCATTGTTCTTTTGACCAATCACGTGTGATCTTTGCCTTCTTGTGAATCTTGCCTCCTCGTGACTCCATGTTCCACACACCTATGTCTTTTTGTTGAATTCTCGAAAGCTTCAGAGTTTGGTACATCGGAAGACTTCATTTTGCACTTTCTTGAATTTTGCTGAACTTTGATGCAGAAAAACATAAGCATGTGGGAACGACTTCAACAGGTACACTGCAACGCCACCGTCTTCAACTGGTACACAACAACGCCACTGTCTTTAACAGGTACACAGCAACGCCACCGTCTTTAACAGGTATACAGCAACGACACGAATAAAATGGCTTTGATATTTTATTCTAATTCGGTAGCATTTTACCTCCGGTCGGTGAAGACCGTTGGACGATATTAGATATCGTACCTGTGACGGATAGTTTCAATTAAGTAACTTCCTGACAGGATTTCGCGGGTAAACCCGTTCTCTTTATTCGACCGTCCAAAGCTGACTGCGAACATAAAGAGTGAATCATTTGGATTAAAAAATCCTTATGATTGAAGCCGTCAATTCATGAAACCTGGAACAAGTAAATTTCAATTAAGATATTCACCATTGTTGCTTTCCAGTTGTCACAAACTTGATTCAAATTGAATCTTGCTTGTTACCTACCAAGTGCTGTTTGATGTTAACACTAGAAGGATTTCCACTCGTCACTGTGAACACTAAAGAGTGTCACTTAGAGTGTTCTGGCAAGATCATATGATAATGCGTAGAGGCCTGGAACGAGTTTAAGTTCAATTAAGAATTAAACTACTGTTTCTTTCCAGTTTTTCACAAGATTGGTTCTTAAAGAACCGCACGTGTAACCTACCATTAACTTGTTTGATGTTGGCTCAAGCAGGATTTCCATCTTCATTGTAATACTTGCGTATTACTCGGATGTTCTTGCAATAATACAAGAATACTGCGTAGGACTCATAAAAATCTCTTACTTTTCACAGTGTGTGAGAAAGCAAGGAATAAATGGAAAGTGTCCTAATGAGACTTTTGATGATCTCGTGGCTCTAGACTCGATAGTGCGTTTTGATTTAGTGAGCGATGGCTGGAGAGGAGTGCCACCTTTTCAATATCAGTCTATTCGGAGTGAATAAACCAATAGATAACGTGTTGATCTCCGTGTGATTAAAACATATACCTTTTGAGAGATATTTGAGTTAGCTGGGAAGGGTTGTGCATTGCATCACTGGGTCCATGATGTCTTTCTTCAATATCGAGAATCATTAACAAAAATGATCTCAATAGCATATGTATTGACCCGGTTTCTGCCTAAAGTTCTAAGGAGGGCTTCTTTCTTTACACCCTTTATCTTTACATTTCTTTTTCATTCTTCAACCCCTTCAGTACTTACCAATACATCATCACTAGCACCTTGTTGTGATTGTTCCAGTGCTAGCATCAGTAATTAGTCGGTACTCAGCTACGTTCACAATCTTTCTCCATCTTTCCTAGGACTTCTAATTATATCTAGGGAATTGTCCTTGGGAAGATTCCATCGGCTCTGATGAATCATTGGACTAAAACCTATTCCTACCACCCTTTTGTCACCACATCCGTCGTGAATTAAGCGTGTTTTGGGAAAGTATAGCCACCATGAAAAATCATTGAAAATCACTTAAGGTACTTGTGATATTGAAATCAAAAGTTTTGTACCTTAGGTGTTTTGTTCATCAAAAACGCTCCCCCTTAACACGTGCTTTACACATATTAAGTTGGATAATCGTTAAGTCTTTTTCATCTTTTAGCCAAGTATCATTTAAGTCTCCTTAATCCCATTTTCTCCCCTTATCCAAAATGTTAACCATTAATATTTGGGATATTGAATGGATTATCCGGTCTTTGGGTAAAAATGAAATCGATGTTTGGCCATAGAACATGTTAATGCTCCCCCTTAAATTAATAAGGGATAGTTGTAGTGCTTTAGTATGATATATTTTGGAAGATTTAGAATCTCGTGAGAAATTCTTGAAAAATTATCATACCTTAACACTACATCAAGCCGTAGAAGCACAATATTCACAAATTTACATATTCACAATTAAAAACCAATATAGAGTAGACCTGAAATGTACGAACCATTAGATGGATTGTTGCAGTAACTTGTGGTGTAATCCATATGGTCTTCCACCAACGAATCTTTCTAAGCCCCTCATCAATCTACGTTCACGGAGCTTTTGATCAATCTTCTTGATCACATACTTCGCCATTTGCCGATAACCCTGATACCAATCCTCAGTCATCTCTGGTAAAGACCCACCCGAATTAATATGCTCCAACTTTCCTCTGACGTATATGAGAGTCCCATCACTGTACTTATAAAGCTCACCCACCCTCATAAACTTCATTATCCCTCGACTGTTCAAGTAGAAAATCCCGTAACTTCTTGAGGGTTCTCGCTTCGGCAATTGCGGCTGCTCTAGAATCTTGGAGTGCTTGTACTGTTGGATTAGTCATCGTATCTGCTTAAGATAAGACATAAAAGGTTGATGCACAAAAATATATAGATATGTATCATTATGACTTCTAAGCATAACACATTTCAACAAGTAATTATAATAGGCAAACAACTATCAATCCAACAACTCTTCATCCGGAAGTCCTTCATTCGGAACTCTTCATCCTGAAGTCCTTCATTCGGAACTCTTCATCCGGAAGTCCTTCATTCGGAACTCTTCATCCGGAAGACCTTCATTCGGAACTCTTCATCCGGAAGACCTTCATTCGGAACTCTTCATTCGGAAGTTCGTTCGGAACTCTTCATTCGGAAGTTCGTTCGGAACTCCTTCATTCGGAAGTTCATCCGGAACTTCTTCATTCGGAAGTTCATCCGGAACTTCTTCATTCAGAAGTTCATCCGAAACTTCTTCATTCGAAAGTTCATCCGGAACTTCTTCATTCGGAAGTTCATCCGGAACTTCTTCATTCGGAAGTTCATCCGGAACTTCTTCATTCGGAAGTTCATCCGGAACTTCTTCATTCGGAAGTTCATCCGGAACTTCTTCATTCGGAAAGTTCATCCGGAACTTCTTCATTCGGAAGTTCATTCGGAACTTCTTCATTCGAAAGTTCATTCGGAACTTCTTCATTCGAAAGTTCACTCGGAACTTCTTCATTCGGATGTTCATCCGGAACTTCTTCATTCGGAAGTTCAAAAAACCTTGTTCATCCGGAAGTTCTAAACGCACCCTATTAATGATTATTCTAGGCGCGATTGTGAGTTTTAAGGCATTCTAAGGCAACTAAACACATTCTAATGCTAATCTACATAAAACCTAACTAAAACCCCTAATTAATTAACCCTAAATTAAGGCAGAAACCCTAATCTTGATTAACTTAATTCAAACGAATTAATTAAGTGAATTTAAATGAATTAGGCGAATTAGAAATCAAAAGATTGATGTTTGTACATTTTAGATCGAATGAAACGGATTGTATGATTAAAGACGAGAGTTTTGGTGAGAGCTTGAGTGTGTGAAAATGGCGGCAAGAAGGAAATGAAGAAGAAAATGAACGGGGGGGGGGGGGGGGTGGGGTTTGGTTTGACTTAGGTCAAAAATGTTTACAAGTTTCACCTTTAGTCCTTTTTAACCCTACACTTTTCTTTCCTTTTCCCTTTTTATTCCTTATATTTTCATTTTTCTTTTCTCGCCTCCCTAACCATTGTTAAATTTCGCCAACTTAACCTTTACACAACTTAAGCATCGCAACCTATTAGCAAATCTCCAAGATCTTAAAGCAATTCCTATCACATTGAACGAGCACAAGTCGTATTCTAAAGCAAGACCACTCATTAGCCAATTAATTTTCCACAAACACTTTTGAAAATCGTTTTGATGACGAAGATGATTTAATATTTTCTCCCCCTTAAACGATGACCCGTTTTCTATTTAAAGAGCTGTAGTCATTGTTTAAAGAGTCAAATATTGATGAAAGCATTTCCAATTAGTATCTTGAAAAAGATTGATTCGTGGTGGCAATAAGATTTCTCTTATATTGACAAATTAATGCACTGAGACGTACACTAACTCGTGTTAGACCAAGTTGTAAAGTAAACTTGATCCCTTTGCATGATTTGGCTTGTAAATCATGCCCGAGAAAATTAATTCCCGTTGTGAGCCAACATTTTCCAAGGAAATACGTGACTTTAATATGAAAACCGGGTTGCAGTCTGAAATAACTACAAGCCATTATGGGCATGTTTTAAAAATGTACAACTTTTATACGGACTCTATTTATGGCGCCGTGTCAGTATTGATCGACATTTCTAAAGCCGTAAATATTACCGTACTAAAAGACATGCCCGATTTAAAAAACAAAAAATATTTTTGGTTTTTCTTGATTTTATAATTTTTATGGTTTTTCTAGGTTTTATATTTTTTATGGTTTTTCTTGGTTTTATATTTTTGTATTTTTCTTTTTGTGGTTTATATATATACGATAATATACATGATCACGAACAAAGGATACGCCTGAATAGTTTACCACCACTATTCAGCTGATTCTTCTACCAATTCTTTGAGAGTCGCTGGAGTGAATGATTTCATGCCAAGCTTGTCGATAAAAAACTCGATTCGTCCTCGATCTAAGGCTTTGGTGAACATATCTGCCAGCTGATACTCAGTGGTGACAAAATACAGCTCGATCACTCCGTTCTCCACCTGCTCTTTAATGAAATGGTAGCGAATGTCTATGTGCTTGGCCCGGGAGTGTTGAACGTAGTTGCAGCAAAGGGCAATGGCGCTCTTGTTGTCACAATACATCGAGATTTTGTTGAATCCCAAACCGTAGTCAGTTAGTTGTGATCTCATCCAAAGGACTTGAGCACAACAACCGGACATGGCGATGTATTCAGCCTCCGTGCTAGAAATTACAGCGCTTTTCTACCTTTTTGAAGACCAACTAATCAATCTGTCTCCAAGGAGTTGCACAGACCCAGAAGTGCTACGCCTCGTGTCTTGACACCCAGCATGATCGGCATCTGCGTATGATATTAAAGCAATGGAGGAATCTTTAGGATACCATAGACCACGATGAAGTGTTCCTTTGAGATACCGAAAGATCCTTTTAACAACATGTAGGTGCTTTTCGGTAGGCCGAGCCTGATACCGGGCACACATGCATACGGCAAATTGCAAATCAGGCCTGCTAGGAGTCAGATAGAGAAGGGTGCCGATCATCCCACGGTAAAGTTTTGGATCGACAATAATCCCATTCCTATCTTCATCTAACTTGGATTTCTCCACCATTGGAGTGTCCACAAGGTCACAATTTTCAAAGTTATACTTTTTTAAAGATTCTAGAGCATATTTGGATTGATTAATAAAGATGCCTATGGGATTCTGAGAAATTTGTAATCCTAAGAAAAATGAAAATTTTCCCATCATTGACATCTGAAAACGTGTGGACATTATCTTCTCAAAGCGTTTTGACAATTCTATGTTAGAGGCAGCAAATATTATATCATCAACATAAATTTGTACCAGTATCATGTCGTTGTCCTCCTTGAGAGTGAATAGAGTGGGGTCCACTTTGCCTTTGGAGAAGCCTTCCGAGATGAGATATGTTGAAAGGAGATCATACCACGCGCGTGGAGCTTGTTTCAACCCATATAGAGCCTTCTTAAGCTTGTACACATGATTAGGAAACTCCGTGCTAACGAATCCATCCGGCTGACTAACATAGACTTCTTCCCTTAGTTCACCATTCAAAAATGCCGTCTTCACATCCATTTGATAGACGATCATGTTCATATGAGCAGCATACGCAAGGAATAGTCTAATAGCCTCCAATCTTGCAACAGGAGCAAAAGATTCTTCAAAGTCGATACCCAAGGCTTGTTTGTATCCTCTAGCAACCAATCTAGCCTTATTCTTCAAGACTGCACCCATCTCATCGAGTTTAACCTTATAAACCCATAACAAAGTAAGGATGTTAACCTTGTCAGGGAGAGGAACTAATTCCCATACTTCAAGTCTTTGGAATTCATTTAGTTCCTCCTGCATGGCTTCAATCCAAGATGATAGAGTCATAGCCTGTTGCCAATGTTTAGGTTCAACTTCAGAGAGAAATGCATCAAAGTAGCAATAGAGTGCACTCTCTTGTAATTGATGGCGTGTAGAGACTGGTCGATCGAGACTACTAATGACATTCCTAATTGGGTGATCTTTTGTCCATTTGGTGCTATGTTTTTCAATCCGTGGTGGTCTGGAGTGAACAATAGAAGGAGCTTCTTCTGAGGTAGACGCGGCTGAAGGGTTTTCAGGTATCGGTACACCAAAGAAAGGAAGCTCTTGTAGGTGAGCATATTCCAAATCGTGATCAATAGAGTCCTCTTCAACATCATTAGGCACAAGTAAGGGTGACGATTCAGGTGTAGTTTGAGAATCACTTGGTAAAGGTGCATCCGGTTCAATGTTAATTGAAGATGCATTAGATAAAGCTTCATTAGCTTGAGCAACAACTTCAGGGATTGGAGCTATCACTACAGGTGCTGGAACTTCATCATTTGGGGGATCAAAGAATTCATCAAACAACGGTTGAAACAGTTTATCCCACTCGGGCCTTGTAGGTGGTAAAAATGATGTAGAAGTAGGATTATTGGGAACTAATCCGGAACTAATAGCACCGGTTCCCATCTCATGAAGCGCGGGTTCAGAGCTGCGTTGCTCAGAAGCCATCGCTGTCAGCTCATCAAAATCTGCGTCCATAGTTTCTACTATCTTACCAAGACGACGGTTGTAAATTCGGTATGCTTTCTTGGAGGGTGATAACCAATGAAAATACCTATATCGGCTTTCGGTTGAAGTTTGCCCAAGTTCTCACTATTAATGTTTGGATAACAAAGAGCACCAAACACATGAAAGAATGAAACATCGGGTTTACGATCATGTAGAAGCTCGTAAGGTGTTTTTCTATGGCGTTTCCGAATGATAGAGCGGTTTTGGGTGAAACATGCAGTAGATACAGCTTCTGCCCACAAGAACAATGGAGCGTTCGCATAAATCAGCATAGTCCTAGCAGCTTCCATAAGCGTACGATTCCGTCTTTCAACGACACCGTTTTGTTGTGGAGTACGTGCAGCGGATGTTTCATGTGAGATACCAACTTCTTCATAATAATCACGAAGAGTCTGGTTGACGAACTCTGTTCCATTATCTGTACGAATACGGCGGACAGTAGTATTTAAACGTACCTGAATGAATTTCAGAAAAGTGATGATAGCCTTCGGTGCTTCATCCTTTGTACGTAGAAATCTAACCCATGTAAACCTGGAGAAATCATCCACAATAACAAGAATGAATTTCTTACCGCTCACACTTTCAGTTCTCATTGGCCCACAAAGATCCATATGCAAAAGATGAAGTTTTTCTTGATTAGTGTCTTCAGCTTTGGGCTTGTATGATTTCTTGGTACTTTTCCCCCTTGAACACGCGTAACATAAATGATCCTTGTGAAATTTGAGCTTTGGAAGACCACGAACTAATTCGTTTTTAGCCAGATGATTAATAGCATCAAAGTTTAGATGAGATAATCTGCGACGCCATAACCATGACTTGGTCTTAGATGCTTTAGAGAGAAGACATACTGGAGAGGCGGCCATCATGTCTTGTAAGGACAAAGTATAAAGATTTGCACCACGAGACCCCTTCAACAAATCGTTTCCTTCCAAGTTGCGGATGAAACAAGTATGTTGTCGAAAAGCAACCTCTAGGTTGGAATCACAAAACTGTCCTACTGAAAATAAATTATGACCAAGACCTTCTACATAGTATACCCTTGAAATCGTAACGTTTCCAATCTGATATTCACCATACCCCATTATCTTTGCAATATGATCATTACCGAATTTAACCGTTCCAAGAAACTTGCTGACGAAATTTCGGAGCATCGAGCGATCTCCGGTCATATGCTTTGAACAACCGGAGTCCAAATACCAGAGGATGATTTGGACCACCTGAAAATATCACCAGACAAGGACAATGTATATGTTTCGGAATCTGAATGTTCCTTGTTATTAGCAGGTACAGATTTAATAATCTTAGATTTGCTAACTTTAGGTTTCTTAGATTTCCTAGCCTTCTTCCTAGTTGGTGGTGTAGATTCTAGTTGGCTTAAATCCTGAGGTATTTCTTCACTGATAGGCACTATAGTGGGGGCTGACCTAATTAAAGGGCGCGGTTTCCATACTGTAGTGCTAGTGTTCCTAACTAAAGGACGCTGAGACCTAACCTCAATGGATGCATTCCTAGTTAAAGGGCACATTGTTCCATCTAATGTAAAGGTCCTACCAGTGGGACGCCATTGCCATCCAACTTAGGTACGAGTTCGCCCAGTTGGCTTCCATTCAATATTATTCCTAATGGCATTCATTTCATTCACATGATCAATAAGACACAAATCATGACGTTGGGAAAACATGCACTCATTACAATTCCAACAATTCAAATTAGAATTCACAAATGGTTTAGGCTTCTGCACAGGCGCAGAGCTTTTAGTCTTAGCAACATGATTCTTTTTATTTAAATCTGACATAACATTCCTATGGTGAGCTTCTACTTTCTTCTTGTTGGTACTACTAGTGGAGGGCTTGATCTTATCTTTCTTGAGTGGCGATCCTTTAGCCTTAGTAGACTCTTTTACTCCTGTAGAAGGCAAAGTGGGAACATTAGCAACAGATTTTAAAGGTGCCTTACTTGATGGTGCCAATGACGGTTTTGCTCCTGGGGTCTTATTGAATGGAGTTACAGCAATGGGTCGATTAGTGAGTAGTGCAGAACCTGGTTTACCTATGTATTGCAAATATGCTAAGCAATATTGAACTCACTTAATATATTCATGGGCTGAATAAAAGTAACTGCTTGAGGGATCTAGCGCATATAAATCATCTAAAATATCCCTAACAAGATCTACATGCTTAATTGCATTCCTCATATAATCATCGTAGGTAACCGGGTTTCTCTTATGGAGCGGGTTCTTATAAAGCACTACTGACTTGGTTGTTGGAGCACTAGAGGACGGTGCAGAGTTGGTAGCTAAGTTATTAACAGCTTCTTGTCGGGTGAGAAGAAGTGTCTCCTTTAACTCGGCCAAAACCATGTTTTTGTCAATGTGCTGGATATTTAAGTCAGAGATTTCCTCACATTTTTGGTTCAATTGTTCAACATAAGATTGTTGCTGTGCCGCATTAAAAGCGAAGCGTTCTTCTAGTGAACCATAAAGTTTGGACATTCCCTGTCTTGTACGATCCATCTCCCCTAGAATAGACGAAAGTCTAATTTCTAAGTCCTGGTTTTTAGACTCTGCAGCCTCTAGTTCCAGTTTTAGTGTTTCATTTGATGACACATCTCTCTTTAATATCATAATCTCTTCCTCTAATGCCTTAACTATTGCAATCATCTTGTCACTCGTCTCAACACTGTTTTCACAACCATTTGTTATCAAAAGATCCTCATTTTGAGTTTGTTGTTTTAATTCTAAAGATATACAATGTTGTTCAAGTTGATTAAAGCGTTTTGAAAGTAAATTGTAAGAATCTTGAAGCTTTAAAAATTCAGCGTTAGATTCCTGACAAGAAGATTATCTACCTCATTTACAGTATCAGCAACATTTACAGAGAGATCACACACATCATCACATATACTCACAGCATCATATTTAATCATAGCGGATGTAAGCTCATTCGAATAATTAACATTCACAGTAGTAAGCACATCACACGAAATAACTTGGGACAAGAATCGGTCATATTCGGATAAAATCTTTTCCTTTTCAATTAATTGTAGTTCGTAAGCGGTGTCCATTTCATAAAACACTTTTTGAACTTCTGCAATTTCAAACTCAAGATTTTCCAAAAGAGATGCAAAACTTCCTTTTAGACTTTCGACAAACGGATTGATCTCATTCTTAAACACCTCGTTCATATGTTCGAAAGCCCATTCTCCGGCGTTTAGTCCATTTGAAGTCGTACATTCCAAAATGACCTTGTCAAAACTAGCAAATTATTGATTAATCTCTTGCAAGTTTAACCATACAGTGCTAACAGGTGGAAGATCCTTTGGAATTTCCTTAGGTCCTTCCATTTTGACAAGTGTAGGAAGTGTACTAGGGTTTTCTTCATTTAACATGTAGGTTGGTGCTGTGATGAGATCTTTATCCATATGGAAGCGAATTCTAAAATCTGTTTTTGCAAGCTCCTGATTCATTTTAAAATAATCACACTCGGGATATTTTGCAAAGTTATATGACCGATTCTCATCAACTAGATCCTTATTTGTGCGATCATCGAAAATAACAATCGGGTCTAAGACCAATCCTAATTGGGTTGCATTATAAAGTCTTGGACTATGGCTAAAAGCTTGTTTTGCATACCGTGGGTTAGGGGGAAGGCCTTTTTGACGTGATAAGTTAAATTCTCTAAACGAAGCATCAAATAAGTGCACTAGTTGAGAGGCAGCGTATTGTCTTAAAAGAAAATAATCTAGACTTCTAATCTTATTAGCCGCATTAATTTCCATTTCATTCTTCTTAGACTCGAGTAATTCAAAATCCGTTTGAAGTTTTTGAAAATTAGTGACCACTAACTCTTTTTCTTTAAGTTCGTTAGAAAGATCTGCTCTTAAGGTTTCAATTTCTTGCAAATGACCCATTTGTTTGTTTCAAAAATGATCATATTCGGGATTTGTTAGAACACTAGACGAAGGAACTAATTCTAAAGTTTGAACTTTCTCGTTGCACAAAGCAAGCTCATCAGACAAATTCTTATTCTTAGCTAGGGTTTCTAAGAGTGCAGCATTCATTTGGCTAAGTAATGTAGCAGGAACCATGACCAAATCTTGTTGAGCAGGAGTATGCGTATGCGAAATGGCTCCCGGTTGTGATTCACTCAAAGTCTGGGGACTCACATTGATATTAGTATCATTGATTGTCTCCTCATTTGAAAGACTCACCACCGAAAACTCATTTGAATCAGCACTCTCTTGCACAACTTGATGTGGTTGAATACTAGTATCAATGGTATTATCAGTAGTATTATTAAGTACCTCAGATATTTTTTCTGGCCCTAAGCTAGAGATAGTTGCCATAAGAGCTGCCTGTGCAGATTGAAGTTCATCACAGTCTGAATCATAAGCATCAAGATCATCTGCTTGGTATGCTGCATTCTGTGTAGTGACAACTTCTTGTTCAGCAATCCCTGGATCAGCAAGAAATGCAAGCTCCTCTTCATCAAGTTCCCTTCCTTGTGCCTGAGCGTTTACCAGATAAATCTTCTCTGTAAACCATTGACCATCCCTTCTCCTCTTGGGTTTTTTGCAATCCCTGGACATGTGACCCTCTTCCTTACAGTTGTAGCATGTAATCATTCTCAACTTGCCTGTGGAATTAGCCCGTGGAGGAGTGTTGACCATTGGAGCAGGATTGATCGTGCATGCATTAGTGGTTGATGTAGTAGGTCTCCCCTGATAAGGTTGAATAGGTTGAACCATTACCCTGCCATTCTCAATAGTAGCTTGTTGGCGAGAATTGGATGAATTCCTCAACTGATTGTTAGTAGGAGCTGGTCCTCTAAATCCTCGTTTGCTTAAAGTCCTTTTGAGATAAGCAGACATAGTGGCTAACACTTCAACTGGGTCAGTTCCTTGTTTGAATTCAGGAATGGGGACTTCATCATTATCACAATACAGTGCTTGGTCTTGTTGAGCTGCATAAGCACTAGAAGGAATACTCATGTGGTCAGAGTAGCTTGATGGATATGCTGCATTCTCTTGATAAGAAGAATATGAAGACTGAGCATAAGGTGCAATGCTTGCTGGGTGAGGTTGTGAAGCATATTGTTATGAAGGTGCATTAAACCGATATTGTTGCTGATGTGAGGTGGGTGGTTGCGGTAGAATCGAATATCGGGGGAAGCTTGGAGTCAGGTACGGTGATGGGTGATAAGCTTGGTGTCCCATGATATAAGGAGTGTTGTTGTAGGACAAGCTTGGTTGATTCGCCATCAAAGCTAAAGAATCAGGGTACATACCTCGAGGTGAACGGTGCATGATCACGTGTTTCTCATGCTGCTGAAGAAAAGCATAGAGTTGATCCAAATTGCACTTATGCAAATCCCTGGTTAACTTAACATCGGTAATATACTCACCCCATTCAGCTTGAGGTAAAGTATTCAAAAACTTGGTGTTAACCTGGAATGGAGCAATCACGAGATTGTATACATTCAGATCATTCATGAGAGTAGTGAATCTGAAGTAATAGTCGTGAAGCGTTTCCCCTGGGCTGTACGTGAATCTATCAAACAGATCATACAACTGACATTCCCTTTCCTGTTTGGTAAGAGACGTACCTTGTAGCAACACCTTTAGACGTTCCCATAAATCATTTGCCATCGTATATTGACTGACCATTCGATAGATGTCATGTGGAAGAGCTTGGAGAATGGTTTGAAGAGCCTTTTCTTCTGCATCGGCAACGAGTTGTTGAGCTGGAGTAAGTTCTTCAAATTCTCGTGGTCGAGTCACATTGTTAACCACGATGGTACCATAATCAAGTGGACCATTCAGAATTGACTTGACCATAAGCCTCCCATATGTCGGTTTACCCTTAATGTATGACATCATACGGCCTTGCCATGCTTCAAAGACTTCTTTAATGAGCATTGGAGGGCGATTATCCGTTCCCGTAATGACGGAAATGTCCGTAAGTGATGTCATCTGAGGCATTAATGAATTCGGATTCATTTTGTTCACTTCAAAGAGACAAGGATTATCGGTTGATCGAGCAGTGAAGTAAAGTTTGTGAGTTGTGTTGAGTTTATGTTGTAAGAAACCAAGATTAAATCCTCTAAAAAATCGTTGAAAAAACAAGTAAAATATCCCTTGATCCGGAACTTTTGTTGATTCGGAAGTGTTGATTCGAAAGATTTTGGCTCGGAACTCCTTGATCCGGAACTTTTGGTTCGGAAGATTTGATCCGGAACTTTCCTTGATCCGGAACTTTTGATTCGGAAGAACTGATCCGGAACTTTTCTTGATCCGGAACTTTTGGTTCAGAAGTACTGATTCGGAACTGTCCTTGATCCGGAACTTTTGGTTCGGAACTTTTTGATTCGGAACTTTCTCTTGATCCGGAACTTTCCTTGATCCGGAACTTTCCTTGATCCGGAACTTTTGGTTCGGAACATTTTGATCCGGAACTTTTGTTGATCCGGAACTTTTTGATCCGGAACTTTTTGGTTCGGAACTTTACTGGGAAAACAGAAACTTGATTCGTGTACCAGTCGATCAAATAAATGATGAAACTAACCCAGACTTTTACCAAATAACCCAAAAAGTTTTGTGATTTCTACAAAAATAATTAAAAACTAATACTTATCTACTAATCCCAATCACAAAATCACCAAAACCTCCAAGAATCAAGATGGATCTTCTTAAAGAACACTAATACAATCAAAAACTAAATAACAACACAAATCATTACCTTAAATCACCCCATAGCTCTTGATACCAAATGTAGAATATTGATAAACTATGAATCTATGAAGTGGGTTGAAGATTTCTAGAGAGAGAAACTAGTGAGAGAAAGTGAGAGAGAACTATGTGTTTTTATTCAAATGATAAAAGTAGAATGATCAACAACCAACCCCTTTCCATGGTGGAAAGGGGTATTTATATCCAAGGCCACTATTGGGCTTGGGCCGACCCACGACAAGCCCATGGGTCGGTTTCTTACTTAACTAAATAAGTATTCATTAACTACGAGTTATTACAATATTAAATAATATTGTGGAGTGACCGATACTTCTAATATACGTTAAAACGTATTTCTAACAACCACCTAATCCCGGTTATGCAAAACAAGCTCAGGAACATATTCCCGGTCTTTATGATATGACCATAATTGGCAAATCAAAATAAGCACCTTTTGTTCGTAGTACTGAGGAGACACAGTCACTTACGGATGAAACTCATTCTAAAATGCTTTCAAAATTCCATACAATTGATTATGATCAACATAACAAAGATCAATTTTCGAAAAAGACACGCATTCGCTTACAAAAGGAATTAGCAGAACTGACAGTTCTTGTGCCCCAAAGTTTGTCAAATGAAAACCTTCCTAGTACGTCTCCTACACTTGTCAAAACGGATTTAACAAAGTTAATTCCACCGGTAAGCAAGGTGTCCATTAACTTAAATGCGGTTCACCAACACTTAGCCGATTTTGATAAGGTCATTTTGGAACGTACGACGGCTTCGGCCATAACGGAAGGTGAATGGAATTTTGTGTCACAACCGAGATTTTCTAGGCTGTAAATAATAATAAATTATATTATTTATTAATAAAAAAAATAGTTTTCGAGAGATATCAAAGCATCCTGATTTGAAAACAGGAGTTATTTTACATATTGTAAAAGACTACGAAAAATCTGAGAACTGACGCGATACAAATGAAATTATATTTAATTATATTTAATTATCCAGAGATATTTAATAAAAAGAATTATTAAAATATCTGATACTTTTATTCTAGTGTTAATAACGTACGTTGAAAACGAGAAAATTTAAGTTGAATTTTATTTTTCTCTAAACGCAACTATTCGAGTTAACCGATAAATAATAACTATTTTAATTAAAAATGTAAACGATTACGAAAACTCGTCGAGTAAATACTCTACCTTATTGTAAAAATTATTTTTAAAATCAATGACACGAATTTCAAAAACCGAAGCATATTTTTTTGAAACCCGACGAATCCCGAACTGATAACTACAAAAGATACAAGTGCAACCACTTTTATAAATTTACAAAAGAGACCTTAAACTAATTAGACACTTACACTTTTATTTGTAAAAGTGTTGATAATATAAATAGTTAACAATTAGGGTTTTCCTTTCACTTATCAAACCCTAACCCTATTTCTCTACACACACTCTTTTTCCTCTTTAATGGCAGCCGTCACCCACAAATCCGGTCGCCAGAAAATATGTTCGGCCACCGCCGGTCACTAAAAACCCACGAATATACATATATCTACCTGATATATAGGGTTTACCCTTGATCTACACCATTCACCACTCATTTCCGACCACTTCAATCCATCTCCACCCGACGCCACCCGTTTCCAACCGTCATCGTTCGATCACTACACCACCAGCCACCAAATAAACACATATCGTATTCACCACCACAGCCGTGACCATCATGTTCGTCTACCACCACAGATCCATAAAACCACCTTACCACGATGATCCGTCACTATCACAATATATGCCACACCCTTGTCGTCTCGACCACCTTCGATCTATAATCAGCAACCACCACCGTGGTCGTTAGCCACACGCAATCACATACCCACCACCACCACAGATCCATCCGTCATCACCACCTCCAATAGATTCATCGTAGTTGTAAACCACCAGGCCCGTCTCATTCCACTTGAGTAATAGCCGCTACCGTCGGATCTACACCAGACGAATCCCACAGCAAGCGGCGTTTGTCCGCTGTTGGTATCCCCGACCTAGAAAGTGTTCTATTTGTTTCGTATATATTCATCCATTAGGAGCGTGTATATGTTTTATCCGAGTTCTAGTAGCCCTGCGGGTGTTCTTGTGTTCGGTTTTGGGCAGAAAAAGCGATGGAGCTTTTGGTTTAGCAGGAAAACCAGCAGGTGGCGATTTGTTCGGGTTAAAAACACCACGAGGGTGCTTGTTATGGAGTCTACCGACCCAAAAGGGCGCGTTCTGTCTGTCACAGCCAAATTGGCAGCTCTGAGGTGTTTTGTCGCTGATTATATTAGGTTACATGGGCATTCGGATCTGCAGAAAGCCCTTAAGAGGCTGTTTGGGATTAACAGCAGGGTTAAGGGAACGTTTGGGGTTAGCAACTGGTCTTTAGGGAGCGTTTGGGATTAGCAGTGAACAATATGGGACGTTTGGGAGTGCAGCGAGGGTATAAGGAGCTGGTTGGACGCGAGACGACAAAGGTTTAGAGTGTCGGGCGTGGTTTTAGCGCATGGTTCGTTGTGGTTTAATTTGGCTAATAAACTATCTAACTTTATTAATTATAAAAACGGATTTAATTATGATATGAAAATGGTTAAATAAAAACGTTGAGTATTATTGATATTATGAGAACTATTAAAATGATTATACGTTTAAATAAGTATTTAATAGCTCACATCGGGCATTTGTCGTTAAATTATAACACATAGGTTGTGTTTGGTATTTACTTAATTATGGTGACTAAATAGTCTAGTTGGATATATGTTAAAACGCGAATAGTGTAACGTAGATTGTTTTGGACAAATGGAAAATATTAAGAATTGGTAAATATAGAAAACCTATATAAACAAATAGGTCATGTCAGAAATTTTCTATAAAGTTTAATACTTTATATTTCTTTCACAACAAACAACTATTGTATTTGTAAACGAATAAATTTATTATATTTGTAAACCGATAAATTTATTATATTTGTAAACCGATAAAATAAAAAAAACTATTATATTTGTAAACCGATAAAAGTTATACTTTTACTCGAAAGTGACAATTATTAATTAAGTGGTGATGTTCTTTAAATGTGTCGAATTATATTATCACGATATTTATACTGTAACTACAAAATAAATATATACCTTTGGTTTTGTAAAAATTGTTATTACTATTATATAATTCAACATAAGAATTATATAATTGTCGGGTTATGCGTAATGTGTACGGAATACATTACATACTTGGTGTGTGCCTAATTTATTTATTTTATTTAACCAACCACCGAACTATTATAACTTAGAACTTAAATATTTTATCAACGAGTCACGTTGATGTACGTATCTATCGAGGACTCAAATACACATTTTTAAGTTACTGGATTTAGCCGATTAGTTAAACCACAACACCATGACCGAGTCGTATCGATTTCTGTTTGCGCGGAACGTATTATTAGTATCACTATTGTCCGCGCTACTACGTCGAGGTGAGTTCATACCCCACCTTTTCTTGCTTTAAATTAAGTTACAAATGTTTTATAATTGCTCTTTGGGGGAGGTACAGGCTTGGTCAGAAACTACTTATAAACTTGTTTGGTTGTCAATAACGGTTTATAAACTATTAGATTATCATAAGCAAATTTTAAGCTTACTTGGTTGCTCATAAATTATCTTTAAACTGGTTTAATTGTTACGTGCTGAGTGGTCAACTCCTCTAATTGTTATAATTGTGAATGCTGATACTAAAATTTCTATTGTGAGTTTGATAACCCAAAACTTTAACTGCTTTTCACTGGTTCTCGGGTAGAGACAATGTTAGCCTCAAAATATTGAGCCAAACAAGAATGCTCGGTCATATGTTTATTATGTATTGTATTTTAGAACGTTGTATTAGGTAGTATATTAGTCGTGTTATTACGGGCTTAACTTTAAGCTAAGGTTCATTAATAAGTAACCAAAGCCCAAAAGGAAAGCCCGGCCCATGATCATATAGCCCATTAAGCTACATGTAAGCAAGGCTATATAAACCTCTCCTTGCATGTAAGGAGAGGTTGGTTGGTCATTTCATTTTCTCTAATCTAATATTCCACAAGTTTCACCAACCATTTTCTCTCTACTTTCTTTCACTACTTTCTCTCTCTAGAATTCTTCTCATTTCTTCCTTTCTTTCTTCTTTAATTCGTATAGAACATCACATATATTAGGGACAACAGACAATGCTTGCAAGAATGAACACAAGTGCATATACTCTCGTTTATGTATTGGTCTAAGTCCCGCTTTAACCCAATTAATTTGGCCCATTATCATGAACCGTTAATTTCGGACTGGATGACCGGTCGAAAGCGCGAATGTTATGGATAGATCTATCGGGGTTGACGCCCCTGTCCGGCTTGGTCCAATAGAGGACAAGCGGGCACAGTTTCATTTGAGTCTGAGGACGGATGTCGTAGGTTAGGCATCTGTAGGGGCTGCATTATGTGATTATACTACCGGTGTTGTTAACGCTTCAGTGTCATGAGCTTAGACAATAATAAACGCATTTTTTGGTGGCTTTGTATTTGTTATATTGCCACCATGTTTAGGAAAATCTTGTGCTTCATCAAACACTTCATTTACTATCAAAAATTCTTATTTGTTAACTGAAATATCTTTTATTATCAAGTAACTCAACTATTAACGATTACATCTATTATTATTAGTAAACTCTGCTTATTATTAATAAACTCTCTTTTTAAATGGGAACTTTGTCTTTGTTATTAACCTTTGTTATCATCAATGAACTCTGTTTTATCATAAACTTTGTTATTATTAATAAACTCTGTTTTTCATCAAGAAACGCATTTTACCAAAGAAACCATGATTTTTAAACACTTGTATTTTTACTGCAAGGTGCAGTGGTCGACATAAAATCTATTTTTTTCATAAACACCTTTAAATAAAACTTATGAACTCACCAACTTTATGTTGACATTTTTAAGCATGTATTTCAGGTACTTGACTATTTGTACTATTTGGAGTCTGCTATGTGGTTTTGGCATGTAGAGGTCGTTCTCGGATCAAGCTCTCGATTACTCATGAAGTCACAACCTCTCAAAGCCAGTCTTCCGCTGCGGTGAATTTGGGGGTGTGACAGATTGGTATCAGAGACCTTGGTTATAGAGAACTAGGTTTCATTAGTAACTATAGGCTATAACCGACTCTCAGTTTTATTTAGTAGTAACATGGATCATATCATACTTATTCCGTTGCTATATGGATATTTGCAATACACGTTTGCTATTACTTTGTTGCGCGTCATGTTGTTACTTGTTTACATGAGTTTGATTGCTTGATTAGTGCACTCAAACTTATAATATACTTTTATATATGAACGCTAGAACATTCATTGGGCATTGTAGGTTACAATGGTCCCGCGGATCTTTTCATAATCAAATTAGAGATATTATGTGAATTTTGGTGGATGATTAGTAGTGAGGAATCCCCAGGTTCGAGCTAATTCATCAAAAGAGTTGAGATGTGTAACAATACTGAAATGGTTCTCAGTGGGCCTCATGTTTGATTGAGTGCGATATGGAAATAAGTATCGGGCATTACACAACTTATGATTTTTGATGAATTACCTCGAGGGTGGGTAAGACTCGTAGTCTTACGTGTTAATGTAGAATGCGATGTTTTTTTCTGAGTCGATCTGAGTCATTGAAAGCTTGAGATGTGTAATAATTGATAACAAAACCCGGGGCCATTCTTTGTGAGTGAGTCTCGAGGTTGGGTTATGATAAGTTATTACTCAGCTTGGTGTTTCATGAGTCTACCTCGAGGATAAGAAAGATTTGCTTGATTGGATAATTGCTTATTTATAACCGAGTCCTATATAAGTATCCTGCTTGTAACTTTGAGTTCCTTTGCTTGATATACGTCTACGATCGCATTATCGCCTATCGACATTCATATTCTTCCATCCCGTACTTTTGAAACGTTTACTTATGGAAGATAACTTAATATCAACTCATGTTATTGCTGTTAGTGATTTTGGATAATATCGTTTAGAGATTTTAACGATTTTGAATTGGATATTTTGCCGGTAACACTTGAGTAGGAGGATTTATGAAGTCTTTATTGAAATGGATTGGGACGCCTTTGCATTTGAATAAATAAATCATAAATCACCGAACCATAAATTTATAATAACATATTTGCATAGATTAGGACGCTTCTGTATGCAAATATGAGATTATAAATGAGTGGGCTTAAGGATATCCGACGTAACCTATATATTTATGGTATTGACTTAGTACTCCAGTTTTGGGAGGGTATTTCTTTTGACTCATGATACATCTGTGCGAGTTAATCATTCTTTTACCTTGTTATCGTTATCATTACGACGTTTGGCGAGTGCTTCTTTAAGCTTCATTTAATTCACGAATCATTACGCGAATTTTTTGAAAATACACTGATCGACGTAAACCTAACGGGCTGGTGGTGGTGAAACCTTATAGACTTTTAGGAACTAACGATTTTTTTCTAAACTCTTCGTTTCGAATTTTATCGTTCTATGAACGACGAATGATTTGTCAGATCGACATGTAGAACCACTTAGGGTTTAATTCACTTCTACCTATTGCTTACCTAATTAACTATTGGTGGATAAAACGACTTTAAAAGTTCGGACAGAACTATATGTGAGTAGATCTAAGCACATTCGATATAACAACGGAGTAGAACTTCAAAATATTTTCTCTACACTTTTTAACTGGGTAACAACGATTGAGTTCGAGGACGAACTCAAAATAACACGGACTGAATGTCACAACCGAGAATTTTCCAGGCTTTAAATAATAATAAATTATATTATTTATTAATAAAAAAAATAGTTTTCGAGAGATATCAAAGCATCCTGATTTGAAAACAGGAGTTATTTTACATATTGTAAAAGACTACGAAAAATCTGAGAACTGACGCGATACAAATGAAATTATATTTAATTATATTTAATTATATTTAATTATCCAGAGATATTTAATAAAAATACTTATTAAAATATCTGATACTTTTATTCTAGTGTTAATAACGTATGTTGAAAATGAGAACATTTAAGTTGAATTTTATTTTTCTCTAAACGCAACTATTCGAGTTAACCGATAAATAATAACTATTTTAATTAAAAATGTAAACGATTACGAAAAATCGTCGAGTAAATACTCTACCTTATTGTAAAAATCATTTTAAAAATCAATGACACGAATTTCAAAAACCGAAGCATATTTTTTTGAAACCCGACGAATCTCGAACTGATAACTACAAAAGATACAAGTGCAACCACTTTTATAAATTTACAAAAGAGACCTTAAACTAATTAGACACTTACACTTTTATTTGTAAAAGTGTTAATAATATAAATAGTTAACAATTAGGGTTTTCCTTTCACTTATCAAACCCTAACCCTATTTCTCTACACACACTCTTCTTCCTCTTTGATGTCAGCCGTCACCCACAAATCCGGTCGCCGGAAAATATGTTCGGCCACCGCCGGTCACTAAAAACCCACGAATATACATATATCTACCTGATATATAGGGTTTACCCTTGATCTACACCATTCACCACTCATTTTCGACCACTTCAATCCATCTCCACCCGACGTCACCCGTTTCCAACCGTCATCGTTCGATCACTACACCACCAGCCACCAAATAAACACATATCGTGTTCACCACCACAGCCGTGACCATCATGTTCGTCTACCACCACAGATCCATAAAACCACCTTACCACGATGATCCGTCACTATCACAATATATGCCACACCCTCGTCGTCTCGACCACCTTCGATCTATAATCAGCAACCACCACCGTGGTCGTTAGCCACACGCAATCACATACCCACCACCACAGATCCATCCGTCATCACCACCTTCAATAGATTCATCGTAGTTGTAAACCACCAGGCCCGTCTCATTCCACTTGAGTAATAGCCGCTACCGTCGGATCTACACCAGACGAATCCCACAACAGGCGGCGTTTGTCCGCTGTTGGTATCCCCGACCTAGAAAGTGTTCCATTTGTTTCGTATATATTCATCCATTAGGAGCGTGTATATGTTTGATCCGAGTTCTAGTAGCCCCGCGGGTGTTCGTGTGTTCGGTTTTGGGCAGAAAAAGCGATGGAGCGTTTGGTTTAGCAGGAAAATCAGCAGGTGGCGATTTGTTCGGGTTAAAAACACCACGAGGGTGCTTGTTATGGAGTCTACCGACCCAAAAGGGCGCGTTCTGTTTGTCACAGCCAAATTGGCAGCTCTGAGGTGTTTTGTCGCTGATTATATTAGGTTACATGGGCGTTTGGATCTGCAGAAAGCCCTTAAGAGGCTGTTTGGGATTAACAGCAGGGTTAAGGGAACGTTTAGGGTTAGCAGTTGGTCTTTAGGGAGCGTTTGGGATTAGCAGTAAACAATATGGGACGTTTGGGAGTGCAGCGAGGGTATAAGGGGCTGGTTGGACGCGAGACGACAAAGGTTTAGAGTGTCGGGCGTGGTTTTAGCGCATGATTCGTTGTGGTTTAATTTGGCTAATAAACTATCTAACTTTATTAATTATAAAAACGGATTTAATTATGATATGAAAATGGTTAAATAAAAACGTTGAGTATTATTGATATTATGAGAACTATTAAAATGATTATACGTTTAAATAAGTGTTTAATAGCTCACATCGGGCATTTGTCGTTAAATTATAACACATAGGTTGTGTTTGGTATTTACTTAATTATGGTGACTAAATAGTCTAGTTGGATATATGTTAAAACGCGAATAGTGTAGCGTAGATTGTTTTGGACAAATGGAAAATATTAAGAATTGCTAAATATAGAAAACCTATATAAAAAAATAGGTCATGTCAGAAATTTTCTATAAAGTTTAATACTTTATATTTCTTTCACAACAAACAACTATTGTATTTGTAAACGGATAAATTTATTATATTTGTAAACCGATAAATTTATTATATTTGTAAACTGATAAAATAAAAAAAAAACTATTATATTTGTAAACCGATAAAAGTTATACTTTTACTCGAAAGTGACAATTATTAATTAAGTGGTGATTTTCTTTAAATGTGTCGAATTATATTATCACGATATTTATACTGTAACTACAAAATAAATATATACCTCTGGTTTTGTAAAAATTGTTATCACTATTATATAATTCAACATAAGAATTATATAATTGTCGGGTTATGTGTAATGTGTACGGAATACATTACATACTTGGTGTGTGCCTAATTTATTTATTTTATTTAACCAACCACCGAACTATTATAACTTGGAACTTAGATATTTTATCAACGAGTCACGTTGATGTACGTATCTATCGAGGACTCAAATACACATTTTTAAGTTACTGGATTTAGCCGATTAGTTAAACCACAACACCATGACCGAGTCGTATCGATTTCTATTTGCGCGGACCGTATTATTAGTATCACTATTGTCCGCGCTACTACGTCGAGGTGAGTTCATAGCCCACCTTTTCTTGCTTTAAATTGAATTACAAATGTTTTATAATTGCTCTTTGGGGGAGGTACATGCTTGGTCAGAAACTACTTATAAACTTGTTTGGTTGTTAATAACGGTTTATAAACTACTAGATTGTCATAAGCAAATTTTAAGCTTACTTGGTTGCTCATAAATTATCTTTAAACAGGTTTAATTGTTACGTGCTGAGTGGTCTAATTGTTATAATTGTGAATGCTGATACTAAAATTTCTATTGTGAGTTTGATAACCCAAAACTTTAACTGCTTTTCACTGGTTCTCGGGTAGAGACAATGCTTTCAAGAATGAACACAAGTGCATATACTCTCGTTTATGTATTGGTCTAAGTCCCCCTTTAACCCAATTACTTTGGCCCATTATCATGAACCGTTAATTTCGGACTGGATGACCGGTCGAAAGCGCGAATGTTATGGATAGATCTATCGGGGTTGACGCCCCTGTCCGGCTTGGTCCAACAGAGGACAAGCGGGCACAGTTTCATTTGAGTCTGAGGACGGATGTCGTGGGTTAGGCATCTGTTGGGGCTGCATTATGTGATTATACTACCGGTGTTGTTAACGCTTCGGTGTCATGAGCTTAGACAATAATAAACACATTTTTTGGTGGCTTTGTATTTGTTATATTGCCACCATGTTTAGGAAAATCTTATGCTTCATCAAACACTTCATTTACTATCAAAAATTCTTATTTGTTAACTGGAATATATTTTATTATCAAGTAACTCAACTATTAACGATTACATCTATTATTATTAGTAAACTCTGCTTATTATTAATAAACTCTCTTTTTAAATGGGAACTTTGTCTTTGTTATTAACCTTTGTTATCATCAATGAACTCTGTCTTATCATAAACTTTGTTATTATTAATAAACTCTGTTTTTCATCAAGAAACGCATTTTACCAAAGAAACCATGATTTTTAAACATTTATATTTTTACTGCAAGGTGTAGTGGTCGACATAAAATCTATTTTTTTCATAAACACCTTTAAACAAAACTTATGAACTCACCAACTTTATGTTGACATTTTTAAGCATGTATTTCAGGTACTTGACTATTTGTACTATTTGGAGTCTGCTATGTGGTTTTGGCATGTAGAGGTCGTTCTCGGATCAAGCTCTCGATTACTCATGAAGTCACAACCTCCCAAAGCCAGTCTTCCGCTGCGGTGAATTTGGGGGTGTGACATTTTGAGCACACTAGAGCTGCGTTCCGAGATGAAATTGTTCTGTTTGTAAAGAATGTTAAAGCTTGTCTTAGTAATCTTGATCAAGATTTGATTTTGGAAATAGAAGAAGTTAGACGTGTTTTCAATGAAATTGATGATGCTTATGAAAACAGTTTACTTGAAATAGAACAGGTTTCACGCCAAAATGATCAGCTTCTGAAGCAAGTGATGTCTTATGATATAGTTTCTGTCTGTGTGAATAAAAGTGTTGATAATGATTCTATTGTGCATAATGTTGAATCTATGGATAATGTGGTAGATAGTAATTGTCACGAATCTGACGCTGAATTTTTAAAGCTTCAAGATTCATATTCTTCGCTTTCAAAACATTTTGATGAGATTCAAACACATTGTATATCGCTTGAATGCAAGCAACAATTTATTCAAGAAATCTTTGAAACGTCATTCGAAGGTGTTAATATCGATGATGCAAACTTTAAAAAGAATTTTCGATTGACTTTACAATCAAAACAGCGTCAGCCAAGTGACAAAGTTGCTAAATCTTTGCCGATAGACATAGAGAAATCTAAGGAGCTTAAATGTGTGAACGTACTTGAGGCCGCTGAGAATTTTAAACTTGATCTAGATAATCAAGTTTCCAAGATTTTGTCCAAAGTTGATAACTTAAAACAGAAAAATACACGACTTTTCGAATCAGTAAAGCCCGCATGTGCTAATACCACTGCACAGAATCAATCATTGATAGAACAATTGAAGCGAAAGTTGGTGGAAATATCTGATTTGAGGGAACAAATTTGTGATAAGAATCTAGTCTTGGCTGAGTTAAAGGAAACACTTCGTACTCTAAAAGGTAAGAATGTTGTGGATAACGCAGCCACTGTCTCAGCATCGTCCTCTAGTGCAATCAAAAGGAACCTAATAGCCGTCACACCACTTAACAAGGGCCCTAGGACTAAACCATCTCAAACTTTGGTCACTAAAGATAAGGCGGAATCAAAACCAGCTTCTAATATTCCCGTGTTACCTTCTACAGGAGTAAGCACCACTACTAAGGCTCAAAGATCTAAGCTTAAGAGAAAGAAGAAGAATGATAGGATCTTGCCCCCATCTAGTAGTCAAGTGAAGAAGAAAGTAGAAGCCCATCCTAGGAATGTTATTTCTGTTTTGAATAAAAAGAATCATGTAGCTAAACCTAAAGGCTCTGTGGTTGTGCAGCGTTCTAAGCCTATTGTGAATTCTAATTTAAAATGTTGGAATTGCAATAAATGTATGTTTTCTAGTCGTCATGATTCTTGCCTTATTGACCATGTGAATGAGATGCATGCCCGGAAAAATGGATTAGAATGGAAACCGACTGGGAAAGTGTTAACCCAAGTTGGTTGGATGTGGCGCCCCACTGGTAGAACTTTCACTATATTAGGAAATATGTGCCCTTTGACTAGGATCACTCCGACTACAGCGAAGAAAGCGTGCCTTTTAACTAGGAGTACCAAGGCTACCAAAACACAAGCGTGTCCTTTAACTAGGAACACCGACACTACCGTAGGAACCAAGTGCCCTTTAAATAGGTCTACTCCCACTGGAGTGCCCGCGAATAATCTAAAACCTAAGAAAGTTGGAACAGTAAAACCTGTTAGTGCTAAGACTCACATTAGAAAACGCAGGATATCTAAGGGTCACAAAAATGTTAGCAATTCTGATAATATTTTATCTGTATCTGCTAACACTCCGGAACCAATAGTTTCCAATGCATTGTGTACTGTTGTTGTTGAAAACAGGTGGTCCAAATTGTTCTCTGGTATTTGGACTCTGGTTGCTCCAAGCATATGACCGGAGATCGCTCTCAGCTCAGAAATTTCGTCAGCAAGTTTCTTGGTACGGTTCGATTTGGAAATGATCATATTGCAAAGATAATGGGTTATGGTGAATATCATATTGGGAATGTTATAATTTCACGAGTGTATTATGTGGAAGGTCTCGGTCACAACTTATTTTCTGTGGGACAGTTTTGTGATGCAAACCTAGAAGTTGCTTTTCGAGAACATACCTGCTTCATTCGTAATTTGGAAGGGGTTGATTTATTGAAAGGTACTCGAGGAAATAATTTGTACACTTTGTCTCTACAAGACATGATGGCCGCTTCTCCCGTATGTCTTCTCTCCAAAGCATCGAAGACTAAGTCATGGTTATGGCATCGACGGTTATCTCATCTTAACTTTGACGCTATTAATCACTTGGCGAAAAACGAACTTGTTCGTGGTCTTCCAAAACTATCATTTCACAAGGATCATTTGTATTCCGCGTGTACAATGGGGAAAAGCACAAAGAAGTTATACAAACCCAAGACTGAAGACACAAACCAAGAGAAACTTTATCTTTTGCATATGGATCTTTGTGGGCCAATGCGTGTTGAAAGTCTTAGTGGCAAAAAGTACATCCTAGTCATTGTCCATGATTACTCTCGGTTTACATGGGTGAAATTTCTTAAAGCAAAAAATGAGGCACCTAAATTCATCATCGGATTTCTCAAGATGATTCAAGTGCGTCTCAACACTACTGTCCGACGCATATGTACAGATAATGGAACCGAATTTGTGAATCAAATTTTGCGTGATTATTATGAAGAAGTTGGCATTTATCATAAAACATTCGTTGCTCGCAATCCACAACAAAACGGTGTCGTTGAAAGGAGAAATCGCACAATTATGGAAGCTACTCGAACGATGTTAATTTACGCAAAGGCTCCATTGTTTTTATGGGCATAAGCAGTATCTACAGCAGTGTACACCCAAAACCGGTCACTAGTTCATAAACGCCATGGTAAAACACCTTATGAGCTTCTCCATGGAAAAGTACCAGATTTATCATATCTTCATGTATTTGGTTCTCTCTGCTATCTAAATAATGATGGTGACAATTTGGGAAAACTTCAACCTAAGGCTGATATTGGTATTTTCATTGATTACGCACCCGCAAAGAAGGCATACCGAATCTACAACCGTAACTCTCGCAACATCCTCGAAACTATGAATGTTGATTTTGATGAGCTGACAGCAATGGCTTCTGAGCAAAGCAGCTCTGAACCCGCACTTCATGAAATGGGACCCAGTAACATTAGTTCTGGTCTTGTCCCAAACAACCATACTTCATCATCATTTACACCACCTTCTAGGAATGAATGGGATACGTTGTTTCAACCGTTCTTTGATGAATTCTTTACTCCTCCAAGTATTGTTGCTCCAGAACCTGAGGTAATAGCTCCGGTAACCGAAGTTGTCGCTCCAGCAACCGAAGCACAATCAGATACGTCTGCACCTACAATTGGTCAAGATATACCTTCAACAAGTAATTCTCAATCAACACCTGTTTCAACTACCCATATCATGCCTATTGATGATGAAGAGGATGATGATGATCACGATTTGGAATTCGCTCAAATGCGTGAACTTCCATTCTTTGGTGTACCAATTCCCGACCCTAATCAAGCAGGGTCGTCCACCTCAGAGGAAGCTCCTTCTACAGTTTACTCCAATCCACGGATTCGTGAACATGACAGCAAGTGGACAAAGGATCATCCTATAGATTATATTATCGGTGACCCTAATCGTCTGGTATCCACACGAAGTCAGTTACAAGAAAGTGCAATGTTTTGTCACGTTGATGCTTTTCTCACTGAAGTTGAACCTAAGACATGGCAACAAGCTTTTACTCAATCATGTTGGATAGAAGATATGCAAGAAGAACTTAATGAATTTATACGTCTTGACGTATGGGAACTTGTCCCATGCCCGGATCAAGTGCAGTTACTCACTTTGAAATGGGTTTACAAGGTGAAACTCGACGAGTTAGGCAGAATATTGAAGAACAAAGCTCGTCTAGTAGCTTGTGGATACAAGCAATTATTGGGCATCGACTTTATGGAATCCTTTGCGCCTGTTGCCCGTTTGGAAGCTATTAGACTATTCCTCGCTTATGCAGCCCACATGAATATGATCGTCTATCATATGGATGTGAAGACGGCATTTCTTAATGGTGAAATCAAGGAAGAGGTCTATGTTCAACAGCCGGATGGTTTTGTGAATCCTAAATATCCTAATCATGTGTACAAGCTTAAGAAGGCTCTCTATGGGTTGAAGCAAGCTCATCGCGCATGGTATGATCTTTTGTCACAATTCCTCATTACGCAAGGCTTCGCTAAAGGCAAGGTTGATCCCACGTTGTTCATTCAGAAACGAGGTAAAGATATGATTATGGTACAAATATATGTTGATGATATTATATTTGCAGCCTCGACCCAAACCTTATCCGACGAGTTTGGGACACACATGTCTTCTAAGTTTAAGATGTCAATGATGGGCAAGGTATCATTCTTCTTAGGTCTTCGGATATCTTAGAGTCCCAGAGGCATCTTTATCAATCAATCCAAGTATGCCCTTGAATCGCTAAAGAAATATAAGATGGAATCTTGCGACCCTGTGGATACTCCAATGGTGGAAAAAACTAAGCTTGATGCAGATCCACATGGAGTTTCTGTTGATCCGACACTTTATCGTGGAATGATCGGTACTCTTCTGTATACCACAGCGAGTCGACCTGATCTTTAGTTTGCTATATGCATGTGTGCTCGGTATCAAACTAGGCCTACTAAGTTACACTTAGCCACTGTGAAACGGATCTTTCGATATCTTAAAGGAACCATTAATCCGGGACTTTGGTATGTTGGGAATAAATTAAGGCCAGATCACTTGAACGCTGACAAGAACAACTCAAGCGTTGACAAGAGCAAAGTGAGCGCTGACAGCATAAGCGTTGACAAGTTAAAGTCAAGCGTTGACAGATTGAAGACAAGCACTGATGGAAGATGTGAGCTACATGTTTATTATATTCTAGAATACTTCTAGTAAGGATAGAAACGACAATGTATTTTCTATGTTTATCTTTACCTAGAATAGTTGATACGTAGCTTATTGTACAAGGCTTCTTAGTCTATAAAAGAAGGCCTTTAGGTTAATGTTTAATATCAAGTTTTCATTAAGTTTTTCATTCGTAAACATCTTTCATTGTAAGCAAGTTCGACATTGATAATCAAAGTGAAAGTATTGTTTACATCTTGTGTTCTTGTTTAAGTATTAAATTCCGCATAATACTTAGATTCACAAAGCATACAACAAAGGTTTCTCTACGTGTTATACTTGATCTAATCTCGTATACACAAAGCTAATCGATCTAAGTTTGGGATCAACAAGTGGTATCAGAGCTTGTTGAGGAACTTTTGATCTTTGAAGAACACCAGAACGATATACGAACACCAAAACCCTAATTTTCTCAAAACCCTAAAAACATCATGTCTGAAGCAAACATCATGTCATCCTCTTCATCCTTACCAAACATCAAGATTCCAATGCTTGATGCAACCAACTTTGATTTATGGAGGTTCAACTTTGAACAATATCTGGGGATCTTTGACTACACACTCTGGGACATTATTGAATATGGAAATTCATTCAATAAAGCTCAAAAGATTCTGAATGCCATTACGACAAGAACAGCTGTTGAAGGATGTCCTGAAGAAGATAAGAAAGAAAACCTGGAGATGGTAGAGCTGTAAGTGCTGAAGATATTGCAAAGAAAAGGGCTGACATGAAAGCCCTAAATATTCTGAAAGTGTCTCTGGGACAAGAAAATCAGCACAAATATAGAAGCTATGAATCTGCTAAGGATCTTTGGGAAGCAATTGAAGTTGCATATGGTGGTAATGCAGAAACTAAAGAAGAAAAGAAAAAGCAACTTCTGCATGATTATGCTGTCTTCAAAGCTCAGCCCAATGAGAAACTGAGCAGTGTGAGAAACAGATTTCTTGACATCACAAGCAAATTGTCCTTCATGGGAACACAAGTTGGTGATATTGACATCAATGCTACTTTTCTGAAAAGTCTTGGTGAGACATGGAAGATTGAGGCAAGATCTATTCTTGCCAATAATACTCACAAGAGCTCTTCGTTTGATGACATCTACAACAAACTAAGATTGTTGGAAGATGAAACTCTTTCAAGCAAAGCTAGCACCAGCAACATGGCCTTCTTTTCTCATAGTGAAGGTCAATTCAATCAGCAGGACTCCATTATGCATCCAGTTACTGGATCACCATTTGTCAGCGCTGGAACAAGTCCTGTCAACGTCTCCTTTTCAGACGCTGACACATTCATGAATGACTCACCAAGAGTTAAACCCGTTGGTTTGGATTTGGATACTGTTTGTGCTTACATTGCTTCTTTACCCAATGGTTCAGTGATTACATATGAGGACCTTGAGCAGATAAGTGATGAACACTTGGAAGAGATGGACATCAAGTGGAACATGGCTCTTTCTAGTATAAGAGCAAATAGGTGGAATAGGAGGTTCAAGAAGAAGATGACCTTCAATGCTAAAGACACTGCTGGATTTGATAAATCCAAAGTTGAGTGCTACAACTGTCATCGCATGGGGCACTTCATGAGGGAATGCAGATCTCCTAGAAGATCTGATGCTGGTAAACCCTCAAGTCAGGTTGTTAAAGCTCAAAACTCCAAAGCCATGGTTGCAGTTCAAGGAATTGATGGTACTAGATGGGATTGGAGCTATCTAGCCAAGGATGCTGAAGAGGACAAAGCTTTGATTGCTGACATTGAAGAAGAAGAGCATGTTGAATATGCTCTCATGGCACACTCCTCCTCTTCATCTGATAATGAGGTATATGATGATGCTTTTTGTAGCAAAGGTTGTAGGTTAAACACTGACAGACTTAACAAAGAAGTGTTAAAACTAAAAGAGGATATGAGCACTGAAAGGTGTAAATTATCCAATTACCAACTAGCTCTTACTGAAACTGAGAAAACCGTTTCTGAATACAAGAAAATGGAATTTGATTTAAAAGATAAGATAAATATCTTAAAACATGAGCTAGAGGGTAGTATGGATGTTAGAAATATCATGTCAAAAGTCAATAAAGACCTATAGGCTAAGTTAGATGAGGCCATTAAGAATAAAGATAATGTTGACCTCAAGATTTAAAGATTTGATAGAGCCACCCAAGCCCTAGGAGACTGTGTAGCTAAACAAAGAGATCCTAAGGATATGACTGGGCTTGGGATGAATGAGAATTATTACTCTCTGGTTCCACCACCAGCTGGTGACTTCTATGGTGTTCTTAGAAAGGATTTATCTTGGACTGGTATTCCAGAATGCCAAGAAGAGGAATTTATTCCTCCACCAAGAGTTGTCACCCCAGTAGAAGAGTATCAACAAAAACTGACTGACCTAAATGAGTGGAAGAAAGCTAACCCTACTTTATTTGTAAAAGGAGGTTTGCTGTGTGAAAGTCCAAATGAGCCCACACCAATCACGAGCCATGAATCCCCACCCATTAAGGTTACTCACCCAATTACTGGTAAAGCTGTTGACCTAGGCTCCAACACTGTTAGAAGACCTACCATTAAATATGCAGAGATGTATAGAAATAATAGGTCACCCAAGAGCCAAGTTAACAATCATGGAACAGGTTTCTTTGCTTCTAGACCTAAGAATGTGTCTAGGAAAGCCTGTTATACTTGTGGTAGCTTTTCACATTTGGCATACAAATGTGTCAACGCTCCCAAAGTCAGCGCTGATAGGAACAATTTCAGCGCTGATAGGAAGAAAGTCAACGTTGTTAGGAAGTCAAACGTTGTCAGACCCAGACCTGGTGTGCAGCAAAGTCCACAAGTGATTAGACCAGCCCCATTCTTTACTAGAAGGTCTAACACTCATGGACAAAGACCTTTTCAAAAGACAAATACCTGGTCAAATAGGCAATGGGTTCCTGTAGCAAACCCTAGGTTCAACGCTGATAAGGGTAAATTCAACGTTGACAGGACAAAATCCAACGCTGACAGAACCGTGACCAGACCTAAGTATTTGCAGCCACAAGGTAAGGGGTCTAAAGCTTCTTCAAGCTTAACATGGAGACCCAAGAAAGATCAAAACCCTAATAATGATGGAATTTCAATGACTTGCAACAGGTTTAACTATATTTCAAAAGTCATTACAAAACCAATTGGGGTTAACTGGGTATTTCATCCTAAAAGGGATGAGAATGGGGTTGTTGTGAGAACTAAGTCTGTTCTTATTGAACAACCAGATGAATCCAAGTCTTCTGAGACTTGGGTTCCCAAAGAAAACTAAATTGTTTTCTTTATGTGCAGGGCATTCAAAAGCAGATCAATGACTATGGATATTGGGATAGTGGATGCTCAAGGCACATGACAGGAAAGGAAGACTATCTGACGAACTTCTCTCCTATTAAAGATGGTGATAAGGTATACTTTGAAGGGGGATATGGAACCATCACAGGAAAAGGAACCCTTATCACCAATAATCTACGTTTTGAGAATGTCTTCCTGGTAAAAGAACTGGACTATAATCTGTTTAGTGTATCACAAGTGTGTGATAACAAAAATAAGGTTCTTTTCACTGATACTGAGTGTTTGGTGTTAAGCAAGGATTTTAAGATCCCTGATGAGAAGTATATTGAGTATAGAACACCTAGGCATAAGGACATATACAATGTGAATTTAAATGGGATTAAAGTGAATGCTAATATGTCTTGTTTTTATGCTAAGGCCTCAGTAGATGAAAGTAATTTGTGGCACAGGAGACTAGGGCACATAAACTTTAAAAATATAAATAGACTTGTGAGGCTTGGTTTAGTTGATGGTTTGCCTGAGAAGGCCTTCCACAATGACCACTCTTGTGTTGCATGTCTTAAAGGCAAGCAGCACAAGGTCTCATTTAAGTCCAAGCAGGTGCATACTAGTTCCAGACCTCTTCATATGCTTCACATGGACCTCTTTGGTCCAACTAATATAGAAAGTTTGAATGGCAAGTCATATTGTTTTGTTGTCACTGATGACTTTTCTAGGTTTACTTGGACATTCTTTCTAGCTATGAAGAGTGACACAGCTGATGTTCTTATTGAATTTATCACTCAAATTGAGAAAAGGTCTGGCAATGAGGTTAAGATGCTTAGGAGTGATAATGGTGGAGAATTTAGGAACAAGAAGCTAAATGATTTTTGTGCCAGGAAGGGAATTACTAGACAGTTTAGTATTGCTAGAACCCCACAACAAAATAGGGTTGCTGAAAGGAAGAATAGAACCCTAATTGAAGCAGCTAGAACAATGTTGGCTGATGCTCACTTTCCCATAGCCTTTTGGGCTGAGGCTGTTAATACAGCATGTTATGTGCAAAATAGAGCATTGGTTAACAGAATTCAGAACAAGACACCTTATGAGTTACTTTGGGGAAGAAAACCTAATATTGGTTTTCTCAGACCTTTTGGATGTCATGTAGTAGTCTTAGACACTAGTGATGCCTTAGGGAAGTTTAGTGCAAAAGGTGATGAAGGTTACTTCATGGGGTATTCAGTGCAGAGCAAGGGTTATAGGGTTTATCTTAAGGAAGACAAACGTATTGTTGAAAGAGTACATGTTAGGTTCTTAGAGAATAAACCTAGTGATCCTGAAAGTGGTCCTAATTGGTTGTTTGATTTGGAACCCTTATCTAGAACTTTAAATTATATGCCTGTCACTAATCCAGACATTATGAAGGTAACTTCAAATGTTGTGGAGGAACAAGTTGTTCATGTTTCTGGTACACAAGTTGATGAAAGGGTTGGATCACAAGCAGAAAAAGCATCTCCTACATTTGAATATGTCACAATTCCCATTTGGACTGATGCTTTTGCTGCTGCTGCTGCTGTTGGACAAGATAATGGTGGTTTCCAAATACCACCAGATACAAACATGCATGGTTCTTCAGGCGCTGACAAAGGGAAATCAAGCGCTGACAAGACCAATTCAGACGTTGATGGCTCAGACGTTGACAACAACAGTTCAAGCGTTGTTAGCCCAAGCGCTGACAAACAAGGTTCAGACGTTGACAACACCTTTGCACATATTTTCTCTTTAAATTTTGAACAAGGTGGACCTTCCAATGTCCATGGAAAGATCCCAGTTGATCAAAGGGAGTCTGATGAAGAAGATATTGGCAACATGGAGCGTGAAGTTGAGGATACCAGACTTTTTGAAGGAGGAGTTCTCACTTCCACAATGAAGAATCACCCCCCCATCTCAGATCATTGGTGATGTTATGACTCCGGTTCAGACAAGAAGATCCCATCAAAGTCTTGGTGGATTTATTGCCAATATACACAAGAAGGTAGATACCCCTCTTGTTCAAGCATGTTTGTTTGCTTGTTTTCTGTCACAAGAAGAACCCAAGAAGATATTTGATGCTCTCAAAGAACCAAGTTGGGTGGAAGCAATGCAGGATGAGCTTCATCAATTTGCTATACAGGATGTTTGGGAGCTGGTTGATTGTCCTAGATATGTCAGACCAATTGGGACAAGATGGGTTCTCAGGAACAAAAGAGATGAAAGAGGTATTATGGTCAGAAACAAGGCAAGGTTAGTGGCTCAAGGTTATACACAAGAGGAGGGGATAGACTATGAAGAAGTCTTTGCACCAGTTGCAAGGATTGAGGCTATTAGGATTTTTCTAGCCTATGCATCTTGCATGGGCTTTACAGTCTATCAAATGGATGTAAAGAGTGCATTCTTGTATGGCACCATTGTTGAAGAAGTTTATGTCATGCAACCTCCTGGTTTTGAGGATCCTGAGCATCCAGACAAAGTGTATAGAGTCAAAAAGGCTATGTATGGCCTTCATCAAGCCCCTAGAGCATGGTATGGAACTCTGTCTACCTATTTGGTGGACAATGGATTCAAGAGGGGCACCATAGATCAGACACTATTTACAAAGAAGAAAGGCAAAGATGTGTTGCTTGTGCAGGTCTATGTTGATGATATCATTTTTGGGTCTACTGATCCAAAGATGAGTGAGGATTTATCCAAGCTCATGACAGACAAATTCAAGATGAGTGCTATGGGGGAGATGAACTTCTTTCTTGGTTTACAAGTTCAGCAGAAAGAAGATGGTATCTTCATCTCCCAAGACAAATATGTTGCTGAAATCTTGAAGAAGTTTGGCTTTTCTCCACATGAAAAGAGGGCTTCTACTCCTATGGATAGAGAACACCCTTGGGGAAATATTGGAGATGGGAAAGATGTTGATGTCAGGCATTATAGATCCATGATTGGATCCTTGATGTATCTTACTGCTTCCAGACCTGATATCATGTTTGCTGTGTGTGCATGTGCACGCCATCAAGTGACTCCCCAAGAATGTCACCTTTATGCTGTGAAGAGAATCTTTAGGTATCTAAGATGTTATCCAGATCTTGGTTTGTGGTACCCAAAAGATTCACCATTGGAGCTGATTGCATATTCAGATAGTGATTATGGTGGTGACAAGTTTGATAGGAAATCCACAACTGGTGGATGTCAATTTCTTGGGAGCAGATTAATATCTTGGCAATGCAAGAAACAAACAGTGGTGGCTAACTCTACAACTGAAGCAGAATATGTGGCTGCAGCAGCATGTTGTGGTCAAGTGTTGTGGATTCAGAACCAGCTGTTGGATTATGGGTATAACTTCATGCATACTAAGATATTTGTTGACAATAATAGTACTTTATGCATCATTAAGAATCCTGTGCATCATTCTAAAACTAAACACATAGAAATTAGACACCATTTTATAAGAGATTGCTTTGAGAAAGGTTTAATACAACCAGATAGGGTTGACACTGAGGAAAATGTGTCAGATTTATTAACTAAACCTTTTGATACTGGAAGATTTCAATACTTGGTAACAAGTATTGGAATGGTCAATCTCACTTAAGTATGTGTTTTGGATTCTTTTTGTAAAAGTATGTACAGGATGATGCATTATTATTGGTCTTATTGATAATTAGATTTTCCACTATATTTTTCTAACACTGACAAAGGTTGTTTGAACACTGATAAGTGTGTTTACAACGTTGTCAGCAATATAATTGTCTAACGCTGACAAAGCTTCTTTCAACGCTGTTAAGTGTTATCGGGGCATTGTCAGCAACAATGTTAGTTTTGTGGTTTTCAATCTAAATTTACAGATGGTGTTAGCAGTATACCATTGGATACAGAGTTGCTTATGGATCAAAGGAGAAGCATTTGGACATGTTTTTGTTTATGGATGATGGTTGGAATGTTTCATTCCTATCTTGACATAAATTTTTTATGTTCATGCATATTTTTGGCAAACTCTTTGTATCTTTGTTTAAGGGGAGGTTTTAGGAACCTTTAGGATTTTTGGGTATCCATATGATACTCTTATCATAATTCTAGATTGTGTCCACAGGTGAGTATGGGTTAGTTTTACTAAACCATGAGGCACTGTAGCATGCATAGTATATCAACTTTGCATGCTGCCAAGACATTTTTGGCCTAGAATTGGTTGTGGTCTGTTGGGAGACTTGGGAATCATTTTGATATGGGTTTTCCATGGGAGTAACAAGGATTTTATAAGGTAACTTGGTTGTTAAGAATTTTGGTTAGCAAGGGACACTAGAGGACTGTTATGTCTATCTTGCTTATGCAAGTGTGCATAACTGGACTGTGCTTGCCGCCCTATGATAATTATCAGCTGTTGGTTATCTTCTCTAGGATAAATTACTTGTTAAGGTCATTTTTCACTTTTTGAAACAATTTTATTTTTGGACACTGACAAGATTTTTCCAAGCGTTGTTGTGACTGTTGGGTCCAATTATTAAGTTGATAAGTCAAAACACAACAAAATAAGAAGACAAGGGCTAAATAGTACAAGTTGCAAAAGAACAAGCCGTTGGAGTCTTTTTATTACTTTAGCTTTCTTTGTAAGCTATGTTTTCTACTATATAAAGAAAACATAGACCGTAGGTTTTATTCACTTATTCAATCACAATGTAAACCTAAAGTGTGTGTCGCACTAGACGTGGGATTCAATGTATACACGTCTAGTGGATGTTTGTTATTAATATAATGAGCATCCCAATTGTGTTTTAATTCGTGTTCTTATGTGCCTAAACACCTTGTTCATGATCATTGTTCTTTTCCGCTATGTTATCATATGAACGATGATCAAACCTAGATATATGGTTCATAACCATTGAGCCCAACGATCATAGGACTCATCAATTGATACGACCCTCGCGGGTTGTATCGGGATAGGCGCACCCCTTCAAGCGTGATGCTAGCTCCTTAAGACAAAGATGAGAAAACCAGAGACATTTTATTGATTCATTTAATTGACTGATTACATTAAGAACAATAGCATAGTATTTATAAAACGTAACAATAAAACCCTAACCCTAAGATAGATAGTAGTGGCCCGTTTGGCCCGACCCACTTCAAGCATAGGCCGTAACATTCCCCACTCCTTCGAATTCACCTTGCCCTCAAGGTGACGTTTTGAAAAACACTCTTAATTCCCGGATCCCAAATCTTGATATGTTTCTTAAGCATTTGCATTCTCCACTTCAACTTGTTAAGTGGCTCAAGTAGTAATAGTTTTTGGATTCCTGTTCCACACTCCTTCCATTTGGATGTAACAAACCACGAGACCCTTTTAGGCGATACATCAATAACAAGTCGTGATTTACTAACCTCAAGATGCGATTCACCCGTAATAAGTTGCAATTCACCAACAAATTTTTGTGATTCACCAACAACGGCCTTCTCTTTATCTTTTTCTTTTTCTTTTTCTGCAACGGCATTCTCTTTCTGCAATTCACCAAGATTAGGATTCGATTCACCAACCACAAGTTGTCTTTCACTAACAACGACCTGCTGTTTTTCTTTTTCTTCAATCCCCTCAAAACGAGTCTCAGTGATACGGGCTAAATAAAAAGCTTCGACTAAAGTTGTAGGTCTTAATCTCAACAATTCTCGTTGTAATGGCACTTTTAGGCCAGAAATATAAAAACACTTTAGTAAGTTTGTTGAGATTCCCGTTACCCGATTTGCAAGTATCACAAACTCACTCTGATATTCGGCCACCGTGCCCATCTGCAAAAGCTTAGATAATGCATCCCGATCGCTGCTACTCGACACCATAAACAATAAATCGAAAGAAAAATTTTTTTTTTTTTCCTGATGAATAGTACCCGGATGAACAGTAATCGGTGAACAGTACGGCGAACAGTCACGATGAATAGTAGACGCGCGATGAACAGTGCCGCCGTGATGAACAGTAACAGTTTTTTTTTTTTTTTTTTTTTTTTTTTTTTTTTTTTTTTTTTTAATTGGAACCCTAAATCAAAATCCCTCAACGAATTGAGGGCTCTCAATGAAAGCACCAATTGATACGACCCTCGCGGGTTGTATCGGGATAGGCGCACCCCTTCAAGCGTGATGCTAGCTCCTTAAGACAAAGATGAGAAAACCAGAGACATTTTATTGATTCATTTAATTGACTGATTACATTAAGAACAATAGCATAGTATTTATAAAACGTAACAATAAAACCCTAACCCTAAGATAGATAGTAGTGGCCCGTTTGGCCCGACCCACTTCAAGCATAGGCCGTAACATTTATTGTGGAACCTATAGATCGTTGGGCTCAATGGTTATGAACCATATATCTAGGTTTGATCATCGTTCATATGATAACATAGCGGAAAAGAACAATGATCATGAACAAGGTGTTTAGACACATAAGACACGAATTAAAACGAATTGGGATGTTCATTATATTAATAACAAACATCCACTAGACGTGTATACATTGAATCCCACGTCTAGTGCGACACACACTTTAGGTTTACATTGTGATTGAATTATATTATATGAAACCTACGGTCTATGTTTTCTTTATATAGTAGAAAACATAGCTTACAAAGAAAGCTAAAGTAATAAAAAGACTCCAACGGCTTGTTCTTTTGCAACTTGTACTTTTTAGCCCTTGTCTTCTTATTTTGTTGTGTTTTGACTTATCAACTTAATAATTGGACCCAACAATCTTCCCCTAGTTGATGATGTCAAAACACTTCTCTTAAGCATGAATCCTTTGTATTTAGTACATGATCTCCAAGAAGCTTCCCCTTAAGTATAGCACATATTCTTCCCCTTTTTGACACATCAATAGGGAATATGTGAAAGTATGCAATCTTGTAGATTCTCCAAAAGTAGCTCTATGTAATGATTCTGAAGAAAAATAAATAAAGTAGTCTTGATGCAGAAGTAGAATACCACAAACCTATGTTCCATGTCTTGTTTATCCATGTGATGAAGAACTTATACCTAAAGAAAAATATAAGTAGACCTCGATCCCTTGTCAATATTCTCATCCTTTGTGAGACACTGAGCACGATAATGTAACTCCTTCAAGTGTTTATGACAAGTCTTCGTCACCAACTATGTAAGCACGAACAAGTTACCTTTAAAGTCAGTGGCTGGAAGTGCATGACTTTAAGATATGATAGAACATAAACTCGCGAAAATCTTCTTCAATCATCAATCTTACCATAAGAATTCTTCCCCTTAAGCTAACACCTCTTCATGACGATTTTAATGGAATAACATCTTCATACCATATGTAAAAGTGTAAGATGAATAACTCTTTTGCAAGGCTATCCCGATTACATAGTTTAAATATCCATCAAATTCCCACGAATAATTGCTAACTCGCTTTAAAATCATTAATCCATTTAAAAATATCCGAGCCATAAATATCATAATGATATTCTAAATTATAACGGAGATTCCATGTACCTTTTGTGTGTCTTTCCCTTCTTTTTGTGTGCTTAAAACGTATCCATTTTCTCAAACAGCAGCTATCCATGTGTTGTCCAATATCTCTTCTGTCCAATATCTTGGTCAGATGTATTGTCCGATATCTGACAATACGTATCAGCGTTGAAGTACATATATCAGACGACACTGTCAACCTATCAGCGTTGACTTATTCCTTGTCAGCGTCGAAACCATTCCTGTCAGCGCCCAAATAACAAACGTCAGCGCCAACCTAAAATCCTGTCAGCGTCCATTCTTATCAGCGTTTAAAACTTTTGTCAACGTCCAAAATACGAACGTCAGCGTCTACATAATAACCATCAACGTCACTTGCTTCTTTAGACGTAGATTGCAACATATAAACTCCTTTGACCAATCAGAGTACTCAAACCGTGTGAACACAGTAAGAATTTCCAAACCAATCAAAAACAAAGCCTCGTGTGAACACTTAACTCTCCACCAATAAGAAACGAAGGCTTATGGTAATACGGTGTACTAGCACTCATGGGATCACAACATATAACGAATTAGGGTTTGTTTTATGCCGTGTGAAAGCAACTAGATTTCCACCAATCAGCATCAAGCCCTCGTGTGAACACACCATCCTTAAACCAATATAAATTGAAGACTCACGAGATTTACAAAGAAAGAGCAAGTAGAGGATCCGAACATTACCAACTTTATAAACCAAATACTCAGCTTTTTCTTCCTGCTGCTTGGACCACATCCATTATTAACATGTAAACCAAATACCACATTCTCCTTTTTGCACTCCCACGTGATGACCATAACAACTCTTCTTTAAGTAATGAATAACACTTGCTTTTGGAGATGACAATAACCTTTTATCTTACATTCACATCTACACGTGACGTTTATTGCATCTAATCCAAAATCACAGTCTCGTCTACTAACCCATCACGTGAATTCATAAAGTGAATAACAAATGTTAATAAAACAAAATACCTCCCTCACTTGTAGCTATGATCACTCCTCGTGTATTGTTTTGCAAACCAATACACACTTCCTTCTTTTCTCATAACTTATAATTGGATTCTGGAAAATTGGAAGATTTGGAAAGGAGGTACATACTTTTACCACTCTCATATCTTTATTTGCAAGTTGTGACAGAGAAGACTTGGTAGACCTTTGGAGGTTGTTGGAGACCAAGTATGAGGCTGAAGCACCAACTTCAGCCAATGGAATAAAACTTTGGACCACATTCAAAAGAATGTGTGGGACAAATGAAGAAGATCCTGAAATATGGAAGGATCTTGAAGATGATCTCAGTGGTCTTCAATGGAGGTTATATTCAGCTGCAGGTGTATATCATTTGAGTTCTACAAAGTTTGCTGAGTATTTACTTGTAGATGCTCAGTATTTCATATCCAAGGCTGTTTTGGAGAAGATGAAGGACACCCAGTTGGAGATAGACTATACAAGTGACGTGGCAAAGAATTTGATCAGATTTATTTATTACCAATATGATAAGGTTTGTCAGACTCCTCCAAGTTCTTAATGTTTATTCAGAAACTTGATCATAAGAGTGGATATCAAGTTTAGGGGAGGATTGTTGGGAATAAATTTAGGCCAGAACACTTGAACGCTGACAGGAACAACTCAAGCGTTGACAAGAGCAAAGTGAGCGCTGACAGCATAAGCGTTGACAAGATAAAGTCAAGCGTTGATAGATTGAAGACAAGCACTGATAGAAGTTGTGAGCTACACGTATATTATATTCTAGATTACTTCTAGTAAGGATAGAAACGACAATGTATTTTCTATGTTTATCTTTACCTAGAATAGTTGATTCGTAGCTTATTGTACAAGACTTCTTGTTCTATAAAAGAAGATCTTTTAGGTTAATGTTAAACATCAGTTTTCATAGTATTCGCAAGTTAAACCTTTCATTGTAATCAACACGATTATTCTAATACAAGTGAAAGTTTGTTTAACATTATTGTGTTTTAGATCAAGTGTTAATTCCGCATAACACTTTGTTACTTTATTCATAAGCAAAGGTTTCTCTACGTGTAGTACTTGATCTAATCTCGTATACACAAAGCTAATCGATCTAAGTTTGGGATCAACAAGTGGTATCAGAGCTTGTTGAGAAACTTTTGATCTTTAAGTAACGCAGAACCCTAAAACACCAAACCCTAAAAACCCTAAATTCTCAAAACCCTAAAAACACCATGTCTGGCACAAATCAACCTCCTGCTTTGCTGCAAAACAACTTCTCAAACCCTAGTATCAAAATTCCCATGTTTGATGCCAGGAACTTTGAGCTTTGGAAATCCAATTTTGAGCAATACATAGCTATTCATGACTACACTCTTTGGGAAATTATCGAATATGGGAACACATTCGATAAAGCAGCAAAGATTACTGCTGCTATTGCTACAAGGACAGCTGTTCCTAATTGTCCTGAATCTGATAAGGTGGAAAAACCTGAAGATGGGAGAGCTGTTGCTGTTGAAGATATAGCCAAGAAGAGGGTGGACATGAAAATCCTGAACATCTTGAAACATGCTCTAGGTCACGAGAATCAGCACAAGTACAAACGATTTGATTCTGCAAAAGAGCTTTGGGAAGCTCTTGAAGTGGCACATGGTGGCAATGCTGACACAAAAGAAGAAAAGAAGAAGCAACTCTTGCATGAGTATGCTGTCTTTAAAGCTCAACCTAATGAGAATCTCAGCAGTGTGAGAAGTAGACTTCTTGATATCACAAGTCAACTTTCCTTCATGGGAAAACAGATTGATGACCCTGAATTGAATGCTACTTTTCTCAAAAGCCTTGGTGATGTATGGAAGATTGAGACAAGATCTATTCTTGTCAATAACACCCACAAGACCTCCAGGTTTGATGACATCTTCAACAAGTTAAGGCTGTTGGAGAATGAATGGAAATTGGAGAATGATAACAAATCTTCCAGCAGCAACATGGCCTTCTTTTCACAAAGTGAAGGCCAATTTGATTCCATGAACTTCTATGGACATTCAGCAACTGGATCTCAAGGTGTCAGCGCTGGATGTCAATCTGTCAGCGCTGGATCATACCCTGTCAACGCTTTGTACTCAAGCGCTGACACACACAATCATGGCGCTGATAGAATTAAACCTGCTGGTTTTGATCTTGATACTGTGTGTGCCTTCATTGCTTCTTTGCCTAGTGATTCAAGGATCACTTATGAAGATCTTGAGCAGATAAGTGATGAACAATTGGAAGAGATGGATATAAAGTGGACTATGGCTCTTGTAAGTTTAAGAGCAAACAGGTTCAATAAAAGGTTCAAGAAGAAGATGACCTTTAATGCTAAGGATGTTGCTGGATTTGACAAGTCCAAGGTGGAGTGCTACAACTGTCATAGGATGGGGCACTTTATGAGGGAATGTAGATCTCCAAGGAGATCTGATGCTGGGAAGCCTTCTAGCCAAATGATTAAGAACCCAGATCCCAAGGCCATGGTTGCTGTTCAACAAATTGATGGTGTTGGAGAATGGGATTGGAGCTGGATGGCTAAGAATGAGGAAGAGGACAGAGCTTTGGTTGCTGAAGTTAAAGAAGAGCATGCTGAATATGCTCTCATGGCACACTCCTCCTCTTCATCAGATAATGAGGTATATGATGATGCTTTCTGTTCTAAGGGTTGTCGTTTAAATACTGAAAAATCAAAACAAGAGATAGTTAAGTTATTAGATGAAGCAAGTACTCTTAGGTGCAAAGTATCTAACTATCAAGTTGCTCTTACCCAAACAGAAAAGACAGTATCTGAGTATAAGAAAATGGAGTTTGATTTAAAGGATCAAATAAATATCTTAAAACATGAGTTACATCAGAGTAAGGATGTTCAAGATATAGTAAATAGGGTTAATCTTGATTTGATAGCTCAGTTAGAGGAGGCTAACAAAAACAAAGATAATGTGAGTCTTAAAATCCAGAGATTTGATAAGGCCACACAAACCCTAGGAGAGTGTGTTAGTAAACAAAGAGACTCTAAGGATATGAGTGGGATTGGGATGAATAACTATACTGTTGTTCCACCACCAGCTGGGGATTTCTATGGTGTCCAATCAAAGGACTTATCTTGGACTGGCTTGCCAGAATGCCAAGAGGAGGAGTTTATTCCTCCACCTAGAGTGACTTCCCCAGTTGAGGAATATCAGCAAAAGCTGACTGACCTAGAAGAGTGGAAGAAAGCTAACCACACTTTGTTTGTTAAGGGAGGGTTATTGTGTGAAAGTCCAAATGAGCCCACGCCAATCACAAAACCAATTGATGATCCTAAACCTATTAAGATCACACACCCTACCACTGGCAAACCTGTTGACCTTGGCCCACAAAATGTTAGAAAACCTAGTGTTAAATATGCAGAGATGTATAGAAATTCTAGGTCACCAAAAAGCCAAGTAAGTAATCATGGAACAGGCTTCTTTGCTTCTAGACCTAAGACTATGTCTAGAAAAGCTTGTTATACATGTGGTAGCTTCTCACATTTGGCCTACAAATGTGTCAATGCTTCCAATGTCAACGCTGACAGGAACCATTTCAGCGCTGACAAAAGTCAACATAGGTCAAACACTGTCAGACCCAATACCTTTGTGAACAAAAGTTCACAAGTTGTTAGACCAGCCCCATTCTTTTCTAGAGGGTCTAACACACAAGGCCTAAGACCTTTTCAAAAGTCAAATACTTGGTCAAATAGGCAATGGGTTCCTGTAGCAAACCCTAGGTTCAACGCTGATAAGAGCAATCGGGGCGCTGACAGGAGTAATTTCAGCGCTGACAGACACACTGCTAAACCTAGGTATTTGCAGCCACAGGGAAATAGGTCTAAAGCTTCTACTAGCTTAACATGGAGACCAAAACAAGACCAGAACCCTAATAATACTGGTATTTCTATGACATGCAACAGGTTTCATTATATTTCAAAGGCATTGTCAACACCAATTGGGGTTAACTGGGAATTTCATTCAAACAGGGATGAAAATGGGGTTGTTATGAGAACCAAGTCTGTTCTTGTTGAACAACCAAATGAATCCAAGTCTTCCAAGGCTTGGGTTCCCAAAGAAAACTAATGTGTTTTCTTTATGTGCAGGGCATCAGAAGAAGATCAATGACTATGGATACTGGGATAGTGGATGCTCAAGGCACATGACTGGAAAGGAAGACTATCTGACCAATTTCTCTCCTATTCAAGATGGTGATAAGGTATACTTTGGGGGTGGATACGGCACAATCACAGGAAAAGGAACCCTTGTCACCAACAATCTTAGGTTTGATAATGTCTTCTTGGTGAAAGACCTGGATTATAATTTGTTTAGTGTATCACAAGTGTGTGATAACAAAAATAAGGTTCTTTTCACAGATACTGAGTGCTTGGTGTTAAGCAAAGATTATAAGCTCCCTGATGAGAAATACATAGATTTTAGAACACCAAGGCATAAAGACATATATAATGTGAATCTTAATGGAATTAAGGTAAATAATAAAATGTCATGTCTGTATGCTAAGGCCTCAGTAGATGAAAGTAATCTTTGGCACAGGAGACTAGGGCACATAAACTTTAAGAATATTAATAGGCTTGTGAGGCTTGGTTTAGTTGATGGTTTGCCTGAAAAGGCTTTCCACAATGACCACTCTTGTGTTGCATGCCTTAAGGGCAAGCAGCACAAGGTCTCATTCAGGTCTAAACAGGTGCACTCTAGTTCTAAACCCCTTCACTTATTGCATATGGACCTCTTTGGTCCTACTAATATAGAGAGTTTGAAGGGTAAATCATATTGTTTTGTCATTACTGATGATTACTCCAGGTTCACATGGACTTTCTTTTTAGCTAAGAAAAGTGAAACTGCCCTAAGTCTGATTAATTTCATTACCCAGATTGAAAAGAAGAATGGTAATGAGGTCAAAATTATTAGAAGTGACAATGGGGGTGAGTTTAGAAATCAGTTATTAGATGATTTTTGTGCCAAGAAAGGGATTACTAGGCAGTTCAGCATAGCTAGAACTCCTCAGCAAAATGGAGTTGCTGAAAGGAAGAATATGTGCTATACTTAAGGGGAAGCAATTTGAAGATCGTGTACCGTATACAAAGGGTTTTGACATCATCAACTAGGGGAAGATTGTTGGGTCGAAAATATAAAGTATTATGAGTTGATGTGTCAAAACTAAAAGACAAGGACTAATTCTGACAAGAGAAGATTCTACAAGCCGGTGGACAAACTTGTAGAAGATATATTTGCAAGAAAATAGAAGATTTAGTCAATATCTTGTTTCCTTTGTAAAGTCTGTATTTTCTAATATATAAAGAAAATAACAGACGTAGGTTTTCAGATAACTATCATTCACAATGTAACCTACAAACAATTCGTCTGTCTAGACGTGGGATTCAATGTATACACGTCTAGATGTTATTTGTGTTTAATAATACAAATAATGTTTGGGAAAATTCATCTTGTCCACAACACCTTGTTCATGATTATTGTTCTTTTCCGCTATGTTATCATATGAACGATGATCAACCTAGATATATGGTTCATAACCATTGAGCCCAACGATCAATAGGACTCATCAATTGGTATCAGAGCTCAAAGTTCCTGGCATCAAACATGGTTATGAACTTCAGCCCAATTGTGGAACCTATAGATCGTTGGGCTCAATGGTTATGAACCATATATCTAGGTTTGATCATCGTTCATATGATAACATAGCGGAAAAGAACAATGATCATGAACAAGGTGTTTAGACACATAAGACACGAATTAAAACGAATTGGGATGTTCATTATATTAATAACAAACATCCACTAGACGTGTATACATTGAATCCCACGTCTAGTGCGACACACACTTTAGGTTTACATTGTGATTGAATTATATTATATGAAACCTACGGTCTATGTTTTCTTTATATAGTAGAAAACATAGCTTACAAAGAAAGCTAAAGTAATAAAAAGACTCCAACGGCTTGTTCTTTTGCAACTTGTACTTTTTAGCCCTTGTCTTCTTATTTTGTTGTGTTTTGACTTATCAACTTAATAATTGGACCCAACAATACACACAATAGCAGATGCAAACACCCTGTTGCAATACACACAATAGCAGATGCAATAGATCTATTGATCTCATTATGTGCAGTACATTTGGGACTCAAACACTGAAGGAGAATGTGAATTAGGTACTTCCAGGCTGGGGGAAATTCCTGCTTATGGTACTTATTAAGAGTACCTTCATCAGGAATAGGGTATCCCAAAGCCCTTAGCCCTTGTTCTATTTCAGATATGGGAAGCATGGTTATACCATCAGCATCATTAAGATGCAAGGCCTGGCGTACCAAGGCCTCAGTAACCACCCAAGGTCTCCCATGTACAATAGAATTCAATGTTGTCACTCCATTAACTGTTGAGGAACTGACAGTGTTCCAAAACTGTTTAATGTGTGTGACTGGAATGAGTGGGGCATGAGAAAGAGCATACCTTAAAGGGGATGCATTCAAATACTCCACCATCTGAGTGTATTGAGGGAACAAAGTATTATCAGCAACAAGATAAGCAATCATGTTGTGTTGAGACTTGAACCCCAAATCCAATTCTGCTGAGTTAAATCTTGGTGCCATTGATGAAAGCGGTTAATTTGATGTATAAAAGATGAAGGTTGATAAGAGAAAAGAGTTAGACAAGAATTATAGATACCCTGTTTAAAATAGGAGCCAAATTTATAGGAGTGGATGAATGCACGTGATTGGCCCAAAAATAGGCAAAGATTTTCAAAAATCAATCATGAAAATATTGAAAAAGTTTATAAGTTATCTCATGCATTAAATGAAAGTAACAACTCCTAAAATTACGGCTTGAAAATATGTCAAAAAGTTACAACTGGGTAGGTCCCATTGTTTGTCAACGGTCAAATATAACCCATCAACGCCCAACGGCTATAATCTTGTCAACGTTCGCCTAAAGCCATGTCAGCGTCCATTTTGGTCACAACAACGCTTGGAAAAATCTTGTCAGCGTTCAAAAATAAAATTGTTGTAAAAAGTGAAAAATGACCTTAACAAGTAACTTATCCTAGAGAAGATAACCAAAAGCTGATAATTATCATAGGGCGGCAAGCACTGTCCAGTTATGCACACTTGCATAAGCAAGATAGACATAACAGTCCTCTAGTGTCCCTTGCTAACCAAAATTCTTAACAACCAAGTTACCTTATAAAATCCTTGTTACTCCCAGGTAAAACCCATATCAAAAGGATTCCCAAGCCTCCCAACAGACCATAACCAATTCTAAGTCAAAAATGTCTTGGCAGCATGCAAAGTTGATATACTATGCATGCTACAGTGCCTCATGGTTTAGTAAAACTAACCCATACTCACCAGTGGACACAATCTAGAATTGTGATGAGAGTATTCTAAGAATACCCAAAAGTCCTAAAGGTTCCTTAAACCTCCCCTCAAACTATGATACATGAGTTCTCAAAATATATATATGAACATTAAAAATTTATGTCAAGATAGGAATATAAATATTCCAACCATCATCCATAAACAAAACATGTTCAAATAGCTCTTCAAAGTTCCATAAGCAACTCTGTATCCAATGGCATAAAGCTACCATTACCTGCACATTTAGATGAAAACCACAAAACTAACATTTGTTGCTAACAGCGTCCCGACAACACTTAACAGCGTTGAAGAAACCCTTGTCAGCGTTAGACCATAATATCTCCAACAATGGCAAAATAACACTTGACAGCGTTGTATTTACCTTTGTCAGTGTTAGAAAAAGAATGTGGAAAATCTAAATCATCACAAAGACCAATAACAATGCATTATCCTGTACATACTTTTACAAAAATGTTCCAAAACACATATTAAGTGAGATTAACCATTCCAATATTTGTTACCAAATATTGAAATCTTCCAGCATCAAAAGGTTTAGTTAATAAATCTGCTACATTATCTTCAGTATCTACCCTATCTGGTTGTATTAAACCTTTCTCAAAGCAATCTCTTATAAAATGATGTCTAATTTCTATATGTTTGGTTTTAGAATGATGTACAGGATTTTTAATAATGCATAAAGTACTGTTATTGTCTACAAAAATCTTGGTATGCATAAAATTATACCCATAATCCAACAGCTGGTTCTGAATCCATAAGACTTGTCCACAACAAGCAGCTGCAGCCACATATTCTGCTTCAGTTGTAGAGTTTGCCACCACTGTTTGTTTCTTGCATTGCCAAGATATTAATCTGCTCCCAAGAAATTGGCATCCACCAGTTGTGGATTTCCTATCAAACTTGTCACCTCCATAATCACTGTCTGAATAAGCAATAAGGTCCAATGGAGAATCCTTTGGGTACCATAATCCAAGATCTGGATAACATCTCAAGTACCTAAAAATTCTCTTCACAGCAAAAAGGTGACATTCTTTGGGAGTCACTTGATGGCGTGCACATGCACACACAGCAAACATGATGTCAGGTCTTGAGGCTGTAAGATACATCAATGAACCAATCATTGATCTATAGTGCCTAACATCCACATCCTTTCCAGCTCCAAGTTTTCCCCAGGGATGTTGTCTGTCCATAGGAGTAGAAGCCTCCTTCTCATGTGGAGAAAAACCATATTTCTTCAAGATTTCAGCTACATACTTGTCCTGGGAGATGAAGATACCATCTTCTTTCTGCTGAACTTGTAAACCTAGAAAGAAGTTCATCTCACCCATTGCACTCATCTTGAATTTATCTGTCATGAGCTTGGAAAAATCCTCACTCATTTTTGGATCAGTAGACCCAAAAATGATGTCATCAACATAGACCTGCACAAGCAACACATGTTTTCCTTTCTTCTTTGTAAACAGTGTCTGATCTATGGTGCCCCTCTTGAAACCATTTTCCACCAAGTAGGTGGACAATGTACCATACCATGCTCTTGGGGCTTGATGAAGGCCATACATTGCCTTCTTTACTCTATAAACCTTGTCTGGATTCTCAGGATCTTCAAAACCAGGAGGCTGCATTACATAAACCTCCTCAACAATTGTGCCATAGAGGAAAGCACTCTTCACATCCATCTGATAAACAGTAAAATTCATGCAAGAAGCATAAGCTAAGAAAATTCTGATAGCTTCAATTCTTGCAACTGGAGCAAAGACTTCTTCATAATCTATGCCTTCCTCTTGTGTATAACCCTGAGCTACCAAACGTGCCTTGTTTCTGACCACAATGCCTCTTTCATCTTTCTTGTTCCTTAGAACCCATCTTGTCCCAATTGGTCTCACATACCTAGGACAATCAACCAGCTCCCAAACATCCTGTATAGCAAATTGGTGAAGCTCATCCTGCATTGCTTCCACCCAACTTGGTTCTTTGAGAGCATCAAAAATCTTCTTGGGTTCTTCCTGTGACAGAAAACAGGCAAACAAACATGCTTGTACAAGAGGGGTATCAACCTTCTTGTGTATATTGGCAATAAATCCACCAAGACCTTGATGGGATCTTCTTGTCTGAACTGGAGCCATAACATCACCAATGATTTGAGATGTGGGGTGATCTTTAGCTGTGGAAGTGAGAACTCCTCCTTCAATAACTCTGGTGTCCTCAATTTCACGCTCCATGTTGCCAATATCTTCTTCAGATTCTTCTTCATCAACAGGAATCTCTTCATGGATATTGGAAGGTCCACCCTGTTCAAAATGAGAAGAGAAAAGCTGTGTAAAGGTGTCTCCAAAGTCTGATCCTTGTTTGTCAGTGTTTGGGCTAACAACGCCTGAACTGGTGTTGTCAGCGTTGGAGCCATCAGCGTCTGAATTGGTCGTGTCAGCGCTTGATTTCCCTTTGTCAGCGCTTGAAGAATCATGCATGCTTGTATTTGGTGGTATCTGAACACCACCATTATCTTTCCTTGCAGCAGTAGCAGCAGCATAATACTCATCTGTCCATATAGGAAGTGTAACAAATTCTTGTGTGGGAGATGATATAACTGCTGGTGGTCCATCCTCCTTAGCAACCTGTATACCTGAAACATTACCAATTCTCTTTTCCAAAACACTTGAAGTTACCTTCACAATGTATGGATCAGTAACAGGCATATAATTTAAAGCTCTAGACAAAGGTTCTAAGTCAAACAACCAATTTGGACCACTCTCAGGATCACTAGGTTTACTTTCTAAAAACCTAACATGTACCTTTTCAAGTATACGTTTTTCCTGTTTAATGTAAACCCTATATCCTTTACTCTGCACTGAGTAACCCATGAAGTAGCCTTCATCACCTTTTGAATCAAATTTACCTAGGGCCTCACTAGTTTCTAACACAACTACATGACAACCAAAAGGCTTCAGAAAACCAATATTTGGCTTCCTTCCCCAAAGTAATTCATAAGGTGTCTTATTATGTATCTTGTTGACCAATGCCCTATTTTGAACATAACAAGCTGTGTTAACAGCTTCAGCCCAAAAAGCTATAGGAAAGTGGGCATCAGCCAACATGGTTCTGGCTGCTTCAATAAGGGTCCTATTCTTCCTCTCAGCAACTCCATTTTGCTGAGGAGTTCTAGCTATGCTGAACTGCCTAGTAATCCCTTTCTTGGCACAAAAATCTACTAATAACTGATTTCTAAACTCACCCCCATTGTCACTTCTAATAATTTTGACCTCATTACCATTTTTCTTTTCAATCTGGGTAATAAAATTAATCAGACTTAGGGCAGTTTCACTTTTCTTGGCTAAAAAGAAAGTCCATGTGAACCTGGAGTAATCATCAGTAATGACAAAACAATATGATTTACCCTTCAAACTTTCTATATTAGTTGGACCAAAGAGGTCCATATGCAATAAGTGAAGGGGTTTAGAACTAGAGTGCACCTGTTTAGACCTGAATGAGACCTTGTGCTGCTTGCCCTTAAGGCATGCAACACAAGAGTGGTCATTGTGGAAAGCCTTTTCAGGCAAACCATCAACTAAACCAAGCCTCACAAGCCTATTAATATTCTTAAAGTTTATGTGCCCTAGTCTCCTGTGCCAAAGATTACTTTCATCTACTGAGGCCTTAGCATACAGACATGACATTTTATTATTTACCTTAATTCCATTAAGATTCACATTATATATGTCTTTATGCCTTGGTGTTCTAAAATCTATGTATTTCTCATCAGGGAGCTTATAATCTTTGCTTAACACCAAGCACTCAGTATCTGTGAAAAGAACCTTATTTTTGTTATCACACACTTGTGATACACTAAACAAGTTATAATCCAGGTCTTTCACCAAGAAGACATTATCAAACCTTAGATTGTTGGTGACAAGGGTTCCTTTTCCTGTGATTGTGCCATAGCCACCCCCAAAGTATACCTTATCACCATCTTGAATAGGAGAGAAATTGGTCAGATAGTCTTCCTTTCCAGTCATGTGCCTTGAGCATCCACTATCCCAGTATCCATAGTCATTGATCTTCTTCTGAATGCCCTGCACATAAAGAAAACACATTAGTTTTCTTTGGGAACCCAAGCCTTGGAAGACTTGGATTCATTTGGTTGTTCAACAAGAACAGACTTGGTTCTCATAACAACCCCATTTTCATCCCTGTTTGAATGAAATTCCCAGTTAACCCCAATTGGTGTTGACAATGCCTTTGAAATATAATGAAACCTGTTGCATGTCATAGAAATACCAGTATTATTAGGGTTCTGGTCTTGTTTTGGTCTCCATGTTAAGCTAGTAGAAGCTTTAGACCTATTTCCCTGTGGCTGCAAATACCTAGGTTTGTCAGCGCTGAAATTTCTCTTGTCAGCGCCCCGATTGCTCTTATCAGCGTTGAACCTAGGGTTTGCTACAGGAATCCATTGCCTATTTGACCAAGTATTTGACTTTTGAAAAGGTCTTAGGCCTTGTGTGTTAGACCCTCTAGAAAAGAATGGGGCTGGTCTAACAACTTGTGAACTTTTGTTCACAAAGGTATTGGGTCTGACAGTGTTTGACCTATGTTGACTTTTGTCAGCGCTGACATGGTTCCTGTCAGCGTTGACATTGGAAGCGTTGACACATTTGTAGGCCAAATGTGAGAAGCTCCCACATGTGTAACAAGCTTTTCTAGACATAGTCTTAGGTCTAGAAGCAAAGAAGCCTGTTCCATGGTTACTAACTTGGCTTTTTGGTGACCTAGAATTTCTATACATCTCTGCATATTTAACACTAGGTTTTCTAACATTTTGTGAGCCAAGGTCAACAGGTTTGCCAGTGGTAGGGTGTGTGATCTTAATAGGTTTAGGATCATCAATTGGTTTTGTGATTGGCGTGGGCTCATTTGGACTTTCACACAATAACCCTCCCTTAACAAACAAAGTGTGGTTAGCTTTCTTCCACTCTTCTAGGTCAGTCAGCTTTTGCTGATATTCCTCAACTGGGGAAGTCACTCTAGGTGGAGGAATAAACTCCTCCTCTTGGCATTCTGGCAAGCCAGTCCAAGATAAGTCCTTTGATTGGACACCATAGAAATCCCCAGCTGGTGGTGGAACAACAGTATAGTTATTCATCCCAATCCCACTCATATCCTTAGAGTCTCTTTGTTTACTAACACACTCTCCTAGGGTTTGTGTGGCCTTATCAAATCTCTGGATTTTAAGACTCACATTATCTTTGTTTTTGTTAGCCTCCTCTAACTGAGCTATCAAATCAAGATTAACCCTATTTACTATATCTTGAACATCCTTACTCTGATGTAACTCATGTTTTAAGATATTTATTTGATCCTTTAAATCAAACTCCATTTTCTTATACTCAGATACTGTCTTTTCTGTTTGGGTAAGAGCAACTTGATAGTTAGATACTTTGCACCTAAGAGTACTTGCTTCATCTAATAACTTAACTATCTCTTGTTTTGATTTTTCAGTATTTAAACGACAACCCTTAGAACAGAAAGCATCATCATATACCTCATTATCTGATGAAGAGGAGGAGTGTGCCATGAGAGCATATTCAGCATGCTCTTCTTTAACTTCAGCAACCAAAGCTCTGTCCTCTTCCTCATTCTTAGCCATCCAGCTCCAATCCCATTCTCCAACACCATCAATTTGTTGAACAGCAACCATGGCCTTGGGATCTGGGTTCTTAATCATTTGGCTAGAAGGCTTCCCAGCATCAGATCTCCTTGGAGATCTACATTCCCTCATAAAGTGCCCCATCCTATGACAGTTGTAGCACTCCACCTTGGACTTGTCAAATCCAGCAACATCCTTAGCATTAAAGGTCATCTTCTTCTTGAACCTTTTATTGAACCTGTTTGCTCTTAAACTTACAAGAGCCATAGTCCACTTTATATCCATCTCTTCCAATTGTTCATCACTTATCTGCTCAAGATCTTCATAAGTGATCCTTGAATCACTAGGCAAAGAAGCAATGAAGGCACACACAGTATCAAGATCAAAACCAGCAGGTTTAATTCTATCAGCGCCATGATTGTGTGTTTCAGCGCTTGAGTACAAAGCGTTGACAGGGTATGATCCAGCGCTGACAGATTGACATCCAGCGCTGACACCTTGAGATCCAGTTGCTGAATGTCCATAGAAGTTCATGGAATCAAATTGGCCTTCACTTTGTGAAAAGAAGGCCATGTTGCTGCTGGAAGATTTGTTATCATTCTCCAATTGCCATTCATTCTCCAACAGCCTTAACTTGTTGAAGATGTCATCAAACCTGGAGGTCTTGTGGGTGTTATTGACAAGAATAGATCTTGTCTCAATCTTCCATACATCACCAAGGCTTTTGAGAAAAGTAGCATTCAATTCAGGGTCATCAATCTGTTTTCCCATGAAGGAAAGTTGACTTGTGATATCAAGAAGTCTACTTCTCACACTGCTGAGATTCTCATTAGGTTGAGCTTTAAAGACAGCATACTCATGCAAGAGTTGCTTCTTCTTTTCTTCTTTTGTGTCAGCATTGCCACCATGTGCCACTTCAAGAGCTTCCCAAAGCTCTTTTGCAGAATCAAATCGTTTGTACTTGTGCTGATTCTCATGACCTAGAGCATGTTTCAAGATGTTCAGGATTTTCATGTCCACCCTCTTCTTGGCTATATCTTCAACAGCAACAGCTCTCCCATCTTCAGGTTTTTCCACCTTATCAGATTCAGGACAATTAGGAACAGCTGTCCTTGTAGCAATAGCAGCAGTAATCTTTGCTGCTTTATCGAATGTGTTCCCATATTCGATAATTTCCCAAAGAGTGTAGTCATGAATAGCTATGTATTGCTCAAAATTGGATTTCCAAAGCTCAAAGTTCCTGGCATCAAACATGGGAATTTTGATACTAGGGTTTGAGAAGTTGTTTTGCAGCAAAGCAGGAGGTTGATTTGTGCCAGACATGGTGTTTTTAGGGTTTTGAGAATTTAGGGTTTTTAGGGTTTGGTGTTTTAGGGTTCTGCGTTACTTAAAGATCAAAAGTTTCTCAACAAGCTCTGATACCACTTGTTGATCCCAAACTTAGATCGATTAGCTTTGTGTATACGAGATTAGATCAAGTACTACACGTAGAGAAACCTTTGCTTATGAATAAAGTAACAAAGTGTTATGCGGAATTAACACTTGATCTAAAACACAATAATGTTAAACAAACTTTCACTTGTATTAGAATAATCGTGTTGATTACAATGAAAGGTTTAACTTGCGAATACTATGAAAACTGATGTTTAACATTAACCTAAAAGATCTTCTTTTATAGAACAAGAAGTCTTGTACAATAAGCTACGAATCAACTATTCTAGGTAAAGATAAACATAGAAAATACATTGTCGTTTCTATCCTTACTAGAAGTAATCTAGAATATAATATACGTGTAGCTCACAACTTCTATCAGTGCTTGTCTTCAATCTATCAACGCTTGACTTTATCTTGTCAACGCTTATGCTGTCAGCGCTCACTTTGCTCTTGTCAACGCTTGAGTTGTTCCTGTCAGCGTTCAAGTGTTCTGGCCTAAATTTATTCCCAACAATAGAAGCTTCAGATATGGTTCATGTGTTACCACTAGATTCCAGGAATCCAATTGTAAGTTATGAGGAAGATGAATGTGGATTCTGGAAAATTGGAAGATTTGGAAAGGAGGTACATACTTTTACCACTCTCATATCTTTATTTGCAAGTTGTGACAGAGAAGACTTGGTAGACCTTTGGAGGTTGTTGGAGACCAAGTATGAGGCTGAAGCACCAACTTCAGCCAATGGAATAAAACTTTGGACCACATTCAAAAGAATGTGTGGGACAAATGAAGAAGATCCTGAAATATGGAAGGATCTTGAAGATGATCTCAGTGGTCTTCAATGGAGGTTATATTCAGCTGCAGGTGTATATCATTTGAGTTCTACAAAGTTTGCTGAGTACTTACTTGTAGATGCTCAGTATTTCATATCCAAGGCTGTTTTGGAGAAGATGAAGGACACCCAGTTGGAGATAGACTATACAAGTGACGTGGCAAAGAATTTGATCAGATTTATTTATTACCAATATGATAAGGTTTGTCAGACTCCTCCAAGTTCTTAATGTTTATTCAGAAACTTGATCATAAGAGTGGATATCAAGTTTAGGGGAGGATTGTTGGGAATAAATTTAGGCCAGAACACTTGAACGCTGACAGGAACAACTCAAGCGTTGACAAGAGCAAAGTGAGCGCTGACAGCATAAGCGTTGACAAGATAAAGTCAAGCGTTGATAGAGGAAATTTGGGCGTTGACAGATATGCTTATGGAGGTGATGTATTCCAGTCATCATCTATCATCAAAGATGTTCCCACTCAGGTATTATCATCTACCTTACCAACAATTGAACCAACAGATAAGGGTAAGGGTAAGTTGGTAGAAGAAGTTGTTCCAAAGAATGCAGCTCAGGTTGAATTTGATAGAAGGTTGGCTGAGCAAATGATGGAACAAGGTGAGAAGGAAAAGTCACCATTTGTTGTGACTTCTGAGGAAGAAAGTGATGGAGGCAGCTCAGATTCCAGTGTGATGATTGTTGAACCAGAAAGACTTGAGTATGGTGATGAGCTTGCTAAGGAAAGGCTGAGAGATTTGAAGTTGCAAATTGATTTTGATATGCCAGAGGTAGTTCAGATGTACAATTCTTGGGAAGAAAGCTGCATGGATAATCCAGACTTGACCATTTCTGATCAGATATGGGGTTTGGAAATTCTTCTTAGAGTTCAGCAGGATTGTAAGGTGATGTTGAAATACAGGGCAAGCAACATTCTCTCTCAACTGAAAAGGGATAGAAGGAAGCTCTATTTTATGTTGCTCAAATGTCATGGAGTTGGATGGACACATCAGAAGCTGAAAGCTTTGACATTTGATGAGTTGGAACATAGGGCTTATCCTATTTGGGTGAAAGTGCAGGAAGAGAACACTTTCAGACTTCTTTCAGATGAAAGAAAGGAGCAACTTGCAGAAGAGATGGCAATCAAGAAAGCTATGATAGTCCCTAGACCAGTGAAGAAGGGATTTGTTCTTGAGTTTCCAAAAGATATGTCTCAACTGTATCCAAGTGAAGCAATCATTAGAAAGAGCCTCAAGCTCTCCCCATTAGAAGCTTCAGATATGGTTCATGTGTTACCACTAGATTCCAGGAATCCAATTGTAAGTTATGAGGAAGATGAATGTGGATTCTGGAAAATTGGAAGATTTGGAAAGGAGGTACATACTTTTATCAAATTCAACCTGAGCTGCATTCTTTGGAACAACTTCTTCTACCAACTTACCCTTACCCTTATCTGTTGGTTCAATTGTTGGTAAGGTAGATGATAATACCTGAGTGGGAACATCTTTGATGATAGATGATGACTGGAATACATCACCTCCATAAGCAGATCTGTCAACGCCCAAATTTCCTCTATCAGCGCCCAAAATACTTCTGTCAGCGTCCAAACTTGTCTTATCAACGCTTAAATATTTTCCCTCAGCGCCTTGTGTAACCTCTCTCAGCATATCTGTAAATGATAAATTTAAATTTGTTGGAGAGATTAAGGACGTATCAAAACCTTTTTGTTCCTTCAAACTAGTAAGAGCTTCAGCAATATCCAATGATTGACCATCTTGACTGCTCTTATCACTCAGATTTCTTGCTTCCTCCCCTTTGGAAGACTCCTCCATACCTCCCCTTGAATGAGCACTCTCCAAAACAACAATCCTCTCCCTCAATTCTTTGAGTTCAAGGCCTTGGTGACTGACAATTTGTACCAAGTCTGCATTTTGCTTTTGCAAGCTAATGCAGACAGCCGTCAATTCTAAAAGCGTCATTGGTTCCAGTCTGCCCTCTTCCAAAATGGGAATTTGACCTCCCAAGTTAGGTTCATTGGGCATGGATGAGGACTTAATTATGGTGGGACTGTCTTGGCCAGCTTCTAAGCCAGAACCAATAGTCCCAGCCTCATCCAGGTCACCAACCACACTTGTGGTGGTGGTTCTCTCTGCTTCATGGCTAGGACCACCAGAGGAGAACACTCCAGCAGTCCTTTGGCGTTTAATCAACCTATATTCTGGTGGTGTGGAAGATGGTGTAGAAGATGGTGTAGATGTAGATTGGTTAAGGGGTGTTTGGGATTGTGATGGTTGGGTGTCAACGTTGGAAATAGGCATATCAACGCCCACATTAGATGTGTCAGCGTCAAAGGGATTTTGGTCTATTTGCATTTGGTCAGGTGAGGGTAAAGGTTCAGGGATAGGCTCAAGTTGAGGTTGAGGGTCAATATGAGGTTGGGGGTCTGGTTGAGGTTGTGCTGCTGCAATAACAGCAAGCATGGCTGGGGTTAATGGTAGGTCTCTAAGAGGTGGAGAATTCATCTTGGTGAAAATAGCCTTCTTTTGTTCAGGGATCTTATAAAAGTCATTGTGATCCCTTGAACAATATCTTTGAGCATCAAAAACCATTTGCAGAAAACGGGGATAAGCTAAAGTCATTTTTGTCCCCTTGTTTTTACACATTCCTTCAAAAATCATTTTAGACCAATTATAATTTTGCCCTGTTGCAATACACACAATAGCAGATGCAATAGATCTATTGATCTCATTATGTGCAGTACATTTGGGACTCAAACACCTTGTTAATGTGTCGTGTTCTAATTCCGCTCTGATACCACTTGTTGATCCCAAACTTAGATCGATTAGCTTTGTGTATACGAGATTAGATCAAGTACTACACGTAGAGAAACCTTTGCTTATGAATAAAGTAACAAAGTGTTATGCGGAATTAACACTTGATCTAAAACACAATAATGTTAAACAAACTTTCACTTGTATTAGAATAATCGTGTTGATTACAATGAAAGGTTTAACTTGCGAATACTATGAAAACTGATGTTTAACATTAACCTAAAAGATCTTCTTTTATAGAACAAGAAGTCTTGTACAATAAGCTACGAATCAACTATTCTAGGTAAAGATAAACATAGAAAATACATTGTCGTTTCTATCCTTACTAGAAGTAATCTAGAATATAATATACGTGTAGCTCACAACTTCTATCAGTGCTTGTCTTCAATCTATCAACGCTTGACTTTATCTTGTCAACGCTTATGCTGTCAGCGCTCACTTTGCTCTTGTCAACGCTTGAGTTGTTCCTGTCAGCGTTCAAGTGTTCTGGCCTAAATTTATTCCCAACAATCCTCCCCTAAACTTGATATCCACTCTTATGATCAAGTTTCTGAATAAACATTAAGAACTTGGAGGAGTCTGACAAACCTTATCATATTGGTAATAAATAAATCTGATCAAATTCTTTGCCACGTCACTTGTATAGTCTATCTCCAACTGGGTGTCCTTCATCTTCTCCAAAACAGCCTTGGATATGAAATACTGAGCATCTACAAGTAAATACTCAGCAAACTTTGTAGAACTCAAATGATATACACCTGCAGCTGAATATAACCTCCATTGAAGACCACTGAGATCATCTTCAAGATCCTTCCATATTTCAGGATCTTCTTCATTTGTCCCACACATTCTTTTGAATGTGGTCCAAAGTTTTATTCCATTGGCTGAAGTTGGTGCTTCAGCCTCATACTTGGTCTCCAACAACCTCCAAAGGTCTACCAAGTCTTCTCTGTCACAACTTGCAAATAAAGATATGAGAGTGGTAAAAGTATGTACCTCCTTTCCAAATCTTCCAATTTTCCAGAATCCACATTCATCTTCCTCATAACTTACAATTGGATTCCTGGAATCTAGTGGTAACACATGAACCATATCTGAAGCTTCTAATGGGGAGAGCTTGAGGCTCTTTCTAATGATTGCTTCACTTGGATACAGTTGAGACATATCTTTTGGAAACTCAAGAACAAATCCCTTCTTCACTGGTCTAGGGATTATCATAGCTTTCTTGATTGCCATCTCTTCTGCAAGTTGCTCCTTTCTTTCATCTGAAAGAAGTCTGAAAGTGTTCTCTTCCTGCACTTTCACCCAAATAGGATAAGCCCTATGTTCCAACTCATCAAATGTCAAAGCTTTCAGCTTCTGATGTGTCCATCCAACTCCATGACATTTGAGCAACATAAAATAGAGCTTCCTTCTATCCCTTTTCAATTCAGAGAGAATGTTGCTTGCCCTGTACTTTAACATCACCTTACAATCCTGCTGAACTCTAAGAAGAATTTCCAAACCCCATATCTGATCAGAAATGGTCAAGTCTGGATTATCCATGCAGCTTTCTTCCCAAGAATTGTACATCTGAACTACCTCTGGCATATCAAAATCAATTTGCAACTTCAAATCTCTCAGCCTTTCCCTAGCAAGCTCATCACCATACTCAAGTCTTTCTGGTTCAACAATCATCACACTTGAGTCTGAGCTGCCACCATCACTTTCTTCCTCAGAAGTCACAACAAATGGTGACTTTTCCTTCTCACCTTGTTCCATCATTTGCTCAGCCAATCTTCTATCAAATTCAACCTGAGCTGCATTCTTTGGAACATTTTCTTCTACCAACTTACCCTTACCCTTATCTGTTGGTTCAATTGTTGGTAAGGTAGATGATAATACCTGAGTAGGAACATCTTTGATGATAGATGATGACTGGAATACATCACCTCCATATGCAGATCTGTCAACGCCCAAATTTCCTCTATCAGCGCCCAAAATACTTCTGTCAGCGTCCAAACTTGTCTTATCAACGCTTAAATATTTTCCCTCAGCGCCTTGTGTAACCTCTCTCAGCATATCTGTAAATGATAAATTTAAATTTGTTGGAGAGATTAAGGACGTATCAAAACCTTTTTGTTCCTTCAAACTAGTAAGAGCTTCAGCAATATCCAATGATTGACCATCTTGACTGCTCTTATCACTCAGATTTCTTGCTTCCTCCCCTTTGGAAGACTCCTCCATACCTCCCCTTGAATGAGCACTCTCCAAAACAACAATCCTCTCCCTCAATTCTTTGAGTTCAAGGCCTTGGTTACTGACAATTTGTACTAAGTCTGCATTTTGCTTTTGCAAGCTAATGCAGACAGCCGTCAATTCTAAAAGCGTCATTGGTTCCAGTCTGCCCTCTTCCAAAATGGGAATTTGACCTCCCAAGTTAGGTTCATTGGGCATGGATGAGGACTTAATGATGGTGGGACTGTCTTGGCCAGCTGCTAAGCCAGAACCAATAGTCCCAGCCTCATCCAGGTCACCAACCACACTTGTGGTGGTGGTTCTCTCTGCTTCATGGCTAGGACCACCAGAGGAGAACACTCCAGCAGTCCTTTGGCGTTTAATCAACCTATATTCTGGTGGTGTGGAAGATGGTGTAGAAGATGGTGTAGATGTAGATTGGTTAAGGGGTGTTTGGGATTGTGATGGTTGGGTGTCAACGTTGGAAATAGGCATATCAACGCCCACATTAGATGTGTCAGCGTCAAAGGGATTTTGGTCTATTTGCATTTGGTCAGGTGAGGGTAAAGGTTCAGGGATAGGCTCAAGTTGTGGTTGAGGGTCAATATGAGGTTGGGGGTCTGGTTGGGGTTGTGCTGCTGCAATAACAGCAAGCATGGCTGGGGTTAATGGTAGGTCTCTAAGAGGTGGTGAATTCATCTTGGTGAAAATAGCCTTCTTTTGTTCAGGGATCTTATAAAAGTCATTGTGATCCCTTGAACAATATCTTTGAGCATCAAAAACCATTTGCAGAAAACGGGGATAAGCTAAAGTCATTTTTGTCCCCTTGTTTTTACACATTCCTTCAAAAATCATTTTAGACCAATTATAATTTTGCCCTGTTGCAATACACACAATAGCAGATGCAATAGATCTATTGATCTCATTATGTGCAGTACATTTGGGACTCAAACACTGAAGGAGAATGTGAATTAGGTACTTCCAGGCTGGGGGAAATTCCTGCTTATGGTACTTATTAAGAGTACCTTCATCAGGAATAGGGTATCCCAAAGCCCTTAGCCCTTGTTCTATTTCAGATATGGGAAGCATGGTTATACCATCAGCATCATTAAGATGCAAGGCCTGGCGTACCAAGGCCTCAGTAACCACCCAAGGTCTCCCATGTACAATAGAATTCAATGTTGTCACTCCATTAACTGTTGAGGAACTGACAGTGTTCCAAAACTGTTTAATGTGTGTGACTGGAATGAGTGGGGCATGAGAAAGAGCATACCTTAAAGGGGATGCATTCAAATACTCCACCATCTGAGTGTATTGAGGGAACAAAGTATTATCAGCAACAAGATAAGCAATCATGTTGTGTTGAGACTTGAACCCCAAATCCAATTCTGCTGAGTTAAATCTTGGTGCCATTGATGAAAGCGGTTAATTTGATGTATAAAAGATGAAGGTTGATAAGAGAAAAGAGTTAGACAAGAATTATAGATACCCTGTTTAAAATAGGAGCCAAATTTATAGGAGTGGATGAATGCACGTGATTGGCCCAAAAATAGGCAAAGATTTTCAAAAATCAATCATGAAAATATTGAAAAAGTTTATAAGTTATCTCATGCATTAAATGAAAGTAACAACTCCTAAAATTACGGCTTGAAAATATGTCAAAAAGTTACAACTGGGTAGGTCCCATTGTTTGTCAACGGTCAAATATAACCCATCAACGCCCAACGGCTATAATCTTGTCAACGTTCGCCTAAAGCCATGTCAGCGTCCATTTTGGTCACAACAACGCTTGGAAAAATCTTGTCAGCGTCCAAAAATAAAATTGTTGTAAAAAGTGAAAAATGACCTTAACAAGTAACTTATCCTAGAGAAGATAACCAAAAGCTGATAATTATCATAGGGCGGCAAGCACTGTCCAGTTATGCACACTTGCATAAGCAAGATAGACATAACAGTCCTCTAGTGTCCCTTGCTAACCAAAATTCTTAACAACCAAGTTACCTTATAAAATCCTTGTTACTCCCAGGTAAAACCCATATCAAAAGGATTCCCAAGCCTCCCAACAGACCATAACCAATTCTAAGTCAAAAATGTCTTGGCAGCATGCAAAGTTGATATACTATGCATGCTACAGTGCCTCATGGTTTAGTAAAACTAACCCATACTCACCAGTGGACACAATCTAGAATTGTGATGAGAGTATTCTAAGAATACCCAAAAGTCCTAAAGGTTCCTTAAACCTCCCCTCAAACTATGATACATGAGTTCTCAAAATATATATATGAACATTAAAAATTTATGTCAAGATAGGAATATAAATATTCCAACCATCATCCATAAACAAAACATGTTCAAATAGCTCTTCAAAGTTCCATAAGCAACTCTGTATCCAATGGCATAAAGCTACCATTACCTGCACATTTAGATGAAAACCACAAAACTAACATTTGTTGCTAACAGCGTCCCGACAACACTTAACAGCGTTGAAGAAACCCTTGTCAGCGTTAGACCATAATATCTCCAACAATGGCAAAATAACACTTGACAGCGTTGTATTTACCTTTGTCAGTGTTAGAAAAAGAATGTGGAAAATCTAAATCATCACAAAGACCAATAACAATGCATTATCCTGTACATACTTTTACAAAAATGTTCCAAAACACATATTAAGTGAGATTAACCATTCCAATATTTGTTACCAAATATTGAAATCTTCCAGCATCAAAAGGTTTAGTTAATAAATCTGCTACATTATCTTCAGTATCTACCCTATCTGGTTGTATTAAACCTTTCTCAAAGCAATCTCTTATAAAATGATGTCTAATTTCTATGTGTTTGGTTTTAGAATGATGTACAGGATTTTTAATAATGCATAAAGTACTGTTATTGTCTACAAAAATCTTGGTATGCATAAAATTATACCCATAATCCAACAGCTGGTTCTGAATCCATAAGACTTGTCCACAACAAGCAGCTGCAGCCACATATTCTGCTTCAGTTGTAGAGTTTGCCACCACTGTTTGTTTCTTGCATTGCCAAGATATTAATCTGCTCCCAAGAAATTGGCATCCACCAGTTGTGGATTTCCTATCAAACTTGTCACCTCCATAATCACTGTCTGAATAAGCAATAAGGTCCAATGGAGAATCCTTTGGGTACCATAATCCAAGATCTGGATAACATCTCAAGTACCTAAAAATTCTCTTCACAGCAAAAAGGTGACATTCTTTGGGAGTCACTTGATGGCGTGCACATGCACACACAGCAAACATGATGTCAGGTCTTGAGGCTGTAAGATACATCAATGAACCAATCATTGATCTATAGTGCCTAATATCCACATCCTTTCCAGCTCCAAGTTTTCCCCAGGGATGTTGTCTGTCCATAGGAGTAGAAGCCTCCTTCTCATGTGGAGAAAAACCATATTTCTTCAAGATTTCAGCTACATACTTGTCCTGGGAGATGAAGATACCATCTTCTTTCTGCTGAACTTGTAAACCTAGAAAGAAGTTCATCTCACCCATTGCACTCATCTTGAATTTATCTGTCATGAGCTTGGAAAAATCCTCACTCATTTTTGGATCAGTAGACCCAAAAATGATGTCATCAACATAGACCTGCACAAGCAACACATGTTTTCCTTTCTTCTTTGTAAACAGTGTCTGATCTATGGTGCCCCTCTTAAAACCATTTTCCACCAAGTAGGTGGACAATGTACCATACCATGCTCTTGGGGCTTGATGAAGGCCATACATTGCCTTCTTTACTCTATAAACCTTGTCTGGATTCTCAGGATCTTCAAAACCAGGAGGCTGCATTACATAAACCTCCTCAACAATTGTGCCATAGAGGAAAGCACTCTTCACATCCATATGATAAACAGTAAAATTCATGCAAGAAGCATAAGCTAAGAAAATTCTGATAGCTTCAATTCTTGCAACTGGAGCAAAGACTTCTTCATAATCTATGCCTTCCTCTTGTGTATAACCCTGAGCTACCAAACGTGCCTTGTTTCTGACCACAATGCCTCTTTCATCTTTCTTGTTCCTTAGAACCCATCTTGTCCCAATTGGTCTCACATACCTAGGACAATCAACCAGCTCCCAAACATCCTGGATAGCAAATTGGTGAAGCTCATCCTGCATTGCTTCCACCCAACTTGGTTCTTTGAGAGCATCAAAAATCTTCTTGGGTTCTTCCTGTGACAGAAAACAGGCAAACAAACATGCTTGTACAAGAGGGGTATCAACCTTCTTGTGTATATTGGCAATAAATCCACCAAGACCTTGATGGGATCTTCTTGTCTGAACTGGAGCCATAACATCACCAATGATTTGAGATGTGGGGTAATCCTTTGCTGTGGAAGTGAGAACTCCTCCTTCAAAAAGTCTGGTGTCCTCAATTTCACGCTCCATGTTGCCAATATCTTCTTCAGTTTCTTCTTCATCAACAGGAATCTCTTCATGGATATTGGAAGGTCCACCCTGTTCAAAATGAGAAGAGAAAAGCTGTGTAAAGGTATCTCCAAAGTCTGATCCTTGTGTGTCAGCGTTTGGGCTAACAACACCTGAATTGGTGTTGTCAGCGTTGGAGCCATCAGCGTCTGAATTGGTCGTGTCAACGCTGGATTTCCCTTTGTCAGCGCTTGAAGAATCATGCATGTTTGTAGTTGGTGGTATCTGAACACCACCATTATCTTTCCTTGCAGCAGTAGCAGCAGCATAATACTCATCTGTCCATATAGGAAGTGTAACAAATTCTTGTGTGGGAGATGATATAACTGCTGGTGGTCCATCCTCCTTAGCAACCTGTATACCTGAAACATTACCAATTCTCTTTTCCAAAACACTTGAAGTTACCTTCACAATGTCTGGATCAGTAACAGGCATATAATTTAAAGCTCTAGACAAAGGTTCTAAGTCAAACAACCAATTTGGACCACTCTCAGGATCACTAGATTTACTCTCTAAAAACCTAACATGTACTTTTTCAAGTATACGTTTTTCCTTTTTAATGTAAACCCTATATCCTTTACTCTGCACTGAATAACCCATGAAGTAGCCTTCATCACCTTTTGAATCAAATTTACCTAGGGCCTCACTAGTTTCTAACACAACTACATGACAACCAAATGGCTTAAGAAATCCAATATTGGGCTTCCTTCCCCAAAGTAATTCATAAGGTGTCTTATTATGTATCTTGTTGACCAATGCCCTATTTTGAACATAACAAGCTGTGTTAACAGCTTCAGCCCAAAAGGCTATAGGAAAGTGGGCATCAGCCAACATGGTTCTGGCTGCTTCAATAAGGGTCCTATTCTTCCTTTCAGCAACTCCATTTTGCTGAGGAGTTCTAGCTATGCTGAACTGCCTAGTAATCCCTTTCTTGGCACAAAAATCATCTAATAACTGATTTCTAAACTCACCCCCATTGTCACTTCTAATAATTTTGACCTCATTACCATTCTTCTTTTCAATCTGGGTAATGAAATTAATCAGACTTAGGGCAGTTTCACTTTTCTTAGCTAAAAAGAAAGTCCATGTGAACCTGGAGTAATCATCAGTAATGACAAAACAATATGATTTACCCTTCAAACTCTCTATATTAGTAGGACCAAAGAGGTCCATATGCAATAAGTGAAGGGGTTTAGAACTAGAGTGCACCTGTTTAGACCTGAATGAGACCTTGTGCTGCTTGCCCTTAAGGCATGCAACACAAGAGTGGTCATTGTGGAAAGCCTTTTCAGGCAAACCATCAACTAAACCAAGCCTCACAAGCCTATTAATATTCTTAAAGTTTATGTGCCCTAGTCTCCTGTGCCAAAGATTACTTTCATCTACTGAGGCCTTAGCATACAAACATGACATTTTATTATTTACCTTAATTCCATTAAGATTCACATTATATATGTCTTTATGCCTTGGTGTTCTAAAATCTATGTATTTCTCATCAGGGAGCTTATAATCTTTGCTTAACACCAAGCACTCAGTATCTGTGAAAAGAACCTTATTTTTGTTATCACACACTTGTGATACACTAAACAAGTTATAATCCAGGTCTTTCACCAAGAAGACATTATCAAACCTTAGATTGTTGGTGACAAGGGTTCCTTTTCCTGTGATTGTGCCATAGCCACCCCCAAAGTATACCTTATCACCATCTTGAATAGGAGAGAAATTGGTCAGATAGTCTTCCTTTCCAGTCATGTGCCTTGAGCATCCACTATCCCAGTATCCATAGTCATTGATCTTCTTTTGAATGCCCTGCACATAAAGAAAACACATTAGTTTTCTTTGGGAACCCAAGCCTTGGAAGACTTGGATTCATTTGGTTGTTCAACAAGAACAGACTTGGTTCTCATAACAACCCCATTTTCATCCCTGTTTGAATGAAATTCCCAGTTAACCCCAATTGGTGTTGACAATGCCTTTGAAATATAATGAAACCTGTTGCATGTCATAGAAATACCAGTATTATTAGGGTTCTGGTCTTGTTTTGGTCTCCATGTTAAGCTAGTAGAAGCTTTAGACCTATTTCCCTGTGGCTGCAAATACCTAGGTTTGTCAGCGCTGAAATTTCTCTTGTCAGCGCCCCGATTGCTCTTATCAGCGTTGAACCTAGGGTTTGCTACAGGAATCCATTGCCTATTTGACCAAGTATTTGACTTTTGAAAAGGTCTTAGGCCTTGTGTGTTAGACCCTCTAGAAAAGAATGGGGCTGGTCTAACAACTTGTGAACTTTTGTTCACAAAGGTATTGGGTCTGACAGTGTTTGACCTATGTTGACTTTTGTCAGCGCTGACATGGTTCCTGTCAGCGTTGACATTGGAAGCGTTGACACATTTGTAGGCCAAATGTGAGAAGCTCCCACATGTGTAACAAGCTTTTCTAGACATAGTCTTAGGTCTAGAAGCAAAGAAGCCTGTTCCATGGTTACTAACTTGGCTTTTTGGTGACCTAGAATTTCTATACATCTCTGCATATTTAACACTAGGTTTTCTAACATTTTGTGAGCCAAGGTCAACAGGTTTGCCAGTGGTAGGGTGTGTGATCTTAATAGGTTTAGGATCATCAATTGGTTTTGTGATTGGCGTGGGCTCATTTGGACTTTCACACAATAACCCTCCCTTAACAAACAAAGTGTGGTTAGCTTTCTTCCACTCTTCTAGGTCAGTCAGCTTTTGCTGATATTCCTCAACTGGGGAAGTCACTCTAGGTGGAGGAATAAACTCCTCCTCTTGGCATTCTGGCAAGCCAGTCCAAGATAAGTCCTTTGATTGGACACCATAGAAATCCCCAGCTGGTGGTGGAACAACAGTATAGTTATTCATCCCAATCCCACTCATATCCTTAGAGTCTCTTTGTTTACTAACACACTCTCCTAGGGTTTGTGTGGCCTTATCAAATCTCTGGATTTTAAGACTCACATTATCTTTGTTTTTGTTAGCCTCCTCTAACTGAGCTATCAAATCAAGATTAACCCTATTTACTATATCTTGAACATCCTTACTCTGATGTAACTCATGTTTTAAGATATTTATTTGATCCTTTAAATCAAACTCCATTTTCTTATACTCAGATACTGTCTTTTCTGTTTGGGTAAGAGCAACTTGATAGTTAGATACTTTGCACCTAAGAGTACTTGCTTCATCTAATAACTTAACTATCTCTTGTTTTGATTTTTCAGTATTTAAACGACAACCCTTAGAACAGAAAGCATCATCATATACCTCATTATCTGATGAAGAGGAGGAGTGTGCCATGAGAGCATATTCAGCATGCTCTTCTTTAACTTCAGCAACCAAAGCTCTGTCCTCTTCCTCATTCTTAGCCATCCAGCTCCAATCCCATTCTCCAACACCATCAATTTGTTGAACAGCAACCATGGCCTTGGGATCTGGGTTCTTAATCATTTGGCTAGAAGGCTTCCCAGCATCAGATCTCCTTGGAGATCTACATTCCCTCATAAAGTGCCCCATCCTATGACAGTTGTAGCACTCCACCTTGGACTTGTCAAATCCAGCAACATCCTTAGCATTAAAGGTCATCTTCTTCTTGAACCTTTTATTGAACCTGTTTGCTCTTAAACTTACAAGAGCCATAGTCCACTTTATATCCATCTCTTCCAATTGTTCATCACTTATCTGCTCAAGATCTTCATAAGTGATCCTTGAATCACTAGGCAAAGAAGCAATGAAGGCACACACAGTATCAAGATCAAAACCAGCAGGTTTAATTCTATCAGCGCCATGATTGTGTGTGTCAGCGCTTGAGTACAAAGCGTTGACAGGGTATGATCCAGCGCTGACAGATTGACATCCAGCGCTGACACCTTGAGATCCAGTTGCTGAATGTCCATAGAAGTTCATGGAATCAAATTGGCCTTCACTTTGTGAAAAGAAGGCCATGTTGCTGCTGGAAGATTTGTTATCATTCTCCAATTGCCATTCATTCTCCAACAGCCTTAACTTGTTGAAGATGTCATCAAACCTGGAGGTCTTGTGGGTGTTATTGACAAGAATAGATCTTGTCTCAATCTTCCATACATCAATTTGTTGAACAGCAACCATGGCCTTGGGATCTGGGTTCTTAATCATTTGGCTAGAAGGCTTCCCAGCATCAGATCTCCTTGGAGATCTACATTCCCTCATAAAGTGCCCCATCCTATGACAGTTGTAGCACTCCACCTTGGACTTGTCAAATCCAGCAACATCCTTAGCATTAAAGGTCATCTTCTTCTTGAACCTTTTATTGAACCTGTTTGCTCTTAAACTTACAAGAGCCATAGTCCACTTTATATCCATCTCTTCCAATTGTTCATCACTTATCTGCTCAAGATCTTCATAAGTGATCCTTGAATCACTAGGCAAAGAAGCAATGAAGGCACACACAGTATCAAGATCAAAACCAGCAGGTTTAATTCTATCAGCGCCATGATTGTGTGTGTCAGCGCTTGAGTACAAAGCGTTGACAGGGTATGATCCAGCGCTGACAGATTGACATCCAGCGCTGACACCTTGAGATCCAGTTGCTGAATGTCCATAGAAGTTCATGGAATCAAATTGGCCTTCACTTTGTGAAAAGAAGGCCATGTTGCTGCTGGAAGATTTGTTATCATTCTCCAATTGCCATTCATTCTCCAACAGCCTTAACTTGTTGAAGATGTCATCAAACCTGGAGGTCTTGTGGGTGTTATTGACAAGAATAGATCTTGTCTCAATCTTCCATACATCACCAAGGCTTTTGAGAAAAGTAGCATTCAATTCAGGGTCATCAATCTGTTTTCCCATGAAGGAAAGTTGACTTGTGATATCAAGAAGTCTACTTCTCACACTGCTGAGATTCTCATTAGGTTGAGCTTTAAAGACAGCATACTCATGCAAGAGTTGCTTCTTCTTTTCTTCTTTTGTGTCAGCATTGCCACCATGTGCCACTTCAAGAGCTTCCCAAAGCTCTTTTGCAGAATCAAATCGTTTGTACTTGTGCTGATTCTCATGACCTAGAGCATGTTTCAAGATGTTCAGGATTTTCATGTCCACCCTCTTCTTGGCTATATCTTCAACAGCAACAGCTCTCCCATCTTCAGGTTTTTCCACCTTATCAGATTCAGGACAATTAGGAACAGCTGTCCTTGTAGCAATAGCAGCAGTAATCTTTGCTGCTTTATCGAATGTGTTCCCATATTCGATAATTTCCCAAAGAGTGTAGTCATGAATAGCTATGTATTGCTCAAAATTGGATTTCCAAAGCTCAAAGTTCCTGGCATCAAACATGGGAATTTTGATACTAGGGTTTGAGAAGTTGTTTTGCAGCAAAGCAGGAGGTTGATTTGTGCCAGACATGGTGTTTTTAGGGTTTTGAGAATTTAGGGTTTTTAGGGTTTGGTGTTTTAGGGTTCTGCGTTACTTAAAGATCAAAAGTTTCTCAACAAGCTCTGATACCACTTGTTGATCCTCAACCTCAACTTGAGCCTGTCCCTGAACCTTTACCCTCACCTGACCAAATGCAAATAGACCAAAATCCCTTTGACGCTGACACATCTAATGTGGGCGTTGATATGCCTATTTCCAACGTTGACACCCAACCATCACAATCCCAAACACCCCTTAACCAATCTACATCTACACCATCTTCTACACCATCTTCCACACCACCAGAATATAGGTTGATTAAACGCCAAAGGACTGCTGGAGTGTTCTCCTCTGGTGGTCCTAGCCATGAAGCAGAGAGAACCACCACCACAAGTGTGGTTGGTGACCTGGATGAGGCTGGGACTATTGGTTCTGGCTTAGCAGCTGGCCAAGACAGTCCCACCATCATTAAGTCCTCATCCATGCCCAATGAACCTAACTTGGGAGGTCAAATTCCCATTTTGGAAGAGGGCAGACTGGAACCAATGACGCTTTTAGAATTGACGGCTGTCTGCATTAGCTTGCAAAAGCAAAATGCAGACTTAGTACAAATTGTCAGTAACCAAGGCCTTGAACTCAAAGAATTGAGGGAGAGGATTGTTGTTTTGGAGAGTGCTCATTCAAGGGGAGGTATGGAGGAGTCTTCCAAAGGGGAGGAAGCAAGAAATATGAGTGATAAGAGCAGTCAAGATGGTCAATCATTGGATATTGCTGAAGCTCTTACTAGTTTGAAGGAACAAAAAGGTTTTGATACGTCCTTAATCTCTCCAACAAATTTAAATTTATCATTTATAGATATGCTGAGAGAGGTTACACAAGGCGCTGAGGGAAAATATTTAAGCGTTGATAAGACAAGTTTGGACGCTGACAGAAGTATTTTGGGCGCTGATAGAGGAAATTTGGGCGTTGACAGATCTGCTTATGGAGGTGATGTATTCCAGTCATCATCTATCATCAAAGATGTTCCCACTCAGGTATTATCATCTACCTTACCAACCATTGAGCCCAACGATCTATAGGTTCCACAATTGGTATCAGAGCCTAAGGCTCTAGATATCTAGGTCCGACGAGGTGTTCGTGTATGGTGAAGAAGAAAAATTCGTATTGAATTTTTCTGGACGTTTTTGTGTGCGCAACAGTATTCAGAAGGTCATAACTTTTGATCTAACCGTTGGATCGTCACGAAATTTTAGATGTGTGTTCTACATACATAGATCTAAACATCCACCGGAGGGATTGTCGAGTTTTATCCCCAGTCAAAAGTTATTAAGCGTCGAAGTTGGCTGATCAAGATTTTCAGTTTTCTGCTTTCACATGAAATCATGAACTAGGGTTTCTTCAAACCCTAGATCTACATAAAAAGCAGAATTTTGTGAGATTGGTGGCTGTTAATTCAGGATCTAAGGTTTATTTACAAACCCTAATTAGGGTTTCGATGCTCAAATAATATAAACCCTAGATTGAGTGAAGGAAAAAGTGCTACGGTTATGTTATTACTGTGATCGAGAGACTTCAAATACATGTTCACACGGTTGAAGTATTCTGATTGGATGGCATGTTTTCTCTTCACATGGTCTGCGATTGCATTTACACGCCAAATAGCAAACCCTAATTTGTTATAATGTTCGAATCCACTACATGCATGTCCATGATATAACCGTGAGTCCTCATTCTGATTGGTGAATGGCTACAGATTGGTTATTAAATGTGTGGTGTGTTCACACGGTTTAAATTTGATGATTGGATAAGAGTTCTATGTTCACACGGTTAAATTGTGTTACTGTGATCGCATGATCAATGTCATAACAAGAAGTGTTCACACGAAGTTACAAGGTTTTCATTGGTTGAAACTTTGTGTATTCACACGATTTGACATGGATAGGTTTGAATTTGGACGTCGCTATTGGCTAAAACATCATGAGATGTTCAGAATGCAAAAGATATGGTATACGCCACTTTTGGATGACGTCAGCAAGTGTATGGGCGCTGACAGATTTATGAGACGCTGATGTTTGAAATCTAAACGCTGACAGCGTATATTATTGACACTGACAAGAGTTATGGTTGGCGCTGACATGTGTAATTCAAGCGCTGACAGGAAGGGTTTCGACGCTGACAGAATAAGTCAACACTGTTAGGTTGACAGTGTTGTCCGATATATGTACTTCAACGCTGACACGTATTGTCCGATATCGGACAATACATCTGACCAAGATATTGGACAGAAGAGATATTGGACAACACATGGATAGCTGCTGTTAGAGAAAATGGGTACGTTTTAAGCACACAAAAAGGAGGATTACACACACGAAGGTACATGGAATCTCCGTTATAATTTAGAATATCATGATGATATTTATGGCTCGGATATTTTTAAATGGATTAATGATTTTAAAGCGAGTTAGCAATTATTCGTGGGAATTTGATGGATATTTAAACTATGTAATCGGGATAGCCTTGCAAAAGAGTTATTCAGCATTACACTTTTACATATGGTATGACGATGCTATTTCATTCAAATTCATCATGAAGAAGTGTTAGCTTAAGGGGAAGAATTCTTATGGGAAGTTTGATGATTGAAGAAGATTTTCGCGAGTTTGTGTTCTATCATATCTTAAAGTCATGCACTTCCAGCCACTGACTTTAAAGGTAACTTGTTCGTGCTTACATAGTTGGTGACGAAGACTTGTCATAAACACTTGAAGGAGTTACATTATCGTGCTCAGTGTCTCACAAAGGATGAGAATATTGACAAGGGATCGAGGTCTACTTATATTTTTCTTCAGGTATAAGTTCTTCATCACATGGATAAACAAGACATGGAACATAGGTTTGTGGTATTCTACTTCTGCATCAAGACTACTTTATTTATTTTTCTTCAGAATCATTACATAGAGCTACTTTTGGAGAATCTACAAGATTGCATACTTTCACATATTCCCTATTGATGTGTCAAAAAGGGGAAGAATATGTGCTATACTTAAGGGGAAGCGTCTTGGAGATCATGTACTACATACAAAGGATTCATGCTTAAAGTGTTTTGACATCATCAACTAGGGGAAGATTGTTGGGTCCAATTATTAAGTTGATAAGTCAAAACACAACAAAATAAGAAGACAAGGGCTAAATAGTACAAGTTGCAAAAGAACAAGCCGTTGGAGTCTTTTTATTACTTTAGCTTTCTTTGTAAGCTATGTTTTCTACTATATAAAGAAAACATAGACCGTAGGTTTTATTCACTTATTCAATCACAATGTAAACCTAAAGTGTGTGTCGCACTAGACGTGGGATTCAATGTATACACGTCTAGTGGATGTTTGTTATTAATATAATGAGCATCCCAATTGTGTTTTAATTCGTGTTCTTATGTGCCTAAACACCTTGTTCATGATCATTGTTCTTTTCCGCTATGTTATCATATGAACGATGATCAAACCTAGATATATGGTTCATAACCATTGAGCCCAACGATCATAGGACTCATCAGTGACCAAATTGGACGCTGACATGGCTTTAGGCGAACGTTGACAAGATTATAGCCGTTGGGCGTTGATGGGTTATTTTTGACCGTTGACAATCAATGGGACCTACCCAGTTGTTACTTTTTGACATATTTTCAAGCCGTAATTTTAGGAGTTGTTACTTTCATTAAATTCATGAGATAACTTATAACTTTTTCAATATTTTCATGATTAGTTTTTGAAAATCTTTGCCTATTTTTGGGCCAATCACATGCATTCATCCACTCCTATAAATTTGGCTCCTATTTTTAAACAGGGTATCTATAATTCTTGTCTAACACTTTTCTCTTATCAACCTTCATCTTCTATACTTCAAATTAACAGCTTTCATCAATGGCACCAAGATTTAACTCAGCAGAATTGGATTTGGGGTTCAAGTCTCAACACAACATGATTGCTTATCTTGTTGCTGATAATACTTTGTTCCCTCAATACACACAAATGGTGGCGTATTTGAACGCATCCCCATTAAGGTATGCTCTTTCTCATGCACCACTCATTTCAGTCACACACATTAAACAGTTTTGGAACACTGTCAGTTCCTCAACAGTTAATGGAGTGACCACATTAACTTCTATTATTCATGGGAGATCTTGGGTGGTTACTGAGGCCTTGGTACGCCAGGCCTTGCATCTTGATGATGTTGATGGTATAACCATTCTTCCCATAACTGAAATAGAACAAGGGCTTAGGGCTTTGGGAGTACCTCATTCACATTCTCCTTCAATGTTTGAGTCCCAAATGTACTGCACACAATGAGATCAATAGATCCATTGCAACTGCTATTGTGTGTATTGCAACAGGGCAAAAATATAACTGGTCTAAAATGATTTTTGAAGGAATGTGTAAAAACAAGGGGACAAAAATGACTTTAGCTTATCCCCGTTTTCTGCAAATGATTTTTGATGCTCAAAGATATTGTTCAAGGGATCACAATGATTTTTATAAAATCCCTGAACAAAAGAAAGCTATTTTTACCAAGATGAATTCACCACCTCATAGAGACCTACCTTTAACCCCAGCCATGCTTGCTGTTATTGCAGCAGCACAACCCCAACCAGACCCCCAACCTCATATTGACCCTCACCCACAACTTGAACCTATTCCTGAACCTTTACCCTCACCTGACCAAATGCAAATAGACCAAAATCCCTTTGACGCTGACACATCTAATGTGGGCGTTGATGTGCCTATTTCCACCGCTGACACCCAACCATCACAATCCCAAACACCACTTAACCAACCCACATCTACACCTTCTTCTACACCATCTTCCACACCACCTTAATATAGGTTGTTTAAACGCCAAAGGACTGCTGGAGAGTTCTCCTCTGGTGGTCCTAGCCATGAAGCAGAGAGAACCACCACCACAAGTGTGGCTGGTGACCTGGATGAGGCTGGGACTATTGGTTCTGGCTTAGCAGCTGGCCAAGGCAGTCCCACCATAATTAAGTCCTCATCCATGCCCAATGAACCTGACTTGGGAGGTCAAATCCCCATTTTGGAAGAGGGCAGACTGGAACCAATGACGCTTTTGGAATTGACGGCTGTCTGCATTAGCTTGCAAAAGTAGAATGCAGACTTAGTACAAATTGTCAGTAACCAAGGCCTTGAACTCAAGGAATTGAGGGAGAGGATTGTTGTTTTGGAGAGTGCTCATGCAAAGGGAGGTATGGAGGAGTCTTCCAAAGGGGAGGAAGATCAAAGAAATCTGAGTGATAAGAGCAGTCAAGATGGTCAATCATTGGATGTTACTGAAGATCTTACTACTTTGAAGGAACAAACACGTTTTGATACGTCCTTGATCTCTCCAAAAAATTTAAATTTATCATTTACAGATATGTTGAGAGAGGTTACACAAGGCGCTGAGGGAAAATATTTGAGCGTTGACAAGAAAAGTTTGGACGCTGATAGAAGTATTTTGGGCGCTGATAGAGGAAATTTGGGCGTTGACAGATCTGCATATGGAGGTGATGTATTCCAGTCATCATCTATCATCAAGGATGTTTCTGCTCAGGTATTACCATCTACCTTACCAACAATTGCACCATCAGATAAGGGTAAGGGTAAGTTGGTAGAAGAAATTGTTCCAAAGAATGCAGCTCAGGTTGAATTTGATAGAAGATTGGCTGAGCAAATGATGGAACAAGGTGAAAAGGAAAAGTCACCGTTTGTTGTGACTTCTGAAGAGAAAAGTGATGGAGCAAGCTCAGATTCAAGTGTGATGATTATTGAACCAGAAAGACTTGAGTATGGTGATGAGCTTGCTAGGGAAAAGCTGAGAGATTTAAAGTTGCAGATTGATTTTGATATGCCAGAGGTGGTTCAGATGTACAATTCTTTGGAAGAAAGCTGCATGGATAATCCAGACTTGACCATTTCAGATCAGATATGGGGTTTGGAAATTCTTCTTAGAGTTCAGAAGGATTGTAAGGTGATTTTGAAGCACAAGGCAAGCAACATTCTCTCTGAATTGAAAAGAGATAGAAGGAAGCTCTACTTTATGCTGCTCAAATGTCATGGAGTTGGATGGACACATCAGAAGCTGAAGGCTTTGACATTTGATGAGCTGGAACATAGGGCTTATCCTATTTGGGTGAAAGTGCAAGAAGAAAACACTTTCAGACTTCTTTCAGATGAAAGAAAGGAGCAACTTGCAGAAGAGATGGCAATCAAGAAAGCTATGATAGTTCCTAGACCAGTAAAGAAGGGATTTATTCTTGTGTTTCCAAAAGATATGAATCAACTATATCCAAGTGAAGCAGTTATTAGAAAGAGCCTCAAGCTCTCCCCTTTAGAAGCTTCAGATATGGTGCATGTGTTACCACTAGATTCCAGGAATCCAATTGTGAGTTATGATGAAGATGAATGTGGATTCTGGAAGATTGGAAGATTTGGCAAGGAGGTACACACTTTTACCACTCTCATATCTTTATTTGCAAGTTGTGATAGAGAAGACTTGGTGGACCTTTGGAGGTTGCTAGAGACCAAGTATGAGGCTGAAGCACCAACTTCAGCCAATGGAATAAAACTTTGGACCACATTCAAAAGAATGTGTGGGACAAAAGAGGAAGATCCTGAAATATGGAAGGATCTTGAAGATGACCTCAGTGGTCTTCAATGGAGGTTATATTCAGCTGCTGGTGTATACCATTTGAGTTCTACAAAGTTTGCTGAGTATTTACTTGTAGATGCTCAGTATTTCATATCCAAGGCTGTTTTGGAAAAGATGAAGGACACCCAGTTGGAGATAGACTATACAAGTGATGTGGCAAAGAATTTGATCAGATTTATTTATTACCAATATGATAAGGTTTGTCAGACTCCTCCAAGTTCTTAATGTTTATTCAGAAACTTGATCATAAGAGTGGATATCAAGTTTAGGGGAGGATTGTTGGGAATAAATTAAGGCCAGATCACTTGAACGCTGACAAGAACAACTCAAGCGTTGACAAGAGCAAAGTGAGCGCTGACAGCATAAGCGTTGACAAGTTAAAGTCAAGCGTTGACAGATTGAAGACAAGCACTGATGGAAGATGTGAGCTACATGTTTATTATATTCTAGAATACTTCTAGTAAGGATAGAAACGACAATGTATTTTCTATGTTTATCTTTACCTAGAATAGTTGATACGTAGCTTATTGTACAAGGCTTCTTAGTCTATAAAAGAAGGCCTTTAGGTTAATGTTTAATATCAAGTTTTCATTAAGTTTTTCATTCGTAAACATCTTTCATTGTAAGCAAGTTCGACATTGATAATCAAAGTGAAAGTATTGTTTACATCTTGTGTTCTTGTTTAAGTATTAAATTCCGCATAATACTTAGATTCACAAAGCATACAACAAAGGTTTCTCTACGTGTTATACTTGATCTAATCTCGTATACACAAAGCTAATCGATCTAAGTTTGGGATCAACATGGTATTCGAAGGACTCTTCGATTGCACTAATGGCATATGCAGATGTGGATCACGTGGGTTGTCAAGATACAAGGCGAAGCACGAGTGGAACTTTACAACTACTAGGAGATCGACTAATCAGTTGGGCATCGAAAAGCGCTGCAATTTCAAGTACGGAAGCAAAATACATAGCTATGTCCGGTTGCTGTGCTCAAATTCTTTGGATGAGATCGCAATTAACCGACTATGGTCTAGGTTTTAACAAAATTCCGATGTACTGCGACAACAAGAGTGCAATTGCCTTATGCTGCAACAACGTTCAATTCTCCAGGTCGAAGCATATTGACATTCGCTACCATTTCATCAAGGAGCAAGTGGAAAATGGAGTAATAGAGCTTTACTTTGTCTGATCTGAGTATCAATTGGCGGATATTTTCACGAAGGCTTTAGATCGCGCTCGTATTGAATTTTTGGCCGACAAGCTCGGAATGAGAACTTTCTCGCCTGAGACTCTAAAGGAACTGGCAGATGAAGCGAAAGAATAGTGGTGGTAAAACTTTTCTCCGTATCCTTGGTGATCATTTATATATATTGTTTATATCTTTATCCACAAAAGCAAAATACAAAAATATAAAACAATATAAAAACCATAAAAATTGAAAAACTCATAAAAATCCAAAAATATTTTTACTTTATTTTTCAAAGGCATGTCTTTTGGTACGATAATATTTACGGCCTTAGAAATGTTGATTAATATTGACACAACGCCATAAATAGAGTTCGTACAAAAGTTGTAAATATTCATAAAACATGCTTAGATGGCTTGTAGTTATTTCAGACTGCAACCCGGTTCTCATATTAAAGTCAAGTATTTCTTATGAAAGCTTTGGCTCTCAACGGGAATTAATTTTCTCGGGCAAGGTTTACTTTAAAACCTTGTAAGGGATCAAGTTTACTTTATAACTTGGTCTGACACAAATCTATGTACGTTTTAGTGCATTTATTTGATAAAACAAGAGAAGTCTTATTTTTATGAAGCTATCATCTCTACAACCATAGCAATCTACAATTGGTATCTACATACTCGACGATGTGAATACTCAACCGACGACTATAGCTCTTTAAATAGAACACGGGTCAACAATTGAGGGGGAGCAATTGTCAAGCATTCAGAATCTTCGATGCCGAACGTGCCAAGTTCACAAGTTGGTGTCAAGACAACAATACCAATCGTACATGTGGTGTCAAGAGATGACTTCAGACGTGACGAGGCGACCAACATATGCTGACAAGAACCATTTGATCTTATCATCTGATGTTCTCATCTATCAGGTCCAACCTTGTCAATTCTTTTCTAATATGGTGAATATGTGATCATGTTACAAATTAGTATCATATCTCATACATTTGGTATCATGAAGATAAAAAGGACTTGCATTTTTCTTCTCAAAACCTTTGTTAAAACTTCATTAAATCAATTGATATTAAAAACATCGATTGGGTTAATATTTTTAATATAGGGGAGAAAATGTGATTTAATATGGGAAATTATCAAAAATGGTTTGACTTAACATGATGGCTCATCCTGACATATGCGAAATGTTTTCGAATATCGTGGCATATGTTAAGGGGGATCAAAACGGATTTGCATATCAAAATGGATTTTCATGGTGACATATACTTACCCAAAACCCATTTACTTCATGACGATGAAGATTGTGGTGACATAAGGATGGTAGGATAGGTTAAGTCCTATGATTCTTCCAGAACAGGAGGAATCTTCCCAAGGACATTCCATAGCTAGAAATAGTAGTCCTTAGGAAAAGATGGAGAAAAGATTGTGAACGTAGCTGAATGCCGACCAAGTACTTAAGTTAGCACTGGAACAATCATAACAAGGTGCTAGTTATGAAGTATTGGTAAGCATTGAAGGGGTTGAAGAATGAAAAACAATTGTAAAGATAAAGGGTGTAAAGAAAGAAGCCCTCCTTACAACTTTAGGCAGAAATCGGGTCAATACATATGCTATTGAGATCAATTTTAATGATTCTTGATATTGAAGATAGACATTCTGGACCCAGTGATGCAATGTACAACCCATCCCAGCTAACTCAGATATCTCTCAAAAGATATTTGTTTTAATCACACGTTATCTATCGATTTATTCACTCCGAGTAAATTGGTACTGAAAAGGTGGCACTCCTCTCCAGCCTCCGATCACTAAAAATCCAAAATGCACGATCGAGTCTAGAGCCATTTGAGATTATCAAATATCTCACTAGGACACACTTTCATATTTCCTTACTTCCTCACACACTGTGAAAAGTAAGAAAGATCTTAAGAGTCCTACGCAAAATCTTCATGACCTTGCATGAACATCCGAGTAATACGAAAGTATTTACAATGAAGATGAAAATCCTTCTTGAGCGAATATCAAAAAGCTCATGGTAGGTGACTTGTGCGATTCTTTATGAATCAAACTTGTGATAACTGGAAAGCAACAGCTGTTTAATTCTTAACTGAATTTAAACACGTTCCAGGCCTCTACGCAATATCTTAGTGATCTTGCCAGAACACTCAGAGTGATACCTTAGTGTTCACAGTGATGAGCGGAAATCCTTCTAGTGTTAACCTGAAACAGCACTTGGTAGGTAACTTGCAAGATTCTATACAAATCAAGCTCGTGACAACTGGAAAGCAACGATGGTGCGGTTCTTAACTGAATTTCACTTGTTCCATGAACATGAATTGACGGCTTCAAATCATGCGGATATTATTATCCAAATGATCCACTCTTTATGTTCGTTGTCAGCTTTGGACGGTCGAATAAAGAGAACGGGTTTACCCGCGAATTCCTGTCAGGAAGTTACTTAATTGAAACTATCCGTCACGGGTACGATATCTAATATCGTCCAACGGTCTTCACCGACCGAAGGTAAAATGCTACCGATTTAGAATGAAATGTTCAAAGCCATTTCGTTCATGTCTACTTATGTTGCGGAATTTGAAGACGGTGGCGTTGCGGAATCCAAGAAGAAGTCGTCCCCGCATGGTTATACTTTATGCACTTAATATCTCATCTAATTCAAGAAAGCCTGAAAGTTAAGTCTTCCGCTGTATCGAACTCTGAAGCTTTCAAGAATTACGAAGGTATAAGTATGTGGGACATGGCGCCACGAAGAGGCGAAGATCACAAGTGATGGATGCACGAGATCAAGGCAAGAGATTAATGCTCAAGATTGATATCAAAGATCACATCAACATGTTCACCAGAAAAGAAAAAGAAAAAGAAAGACGAAGACTACGAGCTCAAGACAAGCATAGTATGCTAGGTTTATTTTATTATTGTAACTAGGGTAACACCCTTGATTGGAGTGACCTCCCTTAGGGGGAGATTGTTGGAAATACGTTTTTACGTATTTAGGAAGATTCGGTCACTCCGACAATATACTAAGTAGTAGCTCGTAGTCTAGACATCGTTATTTAACAAACAAGCCCAAGCCTAGCCTACAACATGTGTAGGCCGGCCCAAACATGTAAGCCCAAGCCCATTACAAGGCTTGGGTATATAAACGCTCTCCTTAGATGGATAGGGTACGTGGTTAATCATTTTTTCACATAGTTCTCTTCATTTTCTCTCTCTAGAATTGTGTGTAATCCACCATCTTTTTATCTCTTTCTCTCTCTAAAACATAAGCAAGATTTACATATCCTACAAATATCAAAACAAAAAGATGAAAATTCTTGATTAATGCAACCTTAGTTCCCCACACTTGATTATCCCCAAGTTATAGGCTTCACCACACCTTGATAACTCAATATCAGGATGTTATGATCAGCTTTATAGCCCAAGAATTCCAAGGTTTGAACTAGACTTAGCAAAATATCAAGAAAAGTGGAAAATGTGCAAACTTTTGCACACTCCTTTAGAAAACAGGTTTAGGATTCAAGATTAACAAACAAGCAACAATAATAAACAGGTTATAAGAGTGGCACTTGAGTTTTCTTCACCAAATTCAAACACATTTCATTCAATGAATATATGATTTACAGATTTGTGAACTTAGGAAAATTCAAGAGCAAAATAAAAATGAAGCACCCTAAGGCCTTTAAATAGGCATACAAGTTAACTATGAAAGCTGAAAAACGTGTAACCCTAGCTTATGAAGTTCCAGTTTTGCCCTTTGAGTAGTTAGAACTTTGAAGATCATGTGACTGCTTCTTGGATTGTTGTGGAGCTGGCAAGATAAAAGTGAATCTAATGGCTTGTAATGAGCTTAACTTCCAAGCAAGTTTGTGGAACGTTGGATGACTGTCCAAAATTTGGAAGTATGCACAAAGGTGGAAAGCAGGGAATCTTTTGTGGGGTGTGGGGTAAAGTAGCATGTGTTTTCAATGTTGGGATGTGATTAAGGGATGGTTAATCACTAATCTGGACAATCTTAGGGTCTAATTACAACAGGATTAAGAAAACCCAATTGTGTTCTTGAGTGAATAATGCCATGTTTTAATCTGTTTTTGGTTTGGATTAAGTTTAAAAACATGTTTAAGGCGCCAAGATTATTTAAGTAATAAACCGGGTTTAGTGGATGGGTGAGGTGGAGTATTGGTGAGTTGTGATTGGTGGAGAGTATGAGTGGGACAGGTGTCACCCACTCACTGGTCTAGATAACTTTAGCTGTCTGCCAAGTTAAACCGCTTAACTTCCTTTTGCCTTTCACTTGCAACTTAATAAACAAAATCCGGATTTCCTTTGTTGTAGAAGTTTTGGTTTTCACACTTTTGCCCTAAAATGTTTTGTAAAGTGAATTCAGGGGTATTACTTGCCGATTCTTGATTCTTGAAGGACTGATTTGGCATTTTCTTCATTGATAATGGTCTTGACTTGTTTGTTTAACTTCTTGGAGGACTGAATTGCCAAGTCATGATTAATGAGGGATCATTTTTGCCATTTCTTCAAAGTCAAGGGTCCTTTTGGTAATTTTGATATTTTCAAAGGACCAAACTTGTAATTTCTTGTAACTTGGAGTCCTTCTTGGTATGTTTGACTTTGAGGAGGATTAATATTGACATTTTAGTTTGATGAGGGACTAAAATTGCCAAATCTTCAAAGTGGAGGGCCCTTTTTGCAATATTGACAAACTTTAGGGACCAATCTTGTAATTATGATGATACAAGGGTATAAAGTGTCAATTATTCATTATTGGAGGACCCTTATTCATAAATCTTCAAATCTTCAAGGGTTTTCTTTGGAAAATTCTTCATTAGGGCTTGGTTCAATGTGCGGCTTCGTTTCCCGTGTTCGTTTTTGCATGATTCTTGTGATCTTTTGTCATTTTCTCAATATTTGTACCTAAAATACACAAGCAACAAACACAAGCATATATTGGGGTATTTTCATGATATTTAATGCATTTAAACCTCTTTTTGGACGATGAGACTATGTATAAAAGCAGTCTCATCAGAAATCTCAACTTAAGCCCTCGATCTTGGTAAACAATAACAAGTAAGGTCCTTGATGCATAATTCGTCATTTTATTCGTCTTTTCATCATATAAGTCCTTGAAACCGCGTGTTTGCTCAAAAATGTATCTCCTTACCAGAAAACACATGAAACACAAATACCCACGTAATTCTGATAATTTTCAGTTAAATATAATATATTTGACTATGTTTTGAGTGGTTTATGGATCATTATTGATGAGTGTTTTCACACTTATCTAAACACCATGATTCAAGAGGCAATCACCAATGCTCTTGAGGCAGATCGTGCGAACAGAGACCATGTTCAAGGTGGAAATGTGGAGAGGCAACCAGCCCCGAGGGAATGTTCATACGCCGGTTTCGTGAAATGTGGTCCCACACAGTCCGTGGTACCGGTGGAGCTTTGGAACTCCGTAGATGGTTGGAAAAGATTGAGATCCCTTTCAAAATCAGTGGGTTCTCCAAGGCAAACAAAGTTAAATTTGCAGCTGCTACTTTCCAGGATGATGCTTTAAGCTGGTGGAACAACCAAGTGGCTACTGTCGGATTAGTAGTAGCAAATGGAAGAACTTAGGCTGTAACCAAGGCACTTTTGACCAATAAGTTTTGCCCCGAGGAAGAGCTGGGTCAGTTAGAGGATGAGTTGAGACACTTGTCGTTGAAGAATAATGACATCATTGCTTATACAAGAAGGTTCAATGAGTTAAGCCTGCTGTGTCCTAATGCTTTCGCAGACGATCGCAAGAAGATAAAACAATATATCAAGGGTTTGTCGAGCAACATTAAGGGTGAGACTACTTCGTCAAATCCCGGATCATTTGATGAAGCCGTTCAGATAGCTCATGCACTGATGGATGTTAAGTTGCAAGACAAGAAAGACTATATTGCTGAGGGAAACAAAAGAAAATGGGAAGCTGCTCAGGTGAGTCAACCACAAGGACAGAATCGTGGGGGTCATCGCAACAACAACCAAGGACTGAATAGTAACCAACAGTTCAACCAAAGGAGGAACGATGGGATGAGAGCCGCTACTTCCCCTAGAGGAATCAAGGTCAATCCTTAGTGTGGCCGTTGTAACTAGTACCACATTGGGAATTGCCCTCCTACATGTGGCAAGTCTGGGAAGGCTGGCCATAGAGCTACAGAGTGTCGATCTAGTGGTGTGGCTAATGGGGATAATGCCACTAAGGTAATGGTCTATTTTGGTTGTGGAGAAAAGGGGCACAAACAAGGAAACTGTCCGAAAGCTGGGAATAGACAAGGAGGAAATGTTGCTGCTCCCGTATACAGAGTGGGTACCGCTGACAGACCTCAAGGCACGAATGTAGTGACCGGTATGTTTTTACTTAAAGCTCGTTATGCTAGTGTATTATTTGATTCTGGATCCGACAAAATCTTTGTAGACGTGTAATTCAGTCGCCTTATCAATAGAGAACCGGTGATGCTAACGACCAACTATAATGTGGAATTAGCCGATGGAAAGATTGTTAGTACTAATTCTATACTAAGAGGGTGTTCCTTGAAGTTAGGGAATTATGCCTTCGATATTGACTTAATGCCTATAGAGCTAGGATCTTTTGATGTGATTATTGGGATGGATTGGTTAATGGCGCATAGTGCGGTGATTGTTTGTAGAGAAAGGTTGGTCCAGATACCGTTGAGAAATAGGGTATTGACTGTGAAGGGTGATGAATGTACTTCTCGTCTGAGAGTAATATCTTGCTTGAAGATGATGAGGTATGTGGAAGAAGGATGCGATGTATTTCTGGCGCAAATTTCTAGCAATGGTGATGTAGAGACAAAGTTGGAAGAGGTGCATGTGATTCGAGAGTATCCGGAAGTTTTTCCTGATGAGTTGCCGGGTTTACCTCCCTCTCGTGAAGTGGAATTTCGGATCGATTTGATGCCAGGAGCTGCACCGGTTGCTCGTGCACCTTATCGATTAGCACCGTCATAACTGAATGAGTTATCTGATCAATTGAAAGAATTGATGGATAAGGGGTTTATTAGACCGAGTTCATCGCCGTGGGGAGCGCCTTTGTTATTTGTAAAAAAAGAAGGACGGGTCGTTTAGAATTTATATCGACTATCGAGAGCTTAACAAATTGACGGTTAAGAATTGGTATCCATTACCGAGGATTAACGATTTATTTGATCAGTTGCAAGGATCCTGTGTGTACTCGAAGATCGACTTGAGATCAGGGTATCATCAACTGCGAGTTAGAGAGGAGGATATTCCTATAACTTCTTTTCGTACGCGATATGGACATTTTGAATTCCAAGTGATGCCTTTTGGATTAACGAATGCGCCTGCAGTGTTCATAGATCTTATGAATCGGGTGTGCAAGCCGTATTTGGATAAGTTTGTCATTGTGTTCATTGATGATATTCTTATTTACTCCAAGAGCAAAGAAGAACATGAGAAGCACTTGAGGACGATATTGGAGCTGTTGAAGAAAGAGAAGTTGTACGCAAAATTCTCCAAGTGTGAATTTTGGTTGGAATCTGTACAATTCCTTGGGCATGTGATTGACAACAAAGGAGTTCGTGTAGATCCTGCCAAGGTGGAGGAAATTAAGGAAGGTCGGCACCGACAACGCCGACTGAAGTTCGACAATTTCTTGGTTTAGCTGGTTATTATCGGAGATTCATCGAAGGGTTTTCGTTGATTTCAAATCCGTTGACCAAGCTTACTGAGAAGAATCGGGTGTTTAAATGGGGAAATGATGAAGAAATCGCTTTTAAAACACTTAAGGACAAATTGTCTTCTACTCTGATTTTGTCATTGACGGAAGGAATCGAAGACTTCATGGTTTATTGTGACGCGTCTCCAGGGTTATGGAGCTTTTTTGATGCAACGTGAGAAGGTGATCGCTTACGCGTCGAGGCAATTGAGGAAGCATGAGGAAAACTACACTACGCACGATTTGGAACTGGGAGCTGTAGTTTTTGCACTGAAGTTGTGGAGATACTACTTGTATGGGCTAAGTGTGTTGTATTCACTGACCACAAGAGTTTGCAGCACATATTAGACCAGAAGGGGTTGAATATGAGACAAAGACGATGGGTGGAGCTACTAAGTGACTATGACTGCGAGATTCGCTACCATCCTGGCAAGGCGAACGTTGTAGCGGATGCACTTAGTAGGAAGGATAGAGAGAAACCTTTGAGAGTCAGAGCATTAATGATGACTGAGGGTGTTGATTTGACCGAAACGATATTGAAAGCACAAGAGAAGGGATTGATGAAAGAAAATATTGGCGCCGAGAATCTGGGAAGACTGAAGAAACCTCTTTTCTTGGTGAAGTCAGACGGGCTGAGATATTTTGAAAATCGGATTTGGTTACCGCTATGTCCACCTGAAGAAGGAACGCCTGGAGGGCGAGATTTGGTCATGAATGAGTCTCATAAGTCGAAGTACTCGATACATCCTGGAGCGGATAAGCTGTATCACGATATGAAGAAAGTCTACTGGTGGCCGAATATGAAGGCAGGAATTGCTCGTTACGTTAGTAAGTGTTTGACTTGCACGAAAGTTAAAGCTAAACATAAGAGATCGTCTGGGTTGTTGGTACAACCTGAGATTCCAGAATGGAAATGGGAAAAGATCACTATGTACTTCGTTGACGGGTTTACCTAGGACTCCTAGTGGTTGTGATATGATTTGGGTGATTGTGGATAGATTGACGAAATCTGCTCACTTTTTACCTAGGAAGAAGACGGATAGCATGGAGAAACTTTTCACTGTGTACGTGAAGGAAATTGTTTGTCGACATGGAGTACCTCTATCGATCATCTCGGATCGCGACAACAGATTTACTTTGTAATTTTGGAAATCTCTTCAACGTGCGATGGGCACCGAATTGAGTTTGAGCACGGCCTATCATCCTGAAACTGATGGCCAGAGCGAACAAACCATTCAGACGTTGGAGGACATGCTTCGAGCATGCGTGATTGATTTTGGAGGAAGCTGGGAACGCCATTTACCTTTGGTGGAGTTTTCGTATAATAACAGTTATCATGCGAGTATTAAGGCTGCTCCATTTGAAGCATTGTATGGAAGGAAATGTAGGTCTCCTGTGTGTTGGAGCGAAGTGGGAGAAAGTCAGTTGACTGGGCCCAAAATGATTTTAGAGGCTACAGAGAAGATTGTGCAAATTAAGAACCGTTTACTTGCTACGAGAAGCCGACAGAAGAGTTACGCCAATAATAGGAGAAAACCGTTAGAATTTGAGGTCGGAGACATGGTCATGCTTAAGGTGTCACCATGGAAGGGTGTGATACGTTTTGGAAAGAGAGTAAAGCTGAGTCCAAGGTATATTAGACCATTCAAGATTGTTAAACGAATTGGACCTTTAGCTTATAAGTTAGAATTGCCGAATAAGCTTAGTGCTATTCACATCACGTTTCACGTATCGAATATGAAGAAATGTTTGGCGGATAAGGAATTGGTGATTCCTTTGGACGAGATTCAACTTGACGATAAAATGCATTTTGTGGAAGAACCAGTGGAGATTATGGACCGAGAGGTTAAGAGACTGAAGCACAGTCGAATTCCCATTGTAAAGGTAAGATGGAATTCTAGACGTAGACTGGAATTCACCTGGGAACGTGAGGACTTCTTCAAGGAGAGATATCCTCATCTGTTCTAGCGGAACAAAATGTGAGTATAAGAAGAGGCGAGCGCTGGGACGTCGCTCTCTTTAAGGAGGGGTGGATGTGATACCCAGAACCTGAGGTCATTTATTTTACCCTAAATTACGAATATTTTTGAATTTTTTAAGAATTTTCGTTTATTATATATTTGACTGTTTAAGTTGAAGCCGACGTTTAAGGTCGTAATCTTGACGATTGACGATTTAAGAAAGCCGACTACGACTACGATCCCGACAGATGCCTAATTTTTACGTTTTATTGTCGCTTGGTCGATATTAGAATTTTTCGAGAATTTTATTTTTAGTTCGTTTTAAGTCGAGCCGGGTGCGTTTTATCATATCCCGAATGCGTTTAAATTGCTTTAAAAGTATTTCCAAGTGTTCGGGGCGACCCCCGACTCGCGCAAATTTTCAAAACCAACTAGTAAGTCAGTTCCCGCCATCAAAAGTTGTCGTTTAAAAATAAGGCCAAAAGAAAGCCCATTTGACAAAACAAGTCCCTCCAAATTTCACAAAAGGGGGTAAAGGAAAAACACACACAACAAAACACTTCAAAAAAATTTCTTCCTCTCTCTCCCCTCTCTCTTTGGCCGTCGACCTCCAACCCACCACCACCATAATTTTTTTTCTTTTTGATTTTGAATAATCCAAGTTTAGACCACCTTTTAATTATCCATTGTAAGTGCTTTTGTGCAATCAATGACAACATGCACTAACTTAAATTTTTCAACAATCAAAGATTTTCAAAAATGTGTTTTGATTTAATTAAACCATTTGCATGTTTAATTGATGTATTGGTAATAATTAATCATCCATAAAACTAGCTAGAATCAATTTGGTTTGGGTGTTTTTTGTCACCAACACCCCACGGCCAAATGGCGGTGTTTGGTTGTTCTTGGTGTTTGATGTTTTGTGTTGCGGGTATATGTTGGAAATGATGTTTTTGATGTTCTTAGATAGTTTAAACTCATTGCATATGTGATTCAGGAATTGAGTTTTTATGAAGGTTTGATTTTTCTAGTAGTTTAGAATGATTAGGATGTTTATGATTGTTCATAAGTGGTTAGTATAGGTCTAGGTGATGTTAGAATGGATTGGAATCATGTGTTGAGTTGATTTTGAGGAGGGAAAAATTAGGCAGATTGTTTAAGCAACTTTTCGTGGGTTTAACTTTGAAAACAGGTCATGAGGCTAGGATGTAGTTGTAGAGCATTGTCTTAGCTTCGATTTGATATAAGAATGAGCTTATGATTCCAAACGGGTCAAAAGTTATGCTACTTTGAAGTTTTGTGTACCGGGAGATAAAAATCAACATAAACCGAAATTATGTTTGATTTTAGGTCAAATCCCGGGGACCATAGTTAGAGTTTTATAAAGAGTTGAAAATTTTTCTTTGGTGCTAAACCTGTGTTTTTGAGTCTATTTTTGGACTTAGGGGTCAAATTAGCTAATGGTATATTTTAAATAAGTCAAAGGAGTCTTACATTGTAAAGGTGCAAATCTGTCCGAAAAGTTTAAGTCTAATGATGTAATAGGCAATGGGTCTTTGAAGTGAAAGATTTCTATGAAATTTAAAATGAGATATCTAAAGGTTGTAAGGGATTTTTACAAATTTTCTCATAATTTATATTAATGCTTAAGTGTTGGAAAACAGCTCGTACTTTTGATAAGTACCGGCAAAACTATAAAATGGGTAACATTTTTAATTACATAGATAGATAGTACGAGTCTAGTAATAATCACATGTATGAGTTTTGGCGTGAGTTTTCATAAGCGTTAAATGTTTATTTATACGCGTGTTTAGTACAATAGTGTACAAGGAGTATTGATTCGGTTTTCGTATTTTGATTTTTAGGTCACGTGTTCAATTTTCCGGGGCAACCACATCGTCGGTGATATTTTTTGTTATGTCTTCGCTAGAACCACTACTACTACGCAAGGTGAGTTTATAGCCTCGCTTTATAACACTTTTAAATGGTTTTACCCGCGAGGGGGATGCATGCTATTTTAAATAAAAACGAACATAAGTCATGAATGATTGTTGGACCCAAAAGTTGCCTAATATGTGTTGAGTACCTAGTTGGAAAAGACCTTATATTCATGAACTATTAACTATTGTTTGATCCTCGTGTGGATTGGAAATAGCCGCTTATACAATTGATAGTACTATGGGGTTGACGACCCTATCCGAGACGAGAGCTAGTACGTTGAGTACCCTCTGTGGACGGATAACTTGTGATAAGAAATAAGGTATAATTGCAACTGATGCCTTTAGAAGGGGCACTGGTTTCATCTTAATCATGCTGGTAGATGTACGCCGGTGATTGAGTTAACGGATTAGTGTCATGAGTTTAAATATAATTATTAGTTATTGCTAACGATAATAACCTTGAATGATAGATTGTTCGATCGACAATTCTATAAATGATCCTTGTTGGAAACTCACATTATGTGACGACATTTAAGAATTCCCATTAGTTATCATAGTCACGCACATTTAGACTAGACTAGGTTCGTTGTAAAGTTTATGTGCCCTTTAACTAGGAGTACCAAGGCTACCAAAATACAAGCGTGTCCTTTAACTAGGAACACCGACACTACTGTAGGAACTAAGTGCCCTTTAAATAGGTCTACTCCCACTGTAGTGCCCGCGAATAATCCAAAACCTAAGAAAGTTGGAACAGTAAAACCTGTTAGTGCTAAAACTCACATTAGAAAACGCAAGAAATCTAAGGGTCTAAAAAATGTTAGCAATTCTTATAATTCTATATCTGTATCTGCTAACACTCCGGAACCAATAGTTTCCAATGCATTGTCTACTGTTGTTATTGAAAACAGGTGGTCCAAATTGTTCTCTGGTATTTGGACTCTGGTTGCTCCAAGCATATGACCGGAGATCGCTCTCAGCTCAGAAATTTCGTCAACAAGTTTCTTGGTACGGTTAGATTTGGAAATGATCATATTGCAAAGATAATGGGTTATGGTGAATATCATATTGGGAATGTTATAATTTCGAGAGTGTATTATGTGGAAGGTCTCGGTCACAACTTATTTTCTGTGGGACAATTTTGTGATGCAAACCTAGAAGTTGCTTTTCGAGAGCATACCTGCTTCATTCGTAATTTGGAAGGGGTTGATTTATTGAAAGGTACTCGAGGGAATAATTTGTATACTTTGTCTCTACAAGACATGATGGCCGCCTCTCCCGTATGTCTTCTCTCCAAAGCATCGAAGACTAAGTCATGGTTATGGCATCGATGGTTATCTCATCTTAACTTTGACGCTATTAACCATTTGGCGAAAAACGAACTTGTTCGTGGTCTTCCTAAACTTTCATTTCACAAGGATCATTTGTGTTCCGCGTGTACAATTAGGAAAAGCACTAAGAAATCATACAAACCCAAGACTGAAGACACCAACCAAGAGAAACTTTATTTGTTGCATATGGATCTTTGTGGACCAATGCGTGTTGAAAGTCTTAGTGGCAAAAAGTACATCCTCGTTATTGTCGATGATTACTCTCGGTTTACACGGGTGAAATTTCTGAAAGCAAAAAATGAGGCACCTAAATTCATCATCGGATTTCTCAAGATGATTCAAGTGCGTCTCAACACTACTGTCTGACGCATTCATACATATAATGGAACCGAATTTGTGAATCAAATCTTGCGTGATTATTATGAAGAAGTTGGCATATCTCATGAAACATCAGTTGCACGCACTCCACAACAAAACGGTGTCGTTGAAAGGCGAAATCGCACACTTATGGAAGCTGCTCGAACGATGTTAATTTACGCAAAGGCTCCATTGTTTTTATGGGCAGAAGCAGTATCTACAGCAGTGTACACCCAAAACCGGTCACTAATTCGTAAACGCCATGGTAAAACACCTTATGAGCTTCTCCATGGAAAAGTACCAGATTTATCATATCTTCATGTATTTGGTTCTATATGCTATCCAAATAATGATGGTGACAATTTGGGAAAACTTCAACCTAAGGCTGATACTGGTATTTTCATTGGTTACGCCCCCGCAAAGAAGGCATACCGAATCTACAACCGTAACTCTCGCAAGATCCTCGAAACTATGAATGTTGATTTTGATGAGCTGACAGCAATGGCTTCTGAGCAAAGCAGCTCTGAACCCGCACTTCATGAAATGGGACCCAGTAACATTAGTTCTGGTCTTGTCCCAAACAACCCTACTTCATCATCATTTACACCACCTACTAGGAATGACTGGGATACGTTATTTCAACCGTTCTTTGATGAATTCTTTACTCCTCCAACTATCGTTGCTCCAGAACCTGAAGTAATAGCTCCGGTAACCGAAGTTGTCGCTCCAGCAACCGTTGCACAATCAGATACGTCTGCACCTACAATTGGTCTAGATATACCATCAACAAGTAATTCTCAACCAACACCTGTTTCAACTACCCATGTCATGCCTATTGATGATGAAGAGGATGATGATGATCACGATTTGGAATTCGCTCAAATGCGTGAACTTCCATTCTTTGGTGTACCAATTCCCGCCTCTAATCAAGCCAGGTCGTCCACCTCAGAAGAAGCTCCTACTACGGTTTACTCCAATCCACGGATTCGTGAACATGACAGCAAGTGGACAAAGGATCATCCTATAGATTCTATTATTGGTGACCCTAATCGTCCGGTATCCACACGAAGTCAGTTACAAGAAAGTGCAATGTTTTGTCACTTTGATGCTTTTCTCACTGAAGTTGAACCTAAGACATGGCAAGAAGCTTTTACTCAATCCTATTGGATAGAATCTATGCAAGAAGAACTTAATGAGTTTATACGTCTTGAAGTATGGGAACTTGTCCCATGCCCGGATCAAGTGCAGTTACTCACTTTGAAATGGGTTTACAATGTGAAACTCGATGAGTTAGGCGGAATATTGAAGAACAAAGCTCGACTAGTAGCTCGTGGATACAAGCAATTATTGGGCATCGACTTTATGGAATCCTTTGCACCTGTTGCCCGTTTGGAAGCTATTAGACTATTCCTCGCTTATGCAGCCCATATGAATATGATCGTCTATCAAATGGATGTGAAGACGGCATTTCTTAATGGTGAAATCAAGGAAGAGGTCTATGTTCAACAGCCTGATGGTTTTGTGAATCCTAATTATCCTAATCATGTGTACAAGCTTAAGAAGGCTCTCTATGGGTTGAAGCAAGCTCCTCGCGCATGGTATGATCTATTGTCACAATTCCTCATTACGCAAGGCTTCGCTAAAGGCAAGGTGGATCCCACGCTGTTCATTCAGAAACGAGGTAAAGATATGATTATGGTACAAATATATGTTGATGATATTATATTTGCAGCCTCGACCCAAACCTTATCCGACGAGTTTGGGACACTCATGTCTTCCAAGTTTAAGATGTCAATGATGGGCAAGGTATCGTTCTTCTTAGGTCTTCAGATATCTCAGAGTCCCAGAGGCATCTTTATCCATCAATCCAAGTATGCCCTTGAATCGCTTAAGAAATATAAGATGGAATCTTGCGACCCCGTGGATACTCCAATGGTGGAACGAACTAAGCTTGATGCAGATCCACATGGAGTTGCTGTTGATCCGACACTTTATCGTGGAATGATAGTTACTCTTCTGTATATCACAGCCAGTCGACCTGATCTTCAGTTTGCTATATGTATGTGTGCCAGGTATCAAACTAGGCCTACTGAGTTACACTTAGCTACTGTTAAAAGGATCTTTCGATATCTTAAAGGAACCATTAATCGGGGACTTTGGTATTCGAAGGACTCTTCTATTGCACTAATGGCATATGCGGATGCGGATCACGCGGGTTGTCAAGATACAAGGCGTAGCACGAGTGGAACTTTGCAACTACTAGGAGATCGACTAATCAGTTGGGCATCGAAAAGGCAGAAAAGTGCTGCAATTTCAAGTACGGAAGCAGAATACATAGCTATATCCGGTTGCTGTGCTCAAATTCTTTGGATGAGATCGCAATTAACCGACTATGGTCTAGGTTTCAACAAAATTCCGATGTACTGCGACAACAAGAGTGCAATTGCCTTATGCTGCAACAATATTCAATTCTCCCGGTCGAAGCATATTGACATTCGCTACCACTTCATCAAGGAGCAAGTGGAAAATGGAGTAATCGAGCTTTACTTTGTCCGATCTGAGTATCAATTGGCGGATATTTTCACGAAGGCTTTAGATCGCGCTCGAATTGAATTTTTGGCCGACAAGCTAGGAATGAGAACCTTCTCGCCTGAGACTCTAAAGGAATTGGCAGATGAAGCGAAAGAATAGTGATGGTAAACTATTCTCCGTATCCTTGGTGATCATCTGTATATATTGTTTATATTTTTATCCACAAAAGCAAAATACAAAAATATAAAACCATATAAAAACCATAAAAATTGAAAAATTCATAAAGAATCCAAAAATAGTTTTTACTTTATTTTTCAAAGGCATGTCTTTTGGTACGATAATATTTACGACCTTGGAAATGTTGATTAATATTGGCACGACGCCATAAATAGAGTTCGTACAAAAGTTGTAAATATTTCATGAAACATGCCTAAATGGCTTGTAGTTATTTCAGACTACAACCCAGTTTTCATATTAAAGTCAAGTATTTCTTATGAAAGCTTTGACTCACAACGGGAATTAATTTTCTCGGGCAAGGTTTACTTTAAAACCTTGTAAGGGATCAAGTTTACTTTATAACTCGGTCCAACACAAATCTATGTACGTTTCAGTGCATTTATTTGTTAAAACAAGAGAAGTCTTGTTTTTATGAAGCTATCATCCCTACAACCATAGCAATCTACAATTGGTATCTACATACTCGACGATGCGACTACTCAACCGACGACTACAGCTCTTTCGATAGAACACGGGTCATCAATTGAGGGGGAACAACTGTCAAGCATTCAGAATCTTCGATGCCGAACGTGCCAAGTTCACAAATTGGTGTCAAGACAACCATACCAATCTTACATGTGGTGTCAAGAGATGACTTCAGCAGTGACGAGGCGACCAACATATGCCGACAAGAACCATTTGATCTTATCATATGATGTTCTCATCAATCAGGTCCGACCTTGTCAATTCTTTTCTAATATGGTGAATATGTGATCATGTTACAAATCGGTATCATATCTCATGCGTTTGATATCATGAAGATAAAATGGGCTTGCATTTTTCTTCCCAAAAACTTTGTTAAAACTTCATTAAATCAATTGATATTAAAAACATCGATTGGGTTAATATTTTTAATATGCGGGAGAAAATGTGATTTATTATGGGATATTATCACAAATGGTTTGACTTAATGTGTTGGCTCATCCCGACATGTGCGAAATGTTTTCGAATATCGTGGCATATGTTAAGGGGGAGCAAAATAGATTTGCTATATCAAAATGGATTTTCATGGTGACATATACTTACCCAAAACCCATTTATTTCACGACGATGAAGATTGTGGTGACATAAGGATGGTAGGATAGGTTAAGTCCTATGATTCTTCCAGAACCGGAGGAATCTTCCCAAGGAAATTCCATAGCTAGAAATAGTAGTCCTTAGGAAAGTTGGAGAAAAGATTGTGAATGTAGCTGAATGCCGACCAAGTACTTAAGTTAGCACTGGAACAATCACAACAAGGTGCTAGTTATGACGTATTGGTAAGCATTGAAGGGGTTGAAGAATGAAAAAGAATTGTAAAGATAAAGGGTGTAAAGAAAGAAGCCCTCCTTACAACTTTAGGCAGAAACCGGGTCAATACATATGCTATTGAGATCATTTTTAATGATTCTTGATATTGAAGATAGATATCATGGACCCAGTGATGCAATGCACAACCCATCCCAGCTAACTCAGATATCTCTCAAAAGGTATTTGTTTTAATCACACGGAGATCAACACGTTATCTATCGATTTATTCACTCCGAGTAAATTGGTATTGAAAAGGTGGCACTCCTCTCCAGCCTCCGATCACTAAAATCCAAAGTGCACGATCGAGTCTAGAGCCATTTGAGATCTTCAAATATCTCATTAGGACACACTTTCATATTTCCTTGCTTCTTCACACATTGTGAAAAGTAAGAAATATTTTAAGAGTCCTACACAAAATCTTCATGATCTTGCCTGAACATCCGAGTAATACGAAAGTATTTACAAAAGATGGAAATCCTTCTTGAGAGAATATCAAAAAGCTCATGGTAGGTGACTCGTGCGATTCTTTATGAATCAAACTTGTGACAACTGTAAAGCAACAGTGGTTTAATTCTTAAATGAATCTAAACACGTTCCAGGCCTCTACGCAATATCTTAGTGATCTTGCCAGAACACTCAGAGTGATACCTTAGTGTTCACAGTGATGAGTGGAAATCCTTCTAGTGTTAACCTCAAACAGCACTTGGTAGGTAACTTGCAAGGTTCTATACGAATCAAGCTCGTGACAACTGGAAGCAACGATGGTGCAGTTCTTAATTGAATTTCACTTGTTCCAGGAACATGAATTGACGGCTTCAAATCATGCGGATATTATTATCCAAATGATTCACTCTTTATGTTCGCAGTCAGCTTTGGACGGTCGAATAAAGAGAACAGGTTTACCCGCGAAATCCTGTCAGGAAGTTACTTAATTGAAACTATCCGTCACGGGTACGATATCTAAATATCGTCCAACGGTCTTCACCGACCAGAGGTAAAATGCTACCGAATTAGAATGAAATGTTCAAAGCCATTTCGTTCGTGTCTACTTATGTTGCGGCATTTGAAGACGGTGGCGTTGCGGGATCCAAGAAGAAGTCGTCCCTGCATGCTTATACTTTATGCACTTAATATCTCATCTAATTCAAGAAAGCCTAAAAGTTAAGTCTTCCGCTGTTTCAAACTCTGAAGCTTTCAAGAATTACGAAGGTATAAGTATGTGGGACGTGAGGTCACGAAGAGGCGAAGATAACAAGTGATGGATGCACGAGATCAAGGCAAGAGATTAATGCTCAAGATTGATATCAAGATCACATCAGCATGTTCACCAGAAAAGAAAAAGAAAAAGAAAGACGAAGACTACGTGCTCAAGACAAGCATAGTATGCCAGGTTTATTTTATTATTGTAACTTGGGTAACTCCCTTGTTTGGAGTGACCTCCCTTAGGGGGAGATTGTTGGAAATACGTTTTACGTATTAAGAAGGATCGGTCACTCCAACGATAGTCCATGTAATAGCTCGTAGTTTAGTTAACCTTCTTTATTTATCAAACAAGTCCAAGCCTAGCCTACAACATGTGTAGGCCGGCCCAGACGTGTAAGCCCAAGCCCATTACAAGGCTTGGGTATATAAACCCTCTCCTTTGATGGAGAGGGTGGTGTGGTTTCATAATTTACACATAGTTCTCTTAACTTTCTCTCTCTAAAAGTGTGAAATCCACCATCTCCTTCTCTCTCTAAAAACATAAGCAAGATTTACATTTCTACAATCGTGATTGATTTTATATACTTATGTTCAAAAATGAGATTGTAAAACCTATAAATTTCGCTTAACATTATTCGTTGACCCCTTTAAGCATGTGTTTCAGGTAATCGATGATATGGTAGAAGGGAGCATGCGAGGATGGAAGTTGTTGTGGCTTGGCGGTCTACTTTGTCTTTCCTCCCGTTTATCACTTAAAACTTTTATATTATGTCATGTGAAACAAGTCATGTACTTTTGGGTTGAGATTCAATGGGGACCTAAACGCAAATTTGTCTTGTATTTTCTATGGGGTATGGAAGACAGTAGACAATGATGTTTTAACAATGTTTTAATTAATGTTTAAATTTCTACGTCTCTTTGAGTCGTTCGAAATAGCTTGTGCGTAATGACAACTGCCTAACACCCAAATGTTGTAGTTCCGCTGCGCATACTATTTGGGGGTGTTAGAGTTGCAAAATAAAATAAGCTATTATAGCTTATTGATAAGCTGTTCACAAATTAACACTAGCAGTGGCTAGTAGCAGTGGGAAAGGGTTCCCACTATTTAACTTAATTGACCTGTTGATTTAGAGAGATTTACTTGGTATTGTTGGAAAAACAAGGCACCCTTATAACCAGTGGGTTATATGGAGTCAATAACAAGCAACAAATCACAAAAACACCTAACCAATTACTGCAGTTAATTCAATTTATGCCCAGATATCACACAGACATGAACAATTAGCAGTTTATGATGAAATAACAAAAATAAGTAGATTAAGCCAACCAAATTGAACTAAACTTATACTATAGCTTAAATAAACTTAATGAAGCATAAATAAACTGGTTTCAAGCACTGGTTTAAAGATTAGAACTAGATTCAACCCTATAAGACTTAACTGGTGAACAATGATGAACACAAAATCCTTTTGCTGATATACTTGACCACAAATCCAATTTTAAATCCTCAAATCTACTTATCAGCTTACACAAACTTTGTTTTTACGCTTGTTAATCCTAAATTAGCATACACTCAAAGTGTTCCCAAATTTTTAGATCAAAACAGGCAAGAACAAAGTAGATAAAGAAAAAACTCAAATTTGATGTTCAAAGCACAAGATATGCAGATAAAAGCATACAAACACCTCAATAACAGATAAATAACACAAACAAACCCTAACACCTACTCAAACTTACACAGACTTCAAACAAGCAGTAACCCAAACACCCCTTAAACTTTTTAAATCAAAATTTAAACAAGCAAATGTGCTTAACAGGTTTACCCAAGCCTAAACAGGCATCATAACAGTATCACTATGAACTTAGAACCAATTAGCATACATAAGAACACACCAAACAACAGCAGATCCACAAAATCACTTAGAACCATTTTCTAACAGATTTTTGAGAAAGAAAGCTCAAACCTCATGAATGTAAATCCACACTCACGAATTGTTGAGCTTTTGTGGTAGCTTAACAACCACAAGCTTCCAATAAGCTGCTAAGATCAACAAGATTAGAAACAAACAGATGGAATATATGAAAAATGAACAAGATTTTATCCAAGCTTGTTCCCCACTCCTTGAATCCTCCCAAACCACAAGCTTCACTACACCTTGATAATCTCTTTATCAGGGTGTTATGATCAACTTATGATCCAAAAGTTCAAGTATTTGAACTAAAAACTTAGAAAAAATCAGATTTTTGGAAAACTTTTGAAAAACTTGCATAAACCTTTAAACCAAACTTTGAAACTTCCAAATCACAAACATAGAACAACAATAACAAGATAATAAAGATGACACTTGGAATTTGTCACAAGATTCAAACACTATTTCATTACTTTGACAATAGGATTTACAGAACTTTGACCAAATGAAAAACCAAGAGAAAAAGATAATGTATGAGTCCTACTGCCTTATATAGGCTACAATGGTTCTAGAAAGCTGAAAATAAAACATGAAACCCTAGTTATGAACTTCCAACTTTGCCCTTGAAAATTTTAAATATGCTTGGACGAATTTGGACTTGGAGCTGTTACATGTGACATATGTTTGTTGTTTTGTGATCTCATGCGTCCAAGCAAGCTTAGAATGTAAGCTAAAGTGTGGTTCGTTGATTTCACTGCAAGCTTTTGTCTTCTTCTCATCTTTGTAGCAGGGGACCATACATGTGAGCACTTGGGTGAGGTGGCATAAGTTTTGTGGGTTGGGTTTTGTTCATTAGGACCTTAATCACTATACTAGAAAAGATTAAGGCTAAATTTCAAGTATTTAAGAAATACCCAATTATGACACTCTTTAAATCGGGTCACATTAGCGGAAGGGTCCTTGAGTGTTACTTACATGATACAATCAGACAATTATAGAAAATGGCTCAAAACGAGTCGTTTTAATAAAACATCCATTCGTTCATTCAAAAGATAATAATCCATACACGGTCCTAGATAATTTTAAAATATTTGCAATACACATCAAAAGATAAAAGTTGTTTCGAATGGATATATTTTATAAAAGCGGGCCAAAGTCACCAAAATTAAGCAAGCTTCATGAAACAACCTTCCTTAAGTACCTTCTTTATGAACCTGAGATAAAACATGCTATAAAATCAACAAAAATTATTGAGTGAATCCATAGAGTTTAAAATATGTAAATCGAACACAAGTATCTGGATAAACCTTCATCGAAAGACAATTATGTTGTACGAACATAATTATCGTTGTTATTACATAAGCTTCATGACATTGAACGTTAACATATATTTATTTCAGCCCACCAACACACCTAGCCAAGTGCGTATATTTCTCTTATACATATGGATCCGATGTGCTCCAATACACTAGTGTTTCATTACACCTTGCGATAGCTAATCGCATCGGACTGGGCGTTACCCCGATAGATCTATCCACAGTATTAGAGTTCACTAACACCGAGTAATTAACAATTCATGGGAAATGCGTCTTTTAAGGTTATAAGCGAACGTATGTAATAACATTAATCTAAGCATACAATCGGGTCTCTTGTGTTCTATTTTAGAAATAAGCATTTTATCCCCTCGCGGGTTTTATAAAATAAGTAAATAAATAAAAGCGAAGTTATGAACTCACCTTAGCGATAGCTAATTTACTTCAGCCGTCAAATATAGCAATAAAATATTAAAAAAATCAATATGTTCGTTGGTTGCTTATTCTACTTTACAAAGTGAGACAAAAAGATGTATTCATTTTAAAACAATTGATGGAGTAGAGTTATACTTTTGTTTGGCCAAAGAATGAAAAAGAATAAAAATGAGTATGCTATGTTTTGTTAGAAAGTCAAATTATGAGCATGTAGACTATGCACACTCATTGACACGTATATTAGATATTAACACCTCACAAATTATGTGTAACGTGTGATAAAAGTGTATGGGGTAAGATTTATATAATTCTTGCCTTTACAATTTGTTAAAGCGGGTATTATCGAGACCCGCTACTTTAAAAGTTACGCGATTTTAAAAAATACATTTAAAACATGAAAAATAAACGCTCAATATAAAATAAAAACATCGACATTCGGAGTACATTTATATTTTGATAATTAAATGACTTAAAAAAGTTAATGCGTCAAATGAACGAATGACACATAAAGGTTTAACGAAAAATACATTTAAAAGAAAAATAATAAAATTAAAATAAAATAAAAATTAAACGACAACAATAGAAATATTTCTATGTCATAACGAGAATTAAATATCGATACCTAGCGTACTCCTTGCCAGTTATAACATAAACGACATTCTTACGCTAAGTTTCAAACTCTAACCTTCCCAGTTAGCCGATAATTTAAATTTCTCAATAAAGTAAATACATAATACGTAATAGTCGAGATAAAAATAACGACCTAAAATCAACGGATTGTCACACCAATTGTGTTCATGTGATGAATAGTGGCTGTTTAATCGAGTTATGTTTTGAAAATGTGTTAACCGTCATTTAATTAACTAATTAAAATTAGTTAAATAAAACGGGTGAGTGGGATGGTGATGTGGCTAATTGGTGGCTTGTGATTGGATGAGAGTGTATCGTGGGGCACGTGTCAACATAGCACTTGTCTAGGTAACTTTGGATGTTTGCCAGCTTCCACCCTCCTTATTTCCTTCTTTCTTCATATCAAGTTTAAACAATGCAAAGCTGATTTCCCTTTGTAAAATAAGTTTTGTTTTTCACACATTGGCCACAAAAACTTTACAAAGGTATTTCAAGGACTTGTTTTGTAATTTGATGATATTTGAAGGGCTGTTTTTGGGATGTCTTCAATCTTTGAGGTCTTCACTTGTATTCTTGTCTTCGTGGAGGACTAAAAGTGACAAGTCTTTAAATTTGAGAGACCATTCTTGCCAATTCTTCAAAGTTAAGGATCCTTTTTGTAATTTTGACAAACTTTAGGGACCAAACATTTAATTATAAATATACAAGGGTTTAAATTGTCAGTTCTTCAATAATGGAGGACCCTTCTTGTACAATCTTCAATTCTTCAAGGACTTTTCTTAGAAAATTAACTCTAGGGCCCGGTTTATTGTGCGGCTTTGTTTCCCGTGTTCGTTTTTGCTTGTTTCTTGTGATCTTTTGCCATTTTCTCAATATCCGTACCTAAAATAGGCATTGAACAAACCCAAGCATATATTTGGCACATTTTATGATATTTTAACCATTTTAAGCCCGTTTTGGACGATGAGACTATGTATAAAAGCAGTCTCATCACTTTCATTCAAATTTTAAGAATCGGGCTGATGTCATGAAGGCGCTTGCTCTTTGGAATATGCCTAAACATTTTCGTGTTTATGGTAATTAGTTCTGTTTGGTTGTTTAGTTTTGTAGGCTGATGGCATGTCATTGGTTTACTTGTAGCTCAAGTTTTTAGCTTGAGGTTAATGTGGTATTTTAGCCACATTCCATTGTACTCTAAGGTCTTTTTTAAGTATTAATATATTTACCGGGGTATCCCTTTACCCAAAAAAAACTGGTTAATGTTTCTAAAAAGACTTATGTTTAGTTTATCATGAAAATTTGTATTTTAAATATGCTCGGAGCCTATATAGGTAATGTTATATCAACATGCATGAGTACTTAGAGGGGTGACCTCGTCATGCAATTAGAGGGACTGCCTCTAATTAATGTATAAAATGAGTGGAGGGATCAGCTCCTGTAACGGATGCAAGGTACACACTGCAGTTACCATGAAATCATACTACTTGTCCTAGGATGCACCCATTCTCCCCACATGATAATAATAACATAGGCCAAATACTGTAAAGGGATACTACGAGCAATCACTCTCATCGCAGAAGAGTCATAACACCGGTGCCTCCAGTGCTATGGTTATGGAACCCCCATAACTAGGTAAAACTGGCACACATGTATATAGCTCAGACAATATAAAATAATCATACATATACTGATTTGTTTAAAACACTTAAACTACTAAGGAAAACAGATGGCTGCAAATGGGGAAATCCTAATTTAGGAAGATGTCCTTACTGAAGGACATAAAATCGGTACCTTATGTCCAGTAATTGAAGATGAAACACGAACGCGGAAGATCAATCCGGCTTCACGTTAACTACATAATGAAGGGACATGAATAAGAGTCGGTTTACTTATACATACTTGTTAATTAGTTTACTTTTCGTGTACATACTTAGTATACTTGTTCTTGTATTGTCTTATTATCTCATGTCTTAATCATGTGTTTCTTATAGTTTCATGTGTTTCATGTTTTAAGTGTTATAGTACTTGTTATAACATAATGAGTAACTTTCTGAAAATAGCCGGTTTCTATACATAGTAACTTTCTAAAAATAGCAGGTTTTCATATATAATAACTTTCCAAAAATAGTAAGTTTCCTTAAATACTAAGTTTCTAAAAATAGAAAGTTTCATATTTAGTAAGTTTCCAAAAATAGAAAGTTTCCACATTTAGCATATTTCTATAATTAGCATGTTACCATATTTAATGTATTTCATAAATAGCATGTTACCATATTTAGTGTATTTCCATAAATAGCATATTACCATATTTAGTGTATTTCCATAATTAACAAATTTCCATAATTAATCCTATGTTTATTTTATATCATGTATAATTATACTATAAAGTTTAATAATTAATAAATACTTAGCTTAACATATTATTATTAATTAATAATGTCATGTCATGTTATTATATGTTAAGTTTTAATTAACTAATCTATGTTCATGAATAATTAAATTATTAATTATTATAACATAAGCTTATTTAAATAAATATACATACATGTTATATCATGATCTTATTTAAATAAACATATCCAAAGTTTGATTTTAATTAAACCAACATTAATTAATAGAATTAATTAAGTAAATCATAACATAAAGTATTTTTCATAATTGGTTTAATTATGTGTTCTTGAAAATGTCAAGTTCCCGAGCCCAAATCCCGAGACCCGACGACCGAGTACCATAACCTGAAGGTTGCGGCCTCGTGATCATGCCCCGTCCGAACCACAGCCCCTACACCGAGAGCCGAAGCTCTCGGCTTCGCTGCTGCTTTCGAATCAAACACAACCCCATCGTTCGCTAGGGTCCCCTTCGCTGCCCGAGAACACGTCGAGCCCCCAAATAGGGGTCTCGATTGCTGCTGATCAAAATCCACAACCCCCCGTTTGGGGGGTGTGGTGTCTCGGCTATCTACAACCACCAACACCGACCTATAAGGGTGCGGCTGTTGGCCACCAAATGCCACCGAGAGTCACATGAGTCTCGGTTCGCGTGTAACCCAACAAACAAACCAACAAATACCCGATCCCCATGTTTGATCTTTTTATTTTAACATGTTTCTTACTTGTTTTTAATGATCTACCAATATAGGTAAATTAAATATAAAGATTAGAGATCAAGGATACCGTATGCGTGAAAAGGTTATAGACACGAACACTATATCGTATGAATAATGAACAAGAAATCAAAACGAATCGTCCTTGAGTTTTTGGTGTGAGTCGCGGCAAGGAGAAGACAAAGTGAATAGGATTTTAATTATTTTTCTGTAAAAGTGATTAATGAAAACTCTTTGGTTTTTATTAATTGGGTAGCAAAAATCTCATGGGCCGGGCTTGGCCCATCTTGCTCCTTTCCTCTCTTTTGGCCGAAACACAACAAACACCCCTATAGTTTCATGTTTGTTTTTCTTGTTTAAATATTATCGTGTGTGCTCGTGTTTAATTATCGCGTTTTCAATTTTTGAATGTTTTGTTAATATTATACATACATTCTCATCGTGTATTAATATTCATGTTTACATACATAATACTTATCATAATTAATTGATATACATAATGTTCATATTAAATATTCGTGGATGCATGTCGTATATTAATTAATTATAAAGTTTAAATTTGACCGTAAATTCGTGCATTTAATGATCTTAGGATTTTTAAAGCGGGTTTTATAACTCTTCCCCTCTAAAAGAATAATTCGTCCTCGAATTAGAGATACGATAAGCTGATAAGATGTTAAACGTTGAAATGACATTTAAGCTGGAAAGACATGTAATGCTAAAAACGACATACCCAGGTCAGAATTGGAAATGAGGGTAAGAAGTCCGGATAGACTCCTCCGTTTCCCAAGTGGCTTCCCGCTCGGAATGAGCCCTCCAAAGGATTTTAACGAATGGAATCATCTTTCTCCTCATGAATCTTTCTTAGCGATCGAGAACTTTCTAGGGTTCCTTGATATATGATAGATCCTATCGAATCTTCTCGAATGGATACGTAACCTTATGCAATGGATGATAGTTGTAACCTCTGAGTAAGGATACATGGAATACATCATGCACATGAGATAGATGGGGAGGTAAAGCTAGACGATATGATACTTCACCGACACGTTCAATGATTTCAAACGGTCCGATGAAACGAGGAATGAGCTTGCCCTTGAGTCCAAAACGCTTGACACCACGTGCTGGTGATACTTTAAGGAAAACATGGTCGCTAATATTAAACGCTAGATCTCTATGGTGTTTATCAGCATAGCTCTTCTGTCACCATTTCTCAAAGATTAATGGATCAAGTGATAAGGTATACTCCTGTACAAGCGACAGTTAATAATAAAAGGAAGTTTGATGATAGGAGGATTTTTCCTGTTAATCGTAATTTCCAAAAGAATAATTTTCGCAATTATAATAAAGTCAATAATCGTATACAACAGAGAAAAAGAAATGATGTTTCTAAAGTTTATGTTGTAGTGTCAAGTAATGGTTATAAAGGAGAGTTGCCCCTATGTCAGAAATGTTCTTTAAATCACACAGGATATTCCACTATCAAGTGTCAGAACTGTGGACATATAGGACATCAGACAAGAAACTACAGAAATAAAGGACCAGCTAGTGGAAGTAATCAATTTCCTGTAACTAAGGTTTGTCATAACTGCGGAGGAAAAGGGCATTTTACGAGAGTCGTAAAGAGAGCAATAGCATCGAAAAAGCTTATTTGCTAAACGATACTCAACAAGACCAGAATACGGTTACGGGTATGTTTCATCTAAATCAACGTCTGGTTAAAGTAATATTTGACTCGGGAGCTGATAGAAGTTTCATATCTGATATAATTGCTGCTAAGTTAGATGTTCTGACTGTTTCTTTGAATACTAAGTATGATATAGAAATAGCAAGTGGAAAAATAGTTAGCTCTAATACCGTTATTCAAGGATGTATCATTACTTTATTACGTCAATCCTTTGAAATCAACCTGAAACCCATTAAGCTCAGTAGTTTTGACGTAGTCATTGGGATGGATTGGTTATACCTAAAATCCTATGTGACGAGAAAATCCGTTCATATCCTATTAACGATGAAGTATTGATTATCCATGGTGAACGAAGTAGAACCCCGACTAAATCTCATATCGTTGCTTAAAGATAAATATGTAAAACCCACATACTTTTACCATGACAGTACACTACGTAAACATACGAACCTATTAAAACTTACTAATTATGTCACGTACACGTATCACGAATATTGAATCCAGGAAATTACGTACGTGTTATTACACGATATTAATTACGTACGTGTTATTACACGATAATTATTACGTACGTTGTTAGTACATGATAGTTGTTAACTATAATGAATCAATCACGAGTAAATAATCACGAACATTTAATCATGATAATCGCGTATATTAATTAGATGCGACGAGTAATTACGTATATTAAGTACGTACGGTAAGTAATTACGTATGTTAAGATTATTATTAATATACGACATGAAATTACGTATAATAAGTAAAACCACAAATGATAAATCACGTCATTTAAATCACGCGACACGAATAATTAACACGACCAGTAATTACACACTTAATGTTTACGTTTAACACATATGAGATTAACTATGAGAAATTACGACATTTAGACACGAATACGTGTAGGAGATCACATGGCACGAGATTTAAAACAAACGGTTAGTGTTTTATGTTTGGACGGTTATATGACAAAAAGGAAATGGGCGTATGGCCCATTGGAAGGCCTTGTACGTGTAAAAGAAGAAAATCACGGGGGGGGGGGGGGGGGAGAGAATATAGTTTTTGGAAACAATTTCATTAAACCCTAAAAACATTACAAACGATTGTTTTTTCTTCTTCTTTGGGGGTTCCTACCGTCGACCCAATCAACAAAACAAGAGAAAGGATCGAGGGTTTTGATCCAAGAAAAACAAAGATGGCATTCGTTTTGATTTCTTAAACCCTAACATGAAAACAAGGTAACACTAATCTCGTTTTTTATATATTTTTTCGTTTAATTGAGCAAGAATCGCGGGTTGAGAATTAAAAGGCATGTTAGAACGAGAGCTTAATAAGGGGGTGTCGTTTGGGGTTTTGCTGTGTTCGTATGGCCACAAACCGAGACCATCCATGGTCTCGGTGGTAAAAATCAGCCACCAGCCGCAACCCTTAATGGGTGCTGGTTGGGTTTGTTCCATCAGTGGCAACCCCAGCGGGGGTGTTTGTTCAGGCAGTGGCAACCGAGAGCCTCACAGCTCTCGGTGGGGTTTTTTGGCACAAAAGGGGGAAACCCGGCTCAGCCGGTGGGAACCCCTGAGCCTACAGTGGCAGCCAGCACCAACACAGGGGGTGTTTGGCTGCTGGTTTTAGTCAGGGTGTTTGGTTTTTAGTTTAAGGCAGGATTAAGGGGCAGTTTGGTTCGGCTTATAGGTAAAACACAACACGGGCACGGATTTTATTTTTACAAGCTAAACATTTTCTACAAGTATATTTTACAAGCATATATTTTTCAAGATTAATTAAATTAAATTAAACATGACTTAAAATTAATTTAATTTAATCAAGACTTGGGTTATATTTATTTTTGGATAAATAATACATGTATTTAGCCTAAGTATTTTGTTATACAATTTTAGGCTATAGTTTTATTTTTTTGTTAATTAATTAAAACATGACATGTAATTAATTTAATTAATCATGGACTTAGGTTAATTATTATTTAGAGAATAATACATGTTTTGACCTATGTATTTAATTACTTATTTTGCACTATAGTATTAATTAATTACTAAGACATTAAATATAATTAATTAATCATCGTGACTTAGGTTATATTAATAGAAATATTAATATAAATATTAATACATGTTTTAACCTAAGTATTTTATACACTTAATTAATTAAATCATGTTTATATTTAATTAAATCTTATAACCTATAGTTTATTTAATTTACATGTTATAAGTAATAAACTTTACTATTAATCACATGACTTAGTATATTTAATCAGTGAAACTAAGCTTATAAATTAAGCTTAATTCTAAATATGGAAACTTTCTATTTCATGTAACTTACTATTTTTTTGGGAACTTTCTATTTTTAGACACTTATTCTATTTAAAAAGTAAATCTGTTTTTGGAAACTTTCTATTTTTAGAAACTTTCTAATTTAGGAAACCTGCTATTTTTAGAAAGTTACTTATTGTTACACCACGAGTATAATAATACAAGAAATACAAGTAATACTTGATCAGAATATACATAATACATGATAAACACAACATAACGTTAAAATCAGTGAAACAAGACATGAACATATAAAACAAGCTAAGACACGATATAAAATCAGTTACGTACTCAGTAATCAGAATACTTATACACGTATACTGTTTATGTAGTATTAGTGATATCGAAGTAGGACTCTCTTCCCTTCGTCTTCATCGTTCATTGGACATAAGGTACGGATTTCCCGTCCTTTCAGTACTGACATTCTTTCCTTATTAGGATTTCCCCATCTACAGCCAACTGTTTTCCCAGTATTTGTTTTATATGTTTGATACTTATGTTAGATTAAGAGCCTAAGACATATACATGCATGACCAGTGTCACCTAGTTATGGAGGTATCATAACCATAACACTAGAGGCACCAGTGTTATGACTTCCCTATGGCAGAGTGATTGCTCGTGGCGTCCTTTTTCATTTTTTACCATTATATTATATTATATTATATTATCATGTGGGGAGTGTGGGTGCATCCTAGTTACATGTTTATCGGTATTATCAGAGTGAATTCGATGTGTGCCTTTCATCCTTCACTAGGAGCTGATCCCTCCTACCCAGGCTATTTAATTAGAGGCAACCCCTCTAATTGCATGATGAGGTCTCCCCTCCAAGTATTCATGCACGGTGGAACCTCTTGACCTATATAGGCTATTGGCTAATTAATAAAGTTTTCATATAAATGCATAAGTCTTTTCAAACTATAGAACCAGTTTTATGAACATGTTCCAGGTTTTTTCAGGACTTATACATTTCCGCTGCTATTAGTCTTAGTTATGTTTCAGCCATTTATACTATGTCGTATATCCGTGCACTGAGCGTTATGCTCAGCCGTTACTTTCCTTTCCATGTCCCAAAACGGCAGGTACCCAAGGACGAACTCTAGCATTTGGAGGAAGTGCATAGGATGGAAGCCGCCATAGACTTCTTCTCATTTTTGCCATATACTTATGCTTGTCTAGTCTTTCCTAGTTCATTTAATTTATTTATGTTTTTTGGGCATATTTTGGGAACCGATGTTTGATTCCAGTTTTCCCTATGGTCATGTATGTTTTACTACATATTACCTTGCATGCTTTGATGACACGCCATAATTACGCGTAACGATCCACTTATCAGAGTGGGGTGTTACAAAATAAGTATGTATCCCGAGGTAGTCAAGTTTTCTTAGTTCAAGTAGTAGAGAAGAAGGAAGAAAAGAAGAGACTAGAAGATATTTCGATAGTTAGAGAATTTCCCTAAGTATTTCTCGAGGAATTACCAAGTTTGCCACCGGTACGTAATGTTGAATTCCAAATCGATTTGATACCAGGAGAAGCACCAATTTCTAAAGCACCTTATCGATTAGCACCTTCGGAAATGCAAGAATTGTTAATTCAAATTCAAGATTTAATTGATCGAGGTTTTATTCAACTAGGTATATCTTCATGGGGAGCTCCAGTCTTATTTGTCAAAAAGAAAGATGGATCTTTTAGGATGTGTATTGATTATCGTGAGTTGAACAAACTTACTATAAAGAATCGTTACCCATTACCCAGAATCGACGATTTATTTGATCAACTTCAAGGATCGAGCGTATATTCGAACATTTATTTACATTCAGGTTATCATCAACTGAGAGTTAAGGAATACGATATTCCTAAAACTACTTTCTGGACGCGATACGGACATTATGAATTTCAAGTGATGCCTTTTGGTTTAACCAATGCACCAACTATTTTCATGGACCTCATGAACAGAGTGTTTAAGCCTTACTTGGATAAATTTGTAATCGTGTTTATCGATGATATACTTATACTCTTGTAATAGAGAAGAACATGCCAAGCATCTTGGTATAATTCTCGAATTACTTAAGAAGGAGGAGTTGTATGCTAAGTTTTCGTAGTGCGAATTTTTGATCAATGTTGTACAATTTCTAGGGCATGTCATTGATAGCCAAGGTATTCGTGTGGATCCTACAAAGATTGAATCGGTAAAGAATTGGACCAGACATGTTACGCCAACAGAGATAAGGCAATTCTTAGGATTAGTTGGATATTATCAAATATTTATCGAAGGTTTTTCAAAAATTGGTAAAGCTTTGACCAAATTGACTCAGAAGAAAAGATTGTTTGTCTGGTGAAATGATCAAGAGATAGCTTTTCAATTATTGAAACAAAAGTTGTATGAAGCACCTATCCTAGCATTACCAGAAGGTAACGATGACTTTGTCATTTACTGTGATGCATCTATTCAAGGAATAGGAGCAGTGCTTATGCAAAGGAATAAAGTTATTGTTTATGTATCAAGGCAACTTAAACCTAGTGAGAAGAATTATACTACTCATGATCTAGAATTAGGAGCGGTTATATTTGCTCTTAAAATCTTGAGACATTACCTCTATGGTACTGTGACAATCTGTCAATTTGAGGTCGTTATTTTATTCTCAAGTATTATTTAAAATCATTATTTTATTGTTATATTATGAACTCACTCATTTTTGGGAAGAAATTGGGGTTTAAGTCATAAAGTAGCATTGACTACGTCTAAACTGGAGAACTCTACGTTACGTGTTTACGTTTACATACTCCGATTTTGTGACAGTCCGACATTTCAGATAGTAAAGTTATTCTCAAATATTAATTTGGAATTTTATTTTGTGTTGGTTCACAAACTTAGAAATTTACGAGAAGAAATTAGGACTTACGTGCATAATTTAGCGTCTTTTACGATTAAACCGGAAACCCTAGGTTTACGTATTTATGCTTTTGAAATCCGTTTGTGATGAGAAAATTTTTATTAGAATCGTTTTGTGACGTAGAATCATAATTTATAAAAATGTTTTTCGTAAATCGACCCGAGGGCACGTAAATAGAGAAAACTAGAATCGAGGAGTACCCGTAAATTAGTGGAGATGAGACAAGTGGGACACTTGTCCCACCTCCACTATGGGTGGCAAGTTTACATACACTCTAAGGACACTTGTCCTCAGAGCCTTACAAACCACTTAACACCAAAACTAGCAAAACACCAACACCACTCGTTTTCTTCATACTTCTCACACACACATGCAAGTTAACCAGAAACATCATATCTTTCTCTCCCTATGTTAAACGTCCAACATCACTCCCACAATCACCATCCATAAAATTTCAACCATAAACATCATCTATATTCAACATATGTTGAAAGCTACATGAAAAGATGAAGATTGGAAGTGATCATAACATGTAAAAAGGAGTTTTCATGAAGATCAATGGCTTATTTTAGAAGGATTTTAGTTGCTTGGAGGTTTCCAAAAATGGTCTTGCTAAGTTCATAAGGTTTGGTGTCAAAACCAAGTCTTGTTCATCCAAAAATCTCAATCTTTCATCACATTGATTGGTATAAAGATCAATTTCTTTCTAGCATCCTATTGTTTTGAATATGTATTCATGTATTTATTTCCAAATGTTATGTAATAGATCTATGAATGATGATCAAGTGATTGCATGGAGATTTTGTGTTAATAGATTAGGTTGAAAAGGTTAAATCAATAAGTAAAAATGTTAAAATCTTGGTTAGATACATAGGTTGTGTAAAACAGTAAGTATCAATATGATCACTTGGTTAAATGGCTTAATTTATTAAATATACAGATAGACAAATTATTTTTATATATGTGGTTAGTTGGCCACTCAATGGAATCATTAAAATGAGCAAGATATGATCAAAATACTATTGAGGTACAAATCTGTATAGTCTGTTTTGGACGAATTATTTAAAATACTTAGAGGATGATTGAGCTGTAGCAATAAACGAGTTATTTGTAGCACACATCATTTAGTTTATGTTGTTCAAATTTGAGCTTCTATCTCCTTGTATAACTCAATATATGGCAAAAATGTTGGAATGGACCTTAATAATTAGATTTGTAAATAAACTATATAGTATAAAAAGAGAAATCAAGTAAATATTTTTATAAAATAAATATATAAAACCCAATAAATAATAATAAGTGTTATAAAATGAGTTCTATATACTATAATAAATAAATATGTCATTTTATAAATGTTACATTCTAACATTTTCAGGTAGTAAATTATTTTCTCGTATATTATTTTGAAACTTATTTTTGTGTTGGTTGATGAATTCACAATTTACAGATTTAAATTTGGGCTTACGTGCATAATTTAACGTCCTTTACGACTAAACCAGAAACCATAGGATTACTTATTTACGTTTTTGAACTCCGTTTTTGATGAGACAATTTTTATTAGATTCGTTTTGTGCCATTGATTTATAATTTATAAAAACGTTTTTCGTAAAACGATCCGAGGGCATGCAAATCGAGGAAACTAGAATCGAGGAGTACCCGTAAATAATTAGGGATGAGACAAAACCACTTTTGCCCCACCCCCAATATGGGACGGCTAGACATAAGCCAACAACACCTTGAGGTGTCAAAGCTTGAGAAGTAAGCTAGGACACTTGTCCTAGCCACTTTACAAACAAGCTACAACTCAAAACCACTCACACCTAAACCATTTCATTCATTTCAACTCATGCAAAACCACCAAATCCTCTCATCTTTCTCTTTCTCTATAGCTTTCCGTCCCGCTCTCACAACAAACACTCCCATTTGATCAAATGTAACCACAAAATCTTATTTTATTGACACATATGATGGAAACCTTTTGAAGCTCAATTGATTGGTGGTGATTTTAACATCCAAGGAGAATATTTGTTGGTGTCCTAGGGCTGATTTTCCACAAGAATTTCTTGATGATAGGTGATCTTGAAGTTAGTTTTGGTGTACCCCAAGTTTTGTCATCCAAAGTCAAGTTATAATCTTTGTTGGTAAACAAGATCATCCTTCCCATTTTCATTGTTATTTTTGTAAATGTAAAATGTATTTTATTTCCTAATGTATATGTATATGATGATATATGATGATAAAAATATTGTGTGGGGATCATGTGTTGATAAACTTGGTTAAAAAAAAAGATTGAAAGCTACATGTAAAAAGGTTAAAATTCTTGCTTAAATAAGTAGGCTGTATAAAACAGTAAAGAAACCTATGATAAATTGTTAAAATGGATTGAATTAATTGATATATACAGTAAGTTATAAGACTTGTACACATGTGAGAGTTTTCCATACAATATAATCTTTATAATGAGTGAGATATGATCAAAACAATACTGAAGTACAAATCTGAGTAGTCTATTTGGACGGACTGTTAGGGACATTTAGAGATAGATTGAGCAGTAGCTAAATCTGAGTTAACTGTAGCACATAATGTGTAGTTTATGTCACCCAAAAATTACCTTCTATCTCCTTGTAGAACTCAAGATATGGTAAAAATAGTGAAAGTGAAAATAATAATCAGATTTGTGAAATAAAAGTATATAGTATAATACTAGCACTCAAGTAAATATAATATAAAATGAATACTTAAAACCCACTAACTTATATATTACATATAAATAAGTATGTACATTAATAAATAAATGAGACATTCTATAAAAATGGCAATTTGATAAGTTTTATAAGTTATAAAACTATAAACATAAGTTTTAGGTCTTTCGGCTAAAAGCGTAAAATTAACGTTTTCTTCAATTAAAACTTAGACGGTCGGACCCGTATAATGTAAAATTTTTATAACTCATATACTGATATATAATTACATATTGCAAGTAAAAACGGATAAAACCCGAGCCTTATAACATATGGACATTAACGGGCTAAATTAGCCTTATTGGACTATTAACCCAACTAATTTGGCTAAACACTAATGGACTTACTCATTGGGCTTAACCCACTTGGGCCCAACATGTAAGTACAGGGCTGATGTTAAAAGTTTAAAATAGACTAATTTAAGGTAATGGGCTTATAATGGGCTTATTAGGCCTTAACATGTAAACAAGTTAAACTAGTGAAACTAGTATAAAAATTTACCAACACATAACACTATAATGAGTAAATAAAAATGTACAATCCCACATGATCATCATCATATTTATAAAATCATCATATATATACATAGTTATTATTTTTATAAATTCATTGGACAAAAGTCTAAGACCGAGTATTATTTATATAGGTTTCCGTGACCGAAGCACGCCCGTAGCCGATAATCCGCCTTTCATAATCAACATGAGTTCATAGCCTCGCACTCTTTTAAATGTTTTATAAAAAAAAAATCTAAACCCGCGAGGGAGATAACATGCTAGTTTTTATTAAAAATAGAACACAAGTAGTCCCAAGGGTATGCTTAATAATATGGACCCAAATGATGCTATGACCCAATAAATGAGATGAAATAGATTATTAGTAGTTAGGTTATGTCACTTAAAGTCCCATTAGAATGAATTGTGAACTACCAGGATTTGGTAGACGCTTATGCATATGATAGTACTATTTGGGGAAGATCATCCCAGTTCGCGCCTTGATGGTTGATCCATGTCGTACCACATTGATTGGTAAGCGAATTTATGTACGAGAAGATATACATAGCGTGATTTTTGTGATGACACGCTAACTTAGATGGGCAAATTGTTTGTCGGGTTCGCGGCCTGTTGTTTGTGATAGTAAGGTAACAATGTCATGCGGATAATAATAATCCAACACAATCCGATAATGATACAAATATCGATAATAATGTTACTTATAACTGTAATATTGAGACTACGGTCTCATGGACGGTTTAATATGTATGCTTTGCTTTATATATTTCCTGACTAGCAATACGAGGACTTACTTCTGATATTATACTTGTGTTCTGATTTTGATGATTGTTTATATAACGGTTTTGTTAAACTCTATGAATTCACTCGGCATTCCCTAATATGATTTTTGCATGTTTTTATCTCAGGTGCTTGAAGGTAATTCGGATGGAGGTCGACTCTGATGGCCCACATAATATAAATTGTTCATTCGATCTATGTTTTGTAAACTTAATGACATGTGTAAACTGGGACCTGTTGTACACTTAAAACTTTTATTTTGAATGAATGTATGTTAAACCTTATACAACCATTTTTATGCGTTGGTTATGATTGGAGTTATTATGCTATCCCGTAACCCTCTAAAGACTCTTCCGCTGTACCGATATGAAATTTGAGAGTGTTACAGTTTGGTACCAGAGCTCTCGTTATATAGAACAAAAGATTTTTAAAAATCAAGGTTTTGAACATAACTTTTCAAAATCTTTTAACTATAAACATTTTGAGAAAATATTTGAAAAATCTTTTGACTATAACGGTGCCAAAGATCTCCGACGTTACCAACAAGCCTTATTGAGAAGATATATATTTTGATATATATAATTTAATTTATATATATATGTATATATCATGGTTTTAGTATGTAACTGTTTAATAATTATTTTATGCTAACACGAGATATATATAAACGCAGATTTTCATGGCTGACGCTAATATTCCTGTAGAGAACCATGCTATTCCCGAACCTAATATAGATGATAACCCTTATTTAGACTTAGTGGATTATGATGTAAATGAGGATATAGATGATGATGAGGAGGAACCATTTGAAGATCTCGAGCCCGAGATAGGACTAGGAGATCAGATTGCCCCTCAGGTTGATGTTATAGAGAATGAGAATGATAATGTTGGTATTGAGAATGATGATGAGATTGGGATAGATAATGTAGATAATGAGGATGACGACGAGGATGTCGAGGAGGAGATAGGTATAGATGATGAGGTTGATGATGATGATGAGGCTGAGCTTATTTTCCCTTATGATGTAGCGGAGGGTGAGCCCTTACCCCCTCCAGTTGATTGGTCTGACTCTGAGTTTGAGCTACTTAGAGATGAATTGTCTGAATCGTTTGAATCTGATTCTGAATTAGAGGATGATGAGGATGATGATGCACCAGATGGTACCGATGGGATTGCTACTCGTAGACATGTGATAGGAGAGTCGTCTAGGGTTCGAGAGGCTACTCATATTGATGGTCTTGCACCTTGGGCCTTGAGACGTGATTTAGATGCTTCCCGTGTTTAGGGTAGTATGAAAGAGGTTGGATTAGGTGTTGTTCAGACTCATGTTGCTTATTTGGAGTCGAAGACTAAGGTTGGTGAGAAAGAGCGGGAATTTCTTAACTTGGATTTGACTAATGTGGAGCGTGGTTTGAATGAGGCTTTTAGGAGTTTATCTGTGTTCGAAAGTGGTGAGTATGCTGAAATGAAGAAAAAGGTGAATACTATGGAGATTCAGTTGAGTGTAGCTCGTGCGATGCGTTAGAAGGCTGAAAAAGAGTTGAACATATCTGTTGGTTGGAACAGTAGGTTTTATACTGAGATGGTTGAGAAAGGAGTGATTCATAAGCGCCCAGCTGAAGATGTGTCTTGTGATCGTCCGACGAAGATACCAAAGACGATGGATGATGGACCATCTGGCGGTTCTCAGTAGACCAGTCTATCTTTAGTAGTGACCTTTGTATCTTTTGTATCTTTTGTAAATTTTAATGAACCGACTTATTAGTTAGTAGATCTGGCACGAATTTTTGGCATGTATAGTGCTAGAAACTTTGATATGGGATGTAAATTAAGACAATGCGTCTGTTTCTAATCCAATGAAATATGTATCTTGTCTTGAATTCCATATTGTGCCTTATTTGTATCTTGATTATGAATTCAATCCATCTTATATGAATCCCTTGTTGGGTAAATGCTTAATACTTTGAAATTGTGAAACTATAGAACCGTGTCGCCCAAGAAAGCTGTGACTGAGGATGATGTACGTAGGATTATTCCGGAGAAAGTTACCGCATCTATGACTGATTTATGGCAAATGCAAGAAATAGAGCTGGCAGTAGTGGAGCTGGCGGTAGTGGAGCTGGTGGTAGTGGAGCTGGCGCTAGTGGAGCCGGCGTTAGTAGAATTGGTGGTACTAATGTGAATGTGAATGCTAATAATGTGAATGTGAATGCTAATAATGTCAATGCTAATGCTGGAGGAAATGTAGGAGGACTTGGACCTAATGCACCTGAAATCGGTGGTTGTACTTATGTGACGTTCATGAAGTGTGAACCTCTACCTTTTAATGAAACTAAAGGTGATGTAGGATTAAGCCAGTGGATTGAGAAGATTGAGTTGGTGTTTCGGATTAGTAAGTGTAAGGAGGAAGATAAGGTGACTTTTGCTATGGCTACTCTTAAGGGTCGTGCGTTGACTTGGTGGAAAGGGAGAATTGCTTTCATGGGTATTGATGTTGCTAATGCTACTCCTTGGGCTGAAATTAAGAAGTGGATGACTCTGGAGTTCTTTCCCTGTAGTGTGATCATTAGGTTAGAACAAGAGTTGATTCATTTGAGAATGAAAGGTGTGGACATTGATAGCTACACAAACCGATTCCATGAGTTGGCCTTGCTGTGTCCTCGATTGGTGGAACCCGAAGAGATCCGAATTGAGAAATATATTAAAGGGTTGACAAAGAACATCCGAGGGGACGTGACGTCATCAAAACCACTAACCATTGATGATGATGTTCGAATGGCTTACCAAATCATTGGGCAAATAATTCAGGATAGGGAAGATGAAGCACGTACTGGTGAGAAAAGAAAGGGTGATGGCAATCATGTAGATAGAGGAGATAATAGGAAGAGTTTCAATCGCCGTCAGAACCAAAGAAAGGGTAATGCAAATGATCTTACCAACAACACACCGCGTAATGATGAGAAGTGTCCTAAGTGTGGTAATAAGAGGCATGCTGGTGACTGCTGGAAGTGTCAAAATTGAGGAAACCTTGGACACAAAGTTGAAAGGTGTAAGAAGGGAATCATTTGCTTCAACTGTAATGAAGAAGGTCATAAGAAATCGGATTGCCCTAAGTTGAAAGCGATTGTACCTGGAAGAAACCCCAGGGTGGTGCTTATCAACTTGGAACAGTCAAGGTTAATAAAGAGGATCTGAATGTCGTTACTGGTATGTTTTTACTCAACAATCATTATGTTGTTGCCTTATTTGATTCGGGTGCTTATAGGAGCTTTATATCCACTAAATTTAGGGACCTTATTGACATTGAACCTGTTGAGATAAATACCAGTTACGAGGTGGAATTGGCTTATGGTAAATTAGTGAAAACTAATAAGCTATTAGAAGGATGCTCTCTAAATCTCTTAAACTATTCCTTTCCGATTGATTTGATGTTGAAAGAACTAGGTAGTTTTGATATTATCATTGGTATGGATTGGTTATCGTTGAATAATTCTACTATTTTATTTGGAGAAAAGAAGGTTAAGATTACTCTTAGGAATAGGACGTTAGTAATTGATGGTAATCGAGGTGAATCCCGTTTGAAAATCGTTTCATGTATTAAAGTCCAAAAGTACATCAGGAACGGTTGCGAGTTACTCTTAGCTCAAGTGACCGGGAATGAGTCTAAGGAGAAACGATTAGAAGATTTACCTACTAGCTGTGAATTTCCTAAGGTATTTCCTAAAGATCTACCCGGACTTCCGCTGATAAGGCAAGTTGAGTTTTGAATCGATTTAATTCACGGTGCTGCACAGGTGGCACGTGCGCCTTACCGATTAGTACCTTCTGAATTAAAGGAATTATCCGAACAACTTAAGGAGTTGTCTGATAAAGGTTTTATTCGACCGAGCTCGTCGCCTTGGGGAGATCCAGTCTTGTTCGTTAAGAAGAAGGATGGATCTTTCTGTATGTGCATTGATTATAGGGAACTGAATAAGTTGATGATTAAAAATCGATATCCTTTACCAAGGATTGATGATTTTTTTGATCAACTACAAGGATCTAGTGTGTATGCTAAGATAGATTTGCGGTCTGGATATAACCAACTTCGCGTCCGTGAATAAGATATTCCTATTACTTCATTTAGAACTCGTTATGGACACTATGAATTTCAAGTAATGCCATTTGGGTTAACTAACGCACCAATGGTCTTCATGGATCTAATGAAACGAGTGTGCAAACCCTACTTGGAAAAACTTGTGATCGTGTTTAATAAAGATGAACATGGAGAACATTTAAGGATTATCTTGAGTTTGTTACAGGATGAAAGATTGTATGCTAAGTTTTTGAAATGTGATTTTTGGTTAGATTATGTGCAATTTCTTGGTCATGTGATTAACAAAGATGGAATTCATGTTGATCCTTCAAAGGTTGAAGCCATTAAGAATTGGTCTGCATCGACAACGCCAATGAAGGTGCGACGACTCTTGGGATTGGCTGGCTATTATAGACGATTCATTAAAGAATTTTCTTTAATAGCTAAACCCTTGACTAAGCTTACCCAGAAGAATAAACCTGTTGTTTGGTGAAGTTAAGAAGATGGAGCATTTCAGATATTGAAGCAAAAATTATGTAGTGCGCCAATTCTATCATTACCCGACGGAAGTGAAGATTTTGTAGTGTATTGTGATGCATCTGTTAGGGGTTATGGAGTTGTTTTGATGCAGCGAGAAAAAGTAATAGCTTATGCTTCTAGGAAATTAAGGAAGAATGAAGAGAATTATGCTACTCATGATCTAGAGTTAGGAGCTGTAGTCTTTGCTCTTAGGTTGTGGAGACATTATCTGTATGGCACCAAGTGTACGGTATTCACCGATCACAAAAGCCTACAGTATATTCTCGATCAAAAGGAATTGAATATGAGGCAACGAAGATGGATAGAACTATTAACTGATTATGATTGTGATATAAAATATCACCCAGGAAAAGCAAATGTTGTTGCCGATGCATTAAGTAGAAAAGATAGAGAGCCTATCAGGGTACGTTCTCTAATCTTAACCGTGCACAATAATTTGCCTGAGCAAATTAGGAATGCGCAAATAAAAGCTTGTAAGAAAGAAAATTTTGTTAATGAAGGGTTTCGAGGAGAAGGAGATCCTTTAGAGGTTAGAGCTGATGGAGTGAAATGCTTAAGAGGTCGTATGTGGATACCTAAGTTTGGAGGCTTAAGAGATTTGATTATGTTAGAATCCCACAAATCTAAGTATTCCATTCATCCTAGATCTGATAAAATGTATCATGATTTAAAGAAGTTGTACTGGTGGCCGAATATGAAATATGATATTGCTATGTATGTTCTTCAATGCTTAACTTGTGCCAGAGTCAAAGCTGAACATCAAAAGCCATTAGGACTACTTCAACAACCAAAGATTCCTGAATGGAAGTGGGAGCGAATTATGATGGACTTTATTACCAAGCTTCCTAGAACATCATCTGGAAATAACTCGATTTGGGTCGTTGTCGACAGACTATCCAAATCAGCACACTTCATTCCGGTTAAAGAGCAGTTCTCACTGGAGAAGCGGAGTCGTATTTATCTTGAGAATGTTGTATGCAAGCATGGAGTGCCTGTATCAATCATTTCAGATCGAGATCCTAGATTCGCATCGAATTTTTGAAAGTCTCTCCAAAGATCCTTGGGAACGAATCTCGACATGAGCACTGCTTATCACTCCCAGACTGATGGGCAGAGTGAAAGAACGATACAAACACTAAAAGATATGTTGAGAGCTTGTGTGATAGATTTTGGTAAGTATTGGGATAAACATTTGCCTTTAGCAGAATTTTCATATAACAATAGTTACCATGCTAGTATTAAGGTTGCACCGTTTGAAGCTTTGTATGGTAGGAATTGTAGATCTCCTGTATGTTGGAGTGAAGTTGGGGATACCCAGCTCACGGGACCGGAATTGATCCGGGAGACTACGGAGATGATAGTTCAGATTAAGAATAGGCTGTTGACTGCCCATAGTAGACAGAAAAGTTATGCGGATGTGCGGCGGAAACCGATGGAGTTTGAAGTGGGTGACCGACTAATGTTGAAAGTATCGCCATGGAAAGGCGTCATAAGATTTGGAAAGCGAGGGAAATTGAATCCCCGCTATATTGGACCCTTTAATATTTTATCTAGAGTAGGTCCGGTGGCTTACAAACTAGAGTTACCCCAAGAACTTCATGGTGTTCACAACACATTCCATGTATCTAATCTGAAGAAATGTTTAGCAGTGAGTGATGAGAAAATTTCGTTGGATAAGGTCTGAATTGATGAGAAGTTGCATGATAGGTGTGTAAACACCCATCTTTTCTACCACTTAATTACAATAATAACCGAGCCAAAACGTGTTTATGTCTTTATGTCGGAATTATGCGTGGTTTGTGTTTTTGTTGTGATTTAGGACGAAAAGGTGAAAAGTGGAGAAAACACGGACATTCACGGGCATTTACTGACTTTTATTGAAGAAAAGGATGAAAGACGGAGTCGAGAAGTCAAGAGTGGAAAAAGAACGGAAGTCCAAGACCAATTCTGAAGATTTATCGAAGAAAAAGTCAAAAGACGGAAGTTTATCAAAAGCCAAGAAACTCAAGTCTATTTTATTGAAGAAATTAAAGACGAGTTCAAAAGATATCCCGAGCCACAAGTCCTTAAAGTCCAAATTTAAAAGAAAGATTAGAAGAAAAGGACTAATGACGCAATTAATGAAGATTAAATGAAGGAGGGACTTAATCCCGCAATTAACAAGAAATGAAGGAGGGGAGGAAGCTTCCTTAATCCTCCCCTATAAATAGCATTAGTTGTTAATCATTTGTTGTTGTTGGATAGCTTGACAAACTATCTCTTCCATTTTTAATTACTTGCACCTTTAATTTCTTGTCCATTTAATTACCTTGTCTTGCACCTTAATTACCATTTAATTCAAGTAAGTTTTTCTTTTATTTCTTGTTAAGCTTTATCTTTACCTTGTTAATCTCATTCTACCTTTCTTTAATCTTTGTGTTGATTAGTTTATGTTCATGTTCTTAATTTTTGTTGATTTATTTAAGTGGGTTTTGATTATCTTGATCTTTATTGTTTGATTTGTTGTTTTGGATTGATTGTTTATGTTTATTAGATGTTTTGTTATTAGTTTGGTTTAATCTTTTTGTTGATTTGGTTAAGTTTTTATTTGATTCGTGCTATATCCCTTCTTCCTTGTTCATCGGTTTATTGTTACTGTATTTCCCAGACTCGAGCCCAGAAACATTCCGAGTAACCAACCTTAAGGGTGTTCTATTCGGAATATTGGATATTCCGAATAGAGGGGACTTTCCGAATAGGGATCTTCCGAATAGGGACTTTCCGAATAGGACTAATATTCCGCATAGGGCTATTTTTCCGAATAGGGACTTTTATTCCGAATAGGAATAGTATTCCGAATAGACTGGATTTTCCGAATAGGCCAAATATTCCGAGTAGAACTTTATTCCGAATAGGGACAGATATTCCGAGTAGAGAGATATTCCGAATAGGAGGATTATTCCGAATAGGGTTTTGTTTTCCGAATAGGGAGCTATTCCGAATAAGCACCTTTTTCCGCATAGTGACAGTATTCCGAATAGGGGTTTTATTCCGGATAGGGACTTATTATTTTCAGTTTCTGCCCTTTTATTTTAAGCTTTATTTTTTCCCGCCTTTTTCTTTAGTCGCACTTTGAGTTTATTTGCATTAGATTTATTTTAGTCTTGCCTTAGTTTAAGTTTTAGTTTTAGTTGCGTTTTAAGTTTGCCTTAGTTAGATTTAAGTTTGCGTTATTTACATTATTGCCCTTTAATTTTAGTCTTGCTTTTAATTACTTGCACCATTTACCTTATTAGATTTAGATTTACTTTAAAGTCATTTACTTTAATTGTTCTGCACCTTTAATTTTAAACACTACAACGACACATCTTTGTTCCACCAAAAGATAACTGAGTCACACATTAAACACAAGTTTTTCAATTCGAAGAGAACACTAGAACGAACTTTAATTTTTATACGGGGTGTCAAAAGCATTGTATTAAATGGCGCCGCTGCCGGCTCTTTTCGTAAAGATCAACAGTTTTTTGTGAGAGACACGTTGCTTTTTGGGATCCGTTCACTTGTGAACGTTACTTTTCTTGCATAAAAAATTCCAAAAACTCATAAAAATTAAAAATTGATAAAAAACCATAAAAATTAAAAATTTCAAAAATCCAAAAAGATTTTATCTTTCTTGTGTATATATATTGTCTTTGTGTTTGGTTTTGTTTTCTTTTGCATTTTCAGGTGTATGCGTACTAGATCTTCTAATTATCAAGAGCCCGAGCCTCAAGAAGATTTAGATATGGCAAGTGTTAACAACAACAACATGCCACCGCACCTCAATAATAATAATAATAACAACAATGCTCTTCCACAGCCCGATCTTCGGACCATGGAGGAACTTTGTCAACCAACAATGTTTGGACGAGGAGGACCGATTGCGCCGATGCAAATCAACGCTCCTGAGTTTTCGTTGAAGCACCACATGATTCAGCAAGTACAAACAAACCCATTTAGAGGATTGCTGTTGGGAATAAATTATGGGTCAGTTCACTAGACGCTGATAAGAAGAATTCAAGCGCTGATAGGATGACATTGGACGCTGACAGCCAAGCGTTGACACTTGAAGAAGTCAACGCTGATAGCCTTGAAGATTAGCACTGATGGAATATATCTTCATACGAATCTTTTTGTTTATTTGTTTCTTTATTTGTGTATGGTAAAGATAAGCTCGACATTGTATTTTTCATTATTATCTTTACCTAGAATAGTTGATTCGTAGCTTATTGTACAAGACTTCTTATTCTGTAAAAGAAGATCTTTTAGGTTAATGTTAATCATCAGTTTTCATAAGTTTTCACAAGTTAAACCTCTTTCATTGTAATCAAGTTCGATCATTCTAATACAAGTGAAAGTTTGTTTAACATCTTTGTGTTTTAGATTAAGTGTTAATTCCGCATAACACTTAGTTACTTTATTCATAAGCAAAGGTTTCTCTACGTGTATTACTTGATCTAATCTCGTATACACAAAGCTTAATCGATCTAAGTTTGGGATCAACAAGTGGTATCAGAGCTTGTTGAGAAACTTTTGATCTTTAAGTAACGCAAGAACCCTAAAACACCAAAAACCCTAAAAACCCTAAATTTCTCAAAACCCTAAAAACATCATGTCTGGCACAGATCAACCTGCTGCTTTGCTACAAAACAACTCCACAAATCCTAGTATCAAAATTCCCATGTTTGATGCCAGGAACTTCGAGCTTTGGAAGTCCAATTTTGAGCAATATATAGCTATTCATGACTACACTCTTTGGGAGATTGTTGAATATGGGAACACATTCGACAAAGCACAAAAGATTGCTGCTGCTATTGCCACAAGGACAGCTGTTCCTAATTGTCCTGAAGCTGATAAAAAAGAAAAGCCTGGAGATGGAAGAGCTGTATCTGTTGAAGATATAGCCAAGAAAAGGGTGGACATGAAAATCTTGAACATCATGAAACACGCCCTAGGTCATGAGAATCAGCACAAGTACAAACGCTTTGAGTCTGCAAAAGAGCTTTGGGAAGCTCTTGAAGTAGCACATGGTGGCAATGCTGACACAAAAGAAGAAAAGAAGAAGCAACTCTTGCATGAGTATGCTGTCTTTAAGGCTCAACCCAATGAGAATCTCAGCAGTGTGAGAAGTAGACTGCTTGACATCACAAGTCAACTTTCCTTCATGGGAACACAGATTGATGACCCTGACTTGAATGCTACTTTTCTCAAAATCCTTGGTGATGTATGGAAGATTGAGACAAGATCCATTCTTGTTAATAACACCCACAAGACTTCCAGGTTTGATGACATCTTCAACAAACTAAGACTGCTGGAGAATGAATGGCTTTTGGAGAGTGATAATAAATCTTCCAGCAGCAACATGGCCTTCTTCTCACAAAGTGAAGGCCAATTTGATTCCATGAACTCCTATGGACATCCAGTCACTGGATCTCAATGTGTCAACGCTGGATCACAGCCTGTCAGCGCTGGATCATATCCTGTCAACGCTTTATACTCAAGCGCTGACACTCACAACTTTGGCGCTGATAGAATTAAACCTGCTGGTTTAGATCTAGATACTGTGTGTGCATTCATTGCTTCTTTGCCCAGTGATTCAAGGATTACATATGAAGATCTTGAGCAGATAAGTGATGAGCAATTGGAAGAGATGGATATCAAGTGGACTATGGCTCTTGTAAGTTTAAGAGCAAACAGGTTTAATAAAAGGTTCAAGAAGAAGATGACCTTTAATGCTAAGGATGTTGCTGGATTTGACAAATCTAAAGTTGAGTGCTACAATTGTCATCGGATGGGGCACTTTATGAGGGAATGTAGATCTCCAAGAAGATCTGATGCTGGTAAGCCCTCAAGCCAAATGGTTAAGAGCCAAGATCCCAAGGCCATGGTTTTTGTTCAACAAATTGATGGTGTTGGAGGATGGGACTGGAGCTGGAACTTTATGGCTAAGGATGAGGAAGAGGACAGAGCTTTGGTTGCTGAAGTTAAAGAAGAGCATGTTGAATATGCTCTCATGGCACACTCCTCTTCTTCATCAGATAATGAGGTATATGATGATGCTTTCTGTTCTAAGGGTTGTCGTTTAAATACTGAAAAACTAAATCAAGAGATAGTAAAATTATTAGATGAGGCAAGTATTGAAAGATGCAAAGTATCTAATTATCAAATTGCTCTTACCCAAACAGAAAAGACAGTAGCTGAGTATAAGAAAATGGAGTTTGATTTAAAGGATCAAATAAATATCTTAAAACATGAGTTACATCAAAGTAAAGATATTCAAGATATAGTGAACAGGGTTAATCTTGATTTGATAGCTCAGTTAGATGAGGCTAACAAAAATAAAGATAATGTGAGTCTTAAAATCCAGAGATTTGATAAGGCCACACAATCCCTAGGAGAGTGTGTTAGTAAACAAAGAGACTCTAAGGACATGAGTGGGATTGGGATGAAAGATTATACTGGTGTTCCACCACCAGCTGGGGATTTCTATGGTGTCCAATCAAAGGACTTATCTTGGACTGGCTTGCCAGAACTTCAAGAGAAGGAATTCATTCCTCCACCTAGAGTGATTTCCCCAGTTGAAGAATACAAACAAAAACTGACTGACCTTGATGAGTGGAAGAAAGCTAACCACACTTTGTTTGTTAAGGGAGGGTTGTTGTGTGAAAGTCCAAATGAGCCCACACCAATCAAGAGCCATGATTCTACACCTATTAAAATCACACACCCAACCACTGGCAAAGCTGTTGACCTTGGCCCACAAACTGTTAGAAAACCTAGTGTTAAGTATGCAGAGATGTATAGGAATACTAGGTCACCAAAAAGCCAGGTTAGTAACCATGGAACAGGCTTCTTTGCTTCTAGACCTAAGACTATGTCTAGAAAAGCTTGTTACACATGTGGTAGCTTCTCACATTTGGCATACAAATGTGTCAACGCTTCCAATGTCAACGCCGATAGGAACCATTTCAGCGCTGACAAAAGTCAACATAGGTCAAACACTGTCAGACCCAATACCTTTGTGAACAAAAGTTCACAAGTTGTTAGACCAGCCCCATTCTTTTCTAGAGGGTCTAACACACAAGGCCTAAGACCTTTCCAAAAGTCAAACACTTGGTCAAATAGGCAATGGGTTCCTGTAGCAAACCCTAGGTTCAACGCTGATAAAGGCAATCGGGGCGCTGACAAGAGCAATTTCAGCGCTGACAGACACACTGCCAAACCTAGGTATTTGCAACCACATGGAAATAGGTCTAAAGCTTCTACTAGCTTAACATGGAGACCAAAACAAGACCAAAACCCTAATTTTACTGGTGTTTCTATGACATGCAACAGGTTTCATTATATTTCAAAGGCCATGTCAACACCAATTGGGGTTAACTGGGAATTTCATTCAAAAAGGGATGAAAATGGGGTTGTTATGAGAACCAAGTCTGTTCTTGTTAAACAACCAGATGAATCCAAGTCTTCCAAGGCTTGGATTCCCAAAGAAAACTAATGTGTTTTCTTTATGTGCAGGGCATTCAGAAGAAGATCAATGATTATGGATATTGGGATAGTGGATGCTCAAGGCACATGACAGGAAAGGAAGACTATCTGACAAACTTCACTCCTATTCAAGATGGTGATAAGGTATACTTTGGAGGGGGCTATGGCACCATCACAGGAAAAGGAACCCTTGTTACCAACAATCTAAGGTTTGAGAATGTCTTCCTGGTAAAAGAACTGGATTATAATTTGTTTAGTGTATCACAAGTGTGTGATAACAAAAATAAGGTTCTTTTCACTGATACTGAGTGTTTGGTGTTAAGCAAAGATTACAAGCTCCCTGAGGAGAAATACATAGAATTTAGAACACCAAGGCATAAAGACATATATAATGTGAATCTTAATGGAATTAAGATAAATAATAAAATGATGTCATGTTTTTATGCTAAAGCCTCAGTAGATGAAAGTAATCTTTGGCACAGGAGATTAGGGCACATAAACTTTAAGAATATCAATAGACTTGTGAGGCTTGGTTTAGTTGATGGTTTTCCTGAAAAGGCTTTCCACAATGACCACTCTTGTGTTGCATGTCTTAAGGGCAAGCAGCACAAGGTCTCATTCAAATCTAAACAGGTGCACTCTAGTTCTAGACCACTTCACTTATTGCATATGGATCTCTTTGGTCCAACTAATATAGAAAGTTTGAAGGGTAAATCATATTGTTTTGTTATCACTGATGATTTTTCCAGGTTTACATGGACTTTGTTTTTAGCCAAGAAAAGTGAAACTGCCCAAAGTCTGATTAATTTCATTACCCAGATTGAGAAGAAGAATGGTAATGAGGTCAAAATTATTAGAAGTGACAATGGGGGTGAGTTTAGAAATCAGTTGTTAGATGATTTTTGTGCCAAGAAAGGGATTACTAGGCAGTTTAGCATAGCTAGAACCCCACAGCAAAATGGGGTTGCTGAAAGGAAGAATAGAACCCTAATTGAAGCAGCCAGAACCATGTTGGCTGATGCCCACTTTCCTATAGCCTTTTGGGCTGAAGCTGTTAACACAGCTTGTTATGTTCAAAATAGGGCATTGGTCAATAAAATACATAATAAGACACCTTATGAGTTACTTTGGGGAAGGAAGCCAAATATTGGCTTTCTCAAGCCTTTTGGTTGTCATGTAGTTGTTTTAGAAACTAGTGATGCCCTAGGTAAATTTGATTCAAAAGGTGATGAAGGCTACTTCATGGGTTATTCAGTGCAGAGCAAAGGATATAGGGTTTACATTAAAAAGGAAAAACGTATACTTGAAAAGGTACATGTTAGGTTTTTAGAAAGTAAACCTAGTGATCCTGAAAGTGGTCCAAATTGGTTGTTTGACTTGGAACCTTTATCTAGAGCGTTAAATTATATGCCTGTTACTGATCCAGACATTGTGAAGGTAACTTCAAGTGTTTTGGAAAAGAGAATTGGTAATGTTTCAGGTATACAGGTTGCTAAGAAGGATGGACGACCAGCAGTTGAGTCATCTCCCACACAAGAATATGTTACACTTCCTATTTGGACAGATGAGTATTATGCTGCTGCTGCTGCTAGAAAAGATAATGGTGGTTTCCAAATACCACCAAATACAAACATGCATGGTTCTTCAGGCGCTGACAAAGGGAAATCAAGCGCTGACAAGACTAATTCAGACGCTGATGGCTCAGACGCTGACACCAACAGTTCAAGCGCTGTTAGCCCAAGCGCTGACAAACAAGGTTCAGACTTTGACAACACCTTTGCACATCTTTTCTCTTCCCATTTTGAACAAGGTGGACCTTCCAATGTTCATGAAGAGATTTCTGTTGATCAAGGAGAGTCTGATGAAGAAGATATTGGCAACATGGAGCGTGAAGTTGAGGACACCAGACTTTTTGAAAGAGGAGTTCTCACTTCCACAGCAAAGGATCACCCCTCATCTCAGATCATTGGTGATGTTATGGCTCCAGTTCAGACAAGAAGATCCCATCAAAGTCTTGGTGGATTTATTGCCAATATACACAAGAAGGTTAATACCCCTCTTGTACAAGCATGTTTGTTTGCATGTTTTCTGTCACAAGAAGAACCCAAGAAGATTTTTGATGCTCTCAAAGAACCTAGTTGGGTGGAAGCAATGCAGGATGAGCTTCACCAATTTGCTATACAGGATGTTTGGGAGCTGGTTGATTGTCCTAGATATGTGAGACCAATTGGGACAAGATGGGTTCTGAGGAACAAGAAAGATGAAAGGGGTATTGTGGTCAGAAACAAGGCACGTTTGGTAGCTCAGGGATATACACAAGAGGAAGGCATAGATTATGAAGAAGTTTTTGCTCCAGTTGCAAGAATTGAAGCTATCAGAATTTTCCTAGCTTATGCCTCTTGCATGAACTTCACTGTTTATCAAATGGATGTGAAGAGTGCTTTCCTCTATGGAACAATTGTTGAGGAGGTATATGTTATGCAACCTCCTGGTTTTGAAGATCCTGAGAATCCAGACAAGGTTTATAGAGTGAAGAAAGCTATGTATGGACTTCATCAGGCCCCAAGAGCATGGTATGGTACATTGTCCACCTACTTGGTGGAAAATGGTTTTAAAAGGGGCACCATAGATCAGACATTGTTCACAAAGAAGAAAGGTAAGGATGTCTTACTTATCCAGGTCTATGTTGATGATATCATTTTTGGATCAACTAATCCAAAGATGAGTGAAGACTTTTCCAAGCTTATGACAGATAAGTTCAAGATGAGTGCAATGGGTGAGATGAACTTCTTTCTAGGGTTACAAGTTTAGCAGAAAGAAGATGGTATCTTCATCTCCCAAGACAAATATGTAGCTGAAATCTTGAAGAAATATGGTTTTTCTCCACATGAAAAGAGTGCTTCCACTCCTATGGATAGGGAAAACCCTTGGGGAAAAATTGGAGCTGGAAAAGATGTGGATGTTAGGCACTATAGATCAATGATTGGTTCATTGATGTATCTTACAGCCTCAAGACCTGACATCATGTTTGCTGTGTGTGCTTGTGCACGCCATCAAGTGACTCCCAAAGAATGTCACCTTTTTGCTGTGAAAAGAATTTTTAGGTACCTAAGATGTTATCCAGATCTTGGCTTATGGTACCCAAAAGATTCTCCATTGGAGCTTATTGCATATTCAGACAGTGACTATGGTGGTGACAAGTTTGATAGGAAATCCACAACTGGTGGATGTCAATTTCTTGGGAGTAGATTGATATCTTGGCAATGCAAGAAACAAACAGTGGTGGCAAACTCTACAACTGAAGCAGAATATGTTGCAGCAGCTGCTTGTTGTGGACAAGTCTTATAGATTCAGAACCAGCTGTTGGATTATGGGTATAATTTTATGCATACCAAGATTTTTGTAGACAATAACAGTACTTTATGCATTATTAAAAATCCTGTACATCATTCTAAAACCAAACACATAGAAATTAGACATCATTTTATAAGAGATTGCTTTGAGAAAGGTTTAATACAACCAGATAGGGTAGCCACAGAAGATAATGTGGCTGATTTATTAACTAAACCTTTTGATACTGGAAGATTTCAATATTTGGTAACAAATATTGGAATGGTTAATCTCACTTAATATGTGTTTTGGGAACATTTTTGTAAAAGTATGTACAGGATAATGCATTGTTATTGGTCTTTGTGATGATTTAGAATTTTCCACTTTATTTTACAAACACTGACAAAGGTAAATGTAACGCTGATAAGTGTTATTTTGCCGTTGTTAGAGATATTATTGTCTAACGCTGACAAGAGTTCCTTCAACGCTGATAAGTGTTGTCGGGGCGCTGTCAGCAACAAATGTTAGTTTTGTGGTTTTTATCTAAATGTGTAGGTGGTGGTAGCTTTATGCCATTGGATACAGAGTTGCTTATGGATTTTTGAAGAGCTATTTGGACATGTTTTTGTTTATGGATGATGGTTGGAGTATTTATATTCCTATCTTGACATAAATTTTTAATGTTCATATATATTTGGAGAAACTCATGTATCATAGTTTGAGGGGAGGTTTAAGGAACCTTTAGGACTCTTGGGTATTCTTACAATACTCTCATCACAATTCTAGATTGTGTCCACAGGTGAGTATGGGTTAGTTTTACTAAACCATGAGGCACTGTAGCATGCAAAGTTGATAAACTATGCATGCTGCCAAGACATTTTTGGCCTAGAATTGGTTGTGGTCTGATGGGAGACTTGGGAATAGTTTGGTTATGGGTTTACCTGGGAGTTACAAAGAATTTTATGAAATAACTTTGTTGATAAGTATTTTGGTTAGCAAGGGACACTAGAGGACATTTGTGTCTATCTTGCTTAAGCAAGTGTGCATAAATGGACAGTGCTTGCCGCCCAGTAATTATTATCAACTTGTAAGATATTTCCCTTAGGATAAATTACTTTGTTAAGGTCTTTTTCTTTTTAAATATTTTTATTTTTATTTTTAGACGCTGACAAGTTTTTCTCCAAACGCTGTTACGTCCAATAGTGACGCTGACAAGGCTTTAGGCAAACGCTGACAAGAAAATATAGCCGTTGGGCGCTGATGGGCTATTTTTGACCGTTGACACCTAGTGGGCCCTACCCAGTTGTTCTTTTTGACTAATCTTTGGCCGTAATTTTGGGGAGTTGTTACTTTTAATTAATGCATGAGATAAGTTATATTTGATTCAATATTTTCATCATTGCTATTTGAATATAACTGCCTCATTTTTGACCAATCAAAATCATGCATCTCTCCTATAAATTTGGCTAATCTTTTTATTCTGGGTATTCATATTTTCTTGTCTAACATTTTTCTCCTAGATTTTTCCCATATCACATAACCTAAACAGCTTTCACCATGGCACCCAAGTTCAACTCAAAGAAATTAACATTGGAGTTCAAGAGCCAACATAATATGGTAGCTTACTTGACTGCTGATAATGATTTGTTTCCTCAGTATTCACAAATGGTGGCAATTTTAAATGCATCCTCATTAAGGTATGCACTTTCTCATACACCATTAGTCCCTGTCGCACACATTAAACAGTTTTGGAATAATGTTAGTTCCACAACAGCTAATGGAGTGACCACATTAACATCTACTGTTCATGGAAGAACATGGGTGGTCACTGAAGCCTTGGTTCGCCAAGCTTTGCGTCTTGATGACGCTGATGGTGTGACTACCCTTGCCATTGCAACAATAGAACAAGGTCTTAGGGAATTGGGTTATCCTATTCCTGCTGATGTCACTTTAAATAAATATCATAAGCAGGAATTTCCCTCTGACTGGAAATATTTGATACATGTCCTTCTCCAATGCTTAAGTCCAAAATGTACTTCTTTTAATGAAATAAACAGGTCAATTGCAAGTGCTTTGGTTTGTATAACACGTGGGCTTAAGTATAATTTTTCAAAAATGATTTTTGAAGGGATGTGTAAAAATAAGGGAAGTAAAATGACTTTGGCTTACCCAAGATTTTTGCAAATGGTCTTTGATTTACAAGAATATTGTACTAGGGATCATGACACTTTTTATGAGATCCCTAAACAACAGAAAACCATTTTTAACAAAATGAGCTCCACAAACAGATCTATCCCTCTCACCCAAGCCATGCTTGAAGTAATTCAGGCTGCTCAACCACAACCAGACCCTGCACCTCAACTTGAGCCTATCCATGAACCATTACCTTCACCTGACCACATGGACGTTGACCAACCCAATGTCAACGCTGACACTCAAAATGTTGGCGCTGACACAGCCAATCCCAACACTGATGACATTCCTGAACAATCCCAAACACCCCTTAACCAACCCACACCCACACAATCTACCTCATCTTCCACCCCATTACAATCTAGGTTGAATAAACGGCAAAGGACTACTGGAGTGTTCTCCTCTAGTGGTCCTAGCCTTGTTGCAGAGAGAACCACCTCCACAAGTGTGGCTGGTGCCATGGATGAGGCTGGGGCTATTGACACAAGCTTAGATGCTGGTCAAGACAGTCCCAACATCATTAAGACCTCATCCATGCCCTATGATTCTATTTTGGGAGGTCAAATCCCCATTCTAGCTGAGGGCAGATTGGAACCTATGACATTGATTGAATTGACGGCTGCTGTCATTAGCTTGCAAAAGCAAAATGTCAGCCTTGTACAAATTGTCAATAATCAGGGTCGCGAACTCCAAGTATTGAGGGAGCGGGTAACTGTTTTGGAGAATCCAAGTAGCAGGAGTAGGATGGAGGAATCTTCCAAAGGGGAGGATGAAGAGGATGAGCTGATTCATACAGCCAGTGAGAAGAGTTCACAATTTAGTGAATCTTTAGGTATTGCTGAAGCTCTTACAAGTCTGAAGCAGCATCCTGTTATTGATACATCCAAGGTGACACCATTAAACTTGGAAGGATCTTTCACAGAAACAATGGGCGCTGATACAGGTTTGAACGCTGACACATCCAGCGCTGACAAAGGTAATCGGGGCGCTGATAAAGGTAACTTGAACGCTGACAAAGTTGCAGGTGGTGTTGATGTATTCCAGTCATCAGCAATCATCAAAGATGTGTCCACACAGGTTTCTTCTTCTACCTTACCTATTATTGATCCAAAAGACAAGGGTAAGGGGATTCTGGTTGAAGAAGATGTTCCAAAGAAAGATGCAGCACAAATTGCATTTGATGAACAGTTGGCTGCACAACTTTTGGAAAGAGATTTGAAGAGGAGTGGTAGATCACCATTTGTTGCCACTTCTGAGAGTGAGAAAGAAAGTAATGATGAAAAAGGAGATAACTCAGATTCAAGTGTTCAAATTATTGAAGATCCAGAAAGACTTGAATATGGAGATGAGCTAGCAAAGGAAAGATTGAGTGATTTGAAGAATCAGATTGATTGGGACCTTCCAGAAATCACCAGAATGTACCATGCTTGGGAAGACAAGGTGATGGACAACCCAGGAATGAGTTTGTCAGATCAAATTTGGGGGTTGGAAGTTCTTCTCAGGGTACAAGATGATATAAAGGTGATTTTGAGGTTTAATGCACAAGAGGTCAAGACTTGGCTTAAAAGAGATAGAAGGCAGTTGTACTACAAGTTGCTTAGATGCCATCAACCTAGATGGACATACAAGAAGTTGCTGGCTTTATCTTTTGAGGAGTTAGAGTATAGGGCACATCCTATTTGGAGGAATGTGCAAGAAAATAATGTCTACCAGTTTCTTTCAGAAGAAAGGAAACAAGAGCTTGCTGAGGAAATGCAGATTCAAAAGGAGATGAGGATTGCTCAAAGACCAGTGAAGAAAGGAGATCCTTTTCAATTTCCTAAAGATATGGATGTGTATTTTCCAACTGAAAGTGTCATAAGGAAGCATCTCAAGCTTTCTCCATTGGAAGCTTCAGATTTGGTTAATGTAGTACCTCTAGATGACAGAAATTCAATCATAAGTTTTGATGAAGATAAGTGTGGATTTTGGAAGATTGGCAGATTTGGAAAGGAGGTACACACTTTCACTTCAGTTATTTCTATCTTTGAAAGCATAGACAGAGAAGACTTGGTGCATCTATGGAGATTAATAGAGGCCAAGTATACAACTGAAGCACCTACTTCAGCAAATGGAATAAGACTGTGGAACACATTTTTGACTTTGTGTGGTCCAAGAGAAGCAGATCCTGCCATATGGAAGGATCTTGAAGATGATCTCAGTAATCTTCATTGGAGGCTTTATTCTACTTGTGGTGTATTTCATTTGAGCTCTACAAAGTTTTCAGAGTATCTACTTGTGGATGCTGACTATTTCTTGTCCAAAGAAGTATTGGAGAAGATGAAGGAGACACCCTTGGAGATTGATTATACTAGTGACGTGGCCAAGGACTTGATTAGATATGTTTATCACCAACATAAGAAGTTTTTGCAAGATTCCTCCTAAGCTTAAGTTTTTATTCAGAAACTTGATCATTGGAATGGATATCAAGTTTAGGGGAGGATTGTTAGGAATAAATTATGGGTCAGTTCACTAGACGCTGATAAGAAGAATTCAAGCGCTGATAGGATGACATTGGACGCTGACAGCCAAGCGTTGACACTTGAAGAAGTCAACGCTGATAGCCTTGAAGATTAGCACTGATGGAATATATCTTCATACGAATCTTTTTGTTTATTTGTTTCTTTGTTTGTGTATGGTAAAGATAAGCTCGACATTGTATTTTTCATTATTATCTTTACCTAGAATAGTTGATTCGTAGCTTATTGTACAAGACTTCTTATTCTATAAAAGAAGATCTTTTAGGTTAATGTTAATCATCAGTTTTCATAAGTTTTCACAAGTTAAACCTCTTTCATTGTAATCAAGTTCGATCATTCTAATACAAGTGAAAGTTTGTTTAACATCTTTGTGTTTTAGATTAAGTGTTAATTCCGCATAACACTTAGTTACTTTATTCATAAGCAAAGGTTTCTCTACGTGTATTACTTGATCTAATCTCGTATACACAAAGCTTAATCGATCTAAGTTTGGGATCAACAATTGCCTGATGATGATGCCAACAAACACCTCGACAAGTTCATTACAATCACCCAAAGCATGAAGTTGGCTGGTGCCACAATGGATGAGCTTCGCCTACAACTCTTCCCACACACTTTATTACATCATGCCGAGAAATGGTTTGATCGTCTCCCGAAGAATTCTATTCACACTTGGGATGATATGACTCAACGCTTTTTGTCGCGCTACTTTCCACCATCCATGGTCACGAGCCTTCGCAATCAGATCAGCGGTTTCATGCAAGATCCTGATGAATCTCTTTTTGATGCTTGGGAGAGATATAATGTCTTGATCGATAGATGTCCAAACCACAACATGCTCCCTGTAACCTTAATTGATACTTTCTACAACGGTTTGACTTTTCGAGATCATGATACGATAAATGCAGCCGCCGGTGGCACATTCATGAAAAGGAGACCCGAGGAGTGTAGAGAGTTAATTGAAAACATGACTACTCATCATAAGAACTGGGATTCCTCTGCTTCTTCTAGAAACAACACGAGAGTCAATGTTTCTTCTACCTCAGCAAACCCCGAGATGACCGAACTCACCCGCATGATGGCTGAAATGAGCAAAAGTATTACGCTTCTCGCTTCAAACCAACAACAACAACAAGTTAAAGCGGTTGCTAATCCTTGTGAAACATGTGGCGGTCCTCACTCATACACCGATTGTCCTTCGACACAAGGAAATCCGGAAAATGTGTATGCAGCTTACGGTAATTATTCACCGGAAAATTACCAAGCTAGACAACAAGGGGATAGAAATCTGCTGAGCTACCGTTCCAACAGCTACCTTTCACCCGATTTTTCTCCTCAAAACCAAAATCCCGCCAACAACTATAATAGAAGCAACCAAATCCCACCTCGTGCTTCTAACCCTTATCAACCACCCACCCAACAACACCCACCCATTAATCCCGATGTTGACACAATCATGAGAACTCAAGGTGAGCAAATCAAGAATCTATAGAGCCAAATAATCAATTTGAAAGGAGATATCTTGAAGCAAGGTAATGACATCAGAACCGAGGTTCGTGATAATCTTCAATCCTCCTTCATCACTCAAACAACTGAATTAAAGAATCTGTTGGCTAGTTTCTTGCCCGAAGCTCGACCTTCTTCTTCTTCGGGTTCTCTACCTTCAAACATCGTCACTAATCCGCGAGCTAATGTGAGTGCTATAACTACGCGTAGTGGAATTACCATTGTCAATCCACCTGACCCACCACCATCATCTATACCTCCTCCACCACCATATATCCCTACTCCTCCTACACCTAGTGTTAGTACACCATTACCGTCTCCGCCTCGTCATGACGATGTATCTCGGAAGGACCCTTCAACATCACAACCTTCACCAACTACACCTTCACCTAACCCTTATCAACCCAGAATCCCATATCCTTCTCGCATAGGCAAGACCAATGATCTAACCAAGAATGACTGCCAAGTATCGAAATATGTGGATATGCTATCTAAAATGACCATCAACATTAGCCTTGTTGAAGCACTTTGCCACATGCCGAAATTTGTCAAAGCATTCAAGGAATTGCTTAGCAAGAAGGAGAAGCTGATTGAACTCGCCAACACACGCTTAAATGAAAACTGCTCTGCAGTTCTTCTTAGAGAACTTCCGGAAAAGCTTGGAGATCCCGGTCGTTTTGTGTTGCCTTGCGTGTTCAACAAAACTAAAGAATTTACTGCCCTTGCTGATCTCGGGGCTAGTATTAATTTGATGCCACTGAGTGTTTGGAAAACACTATCATTACCCGACCTCATTCCAACAAAGATGACTCTCGAACTTACAAATCGCACTCTCGCTTACCCCGTTGGTATAGCCGAAGACGTGTTCATCAAAGTTGGCACATTTACTTTCCCGGTCGATTTTGTTGTAGTTGATTATGAAATGGACCCTCGTATTCCTTTAATACTTGGTCGGCCATTCTTGAGAACCGGACGTGCTTTAATAGATGTGGCCGAAGGTGAGTTAATCCTATGAGTCGGGGATGATTCTAAAGTTTTTAAAATGGGGAAGCTTACAGGCAAATCCTTTGGAGGCCGAGAATCAGTGAATATGATAAATGTGCTCGATGACTTTACCGTCTATGACAATCCTTTATTCGAGTCTTCCACTGATAATCCACTCTTTGAAGATAATGTGGATGATTCTCTCCCTACTTTGGACGCTTCTCCCATTTATGATTCTCAACCGGTCTTCGATGCTTATGATGATGATGATTCTAGCTCAGACTCGGATGATTTTGATTGTACTTCTGAGTATCCCGAGCTGCCCACTTTCAATGATTTTGATGAGGCTGATACTCTATCGAGCGATTCTTCACATGATGAATCTCTTCCGCCATCACTCGATCCTACTTTGGACGATTATTCATTTGAGGAAGATTTCTCTGAATTTCTCAACACATACTTCCCTCATGAGAGTGATGCTCCTCCTTTGGACTTTGAAGATTATCGTCTTGATCCTACTTTGGATTTGAAGAGCATTTTGTCCAAGGAGAAGAAACCGGTTGACACCGAAATCCGTTGCACGTATGATTTAACACCTCTTTGTCCCCCTTCTGAGGACGAGGTTGTGCTTCTTTGCGGATCTTCTTCACACTCGGTTGAGCCTGAGTGCTATTTTCCCTTAAAGGAAAAGGTGTTCGACCCTGGTATTGAAGTCTTTAGGCCATCTCAGTATCCACCTGATGAAATAAAAGGAAAAATCTTTGGACCCATTGAAGACATGCTTGCACTTCACCCCTGCTTCCACCGTGCTCCATCGCTGCTTAAGGGAACCCTGCCACTTCTTCTTTGGCTTGCCTTGTTTGCCTTAAGCTCTTGCTTATTGATGGATGAAAACTATGTCTTTGATCCTGGTGGATTTGTTTCATGCTTCTTCAGTTGATGATTAAGGTCGAGTCAGGCTCACGACTCGGTTAACAAAAACCAAGCGCTTCTTGGGAGGCAACCCATGCATCTATCTTTTCGTTTTCTTTACCATAAGTGTCGGGGGGACCCTTTGGTTTGCTATTTCCTCTCCTCACTTCTTAATTAGGGATTCGAGCTTCAATGATCCACTCTTGATGATTCTTGACGACCCGTGATTCCGTGTTCTACTTTATCCCGGTTCTATCCTAAACTCTTTTCGATTCACTATTTTATATTTTCTCAATATTAAAATAGGAATCTCTTTAGTTGTCTTTTCCTTAGCGAGATTTAAACAACGTGCACAATGTCCTAAGTGTAGGGGAGTTTACTCCCACATGCTTAAACATTGAGGACAATGTTTATCTTAAGTGTAGGGGGGACTTCTATCGAAGTTAAGTGGTCTTTTCCTTGTATTTGTCCTCATTTTAACCGGAAAATCAATTTTTCGACATTTTTCAAAATTTTTGATCTATTTTGGCCTATTAGTTTTCCCTTTTGTATAGTTATTTGCTTTCTTTGCTAGAATAAATGTATTAATAAGTGGTTTTAATTTTCAAACGTTGTGAATCTTTTGACTCAATCCGAGTTTACTCTAGCTAGTATCCTTAACATGTTTAAGTCAAGTTTTGCTAGGCTTTTATATAGGGAGCTATAAAACGCGAAAGTCTTAACTCTCACGGGTTAAGAACAAGAACTTTTCGCAAGTTCCTATAATTGATCCTAGAGAGTCGTTTATCAAGGGAACTTTAAAACGCGATTTCTAAACTTGAAAGAGTCTAAGAATTTGCAAGATCCTATAGGCAACTCGAAAACCCAAAACTTTGATTTAATAGGCTAAGTATCCACGAGTCTCATTACTTGAGACTTTAAACTGTGGAGAACGAGAGATGATAGAGCCAATTATAAGTTCGGTATTCTTTCGTGAATTTATGTGAGTTAATTATAAGCCTATTCTCCCATCGCTTGCTAATAAATTTATCTGCTAATAAATAAGGTTGTGCGATTTGAAAAGTTACTTAGCTTCTAGCCCCAGATCGTTTAAAAGTTGCTCGGTATGGATTAGAGTCCATAGCCAAGGCATAACTTATTGAAGCGGGACGCGAGGATTGGCGAGTCCGAAAAGGCCCTAACAAGGCATGAGGGCTATATTTTGTTGCTAAAGATCCAAAGTGATGTGAAGAATCATTTATCGAAAATCAATATGAAGGATCGAGACACACGACGTAAAGCAAAACTCCCCAAAAGTCATGGAGAAGTGTATCCGAAAAGACCCTAACAAGGTATGAGGATAAATAGATCCAAGTCATAAAAGGAGGCGGATCGTTGTATATCAAAGTCCAAAATAAAGATTGGAGAAAAATGAAGAAGTCGTGGTCCAAGTATGAATCTCTCAAAACTTCAAAGTGAAGAATTCCTATTATGAAGAGAAGACCATTATTTCATGAACGTCTCTCAATATTTGAAGTATGAAGTCGCTGCCAAATATCGGTCCGAGAAAGGTCTCAAATCACGAAGCGAGTTATGCCAAGATATGACCGGGCCAAAACATGTATTTTATGTCTTTTATGTCGGAATTATGCGTGGTTTGTGTTTTTTTTGTGATTTAGGACGAAAATGTGAAAAGTGGAGAAAACACGGACATTCACGGGCATTTACTGACTTTTATTGAAGAAAAGGATGAAAGACGGAGTCGAGAAGTCAAGAGTGGAAAAAGAACGGAAGTCCAAGACCAATTCTGAAGATTTATCGAAGAAAAAGTCAAAAGACGGAAGTTTATCAAAAGCCGAGAAACTCAAGTCTATTTTATTGAAGAAATTAAAGACGAGTTCAAAAGATATCCCGAGCCACAAGTCATTAAAGTCCAAATTTAAAAGAAAGATTAGAAGAAACGGACTAATGACGCAATTAATGAAGATTAAATGAAGGAGGGACTTAATCCCGCAATTAACAAGAAATGAAGGAGGGGAGGAAGCTTCCTTAATCCTCCCCTATAAATAGCATTAGTTGTTAATCATTTGTTGTTGTTGGATAGCTTGACAAACTATCTCTTCCATTTTTAATTACTTGCACCTTTAATTTCTTGTCCATTTAATTACCTTGTCTTGCACCTTAATTACCATTTAATTCAAGTAATTTTTTCTTTTATTTCTTGTTAAGCTTTATCTTTACCTTGTTAATCTCATTCTACCTTTCTTTAATCTTTGTGTTGATTAGTTTATGTTCATGTTCTTAATTTTTGTTGATTTATTTAAGTGGGTTTTGATTATCTTGATCTTTATTGTTTGATTTGTTGTTTTGGATTGATTGTTTATGTTTATTAGATGTTTTGTTATTAGTTTGGTTTAATCTTTTTGTTGATTTGGTTAAGTTTTTATTTGATTCGTGCTATATCCCTTCTTCCTTGTTCATCGGTTTATTGTTACTGTATTTCCCAGACTCGAGCCCAGAAACATTCCGAGTAACCAACCTTAAGGGTGTTCTATTCGGAATATTGGATATTCCGAATAGAGGGGACTTTCCGAATAGGGATCTTCCGAATAGGGACTTTCCGAATAGGACTAATATTCCGCATAGGGCTATTTTTCCGAATAGGGACTTTTATTCAGAATAGGAATAGTATTCCGAATAGACTGGATTTTCCGAGTAGGCCAAATATTCCGAGTAGAACTTTATTCCGAATAGGGACAGATATTCCGAGTAGAAAGATATTCCGAATAGGAGGATTATTCCGAATAGGGTTTTGTTTTCCGAATAGGGAGCTATTCCGAATAAGCACCTTTTTCCGCATAGTGACAGTATTCCAAATAGGGGTTTTATTCTGGATAGGGACTTATTATTTTCAGTTTCTGCCCTTTTATTTTAAGCTTTATTTTTTCCCTCCTTTTTCTTTAGTCGCACTTTGAGTTTATTTGCATTAGATTTATTTTAGTCTTGCCTTAGTTTAAGTTTTAGTTTTAGTTGCGTTTTAAGTTTGCCTTAGTTAGATTTAAGTTTGCGTTATTTACATTATTGCCCTTTAATTTTAGTCTTGCTTTTAATTACTTGCACCATTTACCTTATTAGATTTAGATTTACTTTAAAGTCATTTACTTTAATTGTTCTGCACCTTTAATTTTAAACACTACAACGACACATCTTTGTTCCACCAAAAGATAACTGAGTCACACATTAAACACAAGTTTTTCAATTCGAAGAGAACACTAGAACGAACTTTAATTTTTATACGGGGTGTCAAAAGCCTTGTATTATTGCATTTTATCAAAGAACCCATAGAGGTTATGGATCGTGAGGTAAACCAAATGAAACAAATTCGGATACCTATCGTCAAGATCCGATGGAATTCAAAGCATGGACCAGAATTTATTTGGGAACGAGAGGACGAAATGTGGAAGAAATACCCACACCTCTTTGATTTCAATAATAAAGGGACATCAAAATGAAATGGATCACGAGGACGTTGATCCCTTTTAGGAGGAAAAGCTATGACATTCTAACATTTTCAGGTAGTAAATTATTTTCTCGTATATTATTTTGAAACTTATTTTTGTGTTTGTTGATGAACTCATAATTTATGGATTTAAATTTAGGCTTACGTGCATAATTTATCGTCCTTTACGACTAAACCGGAAACCCTAGGATTACGTATTTACGTTTTTGAACTCCGTTTTTCATGAGACAATTTTTATTAGATTCGTTTGTGCCGTTGATTCATAATTTATAAAAACGTTTTTCGTAAAACGACCCGAGGGCACGCAAATAGAGGAAACTAGAATCAAGGAGTACCCGTAAATAATTGGGGATGAGACAAAAACACTTTTGCCCCACCCCCAATATGGGACGGCTAGACATAAGCCAACAACACCTTGAGGTGTCAAAGCTTAAGAAGTAAGCTAGGACACTTGTCCTAGCCACTTCACAAACAAGCTACAACTCAAAACCACTCACACCTAAACCATTTCATTCATTTCAACTCATGCAAAACCACCAAATCTCTCATCTTTCTCTTTCTCACTAGCTTTCTGTCCCACTCTCACAACAAACACCCCCATTTGATCAAATTTAACCACAAAATCTTATGTTATTCACACATATGATGGAAACCTTTTGAAGCTCCATTGATTGATGGTGATTTTAACATCTAAGGAGAAGATTTGTTGGTGTCCTAGGGCTGATTTTCCACAAGAGGTTCTTGGTGATAGGTGATCTTGAAGTTAGTTTTGGTGTACCCCAAGTGTTGTCATCCAAGGTCAAGTTATAATCTTGGTTGGTAAACAAGATCATCCTTCCCATTTTCATTGTTATTTTTGTAAATGTAAAATGTATTTTATTTCCTAATGTATATGTATATGATGATATATGATTATAAAAATATTGTGTGGGGATCATGTGTTGATTAACTTGGTTAAAAAAAGATTGAAAACTACATGTAAAAAGGTTAAAATCTTGCTTAAATAAGTAGGCTGTATAAAATAGTAAAGAAACCTATGATAAATTGTTAAAATGGCTTGAATGAATTAATATACATTAAGTTATAAGACTTATAAACATGTGAGAGTTGGCCATACAATGGAATCTTTATAATGAGTGAGATATGATCAAAACAATATTGAAGTACAAATCTGAGTAGTCTGTTTTGGACGGACTGTAAGGGACATTTAGAAATAGATTGTGCAGTAGCTAAAACTGAGTTAATTGTAGCACATAATATGTAGTTTATGTCACAAAAAAATGAGATTCTATATCCTTTTAGAACTCAAGATATGGTAAAAATGGTGAAAGTGAAAATAATAATCAGATTTGTGAAATAAAAGTATATTGTTTAATATCAGAACTCAAGTAAATATAATATAAAATGAATACTTAAAACCCACTAACTTATATATTACATATAAATAAGTATGTACATTAATAAATAAATGAGACATTTTATAAAAGTGGCAAAGGTTTATAAGTTATAAAACATAAACATAAGTTTTACGTCTTTTCGGCTAAAACCGTAAAATTAACGTTTTCGTCAATTAAAACTTAGACGGTCGGACCCATCTAATGTAAACTTTTTGTTGATCCCAAAATTAGATCGATTAGCTTTGTGTATACGAGATTAGATCAAGTAATACACGTAGAGAAACCTTTGTATATGCTTTATAAATCTAAGTGTTATGCGGAATTTAACACTTAAACAAGAACACACAATGATGTAAACAAACTTTCACTTTGATTATCAATATCAAACTTGCTTACAATGAAAGATGTTTACGAACGAAAACTTATATAAAACTTATATTAAACATTAACCTAAAGGCCTTCTTTTATAGACATAAGAAGCCTTGTACAATAATCTACGTATCAACTATTCTAGGTAAAGATAAATATAGAAAATACATTATTGTTCTTATCTTTACTAGAAGTAATCTAGAATATAATACACACGTAGAATATATCTTCCATCAGTGCTTGTCTTCAATGTGTCAACGCTTGACTTTAACTTGTCAACGCTTGAGCTGTCAGCGCTTGTTTTGTTCTTGTCAACGCTTGTTTTGTTCTTGTCAGCGCTCAAGTGATCTGGCCTTAATTTATTCCCAACAATCCTCCCCTAAACTTGATATCCACTCTTATGATCAAGTTTCTGAATAAGCATTAAGGACTAGGAGGATTCTTACAAACCTTCTCACATTGGTAATGAATAAATCTGATCAAATCTTTTGCCACGTCACTTGAATAATCTATTTCCAACTGAGTGTCCTTCATCTTTTCCAAAATAGCCTTAGATATGAAATACTGAGCATCCACAAGTAGATACTCAACAAACTTTGTAGAACTCAAATGGTATACACCAGCAGCTGAATATAACCTCCATTGAAGACCACTGAGGTCATCTTCAAGATCCTTCCATATTGCAGGATCCTCATCTTTTGGTCCACATATTCTTTTGAATGTGGTCCAAAGTTTCATTCCATTAGCTGAAGTTGGTCCTTCAGCCTCATACTTGGTCTCCAGCACCAAGTCTTCTCTATCACAACTTGCAAACAAAGATATGAGAGTGGTAAAAGTGTGTACCTCCTTGCCAAATCTGCCAATCTTCCAGAACCCACATTCATCTTCTTCATAGCTCACAATTGGGTTCTTGGAATCTAATGGTAACACTTGCACCATATCTGAAGCTTCTAATGGGGAGAGCTTGAGGCTCTTTCTTATAACTGCTTCACTTGGATATAGTGGATCCATATCTTTTGGAAACTCAAATTTAATTCCCTTCTTCACTGGCCTGGGAACCATCATAGCTTTCTTAATTTCCATTTCTTCTGCAAGTTCCTCCTTTCTTTCATCTGAAAGAAGTCTGAGAGTGTTTGCTTCCTGCACTCTCACCCAAATGGGATAAGCCCTGTTTTCCAACTCATCAAATGTCAAAGCTTTCAACTTCTTATATGTCCATCCAACTCCATGACATCTGAGCAACATAAAGTAGAGCTCCCTTCTATCCCTTTTCAATTCTGAGAGAATGTTACTTGCCTTGTGTTTCAAAATTACCAGGCAATCCTTCTGAACTCTAAGAAGAAGCTCCAAACCCCATATTTGATCTGAATTGGTCAAGTCTGGATTATCCATGCATCTTTCTTCCCAAGCATTGTACATTTGAACCACCTCTGGCATGTCAAAGTCAACCTGCAATTTCAATTCTCTCAACTTTTCCCTAGCAAACTCATCACCATACTCAAGCCTTTCTGGTTCTATTATCATCACACTTGAGTCTGAGCTAGCTCCATCACTTTCTTCTTCTGAAGTCACAACAAATGGTGACTTCTCCTTTTCATCTTGTTCCATGATTTGTGCAGCTAATCTTCTATCACACTCAACCTGAGCTGCATCCTTTGGAACACTCTCTTCTACCATTTTACCCTTACCCTTATCTGATGGTGCAATGGTTGGTAAGGTAGATGGTAATTCCTGAGTAGAAACCTCCTTGATGATAGATGATGACTGGGATACATCACCTTCATGTGCAGGTCTGTCAACGCCCAAATTTGTTCTATCAGCGCCCAAAATACTTCTATCAGCGTCCAAAATTTCCTTGTCAATGCTCAAATATCTTCCCTCAGCGCCTTGTGTAACCTCTCTCAAAATAGCTGTAAATGATAAATTTAAGTTGGTGGGAGAGACTAAGGACGTATCAAAACCTGTTTGTTTCTTCAAAGATGTAAGGGCCTCAGCAACATCCATTGATTGACCATCCTGGCTGCCCTTATCACTCAGATTTATTTGATCTTCCTCCCCTTTGGAAGATTCCTCCATACCCCTTCTAGCACGATCACTTTCCAAAACAACAATCCTCTCCCTCAATTGCTTGAGTTCAAGGCCTTGTGAGCTGACTAGTTGTACTAAGTCTGCATTTTGCTTTTGCAAGCTAATGCAGACTGCCGTCAATTCCATATGAGTCATTGGTTCCAGTCTGCCCTCTTCTAAAATGGGGATTTGACCTCCCAAGTCGATTCATTGGGCAAGGATGAGGACTTAATGATGGTGGGACTGCCTGGGCCAGCTTCTAAGCCAGAACCAATAGTCCCAGCCTTATCTATGTCACCAGCCACACTTGTGGTGATGGTTCTCTCTGCTACATGGCTAGGACCACCAGAGGAGAACACTCCAGTAGTCCTTCGGCGTTTCATCAACCTATATTCAGGGGTGTGGAAGATGGTGTGGAAGAATGGGTAAATGTGGGTTTGTTAGCCTCAAAATATTGAGTCAAACAAGAATGATCGGTCATAGGTTATTATTGTAACATTAGTTAGAACGTTGTAATAGATAGTTATTTAGTCGTGGTTCACGGGCTTGGATTTAAACTAATAAAGTCCAAAAGACAAGCCCGGCCCAATATATAGTCCATTAAAGCCCGCATGTGGGTGGACTATATATACTACCCTCCTAGCATGTTAGGAGGGTGGTTGGTTCATTTGTATTCTCATTCCTTAATCTAACATTCACCTAGTTCCAACCATTTCTCTCTCACTTTCTCTCACTACTTTCTCTCTCTAGAATTCTTCTCATTTCTACCTTTCTTTCTTAATAATTCGTATTATATCTTTCATATATTAGGGACAACAATTGGTATCAATCGCCACGGGGTAGATTTGTTATTGGTTGTTTTTCTTATATTTGATTCGTGTGATTTCTTCCATAAATCAACTCGAATTCAAATTTTTTTTGTGGTTTTCGTGTTCTTTATCTTGCTACAAATCATCTATATACTTGTTGTAGAGATTTGGTTGTTTTGGTTTGGTAAAAATCACGAATTTGTTGCCTAAAAGTTGCTAACTTGTTGCCTAAAAGTTGCCAAAAATCGTTGCCTAAAAAGTTGGAAGAAAAAGTACTATCATTGCGACAGCTTGAATTTCGGAAAAGGAAAGCACGGTTTCGATCGCAATAACCCTAGGGTTTTACTTTGCGATCAGTATTGCGATAGCCCCTTATTCAGATCTGAACATTCCGATCGTTATTGCGATCTGGATTGCGACGGATTTAAGGCAATCTTGAAACGTTACTCTGCCCACATTGCGACTGCCACATTCCGATCTGGGATTCCGATCTGGCATTCCGATCTGGGATTTCGATAGGTACACATTCATTGCGATCTAAAGGACATTCCGATCTGAACATTTCGACAGTGCATTGCGATCTAAAGGACATTCCGATGTGCATTCCGATGACACATTCCGATGACATGTTTAGCCAAATTTTTGTTTGAGTATTTTTTAGACTTAGCCACCATCTAGACTAGTTTCGGAACGTAGTTTACACGAAGATTAAAAAATTTAGGTCAAGTAAAATCAAATTTTTTCCATACTAGTTTTAGGACATTTCTAGCTCAATTTCAAAATTTGGTGATTACAAATTTTTGGACTACCGTTTTTGTCAGACTGGAGAATTTATTGTCGGCCTGGAGAAAAATTGCAATTTTCGGAATTTAAACCACAACAACAATCACAACAAATCTACTTAAGATCCATATTCACTTCATCATTTCAGAGAATTTTGGGATGGATTCTACTGCAGAATATCGTGTGACGAACAACAACATCATGGTCGCGGGTAATAAAGAGAGACCACCAATGCTTGTGGCTGGTCGATATGCTCAATGGCAATCACGCTTTCTTCGCTATCTTGATACAAGACCTAATGGTGATGCCTTGAGACAATGTATTAACCATGGCCCATATGTCTTTTCTGAAATTGATGTTCCTTATACACCAGCCACAGACACATGTCCAGAAGTACCTGCAACAAAGAAAAAGGAAACTTTATCTGACCTTACACCCGAGAAACGTGCTTGGCATGATGCAGAAAAAGAAGCGATCTATATGATCCTAAGTGGAATTGGAGATGATATTTATTCCACAGTCGATGCATGTCCTACAGCACAAGAAATGTGGATGGCCATTGAACGCTTGCAACAAGGAGAGTCTCTCAACAAGCAAGATGTCAAAACAAACTTGTTTTGGAACTTTGGTAAGTTTACTGCATTGGATGGAGAATCAATTGAGTCCTATTATTCAAGATTTTACAAGATGATGAATGATATGACAAGAAACAACTTGGAAGTCTCCACCATGCAAGTCAATGTGCAATTTCTACAACAACTCCAACCAGAGTGGACACGTTTTGTCACTTTGGTGAAACAACAGAAGCAGTTAGACAAGGTAAACTATCACACTCTCTTTGATATCTTGAAACAATTTCAGCATGAAGCAAATGAGATTCGAGCTGAACGAGTTGCAAAGACGGCTAATCCACTTGCTTTATTAACTACCACTCAAAATGTCCAAGATCATCGATCTCGTGCTCCTAAGCCATACTCTAGCCTATCATCCTCACCACGATATTCCACATCATCCAAGTCTTCATCATCCACAAGATCACGCGGCAAAGCACCAAGAGCACCTTCACCACCATCTGAGTCATCTTCAGGAGAAGATAGTGATGAAGATCAAGCTCAGAAGAATCGTGAGATGAAACAACAAATTGCTTTCATTATGAAGACTTACCAGAAGATCTACAAACCCACCAACAACAATCTTCGAACATCATCTAACACAAAGAACCGATATGTTGCGAGTCCTCCAAGGTATGACACACGTCGACGTGGTGAAAGTCCTTCTAGGTATGATCGACATAATCCAACGCATGTTGAGGGTTCTGCAAGATATGATCGACAAACTGCAAAGTATGATACTCAGAGGATTGCTGCTGCTACTGGGAATAGGGAAACGGTTGGAAGTCAAGTGGTTCAGCAAAGCGGGATTCAATGTTTTAATTGCCAAGGTTTTGGGCATATGGCAAAGGAATGCAGGAAGCCGAAAAGGGTTAGAGACTCCAGCTATCACAAGGAAAAGATGTTGCTATGCAAAAAGATGGAAGCAGGGGTCAAACTGTCAGCTGAGGAAGGAGCTATGCTTGATGACACTGATGATGAAGCCTCCGACCAGGAATTAGAAGCACATTACTCGTACATGGCACATGTTGAAGAAGTTCTCAAAGTCACTGAAGATGACAATGGTCCTATCTTTGACACTGAGCCAATCGATAAGGTACACACTACTGATGAATATAATGTGTTTGGTGATATTCCTGAGCATAGTGATCTACCCAATGCCATTAATGACACGTGTATGATGGAAACGGTTGATAGTAATACCACACCCGATTCATCAGACATGTGCAATAATGAGTCTGAGGATGATCAACATGCAAATGAATATGATGAAGAGGAACGTATTGCGCTTGCTAATTTAATTGCTACTTTACAAAAAGATGTCACTGAAAATAAAAAGAGTCAAAAGCAATTAAAGAAGGCAAACGCTACGCTCACTCAAAGTTTTGAAGAATGCAAAGCTGCTCTTATCAAATCTACTGAGATGACTGAAAGCTATAGAGATGAGCTCCTTCAGAAAACCAAAGAGCTTGAGGGGTACAAGGGAAGTGCGTTAAAAAGTCAAAAGGACGATTTTGAAAACAAATATAATACCACTCTTGAGTTATTAGCTAAAGAGAAACGTCAATATAATGTTTTCTTAATGGATGAACGTCAAAAAACGTACCTTGCCAATACCAAAGTTAATGAACTAGAACAAAAGCTCTCTATGACCACTACTGATTCTGCTAAAATTCTAGAGGATAAGAAACAAGAGGTAGATGCGTTAAAACAAGACTTCAAAAGTAGATATGATAAAGAAACCGAAAAAGTTACGCAACTAGAAGCACAAGTCGACTTTTTGAAGAACGTTGTTTATAAAACGCATGATTCTATTCAATCCGTAAGAATGCTAGCACCTCCATCGATGTTTAAGGGTCAAGCTAGCTTTGCAAGTCCTGAGTACCTTGCCAAAGCTCAAGCTGCGAACCCGCATCTTTATCTTGATGAGACTGAAAGGACAGATCTTGATTGCATGCCTCTAAGTGCCAATAGTGAAGAGACTGCCCTTTGGGATGCTGATAGTCAACCATCAGTTAATAAGGAGTTTGTGAAACCATATAATTATGCTTATGAGAATAGTCTTTATGGTCTGTTCCACAAACAAACTCAGAAATCTCGTGAGGAAGTATTTTTAGAATGCAGGCAAAAGAGAATTCAATGGAAGAATGCGTTTGCCACTAAGAAAACAAACGTTTCTAAGTTCATCAACTACTTGCCCCTAGATGCTTCTAAAAGCAAGAGTAGGCAGATATTTGGGTTTCTTACTCATTACATAGATAATATTAAGTCCATTATTGATAATGATTGGAAACAACGACAAAATGACGAGTGGAAGAAACCAATTCCTCAAGACATAACTGTGCTTGTCAAACAAATCTTAATACCGAACCCGGCCACACTAAAAGAAAATGTTCTTAAATTCGAAAGCTTAATTCGGTCTGAAATGTTTGATGATTTACAATATGTTGAGTCTCTTGAGAAAGCAATTGATGATCTTCAAATGGACAAGTCCGTTTTCTCTGATGAATATGATTTACTCTTGCAAGAATGCGTTTCTAAAGATATTATGTGTGCTTATTTTACATCTTGTGCTGATATTGATGAATATTCTGAAGTTGCATGCCAATATCTTGATAAGATCAAAGAATGTGAACGTCTTGAAATTGAGCTTTCGAAACGTAAAGAAAATGTTGATAAAAAGGCTTTTGAGTTACTTCAACACAAAACTGATTTCCTTCAAAAACATTGTCATTCACTTGAACTTGCTTTGCAAAAAGATGTTGGTCGTTTTCCACATGATAATAAATTGCAAGAAAAACTTTCCCAAACATTTCGAGAAATGAATGAACAGAATTTGGAAATTAAAGGGTTGAAAGCTCAATTACAAGACAGGGACAGAGCGATAGCAGAGTTGCAGAAACTCATTGCTAAAATGGGTGGGAAAATTGTGGAACCTAGCATTAAGAAAAATGTTGTTAGACAACCCAATGCCTCTAAAGAGAATAGATCCTCTATCTTGGGAAAACCATCTGCTTTATCTAATTCCTCGTTTGCAAAACATGTGTTTGCCCCCAAGATGGATGGAAAGGAAAGGTTACCACAAGCTCAACCCATAAGGAATCCTGTAGCACCAAGCGTTAAGCACAATAATGTGATTAAACCAGGGATGTATAGAATGCTCACTAAGCCCACAAACAAAGATACTCACTCGCCTCAGACTTCTAGAAACACTAATATTCGTGTGTCTTCTACTACAGGAATAGTCTCCACTACTAGTGTTAGCCGGCCTCAGCTTAAGATCACTCAAGAGAATGATAAGGTCTGGAAACACAAGAATCAAGGGAAGATGAAGCAAGTAGAAGAACACCCTAGGATTTTCAATGTTTCTAAGAATAAAACGTCTGTAATCGCGTGTCATGACGATTTGAATGATTCGACTTTGAATGCTATGAATGTGAAATTTGTTTGTGTCAAATGTGGCAAGTGTGCTAATGCTAATCATTCTATGTGTGCTATAAATAAAGTCAAAGGCGTAGATACTAGAACTAAGAAGCAAGTTGCAATGCCTATTAGAGCTAGTAAACCCAAACGCAAAGTGAACCATTCTGGTGCAACCCCCACTAAGAAAAGTAATGCATCAGACTCCACCACTAAGAATCCTAGAAGCAAAATTAAGGAATTATATGAGTCTGCCAGTAAGTCTTGGAAATGGTGGTTTGCTAATCAATGTCCTCCCGGATATAAATGGATGCCAAAAGTTAGGACAGAAAATGTGAAAACGAGTGTTAGTCTGCCTTTAAATGTTGATAAGGACACTAATGATTCTACTATCACAACTACTGTGGTATCCAATTTAGCAAATGCTCCATCGTGTTCTAACTCTTCTGCAGGTGATACAAATAATTCTCTTCATAATGGACTCCGGATGCACGAAGCACATGACGGGGAATCTCAAGCTTCTAATTAACTTCGTGGAGAAGTTCCTAGGTACGGTCCGATTCGGAAATGATCAATTTGCACCGATCCTAGGATATGGAGATTTGGTTCAGGGGAATATCACGATTAAAAGGGTATACTACGTCGAAGGGCTCAATCACAATCTTTTCTCGGTCGGTCAATTCTGTGATGCGGATTTGGAAGTTGCTTTCAGAAAGAAGACATGTTTTGTTCGTGATTATGATGGGAATGACTTACTTACCGGTACACGGGGTACTGATCTTTATACAATTTCACTTCAAGACACAACTTCATCAACTCCAATTTGCTTCATGGCTAAAGCTTCAACGACTCAGGCATGGTTATGGCATCAACGTCTTTCTCATCTCAACTTTGATACCATTAACTTGCTTTCCAAGAAAGATATTGTGAGAGGCCTTCCAAGCTTGAAATTCATCAAAGATCATCTTTGTTCTTCTTGTGAACTTTGTAAAGCTAAACGAAGTAGCTTCAAAACAAAGACCACACCAAGCTTTAAAGGACGGTTAGATCTTCTTCACATGGATCTGTGTGGTCCCATGCATGTTCAGAGTATCAATGGAAAGAAATATATTCTGGTCATCGTTGATGATTACTCAAGGTACACATGGACTCACTTCTTGAGGTCCAAGGATGAAACACCTGATGTTCTCATTAGCTTCCTTAAATTGATACAACGTTGTCTTCAAGCTCAAGTTAAAGTAGTTGGTACTGACAGAGGTACAGAATTTTTGAATTCAAATCTGAGAAAGTATTTTGAAGCCGAAGGGATTGAACATGAAACATCTATTGCTCGAACACCCGAACAAAACGGCGTTGTTGAAAGACGAAACCGTACTTTGGTTGAAGCTGCTCGAACATTATTATCCGCTTCAAAACTTCCACTATACTTTTGGGCCGAAGCCGTGTCAACCGCATGCTACACACAAAACCGCTCCTTAATTATCCCAAGACACGAAAAGACACCATATCACATAATTCATGATCGAATACCTTCACTCAAACACCTTCATGTTTTTGGATGTTCTTGCTACATTATTCGAGATGGTGAAAATTTGGATAAGATGAAAGAGAAAGGTGATGCATGTATTCTTGTGGGATATGCAACTCAGTCTAAGGGATATAGAGTGTTCAACAAAAGAACAAAATTGATTGTCGAGACAATTCACATCCGATTTGATGAATCTCAAGAAATGGCACTTGAACAAAACAGTTTAAGTCCCGATCCACAACGACAAACGACTTCCGTTCACAACCGCACGGAACTCAGAACTCAAGACCACAGCAATGAACCGTCAAGTTCAACGCTGGTTCCAGAAAATGTTCCTAGAGCTGATATGACAGTCGACACGACTATTGAAGAGTTAGAAATGTTGTATGGACCAATGTATGATGAATACTTCACGGGGGAGAAACAAGTTGTATCAAAGTCTTCCGCTGTCACTCATGATACGAATGATGATATCGATCATCATCAACAAAAGGATACAACTTCATCTACTTCAACACGGGTTGTTGCAGATTTACTTCCTCAGAATATCACTTCAACAATCGATCCTACAACATCCACAACAACTGTCATTGCTCTAGAGAACACTAATCAAGCAGACGGTGCATTATCTGACGATGACGAATTTATCAACCCATTCGGTACACCTGTACACGAAACTGGAGAGTCTTCTACTCGCCATGTTGATCCGTCAAATATGCATATGTTTTATCAACGACATCCTTCAACACATCATTGGACCCGAGATCATCCTTTGGTTCACGTAATTGGAAACCCTTCACAGCATGTTCGTACAAGACGACAACTAGCCACTGATGGCGATGTTTGTATGTTCGCACTCGCCGTGAGTACTGTCGAACCGAAAAACATCAAAGAAGCCATGGCTGATCATGCTTGGATTGAATCGATGACGGATGAACTTCAACAATTTGAAAGACTTAAAGTCTGGGAACTTTTTGACAGACCATACGATGTGACTCCATTAAATCTTCGTTGGATCTGGAAAAACAAGATGGATGAAGAGAATACGATCATCAAGAATAAAGCTAGGCTAGTGGCTAAGGGGTATGGCCAGAAAGAGGGAATTGATTTTGAAGAATCATTTGCACCAGTAGCTCGAATGGAAGCAGTCAGGATTTTTCTTGCTTATGCTGCACATAAGGGATTCACTGTCTATCAAATGGACGTAAAGACAACATTTCTTAACGGTCCTTTGAAAGAAGAAGTCTATGTCACGCAGCCGGAAGGATTCGTCAATCCTCATTATCCTGACAAGGTGTATCGTCTCCACAAGGCACTATATGGACTCAAGCAAGCTCCAAGGGCGTGGTACGACGAGCTCTCAAAATTTCTGGTATCCAAATGTTTCTCAAAAGGTTCCATTGATTTAACTTTGTTCACTTATAAATATGGGGATGACATTCTGCTTGTGCAAATTTATGTTGATGACATTATTTTCGGGTCTACAAACCCAAAACTTTCAAAATGGTTTGAAAAAGTAATGCACAGCAGATTTGAAATGTCTATGATGGGAGAACTAAAATTCTTTCTAGGAATTCAAGTTCACCAATCCCCAAGTGGTATCTTCATTAACCAAGCTAAGTATTGTCAAGAGATAATAAAAAAGCATGGTATGACATCATGTGACCCCGTTGGGACACCATTATCAACCACATCCCTAGATGCTGATTTGGAGGGATTACCCATAGATCAAACGAGATATCGTTCCATGATCGGGTCCCTCATGTACTTGACAGCGAGCAGACCTGATATACATCATGCTACATGCTATTGTGCACGATATCAAGCACGACCCACTGAAAAGCACCTCAAGGAGGTTAAACGGATCTTTCGGTACCTTAAGAATACCATTCACATGGGACTCTGGTATCCGAGGGAAACCGGTTTCTTTCTAACGGCCTATTCAGATTCTGATCATGCAGGGTGTCTTGATACACGTAAAAGTACTTCTGGTGGTGCACAATTTCTAGGTCAAGACAAGCTTGTGGGATGGTCTTCCAAGAAGCAGGATTGCACGTCACTGTCATCAGCCGAAGCGGAGTATGTGTCTCTATCTGCGTGTTGTGCTCAAGTTCTTTGGATGAGAACACAACTCACGGATTATGGCTTCCACTTTGATAAAGTACCTATGTACTGTGACTCAAAGTCTGCCATAGCCATCTCCTGTAATCCGGTACAGCATTCCCGCACGAAGCACATCGATGTCAGATACCACTTCATAAAGGAACAAGTTGAAAGAGGTATCGTTGAATTATACTTTGTTGGAACGGATTACCAATTAGCCGACTTGTTTACGAAAGCTCTGTCGAAAGATAGGTTTGAGTACCTCGTTAGGCAAATTGGTATGAGATGTTTGACTCCAGCAGACCTGGAGATTCTGGCAAAGGTGCCTGCTTGATTTATCTATCAAACATCAACTTGTAAATATCTTTGAAAAAGCAAAATACAAAAATATAAAACACATAAAAGCAAAACACAAAATAAAAAATCTTTCAAAATCCAAAAATATTCTTCTCGACATGTCTTTCAGTATCGATAATATGGACGTGCCTAGAAATGTCGCTCAATAACGACACGGGTGTGTACATAAAGCTCGAATGAAAGTTGTAAATATTTTTCAAAACATGTCATTTCCTCTTTTAAATAAAGGAAATTGTCTATTTTGGACAAATATTTCCAAACAACGGGTAGAGCAATCTATCACGGGTTGAGCTTGTCACAAAACATTCAACGTTTTGAGCTCAACACAATGGCTTGTAATTACTTTCAGATTGCAACCCGGAACTATATTCACGGGGGAGTGTACGATTTCGTGCTCTTACCCTTAGCAAAAGAAGTTAAATCTTCTTACACTTGAGTGGATTCGTCAAGACATTCAAAGTCTATGAACTCAAGTTTATGCTTTAGAAAAACCTCTTCGACAAAAAGAAATAGGATTTTTCAAAAAGCGTTGAACACAATTTTTTCAAGAATTTCTCAATGATTATTCAAAATCTTTAAAAAATTGTGTGTTCAACAACTCCCATCCTCAAAAAGCGAAATGTGGATCATATCCTCACAACGACAATTCAATTGGATCAATTTTTGAGGGGGAGCATTTTAAACTTCATGCAAAAGATTAACACATCTTTCTCCCGGAGATTTCAAGACTATTTTTCAAAATATATTTTAATCAAATTTGGTATCTCTAATATCAAAAGATTTTATATATTAGAGATAGGGGGAGAAAATGTGATTAAAATGTGATCTAATATAAGACTCAAGCACTTTCACTCTTACCTACATGTGCGAAACACTTTCGATTATCGATGCACATGTGAAGGGGGAACATTTCTAAAACGACAAAACTAGCAAGGTGTTAAATGTTTTTAAAACACTTTGTTAGAATTTAAAGTGGTTTTCATGGTTACGATCAAATACCCACAACATCTTTAATTCACGACGTTATTGGTGTCAAAAGGGTGGTTAGGTTTAAGTCCTATGATCCAACCAGAACCGGAGGGATCTTCCCAGGGACAATCCAATAGATTATTAGAAGTCCTTAGGAAAGATGGAGTAGAATGTGAACGTAGCTGAATGCCGACTAAGTACTGATGCTAGCACTGGAACAATCACAACAAGGTGCTAGTAATGATGTCTTGGTAAGCATTGAAGGGGTTGAAGAATGAAAAAGAAATGTAAGGATAAAGGGTGTAAAGAAAGAAGCCCTCCATACAACTTAGGCAGAAACCGGGTCAACTCATCATGAAGACAAATTCATCATGGACCCAGTGATGTGAAGCACAACCCTTTCCTAGCTACTCAGGCTTCTCTCAAAAGAAGTTTGTTTTACTGTCACGGAGATCAACACGACTTCTATTGACTTTCTCACTCCGAGATAGTTGATATTGAATAGGTGGCATCTGCTCCAGCCTCCGACCACTAAAAGTGCACAAATCGAGTCTAGAGCCAAGAGATAAATCAAATCTCGTTAGGACACACGGATGAAGATCAAGAGAGTCCTACGCTATATCCTTGTGATATTGCTAGAACACTCAGAGTGATACTACTTAGTATTCACAATGATGAGTGGAAATCCTTCCAGTGTTAACATCAAACAGCACTGCGGTAGGTCATATGCAAGATTCTTTATGAATTGAACATATGTAAAACTGAAAAGCAACAGTGGTTTGATTCTGAATTGATTCAAACTCGTTTCAGGTTTCTACGCAATATCTTTATGGTCTTGCCAGAACATTCAGAGTGATATTTAGTAATATTCACAGTGACGAATGGAAATCCTTCTAGCGTCAACATCAAACAGCGCTACGGTAGGTAACTTGTGAGATTCTTATGAATCAAACTTGTGTCAACTGGAAAGCAACAATGGTAAGATTCTTTATGAATCAAACTTGTTCCAGGAACTTGAATTGACGACTTTAATCAAGCGGATATTTATCCAATTGATTCACTCTTTATGTTCGCAGTCTTGCTTTGAGACGGTCGAGTAAAGAGAACGGCTAGTACTGCCGCGAAACCCTGTCAAGGAGATTCTTAATTGAATCTACCTGATCACAGGTACGATATTTAATATCGTATAACGGTCTTCACCGACCGGAGGTAAAACGCTACCGATTTAGGACGAATGTCAAAGCCATTCAGTCCGTGTCTATGTTTTGTCTCGAGAAGGTGGCGTCACGGTGTACTCAGCAAAGTCAGATATACACAACCACATATTCATGCCCAAAGACTTATCCAACAATTGATAGTGTGAGCATGTGGATAAAGACACAAGATCACAAGATGGCAAAGACAAGTCAAGGATGATTTGAAGATCTCAAGCTTAAAGACATAGTCGAAAGACAACGACAAAGGCTCAAAGATCATAGCATGAAGGAACAAAACTACTGTTACACGTTCAAGACTCATTTATGACGAAATTCATAAATCTCCATTGATCTTCAAATATCAAAAGGGTATGACCTCACATTGGGGGAGATTGTTAGCCTCAAAATATTGAGTCAAACAAGAATGATCGGTCATAGGTTATTATTGTAACATTAGTTAGAACGTTGTAATAGATAGTTATTTAGTCGTGGTTCACGGGCTTGGATTTAAACTAATAAAGTCCAAAAGACAAGCCCGGCCCAATATATAGTCCATTAAAGCCCGCATGTGGGTGGACTATATATACTACCCTCCTAGCATGTTAGGAGGGTGGTTGGTTCATTTGTATTCTCATTCCTTAATCTAACATTCACCTAGTTCCAACCATTTCTCTCTCACTTTCTCTCACTACTTTCTCTCTCTAGAATTCTTCTCATTTCTACCTTTCTTTCTTAATAATTCGTATTATATCTTTCATATATTAGGGACAACAGGGTTGGTTAATGGGTGTTTGGGATTGTGAAGGTTGTGTGTCAACGTTGGAAATAGGCACATCAACGCCAACATTGAGTGTGTCAGCGTTGAAGGACTCTGAGTCAATTTGCATTTCTTCAGGTGAAGGTAAAGGTTCAGGAATTGGTTCAAGTTGTGGTTGAGGGTCAATTTGAGGTTGGGGGTCTCGTTGGGGTTGTGCTGCTGCAATAACAGCAAGCATGGCTTGGGTTAAAGGTAGGTCTCTATGGGGTGGTGAATCCATCTTCATAAAAATAGCTTTCTTTTGCTCAGGGATCCTATAAAAATCATTGTGATCCCTTGAGCAGTAACCTTGATCATCAAAAACCATTTGTAGAAAACGGGGATAAGCTAAAGTCATTTTTGTCCCCTTGTTTTTACACATCCCCTCAAAAATCATTTTAGAATAGTTATATTTTTGCCCTGTTGCAATGCACACAATAGCACTGGCAATGGATCTATTGATCTCATTGTGTGCAGTACATTTGGGACTCAAACATTGAAGGAGGACATGTATGAGGTACTTCCAGGCTGGGGGAAATTCCTGCTTATGATACTTATTAAGAGTACCTTCATCAGGAAAAGGATATCCCAAAGCCCTAAGCCCTTGTTCTATTTCATTTATGGGAAGGGTGGCTATACCATCAACATCATCAAGATGCAAGGCTTGGCGTACCAAGGCCTCAGTAACCACCCAAGATCTCCCATGAACAATAGAAGTCAATGTGGTCACTCCATTAACTGTTGAGGAACTGACAGTGTTCCAAAACTGCTTAATGTGTGTGACTGGAATGAGTGGTGCATGAGAAAGAGCATACCTTAATGGGGATGCGTTCAAATACGCCACCATTTGTGTGTATTGGGGAAACAGAGCATCATCAGCTTCAAGATAAGCAATCATGTTGTGTTGTGATCTGAACCCCAATTCCAATTCTGTTGGTTTAAACTTTGGTGCCATTGATGAAAGCTGTTAATTTTAAGTGAAGAAGATGAAGTTGATAAGAGAAAATTGTTAGACAAGAATTATAGATACCCTGTTTAAAATAGGAGCCAAATTTATAGGACAAAAAGAATGCATGTGATTGGCCCAAAAATAGGCAAAGATTTTCAATAATCAATCATGAAAATATTGAAAAAGTGATAAGTTATCTCATGCATTAAATGAAAGTAACAACTCCTAAAATTACGGCTTGAAAATATGTCAAAAAGTAACAACTGGGTAGGTCCCATTGAGTATCAACGGTCAAAAATAACCTATCAACGCCCAACTGCTATAATCTTGTCAACGTTTGCCTATAGCCATGTCAGCGTCCAATTTGGTCACAACAACGCTTGGAAAATTCTTGTCAGCGTCCAAAAATAAAAATATTTTAAAAAGTGAAAAATGACCTTAACAAGTAATTTATCCTAGAAAAGATAACCAAAAGCTGAAAATTATTATAGGGCGGCAAGCACTGTCCAGTTATGCACACTTGCATAAGCAAGATAGACATAACAGTCCTCTAGTGTCCCTTGCTAACCAAAACTCTTAACAACCAAGTTACCTTATAAAATCCTTGTTACTCCCAGGTAAATCCCATATCAAAATCATTCCCAAGTCTCCCAACAGACCACAACCAATTCTAGGCCAAAAATGTCTTGGCAGCATGCACAGTATATCAACTTTGCATGCTACAGTGCCTCATGATTTAGTAAAACTAACTCATACTCACCTGTGGACACAATCTAGAATTGTGATAAGAGTATCATATGGATACCCAAACATCCTAAAGGTTCCTAAAACCTCCCCTTAAATTATGATACAAAAATTTTGCTAAAATCATGCATGAACATAAAAAATTTATGTCAAGATAGGAATGAAACATTCCAACCATCAACCATAAATAAAAACTTGTCCAAATGCTTCTCCATTGATCCATAAGCAACTCTGTATCCAATGGTATACTACTAACACCATCTGCACATTTAGATTGAAAACCACAAAACTAACATTGTTGCTGACAACGCCCCGATAACACATGACAGCGTTGAGGGAAGCTTTGTCAGCGTTAGACAATTATATTGCTGACAACGTTGTAAAAACACTTATCAGTGTTCAAGCAACCTTTTTCAGTGTTAGAAAAATATAGTGTAAAATCTAAACCATCAATAAGACCAATAATAATAATGCATCATCCTGTACATACTTTTACAAAAAGAATCCAAAACACATATTATGTGAGATTGACCATTCCAATACTTTTTACCAAGTATTGAAATTTCCCAGCATCAAAAGGTTTAGTTAATAAATCTGACACATTTTCCTCAGTGTCAACCCTATCTGGTTGTATTAAACCTTTCTCAAAGCAATCTCTTATAAAATGGTGTCTAATTTCTATGTGTTTAGTTTTAGAATGATGTACAGGATTCTTAATGATGCATAAAGTACTATTATTGTCAACAAATATCTTAGTATGCATGAAATTGTACCCATAGTCCAACAGCTAGTTCTGAATCCACAACACTTGGCCACAACAAGTAGCTGCAACCACATACTCAGCTTCAGTTGTAGAATTAGCCACCACTGTTTGTTTCTTGCATTGCCAAGATATCAACCTGCTCCCAAGAAACTGACATCCACCAGTTGTGGATTTCCTATCAAATTTATCACCTCCATAATCACTATCTGAATATGCAATCAGCTCCAATGGTGAATCCTTTGGGTACCACAAACCAAGACTAGGATAGCATCTTAGGTACCTAAAGATCCTCTTCACAGCATAAAGGTGACATTCTTTGGGAGTCACTTGATGGCGTGCACAAGCACACACAGCAAACATGATATCAGGTCTGGAGGCAGTAAGATACATCAAGGATCCAATCATAGATCTATAATGCCTGACATCAACATCTTTCCCATCTCCAATCTTTCCCCAAGGGTGTTCTCTATCCATAGGAGTAGTAGCCCTCTTTTCATGTGGAGAAAAGCCAAACTTCTTCAAGATCTCAGCAACATATTTGTCCTGGGAGATGAAGATACCATCCTCTTTCTACTGAACTTGTAAACCAAGAAAGAAGTTCATCTCCCCCATAGCACTCATCTTGAATTTGTCTGTCATAAGCTGGGAGAAATCCTCACTCATCTTTGGATCAGTAGACCCAAAAATGATATCATCAACATAGACCTGCACAAGCAACACATCCTTGCCTTTCTTCTTGGTAAACAGTGTCTGATTTATGGTGCCCCTCTTGAATCCATTGTCCACCAAATAGGTAGACAAAGTACCATACCATGCTCTAGGGGCTTGATGAAGGCCATACATAGCCTTTTTGACTCTATACACTTTATCTGGATGCTCTGGATCCTCAAAACCAGGAGGTTGCATTACATATACTTCCTCAACAATGGTTCCATATAGAAAGGCACTCTTGACATCCATTTGATAGACTGTGAAGCCCATGCAGGAGGCATAGGCTAGAAAAATCCTAATAGCTTCAATCCTTGCAACTGGTGCAAAGACCTCCTCATAGTCTATCCCATCCTCTTGTGTATAACCTTGAGCCACCAACCTTGCCTTGTTTCTGACCACAATACCTCTTTCATCTCTTTTGTTCCTGAGAACCCATCTTGTCCCTATAGGTCTGACATATCTAGGACAATCAACCAGCTCCCAAACATCCTGAATTGCAAATTGGTGAAGCTCATCCTGCATTGCTTCCACCCAACTTGGTTCTTTGAGAGCATCAAATATTTTCTTGGGTTCTTCTTGTGACAGAAAACATGCAAACAAACATGCTTGCATAAGAGGGGTATCAACCTTCTTGTGTATATTGGCAATAAACCCACCAAGACCTTGATGAGACCTTCTAGTCTGAACTGGAATCATAATATCACCAATGATCTGGGAAGGGGGTGATTCTTCATTGTAGAAGTGAGAACTCCTCCTTCAAAAAGTCTGGTGTCCTCAACCTCATGCTCCATGTTGCCAATATCTTCTTCATCAGACTCTCTTATATCAACATAAGCATGACCTACTTCATAAGAATTGTAAGGTTCACCTTGTTCAAAAGTGGAAGAGAAAAGATGTGCAAAGGTGTTGTCAACGTCCGAACATTGTTTGTCAGCGCTTGGGCTAACAACGCTTGAACTGTTGTTGTCAACGTCTGAGCCATCAACGTCTGAATTGGTCTTGTCAGCGCTAGATTTACCTTTGTCAGTGCCTGAAGGACCATGCATGTTTGTATCTGGTGGTATTTGGAAGCCACCATTATCTTGTCCAACAGCAGCAGCAGCAAAAGCATCTGTCCAAATGGGAATTGTGACATATTCTAATATAGGAGATGCCTTTTCTGCTTGTGATCCAACCTTCTCCTGAACCTGTGTACCTGAAACATTAACAACTTGTTCCTCCACAACATTTGAAGTTACCTTCACAATGTCTGGATTAGAGACAGGCATATAATTTAAAGTTCTAGATAAGGTTTCCAAATCAAACAACCAATTAGGACCACTTTCAGGATCACTAGGTTTATTCTCTAAGAACCTAACATGTACTCTTTCAACTATACGTTTGTCCTCTTTAAGATAAACCCTATAACCCTTGCTCTGGACTAATACCCCATGAAGTAACCCTCATCACCATTTGCACTAAATTTCCCTAAGGCATCACTAGTATCCAAGACTACTACATGACAGCCAAAAGGTCTGAGAAAACCAATATTAGGTTTTCTTCCCCAAAGTAACTCATAAGGTGTTTTGTTCTGAATTTTGTTAACCAATGCTCTATTTTGCACATAGCAAGCTGTATTAACAGCCTCAGCCCAAAAGGCTATAGGAAAGTGAGCATCAGCCAACATTGTTCTGGCTGCTTCAATTAGGGTTCTATTTTTCCTCTCAGCAACCCCATTTTGTTGTGGGGTTCTAGCAATACTAAATTGCCTTGTAATTCCTTTCTTGGAACAGAAATCATCTAGCTTCTTATTCCTAAATTCTCCACCATTATCACTCTTAAGCATTTTAACCTCATTGCCAGACCTTTTCTCAATCTGAGTGATAAAATTAATAAGAACATCAGATGTGTCACTCTTCATAGCTAGAAAGAATGTCCAAGTAAATCTAGAAAAATCATCTGTAATAACAAAGCAATATGACTTACCATTCAAGCTTTCTATATTTGTTGGACCAAAGAGATCCATGTGAAGCATATGAAGAGGTCTGGAACTAGTATGCACCTGTTTGGACTTGAATGAGACCTTGTGCTGCTTGCCTTTAAGACATGCAACACAAGAGTGGTCATTGTGGAAGGCCTTCTCAGGCAAACCATCAACTAAACCAAGCCTCACAAGTCTATTTATATTTTTAAAATTTATGTGCCCTAGTCTCCTGTGCCACAAGTTACTCTCATCTACTGAGGCCTTAGCATAAAAACAAGACATATTGGTATTCATTTTAATCCCATTTAAATTCACATTATATATGTCATTATGCCTAGGTGTTCTATAATCAATATATTTCTCATCAAGGATCGTAAAATCCTTGCTTAACACCAAACACTCAGTATTAGTAAAAAGAACTTTATTTTTGTTATCACAAACCTGTGATACACTAAACAAGTTGTAATCAAGTTCTTTTACCAGGAAGACGTTCTCCAAACGCAGATTATTGGTGAGAAGGGTTCCTTTGCCTGTGATGGTACCATATCCACCTCCAAAGTATACCTTATCACCATCTTTAATAGGTATGAAATTCGTCAGATAGTCTTCCTTCCCTGTCATGTGCCTTGAGCATCCACTATCCCAATATCCATAATCATTGATCTGTCTTTGAAAGCCCTGCACATAAAGAAAACAAATTAGTTTTCTTTGGGAACCCAAGTCTCAAAAGACTTGGATTCATCTGGTTGTTAATAAGAACAGACTTAGTTCTCACAACAACCCCATTCTCATCCTTTTTAGGATGAAATACCCAGTTAACCTCAATAGGTTTTGTAATGACCTTTGAAATGTAATTAAATCTATTGCAAGTCATTGAAATCCCATTATCATTAGGGTTTTGATCTTTCTTGGGTCTCCATGTTAAGCTTGAAGAAGCTTTAGACCCCTTACCTTGTGGCTGCAAATATTTAGGTCTGGTCACGTTTCTGTCAGCGTTAGAATTTGTCCTGTCAACGCTAAAATTACCCTTGTTAGCGATGAACCTAGGGTTTGCTACAGAAACCCATTGCCTATTTGACCAGGTGTTTGTCTTTTGAAAAGGTCTTTGTCCATGAGTGTTAGACCTTCTAGAAAAGAATGGGGCAGGTCTAATCACTTGTGGACTTTGCTGCACACAAGGTTTGGGTCTGACAACGTTGTACTTCCTAACAACGTTGACTTTGTTCCTGTCAGCGCTGAAATTATTCCTGTCAGCGCTGGCTTTGGGAGCGTTGACACACTTGTATGCTAAGTGTGAAAAGCTACCACAAGTGTAACAAGCTTTTCTAGACACAACCTTAGGTCTAGAAGAGTAGAAGCCTGTTCCATGATTGCTAACTTGACTCTTGGGTGACCTAGTATTCCTATACATCTCTGCATATTTAATGCTAGGTCTTCTAACAGTGTTTGAGCCTAGGTCAACAACTTTACCAGTGATTGGGTTAGTAACCTTAATGGGTGTAGACTCATTAGGACTTTCACATAGCAAGCCACCCTTAACAAATAGAGTAGGGTTAGCCTTCTTCCACTCATTTAGGTCAGTCAGTTTCTGTTGATACTCTTCAACTGGAGTGACAACTCTTGGTGGAGGAATGAATTCCTTCTCTTGGAGCTCTGGCAAACCAGTCCAAGATAAGTCCCTTTGTTGGACACCATAGAAGTCACCAGCTGGTGGTGGAACCAAAGAGTAATTATTCATCCCAATCCCAGTCATGTCCTTAGGATCCCTTTGTTTAGCTACACAGTCTCCTAGGGTTTGGGTGGCTCTATCAAATCTTTGAATTTTGAGGCCAACATTATCTTTATTCTTAATGGCCTCATCTAACTTAGCCTGTAATTCACCATTAACCCTTTCCATGATGTTTCTAATATCCATACTACCCTCTAACTCATGTTTTAAGATATTGATCTTATCTTTTAAGTCAAATTCCATTTTCTTGTATTCAGAAACGGTTTTCTCAGTTTCAGTAAGAGCTAGTTGGTAATTAGACAATTTACATCTTTCAGTACTCATATCATCTTTTAGTTTTAACATCTCTTTGTTAAGTCTTTTAGTGTTTAACCTACAACCTTTGCTACAAAAAGCGTCATCATATACCTCATTATCAGATGAAGAGGAGGAGTGTGCCATGAGAGCATATTCAACATGCTCTTCTTCTTCAATATCAGCAACCAAAGCTTTATACTCTTCAGCATTCTTAGCCAGATAGCTCCAATCCCATCCTGTACCATCAATTCCTTAAACTGCAACCATAGCTTTGGAATCCTGAGCTTTAACAACCTGACTTGAGGGTTTACCAGCATCAGATCTTCTAGGAGATCTGCATTCCCTCATGAAGTGCCCCATACGATGACAGTTGTAGCATTCAACTTTGGATTTATCAAATCCAGCTGTGTCTTTAGCATTGAAGGTCATCTTCTTTTTAAACCTTCTGTTCCACCTATTTGCTCTTATACTAGCAAGAGCCATGTTCCACTTGATGTCCATCTCTTCCAAGTGCTCATCACTTATCTGCTCAAGGTCCTCATATGTAATCACTAAACCATTGGGCAAAGAAGCAATGTAGGCACAAACAGTATCCAAATCCAAACCAGCAGGTTTAACTCTTGGGGAGTCATTCTTGAATGTGTCAGCGTCTGAAAAGGAGACGTTGACAGGACTTGTTCCAGCGCTGACATATGATGATCCAGTAACTGGATGCATATAAGAGTCCTTCTGATTGAATTGACCTTCACTATGAGAGAAGAAGGCCATGGTGCTGGTGGTAGATTTGCTTCCATGCTCTAAAAGAGTTTCATCTTCCAACAGTCTTAGTTTGTTGTAGATGTCATTAAACGAGGAGCTCTTGTAAGTATTGTTGGCAAGAATAGATCTTGCCTCAATCTTCCATGCCTCACCAAGACATTTAAGAAAGGTAGCATTGATGTCAACATCACCAACTTGTGTCCCCATGAAGGACAACTTGCTAGTAATGTCAAGCAATCTGCTTCTCACACTACTCAGTTTCTCATTGGGTTGAGCTTTGAAGACAACATAATCATGCAGAAGTTGCTTTTTCTTTTCCTCCTTAGTGTCTGCATTGCCACCATATGCAACTTCAAGAGCTTCCCAAAGATCCTTAGCAGATTCATAGCCTCTATATTTATGCTGGTTTTCTTGTCCCAAGGAGACTTTCAGAATATTTAGGGCTTTCATGTCAACCCTTTTCTTTGCAATATCATCAGCAGCCACAACTCTACCATCTCCAGGTTTTTCTTTCTTATCTGCTTCAGAACATCCAGCAACAGCTGATCTTTGAGAAATGGCATCAAGAATCTTTTGAGCCTTATTGAATGTGTTTCCATATTCAATAATCTCCCAGAGTATGTAGTCATAGATCCTCAGATATTGTTCAAAGTTGAACTTCCATAAGTCAAAGTTGGTTGCATCAAGCATGGGAATCTTGATGTTTGGTAAGGCTGAGGAGGAGGAGGTTATTGCTTCAGACATGATGTTGTTAGGGTTTCTGAGAAAATTAGGGTTTTGGTGTTTTTAGGGTTCTGGTGTTCTTTAAGATCAAAAGTTCCTCAACAAGCTCTGATACCACTTGTTGATCCCAAACTTAGATCGGTTAGCTTTGTGTATACGAGATTAGATCAAGTATTACACGTAGAGAAACCTTTGTATATGCTTTATAAATCTAAGTGTTATGCGGAATTTAACACTTAAACAAGAACACACAATGATGTAAACAAACTTTCACTTTGATTATCAATATCAAACTTGCTTACAATGAAAGATGTTTACGAACGAAAACTTATATAAAACTTATATTAAACATTAACCTAAAGGCCTTCTTTTATAGACATAAGAAGCCTTGTACAATAATCTACGTATCAACTATTCTAGATAAAGATAAATATAGAAAATACATTATTGTTCTTATCTTTACTAGAAGTAATCTAGAATATAATACACACGTAGAATATATCTTCCATCAGTGCTTGTCTTCAATGTGTCAACGCTTGACTTTAACTTGTCAACGCTTGAGCTGTCAGCGTTTGTTTTGTTCTTGTCAACGCTTGTTTTGTTCTTGTCAGTGCTCAAGTGATCTGGCCTTAATTTATTCCCAACACTTTTTATAACTCATATACTGATATATAAGTACATATTACAATTAAAAACCGATAAAACCCGAGCTTTATAACATATGTACATTAATGGGCCAAATTAGCCTTATTGGACTATTAACCCAACTAATTTGGCTAAACACTAATGGACTTACTCATTGGGCTTCACCCACTTGGGCCCAATAGGGCTGATGTTAAAAGTGTAAAATGGACTAATATAAGGTAATGGGTTATAATGGTCTTATTAGGCCTTAACATGTAAACAAGTTAAACTAGTGAAACTAGTATAAAAATTTACCAACACATAACACTATAATGAGTAAATAAAGATGTATAATCCCACTTGATCATCATCATATTTATAAAATCATCATATATATACATAGTTATTTTTTTTAAAGTCATTGGACAGAATTCTAAGACCGAGTATTATTTATATAGGTTTCTGTGATCGAAGCACGCCTGTAGCCGATAATCCGCCTTTCATAATCAACGTGAGTTCATAGCCTCTCACTCTTTTAAATGCTTTATAAAAAGATTTGTAAACCTGCGAGGTAGATAACATGCTAGTTTTTTTATAAAAATAGAACACAAGTAGTCCCGATGGTATGCTTAATGATATGGACCCGAATGATGCTATGACCTAATAAATGAGATGAAATAGATTATTAGTAGTTAGGTTATGTCACTTAAAGTCCCATTAGCATGAATTGTGAACTACCAGGATTTGGTAGACGCTTATGCATATGATAGTACAATTTGGGGAAGATCACCCCAATTCGCACCTTGACGTTTGATCCCCGTCGTACCACATTGATTGGTAAGCGAATTTATGTATGAGAAGATTTACATAGCATGATTTTTGTGACGACACGCTAACTTAGATGGGAAAATTGTTTGTTGGGTTCGCGGCCCTTTGTTTGTGATAGTAAGGTACCAATGTCATGCGGCTAATAATAATCCAACACAATCCAATAATGATACAAATATCGATAATAATGTTACCTATAATGGTAATATTGAGACTATGGTCTCATGGATGGTTTAAGATGTATGCTTTGCTTTATATATTGTCCGACTAGCAATACGAGGACTAACTTTTGATATTATACTTGTGTTCTGATTTCGATAATTGTTTTATATAACGGTTTTATTAAACTCTATGAATTCACTCGGCATTCGCTGATATGATTTTTGCATATTTTTATCTCATGTGCTTGAAGGTAATTCGGATGGTGGTCAACTCTCATGGTCCACATAATAAAAATTGTTCATTCGATCTATGTTTTGTAAACTTAATGACTTGTGTAAACTGGGACCTGTTGTACACTTAAAACTTTTATTTCAAATGAATGTATGTTAAACCTTGTACAACCATTTTTATGCGTTGTCTATGATTGGAGTTATTGTGCTATCCCGTAACACTATAAAGGTTCTTCCGCTGTACCGATATGAAATTTGAGAGTGTTACAATAAAAGTAAAACTCAAATGTTTTGTAAAGTTATAAAACTATATATAAGTTTTACGTCTTTTCGGCTAAAACCGAAAGATTAATGTTTTTGCCAAATAAAACTTACACGGTCGGACCCGTCTAATTTAACATTTTTATAACTCATATACTGATTTGTAAAAACATTTGACATGTCAAAACCGATAAACCCGGGCTTTATAACTTATGGACCATAATGGCCAAAGTAGCCTTATTGGACCATTAGCCCAACTAGTTTGGCTTAACACTAATGGACTTACTCATGGGCTAAACCCACTTGGGCCCAACACATGAGTATAGGCCTGGTATTAAAAGTATAAATGGGCTAATATAATGAATAAAACTCTTAATGGGCTTATTGGGCCTTAATATGTAATTGGGTTGAAACTAGTATAACTAGTCTAAATTAACCAACACATAACAACTATAATGTTGTATGAAGAGATAAAATCCCACTTGATCATCATCATATTTATGACATCATTACATAGACATAATGACTTTTTATAAAGTTATTGGGCATAGCCTAAGACCGAGTATTATTTGTCTAGGTTTTCCGTGATCGAGGCACGTACTATACATCCTAATTGCCGATAACCCGCCTTCCCACATCAATGTGAGTTCATAGCCTCACACTCTTTTAAATGGTTTATGAAATGTTTTATAAACCCGCGAGGGAGATAACATGCTAGTTTTAATAAAACAGGACACCAGTTGTAGCGATTGTTTGCTTATTGATATGGACCCGAATTATTATATGACCCGATGAATGAAATGAAATGGATTATTATTAGTTAGGTTATGTCACTAAAAGTCCCATTATCATGAATTGTGAACTACCGGGATTTGCTAGACGCTTATGCATATAATAGTACTATTTGGGGAAGATCACCCCAGTTCGCGCCGTGACGGTTGATCTCTGTCGTGCCACATTGAGTGGTAAGAGAATTTATGTATGAGAAGATTTATATAAGCCTGATTATTGTGAAGACACGTTAAATTAGATGGGCAAAGGAACTACGGGTTAGCTACCTGGTATATGTTATAGAAAGGAAACAATGTCATACGGCTTATAATAATCCAATAATGAAAATACTAATGTACGAATTGAATTATAATATATTTCCTGACTAGCAATACGGGGTCTTATTACTGATATTATGTTCGTGTTTTGGTTTTACATAACCATTTTCATATAACGGTTTTTATTAAATTCTATAAAACGTTATAAAACGTATTGTATGATGTTTTTACGACAACGGTTCGTATAATGGTTTTGAAGGCAAAAGCCTATATTATGATTTACGACTAAGATTCGTATAAAATATTTTTGGCCTATTTTATGGCCTACGACAAAGAATTGTACAAAATGATTTTCAGTAATGATTACATACCGATGATATGTATTAATGGTTTTTATTAAACTCTATGAATTCACTCGGCGTATCGCTGACTTTTTACCATGTTTTATCTCATGTACTTGAAGGTAATTCTCGGGAAGACAATAAGAATTTATGGCCCGCATTCAAATAAAAATTTCCATTCAAATGTTTTGTAAATTTGTATGACATATTATGACCTGAGGACCTATGTAATTTGATATTCATGAATGGAAAATGCTTTATTATTAAACGACACGATTTATAAGCATTGTCTATGATTTTAGTAATGTGCTATCCCGTAACACCAACGACTCTTCCGCTAAATTGAATTATGAATATTTGGGAGTGTTACAGTTTGGTACCAGAGCTCTCGTTATAGAGAACGAAAGATTTTTAAAACCAAGGTTTTGAATAAAACATTTCAAAACCTTTTAACTATAAACATTTGACTCAAAATATTTAAAAATCATTAGACTATAACGGTACCAAAGAATTCCCGAGTTACCGACAGTCAGACTGAGAAGTGTTGTTTTAATATATATATAACTTGGATTATATATATATTGTAATTTGATTACATGATTGTTTGATGATTATTTTAATACTTATACGAGGTATTTATATGACGTAGATTGTCACAAGGAACCCTAACTCCCCTAGCAAATCAATCGAAGCTATTCCTGTAGGAATTATAGCTATTCCAGATCTAAACTAAGTTGTGGATATTTATGATCCCAAAAAATGGTTGATATTCGTAGAAATGTTGATATTAGTTGATTATGATCTTGAAGAAGAATTGGCGAGATTAAATCTGATATCAATGTCATGACGATCTTTCCTTATAGAGTGGAGTTTGACAAAACCTTACCACCTAGAAAGGTGTCATCTGATTCGGTGTCACCCAATTTTTAAATTTGAAATCGAGAAAGGTAAATGTTGAACTTGAGGCTGTCATTGGAACCATTACCCAAAAGCCTCATGCCACTTGTACCTTTCCGAGAAGTCTAATTGAATGTGTGAGTCATTTCATACTAGTGACTCATTTGATAACTATTGCCGTAAGAGCTATAGGATTGGAAATTAAGTGTTGTTCATATCGAGCTTTTATTGCCCTTTCAAGGTCTAAGAATAAGGTTGAAAGAATTGGAGAATGAGGTAGGATGTCGCATTGAGTATAAGTTGATTGAAACTTGAATAAAGTAAAATTTAACTCCTATGGAATATGATATTGTTAAGAGGAATTCGTTGAGTCCTGCGATTGAATTATAAGGTTTTAAATGATTATTGGTTCGTGTTAAGGGTTGTTCCTAGGACATTGTACAATGACGTGGATTCCCAGTGTCCAAGAAATAAATTGAAGAAATCTTCTTCTGAATTGGGACCGATGGATCTTCCGGGACAGGTGGAAAACCTAATGACTCTTGTAGATTTGTATTCATTGTGGTATCTTTTAAAAGCCCTAACTTAACTGAGACATCAGTTGGTAGGATGAGTCCTTGGAATTGTATGACATGGGGAAACGTAATGTGTTACGGTACAATTTTTGACTTGTTTGTGATTAATAAGAAGACTACCTTTGATTGCTAAATCCTACATGTATCGGTGTTATCTATCTTTTCTTTATTCTTTCTAATGTTTGCATTAGTGAAGCAACCATTGAACAAGTACTCATCTTGATTTGAGTTACGTTGTGGATTATTATCTTTGTATTCCTGAGTACCATCGAGGTCATGAACCTCATGATTAATTGGCTAAGCTCATTTCCTATCATATTGTAGTTAGTTCTTAGTGAACAACCTTTCATCACTCTTTTGCAGATCACTCATTGTTTTTACAAGTTAAAACAGTATCCTTGATAAAAAAAATTATATTTTCATCACCATATGGATTATTTAAAGTGAGACTTATAAATAATCGTTATCGAAATCAAGTTGTTTATTAAACACCTTGGAAAATTTAATTGCTTCCATAACGAAGAACATCTCTGTAGATTCATTTGATTTTTATTTCATGATTAAGCATGAATACATATATTTTAAACATGATGACAAAGTTTTTGACGAAATGAGTATGGCATCGTTAATCCTAAAATTGTATATAGTTGCGCGCCTACGTACAATTTGGAAGGGACCATGCAAGGCTGATTAGTAGTCACCATGAAATTTTTAATAAACATTACATTTTCCTTGAATTTGTGAAAGATTGAATTTTTATGAGATCTGTAAGAAGTGCAAAATAGGGACATATTGTTAGGGACACCTACATATGTACCCGTACCATTTAATTTTCTGAATTGAATTTACTCATCTGTGGATATTGTCTTAATTGACAACTGATATCCCCTTCTTGTCGAATTCTCTCATGGTGAGATTCTTTGGAAAATTATCTAATTACCAAGTGTTGATACCCGACTGGGTGTATCGACGTTCCTATCATTTCTTTTGATTAGATTCCATTTGAATGACATGGGTAACGATCCGAGGTGCTTTTGAATGCAAACTCAAATCATGAAAACATGGGATATATTCATATTCGTTAATGTTTTCGTCTTTACCTGATTTCAAATTCTCTCGCGTAAATTATGCGTTGACCTTACTCTTTTAATGTTAGCTATGTCTCCATATATCCTTGAATCTGGAGGGTTATGAGTTATTATTAGTCTTTTGAGAAGTTCTCATCTTATCAGCGGTAATAAAACTAGAAAGTTGGTAGTGCCATTAGAATGGATTGGTTGATTATGACATGATGTCATTGTCTAAATTGATGGGAACTCGAGTAGAATTCCCCTAAAAGATAAGATGTTGATTATCAAAAGTGATCTAAATAATTCCTGATGGATGACCATATCCTGCATTTAGGCATGAAATTATACCATGAATGGTTGTGTACTAGTCATAGACCTTGTAATCTAGAAAGAACCTAAGGTGGATTTATTAAAAGATGTTCCTATTATTTGAAACTTTATGAGGTATTTGCTGATGAATTACCTAGACTTCCGCCAATAAGGCAAGTTGAGTTTGGTATTGATTATATTCCCGGTGTTGTACCTGTAGCATGTGCACTGTACGTCCGCATCATCTGAATCAAAATAATTATCTTGCAACTGAGAGAGTTGTCGGAAAAAGCTTTTATTCTACCGAGCTCGTCATCATGAAGAGCTATGGTGTTATCATTCCATATATTTGTTGATTACCGTGAACTAGGTAAATTGACGATCAAAATCTATATCCATTACCCAATATGGAAGATTTGTTCGATCATTTACAAGGTTCTAGCGTATATTCAAAAATTTGATCCACGACATGGTTATCATCAACTTCGCGTCCGCAAGGAAGATTATCTATTCCAATCACTACATCCAGAACTTGTAATGAACATTATGAGTTTTCATGTTATGTCGTTTGGATTGACCAACGCACATGTAGCATTCATAAATTAGGTGAATCACGTGTGTAGGCTATAATTTGATAAATTCATGCTTGTGATCATTAAGGACCATCTGTTTGTTTCTAATAATAAGAAGGAGTTAATAATCATTTATTGACTGCCCTGAATATTCCGAGCAGTGAAAACCTGTACCTTGAGTATTTAACATGTGATTTAAGGCTTGATCCTTTACATTATTTGACCGTGTGATTAATGGTAGTGGAATCTATGTGACTCTTCAAAGATCGGAGCCATTAAGGCTTTGAGTTGTACCAAAAAGGAAGTGCAAAAGTGTTCTGACAGATATTTTATCAAAAGATTATTACGGAATTATTCCCTCATACCCAGATCATTTAACTAAACTCCCTTAGGAGTAAATGTTTGTATATACTTCTAGGCAACCTAAGAGGGATTGAGGAAACCATTTCAACCATGACTTGGAATTTGGAACGACAATTTTTGCTTTTCAACTAAGAAAATTTTGACCAAAGTATAAACAAAGATTTTTCGAACATTTACGGATCTTATTAATTATTTTCGAAAAATCAACAAAGATCGTGTTAACTAAATTCAAATTTATTTTGAATATTTTTCTTTAATTGGGCGAACAGAGAAATTAAAAAAAAAATTGTTACGTTTACGTTTCATAAAAATTAAATATTTAATATTTAATTACTTGTAATATTTATCGACGCTTTAAACATTGGACTGAGCAAAACTAATAAGGATAATTGTTGTGAAGAAACAAAAACTTAGAAAATATGAAGAAATAATTTCTGAGTAATTATGGCCATGATATTTATTTCATCAGGGAAGGTGAATGTAGTCACTGACACGTTATATAGAAAGGATAGATAACCAATTAGGATGTGTTCCTTAGTAATGTCCGTGCAGAATAAATTGCCCGAGCAAATTAAAAATGTACAAGCCGAGACTTGTGAGAAGGATAATATAGATAATAAAAGGGGTTTGCGGCTAATAAGAACCATTAGAAATGAGAGTCGATGGCGTTAAATGCATAAAAGGTCATTTGCAGCTGCCTAAATATGGAGGTTTGTGAGATTTAGTTATGTTGGAATCTCATAAGTTTAAGTATTCTATTCATGCCATTTCTGATTATAATGTATCTTATCTGAAGAAGTTGTACTGATGACCAAATATGAAAACAGACATCGCAACATATGTTGGCAAATGTCTAACTTTTGCGAAGGTCAAGGCTGAGCACCAAAATCCATAAGGTTTGCTTCTACAACTTATAATTCTTGTTTGGAAGTGAGATAGAACCACCATGGATTCTTATCATAAATCATCCAAATTAGATTTGGGTCATCATCGACAAACTAACCAAATCTGCTAATATCATTCCCGTTAATGATAAGTTCTCGATGGAGAAGTTGTCTTATTTGTATTTAAAGGAATTGTGTAAGCATGGTGCGCCTGTATCGAGCATCTCTATCAAGATCCTCCCTTCGCATCGAATTTCTAAATATTTGCTCATAAGTCATTGGGAACGAATCTTGATGAGAGTACTGTTTACCACCCCAATCGAAGGGACAAGGTAAAGTAACGATACAAACACTAGAAGTCTTGTTTTATGTTTGAATAATTGATCTTTTGTAATGAACAGGATAATCGCTTTCCGTTGGATAGATTATCATCGATAATTATCGCTTTAGGATTGAGACCGAACCTTGCGAGAATCTATATAAAGAAAAGTTTAAGAACATCTGTAGGCAGGAGTTCAGATGAAGATACCCGACCCGCGAGACCTAAAATGATTGTGGAAATTAGGATCTGATTATTGACTGCCAGTAGTGGGCAGGAGGTTATGTGAATATGAAATGTATATCTTGAAGTGTAGGATGGGTAGAGAAGTTATGCCAAAAAATTTCACCATGGAAAGGTGAACTGATGATCTGAAATATCATGGGAAAATAAGTCCTCGTTGTATGGGACCATTGAGATAATGAAAAGATTTGGACCGAGAGGCATATAAGTTGGATCTACCCTAGAGCTTCAAGGGCTACATGAATTATGTTTCGTATAACAAACTTGATAGAATGTCTATCAAGTGAAAATCTAATTATTTCTTAATGAAGTTTGGATCGGCGAAAAGTTGCATTCATCAAAAACCCGTGAACATCATGGATAGAGAAAGTAAGTCAACTTAAGCCTGATCGTATTCTCGTAGTTATGTTTGATGAAACTCGCGTATTGTAATGAACTACACTTGAGAGAAAAGACAGAATGTGGAGGAAATACCCACATGGCTTTAACTCTATAAGAAGCGAGTAGTAAGATGAATTTATCTTTAAGGACAAAGATCCTCTTCAGGGGTAAATGCTGTGACAATCCGTTAATTTGAGGTCGTTATTTTATTCTCAAGTATTATTTAAAATCATTATTTTATTGTTATATTATGAACTCACTCATTTTTGGGAAGAAATTGCGGTTTACGTCTTAAAGTAGCATCGACTACGTCTAAACTGGAGAACTCTACGTTACGTGTTTACGTTTACATACTCCGATTTTGTGACAGTCCAACATTTCAGATAGTAAATTTATTCTCAAATATTAATTTGGAATTTTATTTTGTGTTGGTTCACAAACTCACAAATTTACGAGAAAAAATTAGGACTTACGTGCATAACTTAGTGTCTTTTACGATTAAACCAGAAACCCTAGGTTTACCTATTTAGGCTTTTGAACTCTGTTTGTGATGAGACAATTTTTATTAGAATCGTTTTGTGCCGTAGAATCATAATTTATAAAAACATTTTTTGTAAATCGACCCGAGGGCACGTAAATAGAGAAAACTAGAATCGAAGAATACCCGTAAATTAGTGTATATGAGACAAGTGGGACACTTGTCCCACCTCCACTATGGGTGGCAAGTTTACATACACTCTAAGGACACTTGTCCTTAGAGCCTTACAAACCACTTAACACAAAAACTAGCAAAACCACCAACACCACTTGTTTTCTTCATACTTCTCACACACACACATGCAAGTTAACCAAAAATTATCCATCTCTCTTTCTCTCCCTATGTTGAACGTCCAACATCACTCCCACAATCACTATCCATCAAATTTCAACCATAAACATCATCTATATTCAACATATGTTAAAAGCCACATGAAAAGATGAAGATTAGAGGTGATCATAACATGTAAAAAGGAGTTTTCATGAAGATCAAGGGCTGATTTTAGAAGGAGTTTAGTTGCTTGGAGATTTCCAAAAATGGTCTTGCTAATTTCATAAGGTTTGGTGTCAAAACCAAGTCTTGTTCATCCAAAAATCTCAATCTTTCATCACATTGATTGGTATAAAGATCAATTTCTTTATATCATCCTATTGTTTTGAATATGTATTCATGTATTTATTTCCAAATGTTACGTAATAGATCTATGAATGATGATCAAGTGATTGCATGGGGATTTTGTGTTAATAGATTAGGTTGAAAAAGGTTAAAATCAACAAGTAAAAATGTTAAAATCTTGGTTAGATACATAGGCTGTATAAAATAGTAAGTATCAATATGATCACTTGGTTTAATGGCTTGGATTATTAAATATACAGATAGATAAATGATTTTTATATATGTGTTGAGTTGGCCACTCAATGGAATCATTAAAATGAGCAAGATATGATCAAAATACTATTGAGGTACAAATCTGTATAGTCTGTTTTAGACGAATTATTTAAAATACTTAGATTATGATAGAGCAGTAGCTATACTAGAGTTATTTGTAGCACACACCATATAGTTTATGCTGTTCAAATTTTAGCTTCTATCTCCTTGTAGAACTCAAGATATGGCAAAAATGATGGAATGGACCTTAATAATCAGATTTATAAATAAACTATATAGTATAAAAAGAGCACTCAAGTAAATAGTATTATAAAATAAATATATAAAACCCACTAACTAATAATAAGTATTATAAAATGGGTTTTATACGAAAATAAAAAATATGGGATTTTATAAAAGTAAAACTCAAATGTTTTCTAAAGTTATAAAACTATATATAAGTTTTACGTCTTTTCGGCTAAAACCGAAAGATTAACGTTTTAGCCAAATAAAACTTAGACTGTCAGACCCGTCTAATGTAACATTTTTATAACTCATATACTGATATGTAAACACATTTGACATGTAAAAACCGATAAACCCGAGCTGTATAACTTATGGACCATAATGGGTCAAAGTAGCCTTATTGGACCATTAGCCCAACTAGTTTGGCTTAACACTAATGGACTTACTCATGGGCTTAACCCACTTGGGCCCAAAACATGAGTATAGGCCTGGTATTAATAGTATAAATGGGTTAATATAATGAACTGAACTCTTAATGGGCTTATTGGGCCTTAATATGTAATTGGGTTGAAACTAGTATAACTAGTCTAAATTAACTAACACATAACAACTATAATGTTGTATGAAGAGATAAAATCCCACCTGATCCTCATCATATTTATGACATCGTTACATAGACATAACGACTTCCCACATCAATGTGAGTTCCCATGATCGAGGCACGTACTATACATCCTAATTGCCAATAACCCGCCTTCCCACATCAATGTGAGTTCATAGCCTCGCAATCTTTTAAATGTTTTATGAAATGTTTAATAAACACGAGGGAGATAACATGCTAGTTTTAATAAAACAGGACACCATTTGTCCCAATTGTTTGCTTATTGATATGGACCCGAATGATTATATGACCCGATGAATGAAATGAAATGGATTATTATTAGTTAGGTGATGTCACTAAAAGTCCCATTAGCATGAATTGTGAACTACCGGGATTTAGTAGACGCTTATGCATATAATAGTACTATTTGGGGAAGATCACCCGAGTTCGCGCCGTGACGGTTGATCCCCGTCGTGCCACATTGAGTGGTAAGCGAATTTATGTATGAGAAGATTTATATAAGCGTGATTATTGTGACGACACGCTGTATTAGATGGGCAAAGGAACTTCGGGTTAGCTACCCGGTATATGTTATAGAAAGGTAACAATGTCATACAGCTTATAATAATCCAATAATGAAAATACTGATGTACGAACGGAATTATAATATATTGTCTGACTAGCAATACGGGGTCTTATTACTGATATTATGTTCGTGTTTTGGTTTTACATACCCATTTTCATATAACGGTTTTATTAAATTCTATACAACGTTATAAAACGTATTGTATGATGTTTTTACGCCAATGGTTCGTATAATGGTTTTGAAGGAAAAAGCCTATATTATGATTTACGACTAAGATTCGTATAAAATGTTTTTGGCCTGTTTTATGGCCTACGTCAAAGAATTGTACAAAATTACTTTTTAGTAATGATTACATACCGGTGATATGTATTAATGGTTTTTATTAAACTCTCTGAATTCACTTGGCGTATCGCTGACTTTTTACCATGTTTTATCTCAGATACTTGAAGGTAATTCTCGGGAAGACAATAATAATTTATGGCCCGCATTCAAATAAAAATTTCCATTCAAATGTTTTGTAAATTTGTAATAACCCGTACATTAAAATCAACATTTGACTGAGTTCTAATACTATTTCTAATATTCGGACCAATAGTTATAATCGACTTTTATTTGTCATGATTATTTTTGCGAATAATATTGAGTTCTCGGCTAACCGTAAAGGTTAAGGCATTAACGTATTGAGTACGTGTCATTTATTAATTATCGATAGAGTATATGTCTGTCATCGACCGTAAATATCCTCATTATGACATAAACATATTTTCTATTGTCGTCATTTTAAATTTTTTGATTTATGAGTATTTTTCGTAATTTACGTTAAACCTTTTAACGACGTTCTCTTATATAACTTGTTAACATATATTAAATTATAAGTCCTCGTTTATTATCAAAATATCAACGTGATCCGAATTTCGATTTTTTTATTACATATTGAGCGTTTATTATTCGTGGTTTATGCGTATCTTTCAAATCGCGTAACTTTTAAAATATCGGATCTCGATAATACTCGCTCTAGCAAATTATGGAGAAAGTCTATAAAATAACTCACTCAACTCCTTTATCCCACACGTCTCACCCCACAATCTTAATTTAACACATACGTGTCATATAGTACAAATACTAAAAGATGGCAAGTGCAAATTACATGCCATTGATTTTATCTAATACAATTTAAATCAAAACTTACTTATCTCTATTTTCTTCTTATCTAGTGTCGATCAACAATCCATCCACAAACACCATATTCTATTGAGTTGTTACTTAATTTTGGAGCTAATTTTGAAGATTGAATTTTTGTCCTATTCGTTTTTGATTTCTTTTCATGCAATTAAGCATCAAATCATTATTTTTGGACGTCACCTATGGAGCTGAAGTGAAGGGCCTTTTTCATGTGGTTTCATCTTGATAAAATATATTGGGTTGGTTAAGTTGTTGGTTAGAGCAAAGGTTGAATATTCTTCAAGTTTTGTTGATATACTATTGTATGATCATCATTTCTCAAGTAAGATTTTATTTCTCTTCTTGTTTTAAAGATTATTTTTCATATGTATATTTTATCACTTCCCTTATCTTCTTTATATATTGGTTTTAATAGTTAATTAGTATGGGTGGACATTGTATATGATTTGTAACATCAATAATTCAAGCTAAACAAGTCCCAAGTATTGATTTCTATTTTTATATTTAGATCAGTGGCAAAAACGTGACTTTCTAGTGACATCAGTAGGTTTTTGGTACTAGATAAAAATATAGCGAGATAGGCCTGTGTTTTACGAAGATTTGGCCGGGTGACTCGTCGCTTGACGATACCCGATGAATTAGGTATGGTCGAAATGATAAAAAGTGTAAAATCTGAACATGCTGAATAAATGGACTGATTACTCTTACACTAACTCAGAATAACTAAAAAAGGTAAGACTATGGGTTGTAGATAAATTTATGAAGAACTAGAATCAATTGGATAGTCCACCAGTTCCTTACGGTTTGGAAATGGCGGCCGAAACGGTGAGAACGAGATTGGTATTTAAAAGCAGCCAACTCTTCTAAGTGATAAACTGGGTAAATGAGCTATGATAAATATAAATCAGGGGCAACTGAACTTATAATAAGTAAACTACATAAGTTAAGAATGACTTTGGTTAAAATAACTCATCTATATTATTAATGGTTTAGGAGATACGATCTAATCTACGAGGCATATCGGGAAAGTAAGAATTGGGCTATATTAAATTAACGTTTAACGTGGCGGTTTTTATAAAAACGGAAGTGGTATGACTCACTTGTCGATAAATATAGACTCTTTGTATACTAACAATTAGAGAACCCAAAACCCTACCAACATGAAATTTAAGTGGACATTGTTTGGAGGCGTTTTAGAATCCAAAAACCATATAAAGTGGACTTGGGCCATAAAAGCTCAACTTGTACTTGTAATGGCCATTGGGCTAGCACAGGGCTTTGTTTATCAAAATTTGATAACAATGTATAAATGCTGGATTTTTATTAAAAGTCTTATGAAAACTTTTATGAAAATTATACAATGTCCAAACTTACTAATGTGAACTATTTACATATATGTATGACTTATTTATAGTCTCGGACCTAAGACGCGTCTCGTTATTTTAGGTCTCGTTCGGTCATATGTCGATCGTTGGGCATCTCGTTCTCGATCTATGGGTGATTGATATCTCGTGAAGTTGTGTATCGACTATTGTTCGCTTCGTCCTTGATAAATGTGTGATTGCTATACCAGGTGAGTCTATAGCCTCGCTTTTATATTATCTTGTAAATGATTTTTAAACCCTCGAGGGGGAATACATGTTGTTTTATAAAATGAACACAAGTTGTTTTCGGTATGTTGGACCCGAATATGATGATAAATGCATAAGTACCATTGTCTTATGAAGTCCCTGAATTTCATGAACTGTTAATTACCTTGCGAGGTAAACGCTAATACATATGATATATCTATTTGGTTTGACAGCCTTATCCTAGGGTATGTATCCTTGTGATCACCTGAAAGGATATTATGTATAAGAGGTCGTTGGTATATGACAATATTACCTGTTAGTAGGGGCGCCGTAAGTGATTCGGTTTGACGTGTTGGTTAACGTTCAGTTGCATGAGCTTAAGGCATTTATCGATATATATATATATGACTTGTCTGTGTGACAAGCTTGAGATGATTAAAATTCTTGTGTTCAAATGATGATTTGCAAAACCTATAGACTTGCTCAACTGTTGTGTTGATGATTTTATGCATGTATTTCAGGTAATCAAGATGGATAGCAACGGAGCATGCATGGAGGGAGTTGGTGCTTACTTGTCTGAGGTTTATAATATTTTTCCATCCTTTGAAATGAATAAATGACTTTTAAGTCTTTGATAAATGTGATGTATTGATAACGATTTTTGGGACTAAACGCTACTCTGATTATATATATTGGGATGGGAAACTTTTTAGATAAGATTGTATAATATTTTTAACGTCTCTTTTGAGGTCGTTTTCTATGATTGTGTGTGACGTGCTATGAGTGACGCCCAATGTGGACATTCCTCTGCGTGGTAATTTGGGGTTGTTACAAATTGGTAATCAGAGCCACAAGTTATAGAGAACTAGGTCTATTTTGAAAAAACTAAACTACAACTTTGGTGTGTTTTAGAAAGTTTTAAGCATGCAACTACTCCACATGGCTCCGACAAGGCTTATCTTGCATTAATTTATGATTGATTGCGATTATGTGAACCTATGTGTATGTAGGAATGATAGTATGTATATGTATGATTATACTATGGTATTTAAAGTCATTGCACGTGAAGCAATGTTCCCTGAATTATTGTCGTAAATCTTATAATACGGTTTTGTATAGGATTTAGCCTCACTGCCAATCACTGATCTTGATAATTGTATATTATCTGAATACGAGTGTGAAACTCGTTTGATACTTTGAGTATGTATATATTGTTCCATAATCTATCGCATATCGACTTGCTTAAGTTCGATTTTTATCACCGTATTGTGATGTGCTATTTTAGGACATCTCCTTTCAAAACGTAAATGATTGATGTGATATTTGTGTTCCGAGTACTTATTATGATTTTGAAGAATCATTTATCTGAGGCGACATCTTCTATGTAATGCGACGTGTGATTTGATTTTATATTACTACGTTTTATTGGCGAAAAGGAGGATGTCAATGTTGGACCCAAATATATATGTGTCAAAATCAACTATATAGTTGGGTACAACAAAGATATGCTCATAGTAGTCATTAGGTTTAGTGACTTAATACCTTGTATCTAAATGGAATGGGACATTTAGATATAGAGATTTTAACTCACACAACTATGAGTTGTTTAAGGTTGTCTTATTTAAACGGATTGGGACATTTGAATAAGAAAATTTTAAACCACTGGACCTTTGATTGTCGTGTTTTCCTTATTTAAATGGAATGGGACGTTTGAATATGGAAATCATGATGTAGGTTTATTGACACCTTGTATTTACTATGGCATATGATATCGTGTTGAGAGATAGTAATACTTGAGTAGGATGACTTATAATCGTCTTGTTGAAATGGATTGGGACGCCTTTTCATTTGAGCAAGAAAGTTATAAGTTCCCGAACCGTAAATTTATAAACTCTTGTATACATGTAAAGGGACGCCTTTTGATGTAGACAAGGAGTTATAAATGAGTGGGCCCAAGTGTGTCTGGCTCGATTTGTGATTGTTTGGTGTGTGTACGTCTTTCTTCGAATCGTGTTTCGTTGGTAAGAATCGTTTAGTGATGTCGTCATTATGATGATCGTCGATTATCATCTATGTACGAGTAACCTGTTGTACTTCCCTCGAGTTTTGATTTGTTTTGATGGACCATTTCTAATGTGTCTCGATGATTGCAAGCTTTATAAGCAGATTGTTAAGAACCATTGACAGTTCTGAGAATAGGCGAATTGTTTAAGCGTCACCAGGATTTATGCGGGTACTTGTGGATTGACTGAGGATCGAGTTATCAATGGAAAATCATCATGAACGTGAAAATCTTGTAATTGTACTTGCTACTATCGAAGGGTTAACGAAGACTTTTCTTGATGACGAAACTCTTTGGGCTAGTATAATGAGCTAAACGAGGAATATGATGTATCACCTTGAGCACTGAAGTAGAAATTACTGGAACGCCTTTGTAGGATGAATGCTTAAGTACAAATTATTGGGACACCTTTGTATGGTGAAAACAGGAGAAGAAGTAAATGGTATGCCCGTTATATTGTGAATCTTCACCAATGGACCGAATTTCTTAATGACTGAAATTAATAAATTTTTATTTCTTCGAGGAGTATGTTGTAGCCGACACCACAAATGGAAAGACTTTGAAGATCAAGTTGTATTATCAAGGGTTCATTCATGTTTTTCTTGATGATCAACGGTGGAGATCTATATTTGATATTTATGTTCGACCTTTGCTTTTTAGGTACTTATATGGTATGTGATTTAGTCGAATGATCGTAAGTTGTGAGAAATTGAGACGACATTGTCCAATGACGTCCGATCATGGATAATGTGTACCATATAATATCATTTGACCTTCCTCGGAACCCTAGACGATGAATTGTCTGTTTTTCACTCTTCACAGTTAGACTGAAGACTGTCATATACGAATTAAGCGCTGGGACGTCGCTTCCTAAAGGGTTAGATGATGTAATAACCCATACTTTAAAATCAACATTTGACTGAGTTCTAATACTATTTCTAATATTAGGACCAATAATTATAACCGACTTTTATTTGTCATGATTATTTTTGAGAATAATATTGAGTTCTCGGCTAACCGTGAAGGTTAAGGCTTTAACGTATTGAGTACGTGTCACTTATTAATTATCGATAAAGTGTATGTCCATCATCGACCGTAAATATCCTCGTTATGACATAGAAATATTTTCTATTGTCGTCATTTTAAATCTTTTATTTATGAGTATTTTTCGTAATTTACGTTAAACCTTTAGCGACGTTCGCTTATATAACGTATTAACATATATTAAATTATAAGTCCTCGTTTATTATCAAAATATCAACGTGATCCGAATTTTGATGTTTTTATTTCATATTTAGCGTTTATTATTCGTGGTTTATGCGTATCTTTCAAATCGCGTAACTTTTAAAATATCGGATCTCGATAATACCCGCTCTAGAAAATTGTGGAAAAAGTCTATAAACTAACTCACTCAACTCCTTTATCCCACACGTCTCACCCCACAATCTTAATTTAACACATACGTGTCATATAGCACAAATACTAAAAGATGGCAAGTGCAAATTACATGCCATTGATTTTATCTAATACCATTTAAATCAAAACTTACTTATCTCTATTTTCTTCTTATCTACTGCCGATCAACAAGCCATCCACAAACACCATATTCTATTGAGTTGTTACTTAATTTTGGAGCTAATTTTGAAGATTGAATTTTTTTCCTATTGGTTTTTGATTTCTTTTCATGCAATTAAGCATCAAATCATTATTTTTGGACGTCACCTATGGAGCTGAAGTGAATGGCCTTTTTCATGTGGTTTTCATCTTGATAAAATATATTGGGTTGGTTAAGTTGTTGGTTAGAGCAAAGGTTGAATATTCTTCAAGTTTTTTTGATATACTATTGTATGATCATCATTTCTCAAGTAAGATTTTATTTCTTTTCTTGTTTTAAAGATTATTTTTCATATGTATATTTTATCACTTCCCTTATCTTCTGTATATATTGGTTTTAATAGTTTATTAGTATGGGTGGACATTGTATATGATTTGTAACATCAATAATTCAAGCTAAATAAGTCCCAAGTATTGATTTATATTTTTATATTTAGATCAGTGGCAAAAACGTGACTTTCTAGTAACATCATTAGGTTTTTGGTACTAGATATAAATATAGCGAGATAGGCCTGTGTTTTACGAAGATTTGGCCGGGTGACTTGTTGCTTGACGATACCCGATGAATTAGATATGGTCGAAATGATAAAAAGTGTAAAATCTGAACATGCTGAATAAACGGACTGATTACTCTTACACTAACTCAGAATCATTGAAAAAGGTAACACTATGGATTGTAGATAAATTTATGAAGAACTAGAATCAATTGGATAGTCCACCAGTTCCTTACGGTTTAGAAATGGCGGCCGAAACGGTGAGAACGAGATTGGCAGATAAAAACAGCCAACTCTTCTAAGTGATAAACTGGGCAAATGAGCTATGATAAATATAAATTAGGGGCAACTGAACTTATGATAAGTAAACTAAATAAGTTAAGAATGAATTTGGTTAAAATAACTCATCTATATTATTAACGGTTTAGGAGATACGATCTAATCTACGAGGCATATCGGGAAAGTAAGAATTGGGCTATATTAAATTAACGTTTAACGTGGCGGTTTTTATAAAAACGGAAGTGGTATGACTCACTTGTCGATAATTATAGACTCTTTGTATACTAATAATTAGAGAACCCAAAACCCTACCAACATGAAATATTAAGTGGACATTGTTTGGAGGCGTTTTAGAATCCGAAAACCATGTAAAGTGGACTTGGGCCATAAAAGCTCAACTTGTACTTGTAATGGAAATTGGGCTAGCACAGGTCTTTGTTTATCAAAATTTGATAACAATGTATAAATGCTGGATTTTTATTAAAAGTCTTATGAAAACTTTTATGAAAATTATACAATGTCCAAACTTATTAATGTGAACTATTTACATATATGTATGACTTATTTATAGTCTCGGACCTAAGACGCGTCTCGTTATTTTAGGTCTCGTTCGGTCATATTTCGATCGTTGGGCATCTCGTTCTCGATCTATGGGTGATTGATATCTCGTGAAGTTGTGTATCGACTATTGTTCGTTTCGTCCTTGATAAATGTGTGATTGCTATACCAGGTGAGTCTATAGCCTCGCTTTTATATTATCTTTTAAATGATTTTTAAACCCGCGAGGGGGAATACATGTTGTTTTATAAAATGAACACAAGTTGTTTTCGGTATGCTGGACCCGAATATGATGATAAATGCCTAAGTACCATTGTCTTATGAAGTCCCTGAATTTCATGAACTGTTAATTACCTTGCGAGGTAAACGCTAATACATATGATAGATCTATTTGGTTTGACAGCCTTATCCTAGGGTATGTATCCTTGTGATCACCTGAAAGGGATATTATGTATAAGAGGTCGTTGGTATATGACAATATTACCTGTTAGCAGGGGCGCCGTAAGTGATTCGGTTTGACGTGTTCGTTAACGTTCAGTTGCATGAGCTTAAGTCATTTATCGATATATATATGACTTGTCTGTGTGACAAGCTTGAGATGATTAAAATTCTTTTGTTCAAATGATGATTTGAAAAAACTATAGACTTGCTCAACCGTTGTGTTGATGATTTTATGCATGTATTTTAGGTAATCAAGATGGATAGCAACGGAGCATGCATGGAGGGAGTTGGTGCTTACTTGTCTGAAGTTTATATTATTTTTCCATCCTTTGAAATGAATAAATGACTTTTAAGTCTTTGATAAATATGATGTATTGGTAACGATTTTTGGGACAAAACGCTACTCTGATTATATATATTGGGATGGGAAACTTTTTAGATAAGATTGTATAATATTTTTAACGTCTCTTTTGAGGTCGTTTTCTGTTGGAAACTCACTTTATGTGACGACATTTAAGAATTCCCATTAGTTATCATAGTCACGCACATTTAGACTAGACTAGGTTTGTTGTAAAGTTTAGGTTGTGTGTGTGACTATATATACCCCTCCTTAGCTTCCAAGGAGGGGTGTTGCTTGTCATTTTATTTTGAATACAACTTTTCATTTCACACATTCAACCTCTCTTCTCTCTCTCTAAACCAACAATGGCTACCACCACCATATTCCACCATGTTAGACCACCGGATCCTAAATAGCAAATCTACATTTGGCATCAGAGCCTCGGTTCCATCCTTGGATCGTGTTTATGTTTTCGATTTAGGTGGTCTAATTTTTTTTTTGGGGTCTCGTTATATAATTTTTTGTTGGTCCGTATGTCTAGTTTGTTGTCATGATGGTGTTCATGGTTTCATTTCTATGGAAACATTGCACTAACTTTGTCACTGGTTGCTCATATCCATTATTCATAAAACTTTTGTCCTTGTCTGTCATTTGTTTGTCATCAGTCAAAAACAGATTCATCCATGGTCAATTTGAGTTTTTAGTGGTCAAAAGTTATCTTGTTGTTTTTGATATTCAAAATTTGGTCAAAAGTGATTTTTGGCTTAATTTTTGATCTGGTAGTTTTTCTGGGTTTATCTTGTTGTTTCTGATGATAAAATTACCCAGAAAATATTCAGAGTACCAGTCCCGGATTTTCAGGAACAAGGACTACTCGTGGATAAGGTTTCTGCTTCAGGATTCATCGCATTGACTGCGATGGTACCATTGCGATGGGTACCATCGCAATGGGTCCTAGTTTACACTGCGATGGGACTTCGACTGCGATGGACTCTACATCTTGACTGCGATGGGTCAACGCTTTAGACTGCGATGGGTCACAGTATTTGACTGCGATGGACTCTCATTGCGATGGGTTCCATCGTAATGGGTCCAAGGTCTAGACTGCGATGGACTCCTTGTTGACTTTTACTGCGATGGGACTTCTTAGACTGCGATGGACTTGTTTACTTTGACTGCGATGGGTTATAATGTTTGACTGTGATGGTTGAATATTTGAATACGATGCAGTTTAAATCTTTCATGACCATGACTATGTTGTTTAGACTTCACATTTGACCGATTCCATCTCAATTTACCGAGTTGACTCAGTTCACTCACTGAGTTGACTCGACATCCAACCTTATATCACTACAACTCCACCATAACTAATCCTAATCCCTTCGTCTCCTAATCCCATCTAGACTCAAACCAAAACTAATCAAAACAGTAAATTAAATTTATCTCAGATTTATAAGTTTTTCGTGTGTTGACATACAAGCCGAGATCCATTAAAGATCTAAACACGAAAACAAAACTCATCATAGATCTGCATGTCGTTGCCTAAAAACAACTTTAATATTCGAATCTAACAAGGAAATGAACATAAACAACTTTGTTTTGTTCCTCCTTGATTCGTACACTGAAACACATCGTATTAAAACATTACAATCAACCTACCTGAGATCAACTTTATTTGATCTTAAAATTCGTTTCCATCTCATCGAAACTCAAAGAAGTCATATAAATTTGTGTTTTGTTTGGTATGATTCGAAGGTATGCTTTGATTATTCTTAAGGATGTGAATACTGGATTCAGATTCTTTTGGTTTATGATGACTGTGAAGATGAGATGAGAAACTGGGGTGGTGTATATGATTCGTTCATGGTTTGAGAAGTAGATTAGATGAGGGGCGGATTTTACTAGGATGGGAGATGAAGTTAGGTGAGAGGTGAGAGGCGGATTAAACGAGGTGAGTGAATTTAGGGTTGGTTAACTGTGAGTGGATTTAGGAAGTTGTGAGTGTTATAAACTTCGGTGATGGACCGGGTTATGCAAAATTGATGGGCCATGGACCATGACACACGTCTATTTAACAAGTTTGGAGAATGGACCGTATGTGAAGTGTTTTATGGGCCGTGTGTATTATGCTTGAATACACAATTTGATTTGTTAAAACTTTATTCATACACATAATTTTTTAAAACATTTTTTAATAAATTTTGTGTGTATTAAGTTTTACTTTGGTCATCATCGGGACGAGACAACAAAGTGACGAGACAAATGTGACGAGAATTTATTTGAGACGAGACCAAGAAAAAATTGGGCGATTTTTTTAGTGGCTACAGATTTTGTTTGATCGGGTATTAATTACGTGACGTTGAAGATGGATTTTTCGAAGGCGTGTATTTATTTTATCTTTTAAAACATAACTTGCTCGTGCTTAATCATAGAATGAGACTTGGTTATCTGGTTTCCGGGTTCGGGGTGGATGGTTGATGACTCGGATAACTATCACTTAAAGGGGTTACATTGTTATACTCAGTGTCACGCGCTTAGTCGACGTGGATAATTTCAAGAGGTGTTGTGATTATAGACTTCTTCAGTGATGCATTGAGTACTTAGAGATTTCTCCACCGTTCTTCATTCAACAATAGTGCAAGCTTAAGTCACAAGATCGAAGGATTTTTATTCAGCTTCATGTTTGATGTATCTGGTTCATTCTTTCAGTGGTCACTTCAAATTGCTTTCACGTGGGTTGGTAAAGGTGGCCATGGAGAGTTTATGAGAAGAGATTTTCGATCAACAGCTGATTCTCACAAAATATATAATTCAACTTATTTATTATTCTCACAAGATTTCAGGTTCAGGTGCGTACAATTTATTGATGGTTCCGGGTTTCGAAACCATCAAGGGGGAAGAAGAAGACACATTGAACGCACAACGAGTACACGTGATGAACTTCATACCTTCTTTTGATTTGAAGATATTCCAGGATGACATTTGTCATAGCCACAGAGAAAATTAGTGTTTTAACTCGTGGCGTTATCAATCTCTAAATGGTACACTACTGATTCGAGGTTTAATTGTTTGATTGTTGCAAGTATTCATCATCATTATCCTATATGCATTCCCGGGACTTAATTTACTTTGGTGCATCTCCGCAAGAAGACATGTGCATTTCCGGGACTTAACTGACTCTGGTGTTACGATGTCAACTTCATGAATGGGATAAAGTGTCCACTTTAGTATTTGAGCTTCATAATTGGGATTGATTTACCTTCTTCAACTATGTGGGGGAAGAAGTGTCTTGATTCTTTATGGTATGCATAACTTGAACTCTCAGGGGGAAGAAAAATTCAGAAGAATTATTCAAACGTGAGAAGAGAAGTTGTTGATCTACTTGGTGTACCCCTAACTTTCAATCCCTCTTAGCAACGTTATCATGTTATATGATGGGATTTGCTTGTTAGATTCCACTGTGCGCTTAATTATTCTAAGCTTTATTGAAAGCTTTGAAGTTGCTTACGAGGATTGTCGATTTAGGGGGAAGCTATTTAAAAGCTTCTACATCAAGTTTATGTGGCATGAATTAGGGGGAAGCTAATTCAGAAGCTTCTCCTTAACCAGAAGTGTATGGGTTACTTAGCTCGTGCCGTTACAGTATTTCTTCAACAAGTTACTTTAAGATAAGTCGTTTTGAAGACAAAGGCCTCAGAAGACTTCATCAGCATTGGACGCTTCATGAAAGCTCTTGTTCTTAATCATTTTGTACTTGTTAGGAAGAATATTGTAGGGAATTCTACACGTCGTCCCATGGGGGAAGATTGTTGGAAACTCACTTTATGTGACGACATTTAAGAATTCCCATTAGTTATCATAGTCACACACATTTAGACTAGACTAGGTTCGTTGTAAAGTTTAGGTTGTGTGTGTGACTATATATACCCCTCCTTAGCTTCCAAGGAGGGGTGTTGCTTGTCATTTTATTTTGAATACAACTTTTCATTTCACACATTCAACCTCTCTTCTCTCTCTCTAAACCAACAATGGCTACCACCACCATATTCCACCATGTTAGACCACCGGATCCTAAATAGCAAATCTACATTTTCTATGATTGTGTGTGATGTGCTATGAGTAACGCCCAATGTGGACATTCTGCTGCGTGGTAATTTGAGGTTGTTACAAAATTTGTATGATATATTATGACATGAGGACCTATGTAATTTGATATTCATGAATGGAAAATGCTTTATTATTAAACGACGCGATTTTTAAGCGTTGTCTATGATTTGCGTAATGTGCTATCCCGTAACACCAACGACTCTTCCGCTGAATTAAATTATGAATATTTGTGGGTGTTACAGGTACGAAATGTGTAGTATTTACTGATCATAAGAGTCTTTAATTTATTCTTCATCAGAAGGAATTGAATATGAGACAGTGACGTTGGTTAGAGTCACTTGCTGATTACGATTGTGAAATTCGTTACCACCTAGGTAAAGCCAATATAGTAGCTGATGCTTTGAGTCGAAAGAAGCGAGTTAAGCCGTTACGATTTAAGTCATTAATGATAAATCTTTATCCGAAGTTACCTACCCAAATTCTTGAAGCTCAAGAAGAAGCACTTAAGGTAGAGAATGTAGAAGCAGAGAAGTTGAGAGGGATGGATACACAATTTTAAGGTCGTAAAGATGGAATTCATTGTATTAAGAATCATAGTTAGTTACCGGCCTATGGTAATTTTACGAGATTTGATTATGCACGAGTCTCATAAATCGAAGTAGTCTATACATCCTGATTCTGATAATATGTATCAAAATCTGAAGAAACTCTATTGGTGGCCTAATATGAAGGCAATCATAGAAAAATACGTTAGTAAGTGTTTAACGTGTACAAGAGTTAAAGTAGAGTATCAAAATCCATCCGGATTGTTGATACAACCAGAGATTTCGATATGGAAATAGGAAAGAATTTCGATGGATTTTGTAACTAAGTTACCTAAGACATCAAATGGACATGACACCATCTGGGTTATTGTCGATCGTCTTACTAAATCTACGCGATTTTTCCTATTAAAGAGACCAATAGTATGGAAACTCTTACGAGATTTTATATTTAAGAGATAATCTCTCAACACGGAGTGCATGTATCTATTATCTCATATCATGATAGTCGTTATACATATGTATTTTGGACATTGATGCAAACTGGCTTTGGAGCTCAAATAGAAATGAGTATGGCATATCATCCTCAAACAGATGGACAAAGAGAAAGGACGATTCAAACTCTCGAAGATATGCTTAGAGCTTGCAGATTAGATTTTGGAAAAGGATGGGAGAAACATCTACCTCTAGTAGAATTCTCTTATAACAGTAGTTATCATGCTAGCATTAAAACAGCGCCTTTCAAAATACTTTATGGAAAAAATGTCGATCGCCTATTTACTGGGCTGAAGTTGGAGATATTCAACTAACAGGACAAGAAATAATACATGAAACTATTGAAAAAAAATTCCAAATCGGCGGAGATTACAAGCTCCACAAGATAGACAAAGAAGTAACGCTAATACTAGACATAAACCTTTGGAATTTGCAGTTCGAGATCGTGTTTTGTTTAAAGTTTCACCTCGTCAAGAAGTTATCCGATTCGGAAAGAAAAAGAAACTGAATCCAAGCTATATAGGACCGTTCAATATAACCAAAAGATATGGCCCTGTGGCATATAAACTAGAGCTTCCTGAAGAGCTTAGTAATTTTCACAATACTTTTCATGTTTCAAATTTGAAGAAATGCGTATCTAATGAATCTCTCATCATACTGATGAAAGAACTTCAATTCGATGATAAGTTAAATTTCGTAGAAGAACATATGGAAATCATGGATAAAGAGATCAAACGACTAGAGCAGACCCGTATCCCAATAGTTAAGGTACGATGGAACTTGAAAAGAGGACCTGAGTATACTTGTGAACGTGAAGATCAAATTCAAGCTAAATATCCGTATCTATTTTCTTAGTAATCCTAGTTTTAGTTTTATCTCGGGACGAGATTTCAAATAAAGGGGAGAGACTATAACATCCAGTAGTTTTAGTTAACGTAATATCAATATATATGTAATTTCCCATTTGATAAATAAATAAAGAAGAAATATAGCAAGAAATTTTTGCATTTTGATATGATATATGATTTAATTGTAGAATATATGGATTCTCACTATCTCAATTTCCATAAAACACAAGGTTTGTTATGTTGGGCCATAAAACATAACTAGTGGGTAGATTAGGTTGTGTCTTGGTAGTTCTCACTAAACTCTAAAGTGATGTGGTTGTGTCTAGGTAGTTCTCACTAAACTCTAAAGTAATGTGGTTGTGTCTTGTGAGTTCTCACTAAACCTTAAAGTGATTAGTAGTTGTGTTGTGTGAAGTTCTCACTTAGCTTCAAAGTGAAGAGTCGTGAAGATTGGTTCTAGCTTTTGATTAGAACTCGACATCTAGCCTTGTGTCATTAAATGGTGAGGTGGGCAACCTTGTGTAGATTGGTCCTACCTAAGATTAGGACTCGACATCTAGCTTAGTGTCGGAAATGTGTATGCGACGTGTATGATTTTCTCCGCCTTGAAAGGAGTTTTGTTGACTAGTGAAGTAACTTTCGAGTAAGGTGTACTCGAGGAGTGGAGTAGGGAGAAGAGGAGCTTCGTGACCGAACCACTATAAATCATCGTGTCGGTACTTTCCTTTACATTTATGTCTTTACTATTATAGATGTACTTATATGTTGTGTGTTGTGTGCATCTCATAATCTAAATATCTAAGTTGCGGAAAAGCTAAGGCTTAGTACGTGTGTGCTTCGTGTTTAGATTATGGTCAAGTGTACATCACTTAGTCTAAACATCCTAGTTGCAGAAAAGATTATGCTTAGTACGTGTGTGCTTAGTTTTTAGACTATTGCTTGATGTACTCTTGATTTGATGTGTTTGTGTGTTTACTTACTTGTAATATTTATCTTTCAATCAAACACATCTCATACCTAGTCAAGCTTGATCGAGAATTTGATACAAAGGATTGTCAAAGTTTAACATGTAACAAAAGGTTAAGTTCACTGTCGGCGGTTCTCTAAATGGACCGGCGGTTCTTTATTGACAAAGAACCGCGGGTACACATAAGGAACCGCACACAGTGGATTAAGCCGAAATGTTTTGAAAACTAACTAGAAACTATTCAACCCCCCTTCTAGTTTCTACAATATATACTTTCTTGGATTCATTTGATTATACCCTCTTGAATGTTTTGGTGTTCCACCAACGTTCTAAAGTCATCGAAGGCGTTGACTTCATGTGATCGTTTTCATTCCTTGAGGCTTCTTTAATCAAGAGATTTGATTAAGGAGGAGATTTGTAGATTTTGGTCTACTTAATACAATCACAAAAATAAAAAAAAAAGTAAAAACAATCAAGAACCACAAAAAAAATTGGAAAAATACAAAACACCAAAAAGAATCTTCTTTGCTCATCCCCTCGTTGTACGTGACGTTTATGCAAACCCGCAACCAAGCAAGACGTGCACGTAAACGTAGAAACCGAAAGGAGTCAACACCTACTCCTAATCTTTCTAGTGAGGAATCTCCTATTGACAAACCTATCGTAAGAGAAGAACCAACCATGGCGAATCGAACTATGATGGAGTTACTTCAAGAACCCACTGAGGGTTATGGAGAGGCTATTGTGATTCCCGCTATCCTTGCGGAGAATTTTGAAGTGAAAACGGGTTTGTTGTCGATGATCCAAAACAACAAATTCCGTGGTGATGAAAAGGACAACTCGCACAACCATATCCGCCAATTCAATCGTCTTACCGCCACTTGGAAATTTAAGGATGTTGCTAATGACTCGATTAAGATGATGCTTTTTCCGTATTCCTTAGCGGGGCCTGCTAAAATTTGGTTAGAGAAAGAGGCACCCAATTCTATATTTACGTGGAAGGATCTCGTTTCTAAGTTTGTGAACCAATTTTTCCCGCCCTCTAAGACTACGCATTTAAAAAACGAGATTTCAAAATTTTCACAAGAATTTAATGAGAGTTTTTCAATGGCTTGGAATAGGTTTAAGGAAATGTTACATGAGTCTCCTTATCACGGTTTTTCCGACTTGCATCAAATTGACACGTTTTACAATGGGCTTAATGATCATGAAAGGGATTATCTTAATGCCGTCACGGGTGGTAATTTTTTGTGTAAAACGGTTGAGGAAGCTTTGGTGATAATTGAGAATAGATCTAAGGTGTATAGTCCTCGTAGCACGTCGAGTGTTCGTAAGGCTTCGTCTTCGGCTTCACCTTCTTTGTCTAATACCATCGATGCTTTCCAAATTTAGGCGAACTTGGAAAACAAAATCTTTGATAAGCTTAAAGGACTTTTAATTGAATTCAAAGTTGGAGAACAAAGTGCTCCCGCTACGGCTAAAGCGGTTGAGGTTTCATGTATGTATTATGGTGGAGGTCATGATTTCTCCGAGTGCATTACCAACGGTGGTAACACTTCGAGTGCCTACACGGCCACGGAAACTTACAACCAAAACGGTCAAGTTACCCGCTCTAATCAATTGACTCCACCGGGTTTTGCTCCTAATCAAAATGCTAACAACAACTATCGAAACAATCAAGTTGGTTTTAAAAACAATTACAAAGGAAACTATGGGAATCAAGGGGCTAATAATCAAGTTTCAAACAAAAATCAAAGTGATTTTCAAAACAACAACAAAGGTTTTCAAACTTTGAAAGATCTTCCAAATGAATTTGTTGAATACGCTAATGGAAACGATGCTAGGTTTAACAACATTCAAAGATAAATCATTAGCCTAAGATCCGAGTTTAAGAACGACTTGAAGAAGGAGTTGAAAAATGAGTTAGCAAATGAGCTTAAAATCCATACAAACAAAATGGAAGGGAATGTAACTAGGTTACAACAAAACCAACAAAAAATGGAACAAGGGCAACATGAAATTAAGCAAGAAATGATTAAGGCTGAAAAGAGGCAATCCATGTTTGAGGACAAAATTTCATCTATGTTTGAGGCTATTATGTGCAAACCATTTTCGAGTAGTCTTCCTAGTAACACCATATCGAACCCTAAGGGAGAGATGAAAGTGATTACCACACGTAGTGGTAAGACACTTAAGGAACCGACTCCTCAACCAATTGCTCCTACGGAGGATGCAATTGAGGATGAACCCGAGGTGGTGGTCGAAAAGGAGCATGTCTAAATCCCACAAAGTACCGCTCATGCCACACCTACGGTTGACCCATTACTAACATTGGAACCTGAGATTCCAAAGGCTATGCCTATGCCTCAACCCACACCACCTTTGCCCTATCCATCGAGACTTAGAAAGGAGAAACGTCAAGAGCGCAATAATTACCAATTTGAGATTTTTATGAAAATGTTTCATGACGTTCATTTTAATGTGAGTTTCGCCGATGCTTTGGTCATGATGCCTCGATTTTCCACTAACTTTAAGAGTATGTTGAACAACAAGGAGAAATTGCAACAATTATCTAGTTGTTCATCGGTTTATCTTAATCGCATATCTCAAAAAGTCGATGATCCCGATAAATTTTTGATCCCTTGTGCAATCCAAGATATTGAAGAATGCTATGCCTTGGCCGATCTTGGTGCTAGTATTAACTTGATGCCACTTGCAATCTGCAAGTCGCTCAATCTTCCTAATCTTACTCCTTCACTAATGTCTATCGAGTTGGCTGACCATTCCACGATTCCCGCATGTGGATTGGCGGAAGACGTTTTTGTGAAAGTAGGAAAGTTCTATTATCTGGTAGACTTTATCGTTGTCGATATTCCCACGGATCCTCAAGTTCCTCTCATTTTAGGTCGTTCGTTTTTAGATACGTCTATGGCTTTAATCGATGTGCATGCTAGAAAGATCACCTTACGTTTCAACGACGAGGAACTTGTTATAAACGCAACTCAAAATTCTCAAATTTCTCATATTTATTCTGTTGCAACCATAAACCTCATTGATATGATTGACGTTGTTTGCGAGGAATTTTCACAAGAAGTTTTAGGTTTTGGTGATGATGAAAATAGTGGCAATCCCACTATGTTAGATCCCATCCTTGATAACTCGACACCAACCTTCACTCCATTTGAAGGTGGTGGTTTTACGATGGAAGAATTCGATGTTCCACGTACTTGTGACGAAGACCTCGACAATGATGAGGACTTCTCGATTATCAAGGATTTTCTTAACGATTTCCCTTTTTCCCCACCCGAGGAGGTTATGAGTATCAAGCCCAAATCTTCAATTGAGGAGCTACCTATCCTCGAGTTGAGAGATTTACCTCCTCATCTCGAATATGTCTTTTTGGAGGAGGACGACAAGTTGCCGGTTATTATTTCAAAAGAACTTTCAAATGATGAAAAAACCGCACTTGTCGATGTTCTAAAGGATCACAAAGTGGCAATTGCATGGAAGTTATCCGACATTAAGGGGATCGATCCCAAATTTTGTACCCACAAAATCTTAATGGAGGAGGATTATAAGCCTGCAATCCAATGTCAAAGGAGGGTGAACCCCAAAATTCACGACGTCATCAAAAAGGAAGTCCTAAAACTCCTTGACGCGGGAATGATTCACCCTATATCCGATAGCCCTTGGGTGAGTCCTATTCATTGTGTCCCTAAGAAGGGAGGAATGAACGTTGTGCCAAACGATGCCAACGAGTTAATTCCCACTAGACTCGTGACCGGATGGAGAGTGTGTATTGACTATCGTAAGTTGAATGAAGCCAATCGAAAATACCATTTTCCCTTGCCCTTCATGGACCAAATGTTGGAGCGTCTTGCGGGAAACAATTTCTATTGCTTTTTAGATGGTTTTTCCGGTTACTTCCAAATCCCCATCGATCCTTGTGATCAAGAAAAAACTACGTTTACGTGTCCATATGGAACGTTTGCCTATCGTAGAATGCCATTCGGACTTTGCAATGCACCGGGAACCTTTCAAAGGTGCATGATGGCTATTTTTCATGATATGATTGAGAAGACGATGGAAGTCTTCATGGATGACTTTTCCGTGTTTGGTAGTTCGTTCACTTCGTGTTTGTCGGATCTTTAGAGAATGTTGAAGCGTTGTGAGGAGACCAACCTTGTGCTTAATTGGGAAAAATGTCATTTTATGGTTAAAAGTGGAATCGTCTTAAGACACAAGGTTTCGAAAGCGGGGATTGAGGTAGATCAAGCTAAGGTAGACGTCATCGCCAAATTACCTCATCCCAAAACCGTTAAGGGAGTTAGGAGTGTCCTAGGCCACGCGGGCTTTTATCGTCGGTTCATCAAGGATTTTTCAAAGATCTCTCGACCTATTACACATCTCCTTGAAAAAGATGCACGTTTTGTCTTTGACGAATATTGTGTACGAGCCTTTGAAATCCTTAAGAGGAAACTTACCGAAGCTCCCATTCTTGTTGCTCCCAATTGGAACCTCCCCTTTGAGCTCATGTGTGATGCTAGTGACTACGCTATTGGGGCCGTATTGGGGCAACGTCATGAAAAACACTTCTTGCCTATTCACTATGCTAGCAAGACGATGACTGAGGCTCAATTAAAATACACTACAACGGAGAAGGAGTTCCTTGCCGTGGTGTATGCATTTGAGAAATTCCGACCTTATCTCGTCTTGACTAAATGCATAGTGTATACGGATCATTCGGCTATCAAGTATCTTATGGCTAAGCAAGATGCAAAGCCGAGATTACTTCGTTGATTCTCCTCCTTCAAGAACTTGATCAAAAAATCGTTGACAAAAAAGGAGCCGAGAATCTAGCGGCCGATCATCTTTCTCGTTTGGAAGATCCTCACCAAAGTTTTTACGAGCCCAAGGAAATCACCGAAACATTTCCGCTCGAGACACTTGGTGTAGTGAATTCTAAGCTTGATTCTTCCACCCCATGGTTTGCGGAAATCGCAAATTACCATGTGGGCAACTTCATCATCAAGGGTATGACGACTCAAGAAAAACGAAAATTCTTTCGTGACGTCAAGTTCTATTTTTGGAACGACCCTTACTTGTTTCTAACTTGTGCGGATCAAATTATTCGACGTTGTGTCTTTGGTACCGAAGCTTCTAACATCCTTAGAGCTTGTCACGAGGGACCCACGGGTGGTCACCACGGTGCTAATCCCACGGCTAAGAAGGTCTTTGATGCCGGTTTTTTTTGGCCTACTATTTACCGAGATGCACATGAGCTTGTGAAGTCGTGTGACTCATGCCAACGACAAGGAAAAGCCTCACAAAAATATGAAATGCCACAAAATATCATCCAAGTGTGTGAGATCTTTGACGTTTGGGGCATTGACTTTATGGGGCCGATCCCATCATCTCGTGGTAATAAGTACATGCTTGTCGCCGTTGACTACTTATATAAGTGGGTGGAAGCTAAGGCTTTGCCCACCAATGATGCTCGTGTGGTAGTCAAGTTTTTGAAAAGCTTGTTTTCTCGGTTTGGAACCCCTCGTGCGATCATAAGCGATCGTGGAACCCATTTTTGTAACGACCAATTCGAAAGGGTCCTAAGGAAATATGGGGTTACACATCGGCTTTCTACGGCTTATCACCCACAAACGAGTGGGCAAGTCGAGGTTTCAAATCGAGCTTTGAAGAGGATCTTGTAGAGATCGATTGGGGAAAACCGACAATCTTGGTCGGATAAGTTGGTCGATGCTTACGGCCCTTTAGGACCGCTCATAAGACGCCCATCGGGTGCACTCCTTATAAGCTAGTGTATGGGAAGAATTGTCACTTGCCAATTGAACTGGAACACAAAGCTTGATGGGCCCTAAAGCATTGTATTGATGATATGGAGACCGCGGGAAAACACCGGAAAATGCAATTAAATGAATTGAATGAATTAAGGGATATTGCTTATGAAAATTCATTGATTTATAAAGAAAAGACTAAAAAGTTTCATGATTCAAAAATTAAAAACTGGGTTTTTAACATTGGGGATCAAGTTTTGCTTTTTAATTCTCGTTTGAAAATCTTTTCTGGTAAGTTAAAATCCCGTTGGTCCGGTCCATTCACCGTAACTCAAGTTTTTCCATATGGGACCATCGAGCTAGCTCAAAATGATGGCCCTAATTTCAAGGTGAATGGACATAGGTTGAAGCACTACTTTGGCGGGGAAGTTCCATCCTTGAACTACCTCGACCAAATCCCCTTCCCCAATGATAATTAGTATTGAGAGGATCAAGTCGAGCTCATGACTCGGTAATCAAAAACGAGGTGCCTCGTAGGGGAGTCCCATGCTATCCTATGTATATATTATCGCTTTCTATAGTTGTAACGTGTCGAGATTCGTGCCCTTCCAACCTTTGTTCCGTGGTTGTTTGTGAATTGTGGATTTTAGATGATCATTATCTTCACGATTGGAGCCTCTCGTTTTTGTTTTATGGGATCACTTGATCGTTTGCTTTGGAGCATTTCTCGATATCCACACATGATATATCCTTTGATGTTCTAACCTTAGGTTTATAGCACACTTCGTAAACGGCTATTGATTTAACGGTTACACCCTTTCCATGCTAGATTAGGCATTTGACTACGTCTCTAGTATGGGGGTGTTTGAACCCCTAGACTCGAAACATTGAGGACAATGTTTAACTTTATTATGGGGGGTGAATAGATACTTTCCTTGCCAAACCTTCACGCATTCCAAAGTTTATCTTTTTGTTTATCGTTTTGTTGCAAAATAATACTTGAGAATAAAATATCGACCTCAAATTGACGGATTGTCACAGCAGTTCCCCCTAAAGGGGATCTTTGTCCTCAAAGATCAATTCATCTTACTACTCGCTTCTTATAGAGTAAAAGACATGTGGTAATTTCCGCCACATTCGTTCTTTTCTCTCAAGCGTAATTCATTATAATACGCGAGTTTCATCAAACATAACTATGGGAATAAGATCATGCTTAAGTTGACTTACTTTCTCTTTCCATGATGTCCACGGGTTTTAGATGAATGCAACTTTTCGCCGACCCCCATCTTCATTAAGAAATAATCAGATTTTTCACTTGATGAATATTTTACCAAGTTCGATATACGGAACATATTTCATGCAGCTCTTCAAGTCCTAGGGTAGTCTAGCTTATATGCCTTTCGGATCAAATCTTTACATTATCTCAATGGTCTCATACAACGGGGACTTAACTTCCCACTATCTTTTAGATCATCAATTTACGTTTCGACGGTGAAAATTCTCGGCATAACTTTGCTACCCATCCTGCACTTCAAGATATACATTTCATATTCACCTAACCTCCTGCCACTACCGGCAGTCGATAATCAGATCCGAATTTCCACAATCATCTCAGGTCTCGCCGGTCGGGTATCTTCATCCCAACTCCTGCCTACAAATGCTCTTAAACTTTTCTTTATATAGATCCTCACAAGGTTCAGTCTTAATCCTAAAGCGATAATTATCAATGATAACTTATCCAAAGGGAATTGCTTATCCTGTTCCTTACCAAAGGTCAATCATACAAGCATAAAACAAGCCTTCTAGTGTCTATATCGTTCCTTCACCTCGTCCCTCCGATTGGGGGTGGTAAGCAGTACTCATATCAAGATTCGTTCCCAATGACCTCTGAAGGAATCTCCAGAAATTCGATGTGAAGCGAGGATCTTGATAGAGATGATTGATACATGCACACTATGCTTACACAACTCCTTTAAATACAACTGAGCCAACCTCTCCATCGAGAACCTATCATTAATTGGAATGATATGGGCAGATTTGGTCAGTCTGTATACGATGAACGAAATTGAATCAAGTACAGATGATGACCTTGGAAGATTTGTGATAAAATTCATGGTGATTCTATCCCACTTCCAAACAGGAATGATAATAAGCTGTAAAAGCAATCCTGTTGGATTTTGGTGTTCAGCCTTGACCTTCGCAAAAGTTAGATATTTACTAACGTATGTGGCGATGTCTGCTTTCACATTTGGCCATCAGTACAACTTCTTTAGGTAAAGATACATTTTATCAGAATTGGCATGAATAGAATACTTAAACTTATGAGATTCCAACATGACTAAATCTCAAAATCGTTCATATTTAGGCCACCAAAAACGACCTTTTAAACACTTAACGCCATCGGCTCCCATTTCTAAGGGTTCTCATTAGCCGCGAAACCCTTCATTATCTATATTATCCTTCTTACATGCATCGGCTATTTCTAAATTTCTCGGGAAAATTATTATGCACGGTCATTACTAAGGAACACATCCTAATTGGTTCTTTATCCTTTCTACATAATGCGCCAGCAACTACATTCACCCTTCCCGATGAAATAATATCATGACCATAATCGCTCAGAAATTCTTTCTTCATATTTTCTAAGTTTGAGTTTCGTCTCAACCATTATCTTTATTGGTTTTTCCCAATCCGACTTTTAAAACATCGACAAATATTACAAGTAATTAAATAATAAATATTTAATTTATGAAACGTAAACATAAATTTTTTTAAATTTATCAGTTCGTCCAATTATAGAAAAATGTTCAAAAATAAATTTAAATTTAGGTAACACAATCTTCGTTGATTTATCGAAAATAATTAACAAGATCCGTAAATGTTCAGAAAAATCTTTGTTTAAACTTTGGTCAAAATTTTCTTAGTTGAAGAGCAAAAACTGCCGCTCCAAATTCCAAGTCATGGGTTATATGGTTTCCTAAATTCCTCCTAGGTTGTCTTGAGGAATACACAAACATCTACTCCTAAGGGAGTTTTGTTAAATGATCTGGGTATAAGGAAATAATTCCTTAAAAAAATATCCTAACCTCTACGCACTTCCTTTTTGGCATAACCCAAAGCCTTAATGGTTCCGATCTTTGAAGAGTCAACATATATTCCACTACCATTAATCACAAGGTCAAAGAATGCAAAGGATCAAGCCTTAAATCACATGTTAAATACTCAAGGTACAGGTTTTCACTGCTCGGCCAACTCAGGGCAGTCTACAAATGAGTACTAACTCCTTCTTATTCTTAGAAACAAACAGATGGTCCTTAATGATCACAAGCATGAATTTATCAAATTACAGCCTACACACGTGATTCACCAAATTTATGAATGCTACATGTGCATTGGTCAATCCAAACGACATAACATGAAACTCATAATGTTCATTACGAGTTCTAGATGTAGTGATTGGAATAGATAATCTTCTTTGCGGACGCGAATTTGATGATAACCATGCCGTAGATAAAATTTTTGAATATACGCTAGAACCTTGTAAATGATCGAACAAATCTTTCATCTTGGGTAATGGATATCATATTTTAATCATCAATTTATTCAGTTCACGGTAACTAACGAATATATGGAATGATAATACCATAGCTCTTCATGATGACGAGCTCGGTAGAATAAAAGCTTTTTCCAACAACTCTCTTAGTTGCACGGTAACTCTTTTGATTCAGATGGTGCTGACGTACAGTGCACATGCCACAGGTGCAGCACCGAGAATATAATCAATACCAAATTCAACTTGCCTTGATGGCGGAAGTTTAGGTAATTTATCAGCAAATACCTCTAAAAGTCTCAGATAGCAGGAACATCTTTTAATAAATTCACCTTAGGTTCTTTCTAGATTACAAGATCTATAACTAGTTCACAACCATTCATGGTATAATTTCAAGCCTAAATACAGGATATGGTCACCCATAAGGAATTATTTAGATCACTTTTGATAATAAACATATTATCTTTTAGGGGAATTCTACTCGGGTTCCCATTAATTAAGACAATGACATCATGTCATAATCAATCAATCCATCCTAATGGAATTACCAACTTTCTAGTTTTATTACCGTTGATAAGATGAGAACTTCTCGAAAGGCTAAGAATAACTCGTAATCCTTCACAAATCGAGGATATCCATAGCTAACATTAAAAGTGTAACACCCCCAAATTTACACAATTCAACACAGCGGAAGAGTCGTTGGTGTTACGGGATAGCACATTACTCACATCATATACAACGCATAAAAATCGCGTCGTTTAATAATAAAGCATTTCCATTCATAAATATCAAATTTACATAGGTCTCAAGTCATATTATTTAATACAATTTTACAAAATATTTGAATGGAAATTGTTAATTAAGTGCGGGCCATAAATTCTTGTCGTCTTCCCGAGAATTACCTTCAAGTACCTGAGATAAAACATGTTAAAAGAAAAGGTCAGCGAAAACGCCGAGTGCATTCATAGAGTTTAATAAACCATTAATAAATCACCGGTATAAATAATCATCATCAAAAATCATTTGGTACAATTCTTTGTCAGAGGCCATAAAATAAGCCAAATACATTTTATACAAATCTTTGTTGTAAATCATACTATAGGTTGTTGCCTTCAAAACCATTATACGAACCAATGTGCTAAAAACATCATACGAGACGTTTAATAACGTTGTGTAGAGTTAAATAAAAACCGTTATAAGAATATGGTTATGTAAAACCAAAACACGAACATAATATCAATAATAAGACCCCATATTGCTAGTCAGGCAATATATCGTAATTCAATGCATATAGCAGTTGTCGTTATTTGTATTATTATAAGCCGCATGACATTGTTACCTTACTATAACCAACAACGGGTAGCTAACCCGAAACTCAATTTTCCCATTTAAGTTAGCGAGTCGTCACAAAAATCACGCTATGGAAATCTTCTCATACATAAATTCGCTTACCAATCAATGTGGCACGACGGGGATCAACCGTCAAGGCGCGAACTGGGGTGATCGTCCCCAAATAGTACTATTATATGCATAAGCGTCTACCAAATCCCGGTATTTTACAATTCATGCTAATGGGAATTTTAGTGACATAATCTAACTATAATAATCCATTTTATTTCATACATCGGGTCATATAATCATTCATCGGGTCATATAATCATTTGGGTCCAAATCAATAAACAAACAATCGGGACAACTGGTGTCCTATTTTATTAAAACTAACATGTTATCTCCCTCACGGGTTTATAAAACATTTCATAAAAACATTTAAAAGAGTGCGAGGCTATGAACTCACGTTGATGTTTGATGGCGGGTTATCGGTAATTCGGATGTACGGTACGTGCTTCAATCACGGAAACCTAGACAAATAATACTCGTCTTAGACTCTTGTCCAATGACTTTATAAAAACAATGGCTATGTATATATATGATGATATTATAAGTATGATGATGATCAAGTGGGATTGTACATCTTTATTTACTCATTATAGTGTCATGTGTTGGTAAATTTTCATACTTGTTTTACTAGTTTAACTTCTTCACATGTCAAGGCCCAATAAGCCCATTATAAGCCCATTACCTTATATTAGTCCATTTTACACTTTTAATATCAGTCTTATACTTACATGTTAGGCCCAAGTGGGTTAAGCCCAATAAGCAAGTTCATAAGTGTTTAGCCAAATTAGTTGGGTTAATAGCCCAATAAGGCTAATTTCGCCCGTTAATGTCCTTATGTTATAAAGCTCGGGTTTTGTCGGTTTTTACTTGTAATATGTACTTATATATCAGTATATGAGTTATAAAAAGTTTACATTAGACGGGTCCGACCGTCTAAGTTTTATTTGACGAAAACATTAATCTTTCGGTTTTAGCCGAAAAGACGTAAAAATCATGTTTATAGTTTTATAATTTATAAAACTTATCAAATTGCCATTTTTATAAAGTGTATTATTTATTTATTAATGTATATAATTATATAGATGTAATATATAAGTGAGTGAGTTTTAAGTTTATATTTTATATTTTATTTACTTGAGTGCTAATATTATACTATATACTTTAATTTCACAAATCTAATTTTTACTTTTACTTTCACCATTTTTACCATATCTTGAGTTCTACAAGGAGGTAGAAGCTAATTTTTGGATGACATAAACTTCATATTATGTTCTACAATTAACATAGTTTTAGCTACTGCTCAATCTAAGTCTAAGTGTCCCTAACAGTCCTTACAAAACAGACTATTCAGATTGGTACATAAATTTTGTTTTGATCATATCTCACTCATTATAATGATTCCATTGCATGACCAACTCTCACATGTGTACAAGACTTAATACTTACTGTATATTGATTCAACTATTCCATTTTATCAGTTTAACATATGGTTGTTTACTGTTTTTATACAGCCAACTAAATTAAGCAAGATTTTAACCTTTTTACATATGGTTTTCCATCTTTTAATCCATGTTTATCAATACTTGATCCCCACACAATATTTTTATCATCATATATCATCATATACATATACATTAGGAAAGAAAATACATTTTACATTTACAAAATAACAATGAAAATGGGAAGAATGATCTTGTTTACCAACCAAGACTATAACTTGTCTTTTGCTGACAACACCTTGTGGTACACGAAATTTATCTTCAATATCACCTTTCACCAAGAACACTTGTTGAGAAATCCGCCCTAGGACACAAGCAAATCACCTCCTTGGATGTTATAATGATCACCAATCAACAAGGCTTCAAAGGTTCTTCATAATATGTGTAGATAACACAAGATTCATGGTTAAAATTGATCAAAATATGGTGTGTGGTGATGATATTGGACGGCAATGGTAGAGAGGGTGAGAGATTTTTTGGGTGGTTTGCATGTGTTGAATGTGAGAAATGGTTTTGATGGAATGGTTTTGTGGTTTTTAGCTAACTTAGCTAAGTTAAGTTAATAAGTGTAACTTGTAAGCTACAAGTTTGACACCTCATGGATGTGGTGTCCATGTTTAGCCGTCCCTTTGACTGGGGTGGGGCAAGTGTATACTTGTCTCATCCCACTAATTTACGGGTATTCCTCGATTCTAGTTTCCTCGATTTGCGTGCCCTCGTGTCGTTTTACCAAAAAAACTTTTTATAAATTATGAATCAACGACACAAAACGAATCTAATAAAAATTGTCTCATAAAAAACGGAGTTCAAAAACGTAAATACGTAATCCTAAGGTTTACGGTTTAGTCGTAAAGGACGTTAAATTATTCACGAAAGTCCTAATCTCTTCTCATAAATTTGTGAGTTTGTGAACCAACACAAATTTAAAATCCTAAAATAATATTCACGTATAAATTTATTTCCTGAAATATCGGACTATCACCAAAACGGTGTATGTAAACGTAAGCACGTAACGTAGTGTCCTCCGGTTTAGACGTAGTCGATGCTACTTCAAGACGTAAACCCAAATTTCTTCGCAAAAATAAGTGAGTTCATAATATAACATTAAAATAATGTTTTTTAATAATACTTGAGAATAAAATATCGACCATAAATTGACGGATTGTCACAGCATTTACCCCTAAACAGGATCTTTGTCCTCAAAGATCGATTTATCTTACTACTCGCTTCTTATAGAGTTAGAGCCATGTGGGTATTTCCTCCACATTCTGTCTTTTCTCACAAGTGTAATTCATTACAATACGCGAGTTTCATCAAACATAACCACGGGGATACGATCAGGATTAATGTTGACTTACTTTCTCTATCCATGATGTTCACGGGTTTTTTGATGAATGCAACTTTTCGCCGATCTAAAATTTATCAAGAAGTAATCAGATTTTCACTTGATAGATATTTCATCAAGTTCGATATACGAAGCATAATTCACACAGCCCTTGAAGTCCTAGGGTAGATCCAACTTATATGCCTTTCAAACCAACTTTTTACATCATCTCAATGGTCCCATAGAACGGGAACTTATTTCCCATGATCTTTCAGATCATCTATTCATTTTTCCAAGGTGAAATTTTTTTTTGGCATAACTTCGCTACTCATCCTGTACTTCAAGATCTACATTTCATATTTACATAACCTCCTGCCCACTACTAGCAGTCAATAATCAGATCCTAATTTCAACAATCATTTCAGGTCACGGGTCGGGTATCTTGTAAGGTTAGGTTTGTCATCATAGGCAACCTTAAACCTAAAAGACTTGTCCAACTCACAATGGGTGTATGTCGGGTGTCTTCATCCCAACTGCTGCTTACAGATGCTCTAATATTTAGATCCTCACAAGATTCGATCTCGATCCTAATACGATAATTATCAATGATAATGTGTCCAAAGGAAAGAGATTATATGGTTTATTACCAAAGGTCAATAATTCAAACATAAAACAAGACTTCTAGTGTTGGTATCATTACTTTACCTTGTCCCTTCGATTTTGGGTGGTAAACGGTACTCTCATCAAGATTCCTTCCCAATGATTTCTGAGCAAATCTCTAGAAATTTGATACGAAGCGAGGATCTTGACAGAGATGATCGATACAGGCACACTATGTTTACACAACTCATTTAAATACAAAAGAGTCAATCTCTTCAACGAGAATCTATCATTAACAGGAATGATATTAGCAGATTTGGTCAGTCTGTCGACGATGACCCAAATGGAATCAAATTCAGATGATGACCTTTGTAAAAGATAGACGTTTACTAATGTATGAGGCGATGTCTGCCTTCATAATTTGCCATCCGTACAACTTCTTCAGATAAAGATACATTTAATCAGAAATGACATTAATAGAATACTTAATCTTATGAGATTCCAACATGACTAAATCTCGAAATCCTCCGTATTTAGGCAACCATAAACGGACTTTTAAACATTCAACGCCATCGGCTTCTCATATCTAATGGTTCACATCAGCCGCGAACCCCTTTTATTATCTATATTATCATTTTTACAAGCATCGGCTATTTTTAAATTCCTCGAAAATTTATTTTGCACATTCATTATTAAAGAACACATCCTAATTAATTCTTTATCCTTTCTATATTATGTGTCAGTATCTACATTCACCTTCCCTGATGAAATAACTATCATGACCACAATTCACTCAGAATTTCTTTCTTCATATTTTCTAAGTTTTAGTTTCGTCTCAACTATCATTTTTATCAGTTTTTCTCAATCCGACGTCTAAAGCATCGATGATTATTACAAGTAATTAAATAATAAATATTTACTTTTTATGAAATGTAAACGTAAGAATTTTAAATTTCTCAGTTCGTCCAATTATATAAAAATGTTCAAAATAAATCTGAATTTAGTTAACACGATTTTTGTTGATTTATTGAAAATAATTAATAAGATCTGTAAATGTTCGAAAAATCTTTGTTTATATTTTTATCAAAATTTTCTTAGTTGAAAAGCAAAAATCGTTATTTCAAATTTCAAGTCATGGTTTAATGGTTTCCTCAATCCCTCTTAGGTTGTCTTGAGGTATACACAAACATTTACCCCTAAAGGAGTGTAGTTAAATGATTTGGGTATAAGGGAACAATTCCTAAAAAAAAATCCTTTGATAAAATATCTGTCGAAACATTTTTACACTTTCTTTTTGGTATAACCCAAAGTCTTACATGGCTCTAATTTTTGAAGAGTCAATATAGATTCCATTATTTATTAATCACACGGTCATTTAATGTAAAGGATCAAGTTTTAAATCACATGTTAAATACTCAAGGTATCGGTTTTCATTGCTTGGCCAATTCAGGGCAGACTACAAATGATTACTAATTCTCTCTTATTCTCATAAACAAACAAATGGTCCTTAATGATCACAAGCAGAATTTATCAAATTACAGCCTACACAGATGATTCACCAAATTTATGGATGCTACATGTGCATTGGTCAATCCAATCGACATCACGTGAAACTCATAATGTTCATTACAAGTTCTAGATGTAGTGATTAGAATAAATAATCTTCATCACGGACGCGAAGTTGATGGTAACCATGTCGTGGATCAAATCATTAAAACATACGCTAGAACCTTATAAATGATCGAACAAATCTATCATCTTGGTAGAATAAAAGCTTTCTCCGACAACTCTCTCAGTTGTACGGTAATTCTTTTAATTTAGATGGTGTTGACGTACTGTGCACATGCCACATTTGCAGCACTGGGAATATAATCAATACCAAATTCAACTTGCCTTAATGGCGAAAGTCTAGGTAATTTACCAGCAAATACCTCCTAAAGTTTCAAATAACGGAAACATCTTTTAATAAATTCACTTTTAAGTTCTTTCTAGATTACAAGATCTATGATCAGTTTATAACCATTCATGGTTTAATTTCAAGTCTAAATGCAGGATATGGTCACCTATCAAGAATTATTTAGATTACTTTTGATAATCAACATCTTATCTTTTAGGGGAATTCTACTCGAGCTCCCATCATTTAAGACAATGTCGTCATGTCATAATCAATCAGTCCATTCTAATGGCACTACCAACTTTTCAGTTTTATTGTCATTGATAAGATGTGAACTTCTCAAAAGACTAATAATAACTCGTAATCCTTCACAATTCAAGGATATATGGAGACATAACAAACATCAAAAGAGTAAGGTCAACGCATAATCTATGCGAGAGAATGTCAAATCAGATACATATGAAAACATTAACGAATATGAGTATACCCATGTTTTCATGAATTGAGTACGCATTCGAAAGCTCCTCAGATCGTTAGCCAGGTCATTCAAATGAAATCTAATCAAAAGAAATGATAGGAACGTCGATACACCCAGTCGGGTATTAATATTCGATAATCAGATACTTTTCCTAAGAATCTCACTACGAGAGAATTGGACAAAAAGGGAATATTAATTGTCAATTAAGACAATATCCACAGATGAGTAAGTTCGATTCAGAAGAATAAATAGTACGGGCACATATGTAGGTGTCCCTAACAATATGTCCCTATTTTGCACTTCTTGCAGATCTTATAAAATTTAATCTTTCATAACTTCAAAGAAAATGTAGTGTTTATTAATATTTCATGGTGACTACTAATCAGCCTTGCATGGTCCCTTCCAAATTGTATGTAGGCGCGCAACTATATACAGTTTTAAGATTAACGATGCAATACTCAGTTCGTCAAAACTTTGTCATCATGTTTAAAATAAAAACTAATTTCATGTTTAATTCTGGAATAAGAATCAAAATGAATTTTACATAGATGTTCTTCGTTATGAAAACAATTAAGTTTTCCGAAGTGTTTCATAAACAACTTCATTTCGATAACGATTACTTATAAATCTCACTTTGAATAATCCATATGGTGATGAAAATTCAATTTTTCTCAAGGGATACTGTTTTAGCTTATAAAAATAATGTGTGATCTGCAAAAGAGTGATGAAAAGTTGTTCACCAAGAACTAACTACAATTAAATAGGAAATGAGCTTTAGCCAAATAATCATGAGGTTCATGACCTCGATGGCACTTAAAAAGAAAAATTCACAACGTAACTCATATCGAGATGAGTACTTGTTCAATGGTTGCATCACTAATGCGAACATTAGGATGAAGCAATAAAAGATAGATAACATCGATACATGTAAAATTTAGCAATCAACGGTAGTCTTTTCATTAATCACAAACAAGTCAAAATTGTACCGTAACACATTACGTGTCACTATGTCATACAATTCCAAGAACTCATCGTACCAACTGATGTCTCAGTTAAATTAGGGATTTTTAAAAGATACCACAATGAATGCTAATCTACAAGAGTCATTAGGTGTTCCACATGTCCTGGAAGATCCATCGGTCCCAATTCAGAAGAAGATTTCTTCAATTTATTTCTTGGACACTGGGCATCCTCATAAGTGTACAATGTTCTAGGAACAACCCTTAACACGAACTAACAATCATTTAAAACCTTATAATTCAATCACAAGACTCAACGACTTCCTCTTAACAATCTTATATTCCATACGAGTTAAATTTTACTTCATTCAAGTTTCAACCAAATCATACTCAATGCGATATCCTACCTCATTCTCCAATACTTTCAACCTTATTCTTAGGCCTTATTAGGGCAGTAAAAGCTCGATATGAACAACACTTAATTTCAAATCCTATAGCTCTTACAACAATAAATGAGTCTCTAGTATGAAATGACTCACACATTTAATTAGACTTCTCGAAAAGGTACTAGTGGCATGAGGCTTTTGGGTAAAGGCTCCAATGACAGCCTCAAGTGCAATATTCACCCTTTCGATTTCAAATTTAAGAATTAGGTGACACTGAATCAGATGACACCTTTCTAGGAGGTAAGGTTTTGCCAAACTCCACTCTATAAGGAAAGATCGTCATGACATCGATATTAGATTTAATCTCGCCAATTCTTCTTTAATATCATAATCAACTACTATCAACATTTCTACGAATATCAACCATTTTGTTGGGATCATAAATATCCACAACTTGGCTTAGATCTAGAATAGCTAGAATTTCCTACAGAAATACATTCGATTAATTTGCTAGGGGAGTTAGGGTTTCTTGTGACAATCTACGTCGTATAAATACCTCGTATAAGTATTAAAATAATCAGCAAACAATCATGTAATCAAATTACATTATATATATATATATATATATATATATATATATATAATCCAAGTTATATATATATATATATATATATATATATATAAATAACACTTCTCAGTCTTGGCCTTGTCGGTAACTCGGGAATTCTTCGGCACTGTTATAGTCAAAAGATTTTTAGACATTTTGAGAAAAATGTTTATAGTTAAAAGATTTTGAAATGTTTTATTCAAAACCTTGGTTTTAAAAATCTTTCGTTCTCTATAACGAGAGCTCTGGTACAAAACTTGTAACACCCCCAAATTTACACAATTCAATACAGCGGAAGAGTCGTTGGTGTTACGGGATAACACATCACTCACATCATAGACAACGCATAAAAATCGCGTCGTTTAATAATAAATCATTTCCATTCATAAATATCAAATTACATAGGTCCCAAGTCATATTCTTTCATACAATTTTACAAAATATTTGAATGGAAATGGTTAATTAAGTGCGGGCTATAAATTCTTGTCATCTTCCCGAGAATTACCTTCAAGTACCTAAGATAAAACATGTTAAAAAAAAGGTTAGCGAAAACACCGAGTGAATTCATAGAGTTTAATAAACCATTAATAAATCACCGGTATAAATAATCATCATCAAAAATCATTTGGTACAATTCTTTGTCAGAGGCCATAAAATAAGCCAAATACATTTTATACAAATCTTTGTTGTAAATCATACTATAGGTTGTTGCCTTCAAAACCATTATACGAACCAATGTCGTAAAAACATCATACAATACGTTTAATAAGGTTGTATAGAGTTAAATAAAACCGTTATATGAATATTGTTATGTAAAACCAAAACACGAACATAATATCAATAATAAGACCCCGTATTGCTAGTCAGGCAATATATCGTAATTCAATGCATATAGCAGATTTCGTTATTTGGATTATTATAAGCCGCATGTCATTGTTACCTTACTATAACCAACAACGGGTAGCTAACCCGAAACTCAATTTTCCCTATCTAAGTTAGTGTGTCGTCACAAAAATCACGTTATGGAAATCTTCTCATACATAAATTCGCTTACCAATCAATGTGGCACGACGAGGATCAACCGTCAAGGCGCGAACTAGGGTGATCGTCCCCAAATAGTACTATTATATGCATATGCGTCTACCAAATCCCGGTAGTTCACAATTCATGCTAATGGGACTTTTAATGACATAATCTAACTATAATAATCCATTTTATTTCATACATCAGGTCATATAATCATTCATCGGGTCATATAATCATTCGGGTCCAAATCAATAAACAAACAATCGGGACAACTGGTGTCCTATTTTATTAAAACTAACATGTTATCTCCCTCGCGGGTTTATAAAACATTTCATAAAAACATTTAAAAGAGTGAGAGGCTATGAACTCACGTTGATGTGGGATGGCGGGTTATCGGCAATTCGGATGTACGGTACGTGCTTCAATCACGGAACCCTAGACAAATAATACTCGTCTTAGACTCTTGTCCGATGACTTTATAAAAACAATGGCTATGTATATATATATGATGATTTTATAAGTATGATGATGATCAAGTGGGATTGTACATCTTTATTTACTCATTATAGTGTCATGTGTTGGTAAATTTTCATACTAGTTTTACTAGTTTAACTTCTTCACATGTCAAGGACCAATAAGCCCATTATAAGCCCATTACCTTATATTAGTCCATTTTACACTTTTAATATCAGTCTTATACTTAAATGTTAGGCCCAAGTGGGTTAAGCCCAATAAGCAAGTTCATAAGTGTTTAGCCAAATTAGTTGGGTTAAGAGCCCAATAAGGCTAATTTGGCCCGTTAATGTCCATATTTTATAAAGCTCGGGTTTTGTCAGTTTTTAATTGTAATATGTACTTATATATCAGTATATGAGTTATAAAAAGTTTACATTAGACGGGTCCGACCGTCTATGTTTTGTTTGACGAAAACGTTAATCTTTCGGTTTTAGCCGAAAAGACGTAAAAATCATGTTTATAGTTTTATAACTTATAAAACTTATCAAATAGTCATTTTTATAAAGTGTCTCATTTATTTATAAATGTATATACTTATATAAATGTAATATATAAGTTAGTGGGTTTTAAGTTTACATTTTATATATTATTTACTTGAGTGCTAATATTATACTATATACTTTAATTTCACAAATCTGATTTTTACTTTCACTTTCACCATTTTTACCATATCTTGAGTTCTACAAGGAGATAGAAGCTCATTTTTGGATGACATAAACTTCATACTATGTTCTACAATTAACATAGATTTATCTACTGCTCAATCTAAGTCTAAGTGTCCCTAACAGTCTTCACAAAACAGACTATTCAGATTGGTACATAAATTTTGTTTTGATCATATCTCACTCATTATAATGATTTCATTGCATGGCCAACTCTCACATGTGTACAAGACTTAATAATTACTGTATATTGATTCAATTATTCCATTTTATCAGTTTAACATATGGTTGCTTACTGTTTTTATACAACCAACTAAATTAAGCAAGATTTTAACCTTTTTACATATGGTTTTCCATCTTTTTACCCATGTTTATCAACACTTGATCTCCACACAATATTTTTATCATCATATACATATACATTTGGAAAGAAAATACATTTTACATTTACAAAATAACAATGAAAATGGGAAGAATGATCTTGTTTACCAACCAAGACTATAACTTGTCTTTTGATGACAACACCTTGTGGTACACCAAGTTTATCTTCAAGATAACCTTTCACCAAGAACACTTGTTGAGAAATCAGCCCTAGGACACAAACAAATCACCTCCTTGGATGCTATTATGATCACCAATCAACAAGGCTTCAAAGGTTCTTCATCATATGTGTAGATAGCACTAGATTCATGGTTAAAATTGATCAAAATGGGGTGTGTGGTGATGATATTGGACGGAAATGGTAGAGATGGTGAGAGAGTTTTTGGGTGGTTTGCATGTGTTGAATGTGAGAAATGGTTTTGATGGAATGGTTTTGTGGTTTTTAGCTAACTTAGCTAAGTTAAGTTAACAAGTGTAACTTTTAAGCTACAAGTTTGACACCTCATGGGTGTGGTGTCCATGTTTAGCCGTCCCTTTGAGTGGGGTGGGGCAAGTGTATTCTTGTCTCATCCCACTAGTTTACCAGTATTTCTCGATTCTAGCTTCCTCGATTTGCGTGCCCTCGGGTCGTTTTACCAAAAAAAAGTTTTTATAAATTATGAATTAACGACACAAAACGAATCTAATAAAAATTGTCTCATCAATAACGGAGTTCAAAAACGTAAATACGTAATCCTAAGGTTTCTGGTTTAGTCGTAAAGGACGTTAAATTATTCACGTAAGTCCTAATCTCTTCTCGTAAATTTGTGAGTTTATGAACCAACACAAATTTAAAATCCCAAAATAATATAACAGATAAATTTATTTCCTGAAATGTCAGACTGTCACCAAAATGGTGTATGTAAACGTAAGCACGCAACGTAGTGTCCTTCGGTTTAGACGTAGTCGATGCTACTTCAAGACGTAAACCCAAATTTCTTCCCAAAAATAAGTGAGTTCATAATATAACATTAAAATAATGTTTTTAAATAATACTTGAGAATAAAATATCGACCATAAATTGACGGATTGTCATAGCAAGAGTAAGGTCAACACATGATTTACGCGAGAGAATTTCAAATCAGATAAAGACGAAAATATTAACAAATATGGATCTATCCCATGTTTTTATGATTTGTTTACGCATCCGGAAGCACCTCGGATCGTTACCCATGTCATTAAAATGGAATCTAATCAAAAGAAATGATAAGAACGTCGATACACCCAGTCAGATATCAACACTCGATAATTAGAAAATTTTCCAAAGAATCTCACCATGAGAGAATTGGACAAGAATGGGAGGTCAATTGTCAAATAAGACAATATCCACAGACGAGTAAATTCGATTCGGAAAAAATGGTACGGGCACATATGTAGGTGTCCCTAACAATATGTCCCTATTTTGCACTTCTTGCAGATCTAATAAAAATTTAATCCTTCACAATTACAAAGAAAAAGTAGTGTTTATAATTTCATGGTGACTACTAATTAGCCTTGCATGATCCCTTCCAAATTGTACGTAGGCGCGCAACAATGTACAATTTTAGGATTAACGATGCAATACTCAGTTCGTCAAAATTTTGTCATCATGTTTAAAATATATTTTCATGTTTAATTATGAAATAAAATAAAAATGATTTTATCGAAATGTTCATCATTATGAAAGCATTTCCATTTACAAAATGTTTGATAAAAACTTTATTTCGACAGTAACTTCTAGTAGTACCGATTTAAAACAATGATTGATGTAGCCTTTTTACACACCTTTAGGAAAAGATTAGAAAAATAGTGGAAAGTATTAAGTGTCGGTTTAAGAAAACCAAGCACTAATGACCAATGGTGAAAGTTCGTTTCCCAAGGAGGCTAGTGTGTTGTGTAGAGAGATGATTAATTATGTGATTATATGATTATGAGAAAAGAAAATAGAAATGAGGTAAGAAGAGAATGACGGTTACGATGACGGATTACACTAAGACGAAAAGGTCATACACGTAAAACCGTAAAAAGTACCAAAATTAAAAATTTACCCTAAAAATTCCTAGAAAATTGTAATAAATCCTAAATAATTTAATTAGAGTTTACAAAAAATAAAAAGTCACTCAAACCTTTTATTTAGTTAAATAATGATTTTTTAATGCTAATTATTGCCCAAAATGAGTTTTATCACTTTGTAAACCTCTAAAATGACCTAACTTAATTTAAAACTATTTTTGAAAATTTTAAAATCAATTAAAACTATTTAAAAACTATTAAAACTTAAAATAATTATAAAATTTAATCTAAGGACAATAAAAATATTCTAAAAGTTGTAAAATTCCTAACTTAATGTATTTAACCTAAGAAAAATATAAAAACTTGAAAAATCTAAATTTTAATTTTTAATAATAAAATAATATTAAAAATCCAAAATTTATAAAAAATTCTAAAAACTTGAAAACTAGCTTAATTTAACCTAAATAAACAAAAAATGAAGTTGAATATATAAAAATACCCCTAATGGGCCTCCAAATGGGCCAAAAGTCCAAACAGAACCCTTAATGGGCTTATTAAGGCCCAATAAGAAAAATGTTGTACAATATAGCCCAAAAGCTCCTATCTGACTCAAAATTTGATTTTGAACACAATTTTTCAAAGGCCTAAAAGCTGAAAATGTGAAATAAGCTGGCTTATATCAAACAACTTATTCTTAATGGGCTTTTTGGCCCATTAAGCTATAAGTTGATGCCATAAGCTCAAATTAGACACACAAGCTTCTTTTGAGTTGCATAAGACTTATGTAAAAAGAAATTTGAAATAAGCCAAAGGAATAAGCCTGAAAATGCAAAAAGCAATCTACACAAAACGACAAAATAGTCATTTTTTAGTTCTAGGCTATCCCAAGAGCTGATTCAAGTTTCTAAAGCTTTTAAATGACTTAAATAAGCTTAATCAACAAAATAATTTCAAATAAGTTCACTAAATAAGATGAAATAAGCAAATAAGCACTTATGAAAAAGTCAAATGAGTTGGTTTTCTAGCAGAAAGTCAAAGTCAAAGTCTAATAAGCTCCAGTTCAAACAAATGGGTCAAATGAGTAAGATCTATCACAAAAAATAAGTTGTTGCAGATCTGGATAAGCCAATATGGCTTATTAATAAGCTAACTGAAAAATTGCACTAGCAGGGGCTAGTTTTGGGTGTGGAGCAGTGGAAACTTTTTCCATTGCTTGACTTCTTGACTTTTTTGTCTTTAGTGACTTTTTTGGAGATTCAAGTTACAAAAAGGCACCCAAATGATCAGTAGATCAAAAGGAGTCAATAACAATCAAGAAATCACAATCACAATCAGCCAATTAGTACAGTTTAATCAAAACATCACCAGATATGCACCAGACATGAACACATAAGCAGTTATGAACTAATAAGCTGTTTTAGCAATATTCAGCCAACCAAATTGCACCAAAAGCATATACCAGCTATAATAAACATAAATGAACAAGTTTAAACAATTTTCATGCAATGGCTCAAAGGCTAAATCAAGATTCAAGCAAATGAAGGTTGCTGATGAACACTAACACAAGTAGATTTTACTTTTGATGATGCACTTGACCAACAAGCCAGATTCATTCACTCATATCTATTACATATGTTATATAAATGATGATTTAACAACTTTTAACCCTAAGCATGCATAAATTCTAGATTTTACCAAAATCTTAGGTAAAAAACAGTTAAACTAAATGAGATATAGCACAATGTTTGATTTGAGGTTTCAAACCCAAAAACATGAAGCAATATGCACTCAACCAAGTATTTAACAGATAACAAGCACAAACACAAACTTCTACCCACACAATAACAACTTATGTGTTAGAAATAATTAAAGTGATGGTCATATAATATATCGTTGCAAAGCTCGTGAAAAATGTTACTTAATGATGTCGATAGTTTTTAGTTATTATTGTTTTATGTAACGGGATTTAGTCCCCAACACACAAATGAGGAAGGCCTCCTAAGTATTTGTTAGTTAGTATAAAAGGCTTCCTAATCCTCATTTATGTGTGTGCTTTTCATTTGATTAGTTTTAGAGAGAGAAAGGTGTTTGTTTCTCTCATTAGAAAAAACACCATCTTTGTTTTCTTTTTCCTTCCTTAATCTAATCTTTCTTTTTTAGTTTAATCCTAGCTTAATCTTCATCTATTTCATTATCTTTATTAGTTCTTCATCATCTTTATACTTGTTCTATTATATTGTTCGTCATCTCTTCATTTTGATACATAAAGTTCAAGACTTTACGTATTTGGTTCGCGTGTAAACATCCTACAAGTGGTATCATTCGCCAAGGGATTCGTGGTTAGCGTTTTGGTGTTTTTTATTGGCTAAAAATCCTTCAAATTTGCGAAAAAGTGTGCCATTTCTCGTCCTTGTTCGAGATCCTATTTTCTAGGAAAAAAGTAAATAATTACGCAACTTTGTCTCTATTGCGGAATTGAATTCATCCAGAACATTGCGAATTCTTGCTTATTGCGGAATCTGGCGCATCATTTCGCAATTATTGCTATTGCGGAATCCTGAGTATTGCGGATTTAGACCCCATTACGAAATCATGTCTTAAATTGCGAAATTGTCAACTTTTCTCTAATTGCTGATTTGTATCATCTAACCAATTGCGGAATTGTTCCTTTCATCCCATTGCGGAATTGATCTCATTCCTTATTGCGGAATTGAATTTTTTTCCAATTGCGGAATTATGTATTTTGGTGGATTGCGGATTTGAACCTTCTTCATATTGCGGAATCTTGCAATAATTTCGCAATTGGGGATTGCGAAATTATTGGTTAATTGCGGATTTATACCCATTTCAAGGATTGCGAATTTGTTTCAACTCTAAGTATTGCGAAATCATTGCACTTTATTGAGGATTTTTTATATTGTCATATCTTTGGAAATTTTCCAAGATTTTCGAAAAACGTGATTTTTTTGGTTGAAGTTTTTTTTGGTTTCTTCTTTAGGGGATTTAACTATTACACCTTTCACTCCGCTTTCTACGAATTGAGATCCTGATTTTCACATGACTCTTACGATGACATCCCAACAAGATATTTATGCTGCAGGTACTGAGAATCGTCCACCCATGCTTACCAAGGAGAACTGCACTACATGGGCTAGTCGTCTCCTTCGTTATGCAAAATGTAAACCTCTAGGAAAGTTGATTGTCAACTCGATTCAAAAGGGTCCGTACGTTAGAAGAACAATTATTGTACCTGGGGATCCTATGAATGCTAACCCAGTGGCTGACTCTAGTCATGAGCAAACGGATGAAGAATTAACTAAAGCTGAATTCAAAAAACTCGACGCTGATGATCAAGCAATTCAAGTCATTCTTATGGGACTTCCTGAAGATGTTTATGCTGCTGTCGATAGTTGTGAAACCGCACACGAGATGTGGCTTAGGATTCAGAAAATGATGAAGGGCAGTGAAATCGGTTTACAAGAAAAGGAAACTAAGTTGCTTCGTGAATGGGAGAAATTTACGTCTACTGAGGGGGAACAAATTGAACCTTATTATCATCGGTTTTCAACCCTCATGAATCATCTTAGAAGAAACAAACATGAACCTGCACAAATTGCTGCAAACATCAAATTTCTTGATAATCTTCCTTCTGAATGGTCACGATATGTCACTCTTGTCAATCAAACCAAGGATATTCATGTCGTGGACTACACTCAAGTGTATGATTATTTGAAGATGAATCAAGATGAAGCTAACGAAGTTAGGGCTGAAAGACGTGCCAAGACACAAGACCCATTGGATTTTATGGCAAACTCTCCATCATCTATGTCATATCCCATGGTACCCTACCATCATCCCTCGTCAAGTAACTTCATGCCACAACAACTCACCCCTTATGGATATCAACCTCCTACTACTGTGAATTACCTACAACAACCCATTGCCTGTTTCGATGACATCACCGATCCTACTCATGCGATTAATACTGGTCTTGCACTTCTCGCAAAGTCATTCAAATTTACCATTAACCCCACCAACAACAATCAGAGAATCTCCTCGAACACTAGAAATAGGCAAATTGCTCAACCGCTCATGAATGCGAATCAAGATCGCCAATTGGTAGTTGCTGGAAACACGGGGACTCAGTTTCAACAATATGGTCTAACGCTGGGCAGACTGTTGGCAATGCAGGAAATCAGTATGGTCAAAACCGTGGTCAACATCCGGGTGCTCCGAATGTGGGTAATCAGAATAGGTTAATAGTTGTGCCAGCGGTTGGTAATCAGATGGGAAACATTGTGGCTGCAAGGGCTGAGAATACTGGTACGAGAAATGGAAACAATAATCGTCAGGTTCAGTGCTACAACTGCAGGGGATTTGGTCATTATGCTCGAGATTGCACTGCAAAAGAAGAGGGATGCTGCTTATCTTTAGACTCAGCTTCTCATAGTACAAAAAGAAGAGGTAGGGATTCCACTTCAAGCTGAGGAATTTGATCTAATGGCTTCTGCTGCAGAATATGACGAGGAAGAAGAGGTGAATGCCAACTACATCTTGATGGCAAACTTACAGCAAGCATCAACCTCAGGAATGCATGATGACAAAGCTCCCGTCTATGATTCAGACGGTCCTTCTGAGGTACACCCAAGTTTTGATGACAATGATATATAATATGTCTAATCAGGTGGAAGAGTATACTGAGATGCTTGAGCCCTACATTGAGACATACGAGGATCAAACGAATAATAGTAATATTATTTCGAATGAGCCTAGTGTGGACCTTCGTGTGGATCAAGTTGCTCAGTCTACAACCCTTCCTGGTGAGACACATGTGTATTATAAATATCTATTTGATAAGCTTGCTAAGGATGTAGATCATGCTACGGTGGTTAATAAGTTTAGAGAAACTAATGCCAAATTGACCACTGAGCTTGCGGGATATAAGGAACGGGAGAAAAGTTTTGAGATTCATCATGCTAAAATCAAGGAACTTGAACAAGCTCATGCTAAATCGGTTTATCAAGAAAAATGCACAACTAAGAAATTAAATGCCTTACACTTAAGTAGTGCTAAAAAGATAAGCGAATTGAATGATGAAATCACTTCTCTTAATCAACAGCTTTCAACTGAAAAATATATTATTTTGGATTTAAAAGAAGAACGAAAAAAGCTGAAACATGATTTCAAAATCGAGAAGATGGGCTTCTTGAGGATTTTTGCAAAGCTCGGGATAGGATTAGAGAATTAGACAACCTTTTGGTTAAACGTGGCCAAACTATGCAGACGATAAATATGCTCGCACCAAAAGTGAATGAGATAAATTACACTCGATACAAATTGGCTTTAGGTTGCCCTATTCCCCCTAATCCCGGATACCTTAAGCAATTTCAGGCCACTAATGAAACTTTATATAATGGTAGTGTGCTATTGTCTGATGAGCATGATCCTCCTAGTGTGCATGATTCCGAGGAAACTACTGAACTTGCTGAAGAAACTCGTTTAAGAATGAAAAAGCTTGATAAAGAAGTGACACCCGTTTATTATCCGAAAGTTAATCCTCCAACTGTTTTTGTTCGGTATAAAACGAGTACTGAAATGCTTTTACTTCCAAGTGAGGAATTGACTGATGACCCTCCTAAACCGAGTATCACACGTCGATTTCTAAACGAGCTTAAAGATAACTTTGTCATTCTTAAACGTGTTGTTAATTCCAAAATCACCAGAGGAAATTTTACATCACCTGTTCAGATTGAGGTCCAGAAAATCTTCAAAATGATATTAATCCGATTATTAATCAAGTTGATGCTCGGTTATGAAATTTGGAAAACGCTTTTCAAAAAGAATTTGCCAACTTTGTTGAAGACTTTAAATCTTTGGCAAAGGAAGCTGATGAATCTCTTGATAAAATTAAAGTTTTGGAAAATGATCTTGAACGCCTCTCTAAAGCAAGTGATAGTATTGATAGTAGCCCAGTTGAGTTAGGTACATCTGTTTTGGATAATGAAAACCTTCAAACTGAGCTTTATCTTATGAAAGAGAAAATGGAATCTTATCTCATTAAAAAGGATAAAGAATTCACTGATCTTTGGAATAAATTTGTCAAAAAATGTGATGAATGCAAGTATGACAAGATTTCGTATGAAAAAGCTTACAATGAAATGCAACAAACTATCGCACGATTGCAGGCTCAGTTAGGAGGGGTTACGGAAACGAATTTGGCCTCTTCAGGGTTAGAGAGTGCTAGTGATGGTAATGTTCAGAAGCTTAAGGCTAAGATTGTAGATTTAGAATCTATTGTTGTTTCATATAAGCGGGCTGTCGAACAAAGTAAGTCTGTCTACCAGAAACTTATTGATAAAATCTGTGAGAACTGTAAGTTAAAGGCCTTGTTAAAAGATAAGACTTCTGAACCTAGCTCGATTATGGATATGATGATCCAGAAACCAGCAACCTCGGGACCCACTCGTATTGCTGCGACACCTTTTCCCAAGGTTGCTGGAACGAACACTGTTGTGATTGCCCCAGGAATGTTTCGTGTTAGTTCTCCCTCTGTGCCTAGCAAACAACGTAAAGCAAGCGTTAGGACAAAACCGGTCACTATAACTAAACCACAAGTTATTGATTTAAAAAGTGCTAATTCTAATATACGCGTGTCTTCTTCTACAGGACTAAACAACTACACTAAGAGCAGAAGGCCACAGCCTACGAGCAATACAAGGAATGATAGGGTCCCTTTTGCCTCTAGAAGTAGTCGCCCTAAGATCAATAATGTGGAAGTAGAAGAACATCCTAGGAATTTACCGCTTTTTAATCATAATTAGAAACCTAATTCATCTAAATGTAATGAATTTAAGCTTGCTATTCGGAATGAAAAATCTGAAGTTATTTGTGCTAAATGTAATAAATGTTTCTTTACTTTTAGTCATGATGCTTGTGGTTTGACTATTAATGGGTTGAACTATGGTGGTTACACTCGAATTGACAAGCTGTCAGTCAGTGAACAACAACGCACTCCTAAGGCTAAGGTGTATGTTCCAAAAAGTACGCATGTAGGGTCCACAAAAAGTATTGCTAAGCCTAGTAGCCCTAGATTCACCTCTAAATGGTTGCCTACTGGTAGAAATTTTGACTGTAGTGGCAAAATTATCGACACTAGTAGATCTCATACTGGCAGTGAAACGTCAGTATGTGATATGGCTTAGTTATCATCTAACCCTTCAGGAACCTATTTCATCGGTTGCCAAAATATTTTCTTATCTTATCATTGGCAGGCTGTTGAAATTTGTCTCTGGTGCGTGGAATCGGGCTGTTCCAAACATATGACTGGGAATCGAAGCCTTCTCAAAAACTTTGTATGGCGCTTCATGGGAACTGTTCGATTTAGAAATGATCATGTTGCGGCAATTCTAGGCTATGGTGATCTTCATTGGGGAAATATAATCATCACCAGAGTCTCTTTTGTTGATGGCTTGGGACATATTTTGTTCTCGGTTGGGCAATTTTGTGATACAGACTTGGAGGTCGCTTTCAGAAGTCATACATGTTTTGTAAGAGATCTTGAAGGAATTGATTTGTTGAAAGGAAATCGTACCACCAACCTTTACACCATTGATCTTTTTCAAATGTCTGCTGCTTCTCCAATTTGTCTCATGGCCCCAGCCACATCAACAAAGTCATGGTTATGGAATCAAAGGTTATCTCATCTCAATTTCGATTCCATCACCCAACTTGCGAAAGATGATCTCGTTACCGGTCTTCCAAAGTTTAAATATACAAAAGACCATCTTTGTCCTTCCTGTGAGCAAGGTAAAAGTAAGAAGAAGCCTCACAAACCAAAACCTGCTCCCAACTCAACGAATAGGTTACACCTCTTACATATGGATTTGTGTGGCCCAATTAATGGAAAGCGGTATGTCCTTGTCATTGTGGATGACTATTCTCGTTACACATGGGTTCATTTTCTTGCTGCGAAAGATGAAACCCCTGATGTAATTATTAATTTCCTGAAGAAAACATCAGTGCTACTTCAAGCCCCTGTTGTCATTGTAAGAACGGATAACGGTACAGAATTCACCAATCAGAAACTGAAATCTTATTTTGACGAAGTTGGGATTTCTCATCAAACTTCGGCTGTAAGAACTCCAGAGTAGAACGGAGTTGTGGAACGGAGGAATCGTACGTTAGTTGAAGTTGCTCGGACGATGCTTCTCTCCTCCAGTGCACCGTTATTCCTTTGGGCTGATGCTATAGAAACTGCATGTTATACTCAAAACCGCTCCATTATTCACACCCGCTTCAACAAAACACCTTTTGAGATCATTAATGGAAGAAAACCAGATATTTCATTTTTACATGTCTTCGGCGCATTATGTTATCCCAAGAATGATCGTGAAGATATCGGTAAACTTGAACCTAAAGGTGATATTGGCTTTTTCATTGGTTATTCTTCAACAGCTTGTGCTTACAAGGTTTATAATCAAAGGACAAGAAAGGTTATGGAGACTATGAACGTTACCTTTGATGAACTCTCGGGTATGGCATCTCAGCATAGAAGTTCACATCCCGAGCTTCCAGGTCAGACTTCTGGACACGTAAGTTCAGGACTCGCGCTTCAATTTGCACCGTCAGCAATCTCATCGTTACAACCATCGGAACGTTACTTGGAAGATTTATTTGGGCCAATCTATGATGAATATATGGAGGGTCCTTCGTCATTTGGTGTTCCTCAAAATGCCATGGTTGCACCTGCTACGGTAGTTCAAGAACCTCCGACTGCATCTACACCAACGGCACCCGTTTTTGCACCATCTACGTCAACCTCAACCATATTGACTCCAAACATTCCAACCACGTCTCCGACTGCTGACGCAACTCAACAACATTCTCAACAAATTCCAAATCATGTTCTTCTTCAGAATAAAATAGTTGCTGAAAATGCAAACAATGCGATGCTCAACGAACACGAGTTCGTTAATCCATTTGCGACTTCCACAAGTTCTACTCAGCCTTCGACATCATTTGTGGATCCGTCGAGCTCGCATCAAGTTTCTCATACACTTCCACATTAACAAAAATGGACTAAGAATCATCCTTTGGTTCAAGTGATTGGTAATCTCTCAAGACCAGTCTCAACACGAAATCAGCTGCGTACTGACGGTGATATGTGTATCTATGCACTATCAGTCAGCACAATGGAACCAGCTGGTGTGAAAGAAGCAATGACCGATGCATCATGGATTGAGTCTATGCAAGAAGAACTCAATCAATTCATCCGGCTTGATGTATGGGAGTTAGTTCCTCGACCGGATAATATCGATCCCCTTACTCTGAAATGGTTATTAAAAAACAAGATGTATGAGGAGCAAACGGTCATTAGGAACAAGACTCGGTTAGTTGTGAGAGGTTATAAACAGAAGGAGGGAATTGACTTCGTAGAATCCTTTGCCCCGGTTGCTCGGATGGAAGCTATTAGGATTTTCTTGGCATACGCCGCACACAAATCATACACAGTGTATCAAATGGACGTGAAGACGGCTTTCTTGCATGGGCCGTTAAAAGAAGATGTGTATGTATGTCAACCTGAAGGTTTCATCAACACCGAACATCCAAGCCATGTCTACAAGTTGAAAAAGGCAATTTATGGTTTGAAACAAGCACCGAGGGCATGGTACGACGAATTATAATCATTTCTTCTCCAAAATCACTTCAGCAAAGGAACTATTGATCCAACGTTGTTTATCAAGCACTACGGCAACGACATCTTTGTGGCTCAGGTCTATGTAGATGATATTATATTTGGTTCTACTAACCCAAAATATTCCATATTATTTGCCGACCTTATGAAAAGTCGATACGAAATATCCATGATGGGGAAAATGACGTTTTTTATTGGTCTCTAAGTTCACCAATCCCCCCGTGGTATTTTCATAATTCAGTCCAAGTATGTTCTTGAGATTCTAACGAAATTTGGTATGGATAACTGTGATCCTATTGGTACTCCAATGGATACTAAACACAAGCTTGATTTGGATAAGAAAGGGACATTTGTAGATGCTACAAAATACCAAAGTATGATCGGGTCCCTTATGTACTTAACCTCAAGCAGACCGGACATTGTGCATGCTACTTGTTTATGTGCTCGGTACCAGGCTAAGCCAACCGAGAAGAACCTCAAGGAGTTTAAAAGGATCTTTCGTTATCTCCGGGGAACCATTAACATGGGTCTTTGGTATACGAAGGATTCTGGTTTTAATCTCACTGGTTTTTCAGATGTCGACCATGCAGGGTGTCATGATACATTCAAGAGCACTTCCGGTGGGGCACGATTCTTAGGCGAGAAGCTATTGAGCTGGTCATCAAGGAAACAAGACTGTACGGCGTTGTCAACCGCGGAAGCAGAATATGTGTCTCTTTCCGTGTGTAGTGCTCAAGTCCTTTGGATGAGAACACAACTTACGGATTATGGCTTTTACTTTAACAAAGTCCCAATTTATTGTGATTCACAATCAGCCATAGCCATATCCTGCAACCCGGTCCAACACTCCAAGACCAAACACATAGCTATCCGATTCCATTTCATAAAGGAGCATGTGGAAAAAGGAACGATCGAACTGTTCTTTGTCAAGACAGACTACCAACTAGCCGACATCTTCACCAAAGCTCTTTCTCAAGACAGATTCGAATTCTTGGTTCGTCGACTTGGTATGCGTACTTTCACACCTGATGAACTTGAACGTCTTGCACATTCGTAGTAATCTTGTATATATTTATCAGAAAACCAAAATACAAAAATATAAAACCTATAAAAACAAAATAAAAAAATGAAATCTTTCAAAAATACCAAAAATATTCTTCTCCGACATGTCTCTCAGCATCGATAATATGGACGTACATAGAAATGTTGTTCAATAACGACACGGGTACGTACATAAAGTTCGAATGGGAGTTCAAATGTTTTCAAAACATTTCTTTTCTACTTTCTTCTCATAATGGCTTATAGTCACATGTCAGCCTATAACCCGGTCCCTAAATAAAGGAAAGTCTTTGACTTATCCTCAACAACGAGAAATTCGTTTTTCTCAGTCATGAGCTTATATCAAAACATTCAAAGTTTTAAGCTCATGAACATAATTTTCTTGGTCTTTTGAGCATAATTTTTCAATTTCAAAACAATGTGCTCATATACTCCCCTATTTAAATAGAATTTTTTTTTCGAAGGGGAGTATAATGATTTCATAAACGTTTGTTCTAAAGTTTCATGACACATTATTCTCTCCATGTTTCATCACTAGTTTCACAAAAATTTCAATTTCATGCAATGTTTGAGGGGGAGAATAGTGATTAAAATGTGTTATCTTGGATAAAATCTTTGATATAAGTGCTTTCTTTTCCTATTATGTGCAAAAACCTTTCCTTTTATTATGCACATATGTAGGGGGAGCATTTTTGGTGATTTAGAAAGGGTTTCTGGTTACGATATCTATACCTACAACACAATTATTCATGACGATATTGGTGTGAAAAGGTGGTTAGGTTTTCGTCCTATGATCCAACAAGAACCGGAGGGATCTTCCCAGGGACAATCTGTTAGAACTTAGAAGTCCTTAGGAAAGATGGAGTAGTTAAGTGTATGGGAATAATGCCGACTGATGACTTAAGCTAGCACTGGAACAATCACAACAAGGTGCTAGTTATGACGTCTTGGTAAGCATTGAAGGGGTTGAAGAATGAAAAAGAAATGTAAGGATAAAGGGTGAAAAGAAATATCTCTCCATACAACTTAGGCAGAAACCGGGTCAATACATCTACTATCAGAATCATGTTGATGATTTCTGGTATTGAAGACAAAGCATCATGGACCCATTGATGCAATGCACAACCCTTCCCAGTCTACTCAAGCTTCTCTCAAAAGAAGTTTGTTTTATTGTCACGGAGTTCAACTCATTTCTATCGACTTTCTCACTAAGAGATAGTAGATATTGAATAGGTGGCAGTCTGCTCCAGCCTCCGATCACCAAATAAACGTGCACTTATAGAGTCTAGAGCCAACGAGATTCATCAAAAATCTCATTAGGACACTTATTCCATATATCAATTGTCGTTCATCACAAGAACACATGCGATAATTTACAGATTCCTACGCTCTATCCTTGTGGTATTGCTAGAACATTCAGAGTGATACTCTCTAGTATTCATAATGATGAATGGAAATCCTTCCAGTGTTAACATCAAACAGCACTGCGGTAGGTCATATGTACGATTCAGTTTGAATTAAACATATGCTAACTGGAAAGCAACAGTGGTTTGATTCTTAATTGATTCAAACTCGTTTCAGGTCTGGACGCAATATCTTTATGATCTTGCCAGAACATTCAGGGTAATACTTTTCAGTATTTACAGTGACAAATTGAAATCCTTCCAGTGTCATCATCAAACAGTATTGCGGTAGGTAACTTGTGCGATTCTATATGAATCAAACTTGTGTCAACTGGAAAGCAACGATGGTTTGATTCTTAATTGATTCAAACTTGTTCCAGGAATTTGAATTGACAACTTAATCAGCAGAATGGAACTGTGTGATTCACTCATTACTATGAATTATCTTTCGATAAATTCAAGTATTGAGAACGGCTACCACAGCCAGAAACCCTGTCAAGGAAGTTCTTTGAACTTACCTAATCACAGGTACAGTATTCTTACTAACCGGAGGAATGCAAACGGTGGCGTAACTTTAAGAAGTTGTAATTCAAGACCACATGCTCATATAAATGAAGAAAGCTCAAGAACATCTAAAGACAAAGACTTCCGCTTCTCTGATGATCAAGGGAGATTGTTAACAAGCTTTCAAGTCAACACAAAACATGAGTACGTGGAGAAAGACACAAGAACACAAGCTGGCAAAGTTACAAGATCAAGTCAAGGAAAAGATCAAAGATCCAAGATCACAAGTCATGAAAGGAACTATGAAGAAACTCTCAAGACATCGAGCTTCAAAGTCTGCAACAACAAAGAAGTGAAGTCACACATTACATGACCATCCCTTAGGGGGAGATTGTTAGAATTAATTAAAGTGATGGTCATATAATATATCGTTGCGAAGCTCGTGAAAAATGTTACTTAATGATATCGAGAGTTTTTAGTTATTATTGTTTTATGTAACGGGATTTAGTCCTGAACAAACAAATGAGGAAGGCCTCCTAAGGATTTGTTAGTTAGTATAAAAGGCTTCCTAATCCTCATTTGTGTGTGTGCTTTTCATTTGATTAGTTTTAGAGAGAAAAAAGTGTTTGTTTCTCTCATTAGGAAAAACACCATCTTTGTTTTCTTTTTCCTTCCTTAATCTAATCTTTCTTTTTTAGTTTAATGCTAGCTTAATCTTCATCTATTTCATCATCTTTATTAGTTCTTCATCATCTTTATACTTGTTCTATTATCTTGTTCGTCATCTCTTCATTTTGATACATAAAGTTAAAGACTTTACGTATTTGGTTCGCGTGTAAACGTCCTACATTATGATCTCAAACAGGTAATCCCAAACACCCTTTTAACTTTTCAAATCCAAAATTTTCAAATCAAAAGTGTTATCCAAGACCACCCAAGCCCAAATAAGCACAATAACAAGTATAATATGCAGATTTAAGCAAGATTAGACCACAATATCAGCAAGAACACAAGTAGCACACAAATTCACCTAAAATCAAGATTTTAACAGATTTTGGGTAGAAAGGTGTATACCTCATGGATGTACATCCACACCCACGAATTTTGAGCTTATGTACTAGCAAAAACAAGTACAAGCTTCCACAAACAACCCTGCTAAGAATCAACAAGGTTAAGAGCACAATATAAAAATCAGAAAAATGGAAAATTCTTGATTAATGCAACCTTTGTTCCCCACACTTGATTATCCCCAAGTTATAAGCTTCACCACACCTTGATAACTCAATATCAGGATGCTATGATCAGCCTTATATCCCAATAATTCCAAGGTTTGAACTACACTTAGCAGAATATCAAGAAAAGTGGAAAATGTGCAAACTTTTGTACACTCCTTTTGAAAACAGGTTTAAGATTCAAGAACTAGTAAAAATTAACAACAATAAACATATATTAAGAGTGGCACTTGAGCTTTCTTCACCAAATTCAAACACATTTCATTGAGATAAATATGTGATTTACAGATTTGTGAACCAAGGAAAATTCAAGAGCAGGGCTCAAAGTGATACCCTAAGGCCTTTATATAGGCTACAAACTAACTACTGAATGCATAAAAACGTGTAACCCTAACTATGGAAGTTCCAAATTTGCCCTTGTGAAGTTTGAATATATGCTTGATCATGTGATTTTTCTTGGCAGTTTGTTGTAGCTGGCTTGTGAAAAGTGCATCCAATGGCTTGTATCAAGCTTAAAAAGTAAGCTTCAATCCTGAACGTTGGATGTCTGGTGGTTTTTGGCAGTATCTTCAACCTTTGTCGCAGGGGAATCTCTTGTGGGGCTGCTGAGTGAGGTGGCAAGAGTTTTTAAGGTTGGGTTATGATTAAAACATCATTAATCATTAATCTGGATAGTATGGAAGCTTAATTTTTGCTTAAACAAAAATCCCTAATTCTTGTTCTTGAGTGAATAGTTGGGTGATTGATCCGGATTAGGGGTGATTAACTTTAAAATTAGTGTTAAGGCGCCAAGGTTTATTAATAAATAAACCTGGTGAAGTGGAATGGTGAGGTGGAGCCATGGTGGGATCTGATTGGCTGGGAGAGTGAGTGGGGTGAGGTAGCAAGATGTGGTTGGTCTAGGTAAGAGTGTGTGTCTACCAGATTTAACCCCCTATCTTTCATTAACTTGTCACTTTGTAAATAATAGCACAAAATCCGGATTCCTTTGTTGTTGAAGTTTCCCTTTTCACACTTTTGCCCCAAAAAGTTTTGTAAAGTGAATTCAGGGGTATTTCTTGCTAATTCTTGATTCTTGAAGGACTGATTTAGCATTTTCTTCATAGATAATGGTCTTGACTTGTCTTGTTGACTTATTGGAGGACTGAAATTTCCAAGTCATGATTAATGAGGGACCATTTTTGCTATTTCTTCAAATTCAAGGGTCCTTTTCGTAATTTTGATATTTTCAAAGGACCAAACTTGTAATTTCTTGTAACTTAAAGTCCTTCTTGGTATGTTTGACTTTGAGGAGGATAAATATTGACATTTTAGTTTTGATGATGGACTAAAATTGCCAATTCTTCAAAGTGGAGGGCCCTTTTTGCAATATTGACAAACTTTAGGGACCAATCTTGTAATTATGAGGATATAAGGGTATAAAGTGTCAATTCTTAAATATTGGAGGACCCTTCTTCATTAATCTTCAAATCTTCAAGGGTTTTCTTGGAAAATTCTTCATTAGGGCTTGGTTCAATGTGCGGCTTCGTTTCCCGTGTTCGTTTTTGTATGATTCTTGTGATCTTTTGTAATTTTCTCAATATCCGTACCTAAAATACACAAGTAACAAACACAAGCATATATTGGGGTATTTTGATGATATTTAATGCCTTTTAAGCCCTTTTTGGACGATGAGACTATGTATAAAAGCAGTCTCATCACTCCCCCATACTAAACCATTACCATGCCCTCACGCAATGCTAGAATAAAGTATCGTAGCACCTCCAAAATTCATTTTTATTCACTTTTATTGAATGATAAACTAGCTACACTAGTACTATTTGCTACTACTTATGTTTTAGAAATAATGTATGATTTTCATCGCAAAATAGGACGTTTAGGTTCATAGAATAAGAACACGTGAATGCTTCGTTAGAAATAATTTCATCGTCCTCGATTTTCACCCCAATTCCATGCCAAGCGTGCAACGAGATCATTGTCATTATAAGTAATGCTAACACTACTCATATGCCCTAATCACGTACTTATCCTCACAATTTCCTAAGTTGTATCTCTTATATTTTATTTTGTCTTGAATATTTCACGAGGATACATTGTTTGACTTATGCGATGATAGAGATTTAGGTCTAAAAATATAGTCCTAACGGTGTAACCAAGACCATCAAATCAATAACCCCTCCTAATAGACAACGATGTCAAAAAAATTAAGTCAACAGGAAGGATCGATAAACACGGTTTTATAACGGTTCTGAACATGAGACTTATTACCAAGACTTTTATACGCCCCCTAACGGAAGGGCCTTATTATCTTTGGTTTACCTCCATCTTTTATTCAACTTCCCCATGAAGCTTTTATTATGACTTTGGTCTTGCCTTGCCTTTTATTATCCACCTCATCGGTAGTTTTATTAGCCAAAGACGCATATCCTCACGCTAAGGCGAATTTTGGATCTTTAAAGCTTCAAAGATTAAGGCTTGATTCACTTTCAATTTTGCATAGATTTTTCGGCCTTGTGGGCTTCAAATTGTTTGCTTGATTTAGGTGAGCACTTGAAATCTTATTATTGGGTGAAGCTTTTGATTATTCAGGTGCCAATACTTCAAAACCGTGACGCTGGCGATACCTTAATGTCTTCCCAATTTAATTACACGGAAGCTACTAGAAAAGACTAGAAACACAACAATCAAGACTAAATCGCTAAGTCAATATTTATTAAGCAAAAAATATTTACAATCGAAGGGAGAATAAGCAAACAACGAGAACACATGAGTTTTTGAAAGAATACGAGTACTCTACGTTTAGCATAGTAACTTATAATTAACCCTATCATTTCTCGTCCTCATTTAAGTGACTTAGCCTAATGTAAAGTTAAGGAATCAAAGCTAAGTGCTCAACACGCACGGTCGAGTAAAAAATTAATCTTATTCTAGCCATCGGAAAACCTACATTCGTGTCTTCAAACACTTATAAAACATGTGAAAATTTTTAAATTTGGCCATTTTTAGCCTTATTTTGCAACAAAACGATAAACAAAAAGATAAACTTTGGAAAGCGTGAAGGTTTGGCAAGGCAAGTATCTATTCACCCCCCCCCCCATACTAAAGTTAAACATTGTCATCAATGTTTCGAGTCTAGGGGTGCAAACACCCCCATACTAGAGACGTAGTCGAATGCCTAATCTAGCATGGAAAGGGTGTAACCGTTGAATTTAAAGACGTTTATGAAGTGTACTATAAACCTAAGGTTAGAACATCAAAGGATATATCGTGGATATTGAGAAAGTCTTCAAAGCAAACGATCGAGTGCTCCCATAAAACGAACACGAGAGGCTCCAATCGTGAAGATAACGATCATCTAAAATCCACAATTCATAAACAACCATGAAAGAAAGGTTTGAAGGGCACAAATCCCCACATGTTACTACATTAGAAAGCGATAATATGTACATAGGATAAGCATTGGACTCCCCCACGAGGCACCTTGTTTTTGATTACCGAGTCATGAGCTCGACTCGATCCCCTCAATACTAATTATCATTGGGGAAGGTGATTTGGTCGAGGTAGTTCGAGGATGGAACTTCCCCGCCAAAGTAGTGCTTCAACCTATGTCCATTCACCTTGAAATTGGGGCCATCATTTTGAGCTAGCTCGATGGTCCCATATGGAAATACTTGAGTCACGGTGAATGGATCGGACCAACGGGATTTCAACTTACCGGAAAAGATTTTCAAACGAGAATTAAAGAACAAAACTTGATCCCTAATGTTAAAAACTCGGTTTTTAATTTTAGAATCATGCAACTTTTTAGTCTTTTCTTTATAAATTAATGAATTTTCATAAGCAATATCCCTTAATTCATCCAATTCATTTAATTGCATTTCTTGGTGTTTTCCCGCGGTCTCCATGTCATCATTACAATGCTTTAGGGCCCAATAAGCCTTGTGTTCCAATTCAATTGGCAAATGACAATTTTTCCCATACACAAGCTTATAGGGAGTGCACCCAATAGGCGTCTTATGAGTGGTCCTAAAAGCCCATAAAGCATCGTCCAACTTATCCGACCAAGATTGTCGTTTTTCCCCAACGGATCTCTCCAATATCCTCTTCAACGCTTGGTTTGAAACCTCGACTTGCCCACTCGTTTGTGGGTGATAAGCCGTATAAAGCCGATGTTTAACCCCATATTTCCTTAGTTTCGAATTGGTCGTTACAAAAATAGGTTCCACGATCGCTTATGATCGCACGAGGGGTTCCAAACCGAGAAAACAAGCATTTCAAAAACTTGACTACCACACGAGCATCATTGGTGGGAAAAGCCTTAGCTTCCACCCACTTAGATAGGTAGTCAACCGCAACAAGGATGTACTTATTACCACGAGATGATGGGAACGGCCCCATAAAGTCAATGCCCCAAACGTCAAAGATCTCACATACTTGGATGATGTTTTGTGGCATTTCATCTTTTTGTGAGGCTTTTCCTTGTCGTTGGCATGAGTCACACGACTTCACAAGCTCATGTGCATCTTGGTAAATAGTAGGCCAAAAGAAGCCAGCATCAAAGACCTTCTTAGCCGTAAGATTAGCACCATGGTGACCACCCGTGGGTCCCTCGTGACAAGATCTAAGGATATTAGAAGCTTCGGTACCAAAGACACAACGTCGGATAATTTGATCCGCACAAGTTCGAAACAAGTAAGGGTCGTTCCAAAAGTAGAACTTGACGTCACGAAAGAATTTTCGTTATTCTTGAGTCGTCATACCCTTGATGATGAAGTTGCCCGCATGGTAATTTGCAAAGTCCGCAAACCATGGGGTGGAAGAATCAAGCTTAGAGTTCACTACACCAAGTGTCTCGAGCGGAAATATTTCGGTGATTTCCTTGGGCTCGTAAACACTTTGGTGAGGATCTTCCAAACAAGAAAGATGATCGATCGCTAGATTCTCGGCTCATTTTTTGTCAATGATTTTGTGATCAAATTCTTGAAGGAGAGAATCCAACGAAGTAATCTTGGCTTTGCATCTTGTTTAGCCATGAGATACTTGATAGCCGAATGATCCGTATACACTATGCATTTCGTCAAGACGAGATAAGGTCGAAATTTCTCAAATGCATACACCACGGCATGGAACTCCTTCTCCGTTGTAGTGTATTTTAGTTGAGCCTCGGTCATCGTCTTGCTAGCATAGTGAATAGGCAAGAAGTATTTTTCATGATGTTGCCCCAATACGCCCCCAATAACATAGTCACTAGCATCACACATGAGCTCAAAGGGGAGGTTCAAATTGGGAGCAACAAGAATGGGAGCTTCGGTTAGTTTCCTCTTAAGGATTTCAAATGCTCGTACACAATCTTCGTCAAAGACAAAACGTGCCTCTTTTTCAAGAAGATGTGTAATAGGTCGAGAGATCTTTGAAAAATCCTTGATTAATCGACGATAAAAGCCCACGTGGCCTAGGAAATTCCTAACTCCCTTAACGGTTTTGGGATGAGGTAATTTGGCGATGACGTCTACCTTAGCTTGATCTACCTCAATCCCCGCTTTCGAAACCTTGTGCCCTAAGACGATTCCACTTTTAACCATAAAATGACATTTTTCCCAATTGAGCACAAGGTTGGTTTCCTCACAATGCTTCAACATTCTCTCAAGATTCGACAAACACGAAGTGAACGAACTACCAAAAACGGAAAAGTCATCCATGAAGACTTCCATCGTCTTCTCGATCATATCATGAAAAATAGCCATCATGCACCTTTGAAAGGTTCCCGGTGCATTGCAAAGTCCGAATGGCATTCTACGATAGGCAAACGTTCCATATGGACACGTAAACGTAGTTTTCTCTTGATCACAAGGATTGATGGGAATTTGGAAGTAACCGGAAAAACCATCTAAAAAGCAATAGAAATTGTTTCCCGCAAGACGCTCCAACATTTGGTCCATGAAGGGAAAGGGAAAATGGTCTTCACGAGTGGCTTCAATCAACTAACGTTAGTCAATGCACACTCTCCATCTGGTCACAAGTCTAGTGGGAATTAACTCGTTGGCATCGTTTGGCACAACGGTCATTCCTCCCTTCTTAGGGACACAATGAATAGGACTCACCCAAGGGCTATCGGAAATAGGGTAAATCATTCCCGCGTAAAGGAGTTTTAGGACTTCCTTTTTGATGACGTCGTGAATTTTTGGGTTCACCCTCCTTTGACATTGGATTGCGGGCTTGTAATCCTCCTCCATTAAGATTTTGTGGGTACAAAATTTGGGATCGATCCCCTTAATGTCGGATAACTTCCACGTAATTTCCCCTTTGTAGGGATCCTTTAGAACATCGACAAGTGCGGTTTTTTCATCATCCGAAAGTTTCTTTGAAATAATAATCGGCAACTTGTCGCCCTCCTCCAAAAAGACATATTCGAGATGAGGAGGTAAATCTTTCAACTCGAGGATAGGTGGTTCCTCAATTGAAGATTTGGGCTCAATACTCATAACCTCCTCGGGTGGAGGAAATGGGAAATCGTTAAGAAAATCCTTGATAATCGAGAAGTCCTCATCATTGTCTAGGTCTTTGTTACAAGTACGTGGAACATCAAATTCTTCCAAAGTAAAACCACCACCTTCAAATGGAGTGAAGGTTGGTGTCGAGTTATCAAGGATGGGATCTAACATAGTGGGATTGCCACTATTTTCATCATCACCAAAACCTAGAACTTCTTGTGATAATTCCTCACAAACAACGTCAATCATATCAACGAGGTTTATGGTTGCAACGGAATAAACGTGAGAAATTTGAGAGTTTTGAGTTGCGTTTATAACAAGTTCCTCGTCGTTGAAACGTAAGGTGATCTTTCTAGCATAAACATCGATCAAATACATAGACGTATCTAAAAACGAACGACCTAAAATGAGAGGAACTTGAGGATTCGTGGGAATATCAACAACGATAAAGTCTACCGGATAATAGAACTTTCCCACTTTCACAAAAACGTCTTCCGCCAATCCACATGCGGGAATCGTGGAATGGTCGGCCAACTCGATAGACATTAGTGAAGGAGTAAGATTGGGAAGATTGAGCGACTTGATGATTGCAAGTGGCATCAAGTTAATGCTAGCACCAAGATCGGCCAAGGCAAAGCATTCTTCCATATCTTGGATTGCACAAGGATCAAGAATTTACCGGGATCACCAACTTTTTGAGGTATGCGATTAAGATAAACCGATGAACAACTAGACAATTGGTGCAATTTATCCTTGTTGTTCAACATAGTCTTAAAGTTAGCGGCAAATCGAGGCATCATGACCAAAGCAACGGCAAAACTCACATTAAAGTGCAAATCACGAAACATTTTCATAAAAAGCTCAAATTGGTAATTGACGCGCTCTTGATGTTTCTCCTTTCTAAGTCTCGATGGATAGGGCAAAGGTGGTGTGGGTTGAGGCATAGGCATAGCCTTTAGAATCTCGGGTTCCAATGTTGGTAATGGGTCAACCGTAGGTGTGGCATGAGCGGTACTTAGTGGGATTTGGACATGCTCCTTTTCGACCACCACCTCGGGTTCTTCCTCAATTGCATCCTCCGTAGGAGCAATTGGTTGAGGAGTCGGTTCCTTGAGTGTCTTACCACTACGTGTGGTAATCACTTTCATCTCTCCCTTAGGGTTTGATACGGTGTTGCTAGGAAGACTACTCGAAGATGGTTTGCACATAATTGCCTCAAACATAGATGAAATTTTGTCCTCAAACATGGATTACCTCTTCTCGGCTTTAATCATTTCTTGCTTAATTTCATGTTTCCCTTGTTCCATTTTTTTTGGTTTTGTTGTAACCTAGTTACATTTCCTTCCATTTTGTTTGTATGGATTTTAAGCTCATTTGCTAACTCATTTTTCAACTCTTTCTTCAAGTTGTTCTTAAACTCGGATCTTAGGCTAATGATTTCTCTTTGAATGTTGTCAAACCTAGCATCGTTCCCATTAGCGTATTCAACCAATTCATTGGGAAGATCTTTCAAAGTTTGCAAACTTTTGTTGTTGTTTTGAAAATCACTTTGATTTTTGTTTGAAACTTGATTATTAGCCCCTTGATTACCATAGTTTCCTTTGTTGTAATTGTTTTTGAAACCAACTTGATTGTTTCGATAGTTGTTGATAGCATTTTGATTTGAACCAAAACCCGGTGGAGTCAATTGATTAGAGCGGGTAACTTGACCGTTTTGGTTGTAAGTTCCCGTGGCCGCGTAGGCACTCGAAGTGTTACCACCGTTGGTAATGCAGTCGGAGAAATCATGACCTCCACCATAATACATGCATGAAGCCTCAACCGCTTTAGCCGTAGCGGGAGCATTTGGTTCTCCAACTTTGAATTCAATTAAAAGTCCTTTAAGCTTAGCAAAGATTTTGTTTTCCAAGTTCGCCTCAATTTGGCAAGCATCGATGGTAGTAGACAAAGAAGGTGAAGCCGAAGACGAAGCCATACGAACACTCGACGTGCTACGAGGACTATACACCTTAGATCTATTCTCAATTATCACCAAAGCTTCCTCAACCGTTTTACACAAAAAATTACCACCCGTGGCGGCATTAAGATAATCCCTTTCATGATCATTAAGTCCATTATAAAACGTGTCATTTTGATGCAAGTCAGAAAAACCGTGATGAGGACACTCATGTAACATTTCCTTAAAACTATTCCAAGCCGTTGAAAAACTCTCATTAAATTCTTGTGAAAATTTTGAAATCTCGTTTTTCAAATACGTAGTCTTAGAGGGTGGAAAAAATTGGTTCACAAACTTTGAAACGGGATCCTTCCATGTCAATATAGAATTGGGTGTCTCTTTCTCTAACCAAATTTTAGCGGGCCACGCTAAAGAATACGGAAAAAGCATCGTCTTAATCGAGTTATTAGCAACATCCTTAAATTTGCAAGTGGCGGTAAGACGATTGAATTGGCGGATATGGTTGTGCGGGTTGTCCTTCTCATCACCATGGATTTTTTTGTTTTGGATCATCGACAACAAACTCGTTTTTACTTCAAAATTCTCCGCAAGGATAGCGGGAATCACAATAGCCTCTCCATAACCCTCGGTGGGTGCTTGAAGTAACTCCATCATAGTTCGATTTGCCATGGTTGGTTCTTCTCTTACAATAGGTTCGTCAATAGGAGACTCCTCACTAGAAAGATTAGTAGTAGGTGTTGACTCCTTTTGGTTTTTTTGTTTACGTGCACGTCTTGCTTGATTACGAGTAAGCATAAATGTCACGTACAACGTGGGGTGAGCAAAGAAGATTCTTTTTGGTGTTTTGTATTTTTCCAATTTTTTTGTGGTTTTTGATTGTTTTTACTTTTTTTTGGATTTTTATGATTGTATTAAGTAGACCAAAATCTACAAATCTCCTCCTTAATCAAATCTCTTGATTAAAGAAGCCTCAAGGAATGAAAACGATCACGTGAAGTGAACGCCTTCGATGACTTTAGAACGTTGGTGGAACACCAAGACGTTCAAGAGGGTTTAATCAATGAAACCAAGAAAGTATATATGATACTTAATAATACTTTGGGCGGCAAAACCCTCGATTAGCTCTCAAAATCAAATACTCACAAGCAAGCGGGGAAACGAGGCGGCGCGAAGCACTTAAGAGCCTTTTTCCTTAGGGTATATTTTATAATACCCGCCTTATACCCACCTTATAGTTTGTATTTTTCAAAATCGAGCTTCACGAAAGTATTTATCTATTTTTGCCTTTCTTTCTTGTTTGAGATTCGAATACAATGATTGGGTAATGACCTCCCAAGTCAAGGTTGTGTTTCACACTTTTGGAGTACTTATGAATTTATTGTTCTACGAATACAATATATTAATAATATTCACACAAAAAAACGAAAAACCGATAATACGTATTAGTTGAGTGCTACTAATACAATAGATATTATGGCTATATATAAAAACAACAATTGCCAAATCAAAAACAACACGCCTCCCCGGCAGCGGCGCCAAAATTGATGTAGCCTTTTTACACACCTTTAGGAAAAGATGAGCAAAATAGTGGAAAGTATTAAGTGTCGGTTTAGGAAAACCAAGCACTAATGACCAATGGTGAATGTTCGTTTCCCAATGAGGCTAGTGTGTTGTGTAGAGAGATGATTAATTATGTGATTATATGATTATGAGAAAAGAAAATAGAAGGGAGGTAAGAAGAGAATGACGGTTACGATGACGGATTACACTAAGACGAAAATGTCATACACGTAAAACCGTAAAAAGTACCAAAATTCAAAATTTATCCTAAAAATTCCTAGAAAATTGCAATAAATCCTAAATAATTTAATTAGAGTTTACAAAAAATCAAAAATCACTCAAACCTTTTATTAAATTAAATTATGATTTTTTAATGCTAATTAAAGCCCAAAAATCAATTTAATTAACAAAAAGCCCAAAATGAGTTTTATCACTTTGTAAACCTCTAAAATGACCTAACTTAATTTAAAACTATTTTTGAAAATTTTAAAATCAATTAAAACTATTTAAAAACAATTAAAAACTATTAAAACTTAAAATAATTATAAAAATTAGTCTAAGGACAATAAAAATATTATAAAAGTTGTAAAATTCCTAACTTATTGTATTTAACCTAAGAAAAATATAAAAACTTGAAAAATCAAAATTTTAATTTTTAATAATAAAATAATAATAAAATAATATTTAAAATCCAAAATTTATAAAAAATTCTAAAAACTTGCAAACTAGCTTAATTTAACCTAAATAAACAGAAAATAAAGTTGAAATTACAAAAATACCCATAATGGGCCTCCAAATAGGGCCAAAAGTCCAAACAGACCCCTTAATGGGCTTATTAAGGCCCAATAAGAAAATGTTGTCCAATTTAGCCCAAAAGCTCCTATCTGAATCAAAATTTGATTTTGAACACAATTTTTCAAAGGCCCAAAAGCTGAAAATGTGAAATAAGTTGGCTTATATCAAACAGCTTATTCTTAATGGGCTTTTTAGCCCATTAAGCTATATGCTGATGCCATAAGCTCAAATTAGACACGCAAGCTTCTTTTGAGTTGCTTAAGACTTCTATAAAAAAAAATTTGAAATAAGCCAAAGGAATAAGCCTGAAAATGCAAAAAGCAATCTACACAAAACGACAAAATAGTTGTTTTTGAGTTCTAGGCTATCCCAAGAGCTGATTCAAGTTTCTAAACTTTTAAATGACTTAACTAAGCTTAATCAACAAAAAGTTTTCAAATTTCACTAAATAAGCTGAAATAAGCAAATAAGCACTTATGAGAAAGTCAAATGAGTTGGTTTTCTATCAAAAAGTCAAAGTCAAAGTCTAATAAGCTCTAGTTCAAACAAATGGGTCAAATGAGTAAGATCTATCACAAAAAATAAGTTGTTGCAGATCTGGATAAGCCAATATGTCTTATTAATAAGCTAACTGAAAAATTGCACTAGCAGGGGCTAGTTTTGGGTGTTGAGCAGTGGAAACTTTTTCCACTGCTTGACTTCTTGACTTTTTTGTCTTTAGTGACTTTTTTGGAGATTCAAGTTACAAAAAGGCACCCAAATGATCAGTGGATCAAGAGGAGTCAATAACAACCAAGAAATCACAATCACAATCAGCCAATTAGTACAGTTTAATCAAAACATCACCAGATATGCACCAGACATGAACACATAAGCAGTTATGAACTAATAAGCTGTTTTTGCAATATTCAGCCAACCAAATTGCACCAAAAGCATATACCAGCTATAATAAACTTAAATGAACAAGTTTAAACAGTTTTCATGCAATGGCTCAAAGCCTAAATCAAGATTCAAGCAAATGAAGGTTACTGATGAACACTAACACAAGCAGATTTTACTTTTGCTGATGCACTTGACCAACAAGCTAGATTCAATCACTCAGATCTATCACATATGTTATATAAATGATGATTTAACAACTCTTAACCCTAAGCATGCATAAATTCTAGATTTTACCAAAATCTAAGGTCAAAAACAGTTAAACTCAATAAGATATAGCACAATGTTTGATTTGAGGTTTCAAACCCAAAAACTTGCAGCAATATGCACTCAACCAAGTATTTAACAGATAACAAGCACAAACACAAACTTCTACCCACAAAATAACAACTTATGATCTTAAACAGGTAATCCCAAACACCCTTTTAACTTTTCAAATCCAAAATTTTCGAATCAAAATTGTTATCCAAGACCACCCAAGCCCAAATAAGCACAATAACAAGTATAATATGCAGATTTAAGCAAGATTAGACCACAATATCAACAAGAACACAAGTAGCACACAAATTCACCTAAAATCAAGATTTTAACAGATTTTGTGTAGAAAGGTGTGTACCTCATGGATGTACATCCACACCCACGAATTTTGAGCTTATGTACTAGCAAGAACAAGTACAAGCTTCCACAAACAACCCTTCTAAGAATCAACAAGGTTAAGAGCACAATATAAAAATCAGAAAAATGGAAAATTCTTGATTAATTCAACCTTAGTTCCCCACACATGATTATCCCCAAGTTATAAGCTTCACCACACCTTGATAACTCAATATCAGGATGCTATGATCAGCCTTATAGCCCAAGAATTCCAAGGTTTAAACTAGACTTAGCAAAATATTAAGAAAACTGGAAAATGTGCAAACTTTTGCACACTCCTTTTGAAAACAGGTTTAAGATTCAAGAACTAGTAAACATTAACAACAATAAACAGATATTAAGAGTGGCACTTGAGCTTTCTTCACCAAATTAAAACACATTTCATTGAGATAATTATGTGATTTATAGATTTGTGAACCAAGGAAAATTCAAGAGCAGGGCTCAAAGTGATACCCTAAGGCCTTTATATAGGCTACAAACTAACTACTGAATGCATAAAAACGTGTAACCCTAACTATGGAAGTTCCAAATTTGCCCTTGTGAAGTTTGAATATATGCTTTATCATGTGATTTTTCTTGGCAGTTTGTTGTAGCTGGCATGTGAAAAGTGCATCCAATGGCTTGTATCAAGCTTAAAAAGTAAGCTTCAATCCTGAACGTTGGATGTCTGGTGGTTTTTGGCAACATCTTCAACCTTTGTAGCAGGGGAATCTCTTGTGGGGCTTCTGAGTGAGGTGGAAAGAGTTTTTAAGGTTGGGTTATGATTAAAACATCATTAATCATTAATCTGGATAGTATGGAAGCTTAATTTTTGCTTAAACAAAAATCCCTAATTCTTGTTCTTGAGTGAATAGTTGGGTGTTTGATTTGGATTAGGGGTGATTAACTTTCAAATTAGTGTTAAGGCGCCAAGGTTTATTAATAAATAAACCTGGTAAAGTGGAATGGTGAGGTGGAGCCATGGTGGGATCTGATTGGCTGAGAGAGTGAGTGGGGTGAGGTGGCAAGATGTGGTTGGTCTAGGTAAGAGTGTGTGTCTGCCAGCTTTAACCCCCTATCTTTCATTAACTTGTCACTTTGTAAATAATAGCACAAAATCCGGATTCCTTTGTTGTTGAAGTTTCTCTTTTCACACTTTTGCCCCAAAAAGTTTTGTAAAGTGAATTCAGGGGTATTTCTTGCCATTTCTTGATTCTTGAAGGACTAATTTGGCATTTTCTTCATAGATAATGGTCTTGACTTGTCTTGTTGACTTCTTGGAGGACTGAAATTGCCAAGTCATGATTAATGAGGGACCATTTTTTCCATTTCTTCAAAGTCAAGGGTCCTTTTGGTAATTTTGATATTTTCAAAGGACCAACCTTGTAAATTCTTGTAACTTAAAGTCCTTCTTGGTATGTTTGACTTTGAGGAGGATAAATATTGACATTTTAATTTTGATGAGGGACTAAAATTGCCAATTCTTCAAAGTGGAGGGCCCTTTTTGCAATATTGAAAAACTTTAGGGACCAATCTTGTAATTATGAGGATACAAGGGTATAAAGTGTCAATTCTTCAATATTGGAGGACCCTTCTTCATAACTCTTAAAATCTTCAAGGGTTTTCTTGGAAAATTCTTCATTAGGGCTTGGTTCAATGTGCGGCTTCATTTCCCGTGTTTGTTTTTGTATGATTCTTGTGATCTTTTGTCATTTTCCCAATATCCGTACCTAAAATACACAAGCAACAAACACAAGCATATATTGGGTTATTTTGATGATATTTAATGCATTTTAAGCCCTTTTTGGACGATGAGACTATGTATAAAAGCAGTCTCATCAATGATGATCTGCAAAAGAGTGATGAAGAGTTGTTCACTAAGAACTAATTACAATATGATAGGAAATGAGCTTAGCCAGATAATCATGAGGTTCATGACATTGATGGCACTCGGGAATACAAAGAGAAGAATCTACAACGTAACTCTATCCGAAATGAGTACTTGTTCAATGGTTGCATCACTAATGCGAACATTAGGAAAAGCAAGAAAAGATAGATAACAACGATACATGTAAAATTTAGCAATCAAAGATAGTCTTTTCATTAAGCACAAACAAGTAAAAAATTGTACCGTCACACATTACGTGTCGCCATGTCATACAATTCCGAGGACTCGTCCTACCAACTGATATCTTAGTTAAGTTAGTGATTTTAAAAGATACTACAATTAATACTAATCTACAAGAGTCATTAGGTGTTCCACATGTCCTGGAAGATCCATCGGTCCCAATTCAGAAGAAGATTTCTTTAATTTATTTCTTGGACACTGGGCATCCTCGTTATTGGACAATGGCCTAGGGAAAACCCTTAACATGAACCAACAATCATTTAAAACCTTATAATTCAACCACAGGACTTAACGACTTCCTCTTAACAATCTCGTATTCCATACGAGTTAAATTTGACTTTTCAAGTTTCAACCAACTTATACTCAATGCGACATCCTACCTCATTCTCCATTACTTTCAACCTTATTCTTAGAACTTGAAAGGGAAATAAAAGCTCGACATGAACAACACTTAATTTCCAATTCTATAGCTCTTATAACAACAATTATCAAATGAGTCACGAGTATAAAATGACTCACACATTCAATTATACTTCTCGGATAGGTACTAGTGGCATGAGGCTTTTGGGTAATGGTTCCAATGGCAGCCTCAGGTGCAACATTTACCTTTTCGATTTCAAAAACAATTGGGTGACATCGAATCAGATGACACATTTCCAGGTGGTGAGGTTTTGTCAAACTCCACTCTATAAGGAAAGATCGTCATGACATCGATATCAGATTTAATCTCGACAATTCTTCTTCAAGATCACAATCAACTAATATCGACATTTCTACGAATATCAACCATTTTGTTGGGATATTTGAACATCCACAACTTGTTTAGATCTAGAATAGCTAGATTTTATACAGGAATAGCTTCGTTTGATTTACTAGGGGAGTTAGGGTTCCTTGTGACAATCTACATCATATAAATATCTTGTATAAGTATTAGAATAATCATTAAATAATCATGTAATCAAATTACAACATATATATAACCCAAGTTATATATATATATATATATATATATATATATATATATATATATATATATATATATATATATATATATATATATATATATATATATATATATATATATATATATATATATATATATATATATATATATATATATATATATATATATATATATATATATATATATATATATATATATATATATATATATATATATATATATATATATATATATATATATATATATATATATATATATATATATATATATGATTGTGGTAAAATACGACTCTTGTTTAGGAAAACAAAAGAACGTATATGAGCGGTAAGTATCGAACAAATGACTTTAAGAAAAATCAAGTGTTAATGACCCAATCAAATAAAATGAGAGAAAGTTCGTTTCCCAAGGAGGTATATGTGTGTGAATTAACTTGTAATTATTTGAGATTAATATTAAGAGAATGGGGATGAAAGGATGAAAAGACGGTTACGTTAAAATTACACTACGACGTAAAAGACGTAAACGTAAAGTCGTGAAAAACTACCAAAATTTAAAATTATACTAAGACCAAAAGCAAAATAAATAAAAGATTAAAAAGAAGTCAATAATAATATAAATAAAGACAAAAATCCAACAAAGATATTTTAAAACCTTTTATTAATTAAATATTTAATTTTAAATGCTAATTAAAGCCCTAAAATTAAATATAACTAATTCAAATGTCTAAAATATGATTTTATTGAATAATTACTTAACTTATATTATTAGAAGACTAAAAAGTAATTTTCTAAAAATTAAAAGCTATTAAAACTATTTTTAAAACTCTAAAAATGATTTAAACTAATTAAAAACTTATTAAACTTAAAATAATTATAAAAATAAATCTAAAAGCTATAAAAATATTATAAAAATGGAAAAGGTCTTAATTAATGCTAAAGAACTTAAGAAAATTGAAAAAGAAATAAAAATAAAACTTTGAATTTTTTAATAATAAAATAATATTAAAATAATGCTAAAAATAAAAAGTTTCTAAAATTAATTCTAAAAAATTTCTAAAATCTTAAAATATTCTAACTAAGAGAAAAACACAAATTAAAATTCCTAAACCCTTTTTAATAATTTTATAAAAATTATTAAAGTTTATAAAAAACCTTAAAATAATATAAAATTAAAAATTAAAGTTTATAAAACCAAAACTAGATGTAAACCTCAAATTATTATTTTAAAAGCTAAAAATTATTTTTCCTAAAAATAAAAACTCTTTTTTCTATTTTTTAATGATTTAATAAAACCGGGTATTAAATAAATTCTAGAAAATAATTAAATAAAGGGAAAATTTTCAAACCAAGCTAGAAAAATCACAAAACCTAATAAGATTCTAGGAAAATTCAAAAGAAGTAAAATAGCTTAACAAATAAGCTGAAAAGAAGGAATTAAGCTACGGCTTTTAATAATAAGCTAGAAAAGAAAAACGTGTTAAATAACTTGTGAAAACAAACCTAAACGTAAAAAAGCATCTAGATTAGCGGTAGAGCTCCTAACCCTCCAGCGAGAGGTCTGGGGTTCGAGTCCTGCTACGGGTGACTTTTTGCCCTTTTTTCTTTTTTTTATTTTTTCTTTTTATAAACCAACAGTGACCTCTAATAAGCTAGAAACTTAATCCAATTCAACTTTTTATGCAAGATTGATCCAAATTAAGATCAAAACGTATGCCAGAATCAAAATTGAGCACAAGCAGGTTTAGCTTTGTGCCTTTGCTTGTGGAATGGTCCAAGAGGACTTGGCTTAATGAGCTTACTTGGTGGATTTTTGTGGACAGGGGGGCACCCTTGTGCTTATTGAAGCACAAGGAGTCAGCAATAAGCTAGAATAAGCACTTAGCACACACAATTCACAAATCAATAGCACACAAAAGCACTTCAAGTTGTTGTGACAAAATAACTAGGTCTGTGGACTTATGAGCTAATAACTTGCACTCTAATGAACTTCAAACACTCAAATTAAGCACACAAAGTCTCAAACTGACATACAAACCAAATCAAACCCTGAAATAGCCTAGAACTTAACAGATTTCACAAAATCATGCACCAAAATGAGTAAAAACAAGCAGATTAGTGAACATGCAGATTTGAGCTTACTCTTTTTAACTTTTAACACTTAAACTTGCTACCAACTTGATCCAAATTAAACTATAACTTGCACCCTAACTATCTCAACCGATTCCAACTATTCTAACACGTTTTAAAATCAAAACTCACAACTTTTGCCCTGCTAAAACTTATATCCAAACACCACTTTAACTTTCTTTATGCACTTTTTTTTCAAATCAAATCTGTATAAAACCTAACCAAACTGATAAATAAGCTTCCAATCATGCATACCAACACATAAGAACAAAAATCAACAACTATAACACACTTATAGCAGGAAATCAAACAAGATCACATACACTCACTTTTTCTGAACTTTTCAAAAAGGTAAAAAGTGTTTACCTTAGGGCTTTACATCCAAAGCCCTAGTGGATGCAAATCCACCTCCAAATACACCCGGGTGTATGCAGACTCAATCACAACACCCTTTAATCCTGCTCAAAGAAAATCAAAGAAAAGAAATACAAGCAATAATATGATTATTCTGATTTTCTTTTTCTTCTTTCTTAAAACCTTTCCAAAAACTTTTAAAACTTCTTAACACGTTTCAAAAACTCTATATCACCAATTCTAATGAACCTCTTAACACCAAAACCTGAAATAGATTTTACCAAGAAAATCTCAAATTCAGAAGAACCTTAAATAATTTTGAAACTCAAAATTACTTAACTAATTTAAAAATGGAACTCAGTTTTCCTTCAACACTTATACCAACTTTAAATAAACATAAAAAGGAATTATAATGCTTAAAAACAAATACCAAACTTTTATTTTAATTAAAAAGGATTACAAAAGTTTTTGAAGAAAAACTGGAACAAGGGATCACCAACAAGCTTGGGTCTCCTTATATACTACTCATAGACTATTCTAGAATCCTAAAAACAAAACCCTAATCACTAGAAAATCTCAAATTTGCCCTTTTACGTTTTTGAGTGATGAGGTGTCAAATTGAATCTTGGACGTTCCTTTTTGCTTTGGGAGGAAGGAATACATCATAAAACGTTGATCTTGACACGTCATAGAACTTGGAGCCCAAGGTGAATGCTGATTGGTGGAAAGGAGAATTGGGGGTGGGGTCTACAGTGAGTGGGAAGAGGGTTTTATGTGTGGGATTGCTTCCTGCGTGTGTGAATCACACGTGGGCAAGAGTAATTGGTTTTTACCCAAGGTTTAAGTAAAGTGAAAACTGGGGGTGAAGAAGTAAACAGTAACTTCTTTTTGATCCGTATTTAGGGGAAAAGGGAGTGTTTGGCGCAATTTTTGGTTTAAACGTTTCAAATGTACACCTTTGGTCCTTATCTTTTGAGATTTTTGGCAAATAAAGTTTTCCAGCCCTAAAACCGTTTTTCCTTTGCAAATAACTTTCATCACTTGACACTTTTGGCACCAAACTTCTCACAAAGGTTATCAAGGGTTGTTTTTGGCATTTTTGAATAATTCAAGGGCTGATCTTGGACAATCTTGATCTTCAAAGGTCTTCAATGTCTCTTAATCTTCATGAGGGACCATAATTGGCAATTTTGATTTGTTGAGGGGCTAATCTTGCCATTTCTTCAAAGTTGGAGGACCTTTTTGCAATTTTGACAAACTTAAGGGACCAAACTTGTAATTATTAATATACAAGGGTTTTAAGTGTCATTTCTTCATTCTTGGAGGATCAATCTTGTATGTCTTCAAGTCTTCAAGGGTATTTGTTGAAAATTCCATGATTAGGGCCCGGTTCTTTGTACGTCTTCGTTTCTCGTGTCCGTTTTTCCTTGTAACTTGTGATCTTTTGTCTTTTTCACGATATCCATACCTAAAATACACATGAACACAAAAGCAAGCATATATATGGTATTTTATGACATATTAGTGCATTAAAAGCCCGAAAAGAACGATGAGATCATGTATAAATGCCATCTCATCACTCCCCCATACTAAGCCATTGCCGTGCCCTCACGCAATGCTAGAATAAAGTATCTAAGCATCACCAAAGTTCAATTTTATTAACCTTTATTGAAAAGTAAAAGACTTGCAACATACTACGATGATGTGTAAAGACATAATGTATGATTTTCATCACCAAAAGGTGACTTTTAGGGTCAAAGAATAGAAACAAGTTAATGTCCCTTAGAGTAAATTTCGTCATCCTTGATTGTCATACATTCCATGCTAAGTGCAAAAACAAGATCATTGTTGGTACAAGTCACAATGCTAACACTACTCATACGTCCAAATTGTGTAATACTTTTTCTCCCCGCAATCCTAGTTATAAAAGGAAATGGGTTACTAGCATTTTTTTATCTATTTGTCATGGATCACAAGTGATACATATTGACTTATTTGAGTAGTTATTAGTCCGAAATCAAAGTAGCATGATTTGATCAATAGTTAGCCGAAGGACAAAATCTTTTAAAACGGCTTCTCGTGTATCTCCTTAAGTTCATATCTTGGCATAACTCGTTTCACGATTTGAGACCTTTCTCGGACCGATATTTGGCATGTACTTCATACTTCAAATCTTGGGAAGACGTTCTTGAAATTATGGTCTTCTCTTCATATTTTGGAATTTCTTCACTTGACGTTTTTGAGAGATTCTTCATATAGGACCACGACTTCATCATTTTTCTTCAATCTTTACTTTGGATTTTGATATACAACGATCCGCCTCCTTTTCGGACTTGGATATATTTATCCTCATACCTTGTTAGGGTCTTTTTGGATAGACTTTCTCCCTTCTTTAGGGGAGTAATTGCTTCTCGTCGTGTGTCTCGATCCTTCATATTGATTTAGGAACAATGATACTTCACATCATCTTTGGATCTTTAGCAAAAATAGAGCTCCTCATGCCTTGTTAGGGCCTTTTTGGATGATCGCCAATCTTCGCGTCCCGCTTCAATAAGTTATGCCTTGGCTATGAACTCTATTCAACCCCGAGCAACTTTTAAACGATCTTGCGCTAGAGGCTAAGTAACCTTTCAAATCGTACGACCTTACTTATTGCAATTATGATTTATTCCTAATGCATTGATCTTATGGGAAGAAAAAGCCACAATTAAAAACATATGAGTTTTTGAAAGAACACTTTCATGTTCTACGTTTAGCATGATCACTTGTCTAACTCTATCATTTCTCGTTCTTCACTATATAAAGACCTCTAATTAAAGAGACTCGTGAATACTTAGCCATGCAAGTCAAAATTAAGCCAAATTTGGATTAGCTTTCATTAAGACTATATCAAATCAAAGTTTTGGGTTTTTAAGCCACCTATAGGATCTTGCACTTTCTTGGACTTTTTCAAGTTTAGAGAATGCGTTTTAAAGTTCCTTTGATAAGTGACTTTCTAGAATCAATTATAGGAACTTGCGAAAAGTTCTTGTTCTTAATCCGAATGAATTAAGACTTTCGCGTTTTAAAGCTCCCTATATAAAAGTCTAGCAAAACTTGAATTGAGCGGGTTAAGGAATGTAAATGGCTCCAAATGCCCATCAAGTCAAAAATTAACTCTTATTCTACCTATCGGAAAATATACATTCGTGTCTTAAAAACACTTATGAAAACTAAGAAAATTTTTAAAATTTGGCCATTTTTAGCCTTATTAGCAAAACAAAACATTGAAAGTTGGAAAGCGTGAGGGCGTAGCAAAGCAAGTACCTATTCACCCCCCATACTAAAAGTAAACATTGTCCTCAATGTTTCGAGTCTAAAGGTGGAGCACCACCATACTAGAGACGAAGAGTCGAATGCTTAGGATCTAGCATGGAAAGGGTGATCAACCATGTATCTAAAGCCGTTTATTAATTATGCTAAAAGATAATTGTTAGAACAATAAAGGATATGTCATGGAATCGTGAAAAACTTCTTCAAACGAACGATGGAGGCTCACGTAAACGAACACGAGAGTCTTCAATCGTAGATGATGATGATGATCTAGATAACACAATCACAAACAACTACGAGACAACGAGTTGGAAGGGTACAAGTCCCCTTATTAGTGAATATAAAAGATAAGCATGGGATTTCCCCCACGAGGCACCTCGTTTTTGATTACCGAGTCATGAGCTCGACTCGATCCCCTCAATGTTAATTATCATTGGGGAAGGTGTCTTGGTCGGGGGCAACCATTGAAGGAATTTCCCCACCAAAGTAGTGCTTAAGCCTATGTCCATTCACCTTGAAATTGGGACCATCATCTTGAGCTAGCTCAATGGTCCCATATGGAAACACTTGTGTAATGGTGAACGGACCCGACCAACGAGATTTTAATTTCCCGGAAAATATCTTAAGACGAGAGTTAAAAAGCAACACTTGATCACCAACGTTAAAAACCCGGTTTTTAATCTTTAAATCATGAAACTTTTTAGTCTTTTCTTTAAAAATTAATGAATTTTCATAAGCATTATCCCTTAATTCATCTAATTCATTTAATTGTATTTTCCGGTGATCTCCCGCGGTCTTCAAGTCAAAATTAGCATGCTTAAGGTCCCAATATGCCTTATGCTCCAATTCAATGGGCAAATGACAATTCTTCCCATAGACTAACTTATAAGGAGTGCAACCGATAGGTGTCTTATAAGCGGTCCTAAAGGCCCATAAAGCGTCATCAAGTTTGTCGGACCATGAAGCACGGTTTTCTCCAATTGACCTCTCTAAAATCCTCTTCAAAGCTCGGTTCGAAACCTCGACTTGCCCACTCGTTTGCGGGTGATAAGCCGTAGAAAGACGATGTGTAACCCCATATTTCTTTAGAACCTTTTCGAATTGGTCATTACAAAAATGGGTTCCACGGTCGCTTATAATAGCACGAGGGGTTCCGAACCGAGAGAATAGTTGCTTCAAAAACTTTACTACCACACGAGCATCATTAGTAGGAAAAGCCTTAGCTTCCACCCACTTAGAAAGGTAGTCCACCGCGACGAGGATATATTTGTTGCCATGAGACGATGGGAACGGCCCCATAAAGTCTATTCCCCATATGTCGAAAATCTCACACACTTGAATTATATTTTGCGGCATTTCATCACGTTGAGACGATTTTCCTTGACGTTGGCACGAATCACACGACTTCACAAGTGCGTGTGCATCACGATAGATAGAAGGCCAAAAGAAACCGGCATCGAACACTTTCTTAGCCGTGAGATTAGCACCGTGGTGACCACCCGTGGGTCCCTCGTGACAAGCTCTAAGGATATTAGAAGCTTCGGCACCAAACACACAACGGCGAACGAGTTGATCCGCACAAATCCGAAAGAGATAAGGGTCGTCCCAAAAATAGAACTTGACGTCACGAAAGAATTTTCGTTTTTGTTGTGTCGTCATACCCTTGATTATGAAATTGCCCGCATGGTAATTTGCAATGTCGGCAAACCATGGGGTGGTGTCTTTAGAATTCACTACACCGAGAGTCTCAAGAGGAAATGTTTCGGTAATTTCCTTGTTCTCGAAAACATCTTTGTGAGGATCTTCTAGACGAGAGAGATGATCGGCCGCTAGATTCTCGGCTCCTTTTTTGTCAAGCACGGTGACATCAAATTCTTGGAGGAGGAGCATCCAACGAAGCAATCTCGGCTTAGCATCTTGCTTAGCTAAGAGATACTTGATAGCCGAATGGTCGGTATACACGATGCTTTTAGTCAAGACGAGATAAGGTCGGAATTTCTCAAAAGCATAGACCACGGCAAGGAATTCCTTTTCCGTTGTGGTGTACTTTAATTAAGCCTCGGTCATTGTCTTACTAGCATAGTGGATAGGACGGAAATGCTTGTCATAACGTTGCCCTAAGACGGCCCCTATAGCATAATCACTTGCATCGCACATGATTTCAAAGGGTAATTCCCAATTAGGAGCAACAAGAATGGGAGCTTCGGTAAGTTTCCTTTTTAGAGTCTCGAAAGCTTTAACACAATCCTCATTAAAGTTAAAAGGAGCGTCCTTCTCGAGAAGGTGTGTCATAGGACGAGAAATCTTCGAAAAATCCTTGATGAAACGACGATAAAAGCCCGCGTGGCCTAGGAAACTACGAACTCCCTTAACGGTTTTGGGATGAGGTAACTTGGCGATGACGTCTACCTTAGCTTTATCGACCTCAATCCCCGCCTTCGACACCTTATGTCCTAAGACGATTCCTTGTTTACACATGAAATGACATTTCTCCCAATTAAGCACAAGATTGGTTTCTTCACAACGTTTTAACATTTGTTCGAGATTAGATAAACATGACGTGAACGAATTACCAAACACCGAGAAGTCATCCATAAACACTTCCATCGACTTCTCGATCATATCGTGAAAAATTGCCATCATACACCGTTGAAACGTATCGGGTGCATTACAAAGTCCGAAAGGCATCCTACGATAAGCGAACGTTCCATAAGGACACGTAAACGTAGTCTTCTCTTGATCACGAGGGTCGATAGGGATTTGAAAGTAACCGGAAAAACCATCTAAAAAACAATAGAATTCATTTCCCGCAAGTCGCTCCAACATTTGATCCATGAAGGGCAAAGGAAAGTGGTCTTTACGAGTGGCGTCATTTAACTTTCAGTAGTCAATACACACCCTCCAACCGGTCACAACACGAGTGGGAATTAACTCGTTGTTTTCATTAGGCACAACGGTCATTCCTCCCTTTTTAGGGACACGATGGATTGGACTCACCCATGGGCTATCGGATATAGGATAAATCATTCCCGCGTCAAGGAGTTTAAGGACCTCCTTTTTAATGACATCGTGAATTTTGGGATTCACCCTTCTTTGACTTTGAATTGCGGGTTTGTAGTCCTCCTCCATTAAAATCTTGTGAGTACAAAATTTTGGGTCAATACCCTTAATGTCGGATATTTTCCACGCAATTGCCCCTTTGTGAGCCTTAAGAACTTTCAAGAGCGCGGTTTTTTTCATCATTAGCAAGATCTTTTGCAATAATAACCGGCAACTTGTCATCACCTTCCAAGAATGCATATTCAAGGTGAGAAGGAAGATCTTTCAATTCAAGGATAGGTGGTTCCTTGATTGAAGATTTTGGTTCAACACTCATAACTTCCATTGGCGAAAGAAATGGTGGAATAGAAGTATCATCACTAATTAACACCTCATCTTCATTGTCGATTTCATTTGAAGTGAGATCGCCTCCTTGGAATGGAGTGAGATTTGGTGTGGAATTAGCAAGAATCGGATCCAAAATAGTGGGATTGCCACTTGACGAGCTATCGGAAAAACCTAACACTTCTTGTGAAAACTCATCGCAAACCACATCAACGATGTCAATGTGATTGATGGTAGCGATTGCATAAACATGAGAAGGTTTCGAGTTTTGAGTAGCGTTTATAACAAGTTCCTCTTCGTTGAATCTCAAAGTGATAGTTCTCGCATGAACATCGATAAGCGATCTCGAAGTATCTAAAAATGAACGACCTAAAATTAGAGGAACTTGAGGATCCGCGGGGATGTCAACTACTATAAAATAAACGGGATAGTAGAACTTCCCCACTTTCACGAAAACATCTTCGGCTATTCCACATGCCATAATCGTAGAATGATCGGCCATCTCGATGGACATGTTCGAAGGAATGAGAGCCGGAAGCGAAAGCGATTTCCAAATGGAAAATGGCATCAAATTAATGCTCGCACCAAGATCGGCCAAGGCGAGGCATTCTTTCATATCTTGTATGTCACAAGGAATGAGAAACTTTCCGGGATCACCAACTTTTTCCGGTATGCGGTTATGATAAACCGAAGAACAATTAGCAAGCTTTGAAAGCTTTTCCTTATCGCTCATCATACTTTTAAAAGTGGAAGCGAAACGAGGCATATATAACAACGCGTCGGCTAAACTTACATCAAAATGCACTTGTTGAAACATTTTTATAAAAAGCTCGATTTGTTGTTTGTTACGTTCTTGCAACTTCTCTTTGTTTCGTCTTGAAGGGTAGGGTAAAGGTGGTGTGGGTTGGTCATTAGGCAACGGCCTTGGAAACTCGGGTTCCACAATTGGTATTGGTTCAACCGTAGGTGTGGTTTGAGCGGTACTTCGTGGGATTGTAATATGCTCCTTTTCGACCATCACCTCGGTTCTTTCTCGATTTCCTTCTCCGTAGAAGTACTTGGACGAGAGATTGGTTCCTTGAAAGTTTTACCACTTCGTGTAGTAATAACCTTCATTTCTCCCTTCGGGTTTGCAATGGTATCACTAGGAAGACCACCTGAAGAAGAGGGCTTACACATGATAGCTTCAAACATCTTAGCCATTCGGTCCTCAAATTTTGATTGCCTAGCATCCGCTTTTAATAACTCTTGCTTAATCTCATGTTGTCCTAATTCCATCTTTTGTTGGTTTTGTTGAAGACGTTGGACATTTCCTTCCATTTTGTTTGCATGAGTTTTAAGTTCATTAGCAAGTTCATTCTTAAGCTCGTTTTTCAACTCGGACCTTAAGCTAATCATCTCACGTTGCATATTATCAAATTTAGCATCATTTGCTTTTGCATAATCTAAAAAGTCTCCTTGCAAATTCTTAGTGTGAGCATTTTGAAAACCTTGTGTAGTGTTTTGAAAATCACGGTTTTGGTTTTGATTAGAGATTTGTCCATTCCCACTTTGATAATTCCCTTTGTTGTAATTGCGTGTGTTGCCTTGGTAATTACCTTGGTTGTTGTTTCGATAATTATTAACATTTTGGTTTGGTGGAGCTTGATTTTGGCGGGAACCTTGGCCGTTTTGGTTGTAAGTTCCCGTTGCTACATAAGCACTCAAAGTGTTACCATCCGCGGTAATGCACTCGGAAAGATCATGAGCTCCCCCACAAGATAAACAACTGTTAGCAACCGCTTTAACCGAAGCGGAATTGGAAGCTTCTTGAGCCTTCCAATGGGACATTAGATTAGCAAATCTATCAAAAAACCGATTTTCCTCATTAGCTTCATCATGTAAGGCGTTAATGCTACGAGACGATTGTGACGAAGATGACGAACCCATATTGGCAACACTCGGTGTGTTACGAGGGCTATAAACCTTAGATCGATTTTCAATGATTTGTAAAGCCTCATTTGTCGTCTTGCACAAAAAATTACCACCCGCGGCGGCATTCAAATAATCTCGTTCATGATCATTAAGCCCATTATAAAAGGTATCAATTTGATGCAATTCGGAAAAATCATGGTGTGGACATTCATGTAACATTTCTTTAAATCGTTCCCATGCCATTGAAAAACTTTCATTATTACGTTGCATAAATCGTGAAATCTCATTTTTTAAGTGTGTTGTTTTAGATGGTGGAAAAAACTTGTTCACAAACTTAGAAACGAGATCGGCCCATGTCAAAATCGAATTTGGCGGTTCTTTCTCGAGCCAAATTTTTGCGGGTCCATCCAACGAATATGGAAACAACATCATCTTAATGGCGTCATGTGGAACATCTTTAAATTTGCTAGTGGCGGTGAGACGGTTGAAATTCCTAATGTGGTAATGCGGGTTGTCTTTCTCGTGACCTCTAAACTTATTTGCTTGCAACATAGACATTAAACCCGTCTTAATCTCGAAATTCTCCGCAAGGATGGCGGGAATCACAATAGCCTCTCCAAAACCCTCGGTGGGTGCTTGTATCAACTCCATCATAGTACGATTAGCCATGACGACTTCTTGTTCTACAATAGGTTCAACAATTGGAGGTTCTTCAACAATCAACGATCCTTGATTTGCTTGCTTTTGAAGACGTTTACGAGCTCGTTTAGCTTGATTACGAGTGATCATAAACTACACGAAGAATGGGAGGTGAGCAAAGAAGATTCTTTTTGGTTGTTTTGTGGATTTTCAATTTTTTTGTGTTTTTGATGATATTTAATTTTTTTGGATTTTGGTGTATCTTCGTAGACAACAATCTACAAAATCTCTCCTCGAATCAAACTCTTGATTAAAGAAGCCTCAAAGGAATGAAAACGATCACGTGGAGTGAACGCCTTCGAATGACTTTAGAACTTTGGTGAAAACCAAATTGTTCACGAGGGTTTAATCACAAAGAAACCAAGCAAATATAGTATACGTATTAATACTTTGGGCGGCAAAACCCTCGATTAGCCTTCAATCTCAAAATACTCACAAGCAAGCGGGGAAACGAGGCGGCGCGAAGCACTTAAGAGCCTTTTTCCTTAGGGTATATTTTATAATACCCGCCTTATACCCACCTTATAGTTTGTATTTTTCAAAATCGAGCTTCACGAAAGTATTTATCTATTTTTGCCTTTTCTTTTTGTTTGAGATTCGAATACAATAATTAGGAGATCAAATCCCAATTAAGGTTGTGTTTTCACACTTTTGGAGATATTGTATTTTGATTGTGATACTTAATACAATATAGTAATATTTGTACAAGAAAAAACCAAGAAAACCGATAATACGTGTTAAGGGAGTTCCACTTAACACAAATACTTATTATGGATAATATCAAAAACAAAAGCTTCCAAATTAAAGCACAACACACCTCCCCGGCAGCGGCGCCAAAATGATTGTGGTAAAATACGACTCTTGTTTAGGAAAACAAAAGAACGTATATGAGCGGTAAGTATCGAACAAATGACTTTAAGAAAAATCAAGTGTTAATGACCCAATCAAATAAAATGAGAGAAAGTTCGTTTCCCAAGGAGGTATATGTGTGTGAATTAACTTGTAATTATTTGAGATTAATATTAAGAGAATGGGGATGAAAGGATGAAAAGACGGTTACGTTAAAATTACACTACGACGTAAAAGACGTAAACGTAAAGTCGTGAAAAACTACCAAAATTAAAAATTATACTAAGACCAAAAGCAAAATAAATAAAAGATTAAAAAGAAGTCAATAATAATATAAATAAAGACAAAAATCCAACAAAGATATTTTAAAACCTTTTATTAATTAAATATTTAATTTTAAATGATAATTAAAGCCCTAAAATTAAATATAACTAATTCAAATGTCTAAAATATGATTTTATTGAATAATTACTTAACTTATATTATTAGAAGACTAAAAAGTAATTTTCTAAAAATTAAAAGCTATTAAAACTATTTTTAAAACTCTAAAAATGATTTAAACTAATTAAAAACTTATTAAACTTAAAATAATTATAAAAATAAATCTAAAAGCTATAAAAATATTCTAAAAATGGAAAAGGTCTTAATTAATGCTAAAGAACTTAAGAAAATTGAAAAAGAAATAAAAATAAAACTTTGAATTTTTTAATAATAAAATAATATTAAAATAATGCTAAAAATAAAAAGTTTCTAAAATTAATTCTAAAAAATGTCTAAAATCTTAAAATATTCTAACTAAGAGAAAAACACAAATTAAAATTCCTAAACCCTTTTTAATAATTTTATAAAAGTTATTAAAGTTTATAAAAAACCTTAAAATAATATAAAATTAAAAATTAATGTTTATAAAACCAAAACTAGATGTAAACCTCAAATTATTATTTTAAAAGCTAAAAATTATTTTTCCTAAAAATAAAAACTCTTTTTTCTATTTTTTAATGATTTAATAAAAACCGGGTATTAAATAAATTCTAGAAAATAATTAAATAAAGGGAAAATTTTCAAACCAAGCTAGAAAAATCACAAAACCTAATAAGATTCTAGGAAAATTCAAAAGAAGTAAAATAGCTTAACAAATAAGCTGAAAAGAAGGAATTAAGCTACGGCTTTTAATAATAAGCTAGAAAAGAAAAACGTGTTAAATAACTTGTGAAAACAAACCTAAACGTAAAAAAGCATCTAGATTAGCGGTAGAGCTCCTAACCCTCCAGCGAGAGGTCTGGGGTTCGAGTCCTGCTACGGGTGACTTTTTGCCCTTTTTTCTTTTTTTTATTTTTTCTTTTTATAAACCAACAGTGACCTCTAATAAGCTAGAAACTTAATCCAATTCAACTTTTTATGCAAGATTGATCCAAATTAAGATCAAAACGTATGCCAGAATCAAAATTGAGCACAAGCAGGTTTAGCTTTGTGCCTTTGCTTGTGGAATGGTCCAAGAGGACTTGGCTTAATGAGCTTACTTGGTGGATTTTTGTGGACAGGGGGGGCACCCATGTGCTTATTGAAGCACAAGGAGTCAGCAATAAGCTAGAATAAGCACTTAGCACACACAATTCACAAATCAATAGCACACAAAAGCACTTCAAGTTGCTGTGACAAAATAACTAGGTCTGTGGACTTATGAGCTAATAACTTGCACTCTAATGAACTTCAAACACTCAAATTAAGCACACAAAGTCTCAAACTGACATACAAACCAAATCAAACCCTGAAATGGCCTAGAACTTAACAGATTTCACAAAATCATGCACCAAAATGAGTAAAAACAAGCAGATTAGTGAACATGCAGATTTGAGCTTACTCTTTTTAACTTTTAACACTTAAACTTGCTACCAACTTGATCCAAATTAAACTATAACTAGCACCCTAACTATCTCAACCTATTCCAACTATTCTAACACGTTTTAAAATCAAAACTCACAACTTTTGCCCTGCTAAAACTTATATCCAAACACCACTTTAACTTTCTTTATGCACTTTTTTTTCAAATCAAATCTGTATAAAACCTAACCAAACTGATAAATAAGCTTCCAATCATGCATACCAACACATAAGAACAAAAATCAACAACTATAACACACTTATAGCAGGAAATCAAACAAGATCACATACACTCACTTTTTCTGAACTTTTCAAAAAGGTAAAAAGTGTTTACCTTAGGGCTTTACATCCAAAGCCCTAGTGGATGCAAATCCACCTCCAAATACACCCGGGTGTATGCAGACTCAATCAACAACACCCTTTAATCCTGCTCAAAGAAAATCAAAGAAAAGAAATACAAGCAATAATATGATTATTCTGATTTTCTTTTTCTTCTTTCTTAAAACCTTTCCAAAAACTTTTAAAACTTCTTAACACGTTTCAAAAACTCTATATCACCAATTCTAATGAACCTCTTAACACCAAAACCTGAAATAGATTTTACCAAGAAAATCTCAAATTCAGAAGAACCTTAAATAATTTTGAAACTCAAAATTACTTAACTAATTTAAAAATGGAACTCAGTTTTCCTTCAACACTTATACCAACTTTAAATAAACATAAAAAGGAATTATAATGCTTAAAAACAAATACCAAACTTTTATTTTAATTAAAAAGGATTACAAAAGTTTTTGAAGAAAAACTGGAACAAGGGATCACCAACAAGCTTGGGTCTCCTTATATACTACTCATAGACTATTCTAGAATCCTAAAAACAAAACCCTAATCACTAGAAAATCTCAAATTTGCCCTTTTACGTTTTTGAGTGATGAGGTGTCAAATTGAATCCTGGACGTTCCTTTTTGATTTGGGAGGAAGGAATACATCATAAAACGTTGATCTTGACACGTCATAGAACTTGGAGCCCAAGGTGAATGCTGATTGGTGGAAAGGAGAATTGGGGGTGGGGTCTACAGTGAGTGGGAAGAGGGTTTTATGTGTGGGATTGCTTCCTGCGTGTGTGAATCACACGTGGGCAAGAGTAATTGGTTTTTACCCAAGGTTTAAGTAAAGTGAAAACTGGGGGTGAAGAAGTAAACAGTAACTTCTTTTTGATCCGTATTTGGGGGAAAAGGGAGTGTTTGGCGCAATTTTTGGTTTAAACGTTTCAAATGTACACCTTTGGTCCTTATCTTTTGAGATTTTTGGCAAATAAAGTTTTCCAGCCCTAAAACCGTTTTTCCTTTGCAAATAACTTTCATCACTTGACACTTTTGGCACCAAACTTCTCACAAAGGTTATCAAGGGTTGTTTTTGGCATTTTTGAATAATTCAAGGGCTGATCTTGGACAATCTTGATCTTCAAAGGACTTCAATGTCTCTTAATCTTCATGAGGGACCATAATTGGAAATTTTGATTTGTTGAGGGGCTAATCTTGCCATTTCTTCAAAGTTGGAGGACCTTTTTGCAATTTTGACAAACTTAAGGGACCAAACTTGTAATTATTAATATACAAGGGTTTTAAGTGTCATTTCTTCATTCTTGGAGGATCAATCTTGTATGTCTTCAAGTCTTCAAGGGTATTTGTTGAAAATTCCATGATTAGGGCCCGGTTCTTTGTACGTCTTCGTTTCTCGTGTCCGTTTTTCCTTGTAACTTGTGATCTTTTGTCTTTTTCACGATATCCATACCTAAAATACACATGAACACAAAAGCAAGCATATATATGGTATTTTATGACATATTAGTGCATTAAAAGCCCGAAAAGAACGATGAGATCATGTATAAATGCCATCTCATCAATATATATATATATATATATATATATATATATATATATATATATATATATATATATATATATATATATATATATATATATATATATATATATATATATATATATATATATATATATATATATATATATATATATATATATATATATATATATATTAAAATAACACTTCTCAGTCTTGCATTATCGGTAACTCGGGAATTCTTCGGCACCGTTATAGTCAAAAGATTTTTAAACATTTTACTCAAAATATTTATTTAAAAATATTTATGGTTAAAAGATATTGAAATGTTTTATTCAAAACATTGGTTTTTAAAAATATTTCGTTCTCTATAACGAGAGCTCTAGTACCAAACTGTAACACCCCCAAATATTTCACATTTTGAATCAGCGGAAGAGTCGTTGGTGTTACGGGATAGCACATTACTCAAATCATAGACAACACTTAAAAGTCGCGTCATTTAATAACAAAGCATTTTCCATTCATAAATATCAAATTACATAGGTCCTCAGGTCAAATATATCTTACAAATTTACAAAACATTTGAATGGAAATTTTCATATAAATGCGGGCCATAAACTCTTGTCATCTTCCCGAGAATTACCTTCAAGTACCCGAGATAAAACATGTTAAAAGTCAGCGAGACGCTTAGCGAGTCCATAGAGTTTAATAATAACCATTTATCATAAAACCGGTATATAATCATTACCGAAAAATTTTTTTGTACAATTATTTGTCATAGACCATAACATAAGTCAAAAACATTTTATACGAATCATTGTCATAAATCATAACATAGGCCTTAAGCATTTGATACGAATCATTGTCATAAATCATAACTTAGGCCAAAAACATTTTATACGAATCATTGTCGTAACAACACAATTCAATACGTTTTATAACGTTGTTTATAGTATAATAAAAGCCGTTATATAAAAACAGTTATGTAAAACCAGAACACGGGTATAATAATAAATAAGACCCCATATTGCTATCAGGCAATATATTAAAATTCAAATCATATATCATACACTATTCCTGAGACCGCAGCCTCAATGTTACCTTTATCATTATTATTATCGGATTATTATAAGTCGCATGACATTGTTACCTTTCTATAATATATATCGGGTAGATGGCCCGGAATTCCTTTGCCCATTTAAAACAGCTTGCCGTCACAATAATCACGCTAATTAAATCCCTCTCATACATAAATTAGCTTACCAATCAATGTGGCACGACGGGGATCAACCGTCAAGGCGCGAACGGGGTTGATCTTCCCCAAATAGTACTATTATATGCATAAGCGTCTACCAAATCCCGGTATTTCACAATTCATGCTAATGGGACTTATAGTGACATAACCTAACTTTTAATAATCCATTTCAATCATTCATTGGGTCATTCAATCAATCAGGTCCATATCAATAAACATACAATCAAGACCACTAGTGTTCTATTTTTATTAAAACTATCATGTTATCTCCCTCGCGGGTTTATACAACACTTTATAAAACATTTAAAAGAGTGTGAGGCTATGAACTCACATTAGTTGGGAAAGGCGGGTTATCGGCAATTAGGATGTACGGTACGTGCCTCGATCACGGAAACCTAAACAAATAATACTCGGTCTTAGATTATCGTCAAATAACTTTATAAAAGTTGCTATGTATATGTAATGATGTCATAACATGATGATCAAGTGGGGTTTAACTTCCTTATACAACATTACTAGTTGTTAAGTACATGGTTAACTTAGTCTAGTTATACTAATTTTAGCCCATGTATATGTTAAGGCCCAATAGGCCCATTAAGAGTCCAATATATTATATTAGTCCATTTATATTTTTAATACCAGGCCCATACTAATATGTTGGGCCCAAGTGGGTTTAGCCCATGAGTAAGACCAATAATATTAAACCAAACTAGTTGGGCCTAGTGGTCAAACAAGGCTAATTTGACCCATTATGGTCCATAAGTTACAAAGCTCAGTTTTGTCGATTTTTACTTGTCAAGTGTGTTTACATATCAGTATATGATTTATAAAAATGTTAGATTAGACGGGTCCGACCATTTAGTTTTATTTGGCAAAAACGTTAATCTTTCGGTTTTAGCCGAAAAGACGTAAAACTTATATATAGTTTGTAGTTTTAGAAAACATTTGAGTTTTATTTTTATAAAATGTAATATTTACTTATTATAGTGTATAAACTTATTTTATAATAGTTGTATCAATTAATTAACTTATACATACTTATTTTATATAATATTTTACTTTGAGTGCTCTTTTAATAATATATATACTTTAGTCAAATCTGATATAGAATTTCAAGTCCACCATTATGATCATATCTTGAGTTCTATAATGAAATGAGACCCCAAATGTTTACTGTATAAATTAAATGACATGTGCTACAAATAACTCTTATGTAGCTCCTGCTCAAACAGCTTCTAAGTATTTTTAGTAATTCGTCCAAAACAGACTAGACAGATAAGTACTACAAAAGTGTTTTGGTCATATTTTGCTCATTCTTAACATTCCATTGCATGGCCAATTCACCACTTATGTAAAAATAAATTATCTATCTCTATATCAATTAATCTCAGCCATTTAACGAAGTGAAAATATAGAAACCTACTGTTTTAAACAACCCATATGACTAGTCATGATTTTAACACTTTTACTTGTAGTTTTTAACCTTTTTAACCTAATTTAGTAACACAAAATCCCCATGCAACATATTGATCATCATTTATCATTATATACATATACATTTTTGAAGAAAATAAATGAATACATTTACAAGATTAATAGGATGATAGAAGAAGAATCTCTATACCAACCAATTTGTGATGTAAAAGATGAGATTTGTAATGAACAAGACTTGATCTTGTCACCAAATCTTATGAGTTTAGAAAGATTACTTTTGACACCACCAAAAGTATGAACACTTCTTTGAAAATCAGCCCTAAACCTCCATGAAACTCCTTTTCACTTGTTAAGATCACCTCCAATCTTCATCTCTTCAAATGGTTATCAACATATGTGAATTTTAGATAAAGTTTGTGGTTAAATTTTTGATGACGATGATGATTATGTGAGGGTGTTTGGACGGAAAGGAGAGGGAGAGAAGAGAGAGTGGGAAAACTTTTTGCTAGATTTGCATGTATGAGAAAGGTGTAAAGAAAGTTTGGTGGTTTAGGCTAGTGGTTTGTAAGAGTTTAGGACAAGTGTCCTTAACATTTGTAAAAAATGTGACACCAAGGGGTGGTTTTGGCTTTGGTTTGGCCGCCCATAGTGGGGGTGACGCAAGTGTAAACTTGTTTCATCCCCACTAATTTACGGGTACTCCTCGATTCTAGTTTCCTCGATTTGCGTGCCCTCGGGTCGATTTACGAAAAACATTTTTATAAATTATGAATCTACGACACAAAACGATTCTAATAAAAATTGTCTCCTCAAAAACGGAGCACAAAAGCGTAAATACGTAAACCTAGGGTTCCCGGTTTAATCGTAGAAGACGTTAAATTATGCACGTAAGTCCTGATTTCTTCTCGTAAATTTGTGAGTTTATGAACCAACACAAACTAAATTTTCAAAATAATATATGAGAATAAATTTACTACTTGAAATGTCGGACTGTCACAAACACGGAGTACGTAAACGTAAACACGTAACGTAGAGCTTTCCGGTTTAGACGTAGACGATGCTACTTTAAGACGTAAACCCAAATTTCTTCCCAAAAGTGAGTGAGTTCATAATCTAACAATTAAATAATGATTATAAATAATACTTGAGAATAAAATATCGACCTCAGATTGACGGATTGTCACAAGTTGTATAGTGCGCCTATCCTAGCTCTACCTGATGGCAACGATGGCTTCGAGGTATACTTTGATGCATCACACAAGGGACTGGGGGCAGTATTGATTCAAAGGAAGAAAGTGATTGCATACGCCTCTAGGCAATTGAAAAAGCATGAGAAGAACCACACCACTCATGACTTAGAATTTGGATCTGTAGTATTTGCCCTAAGAATTTGGAGGCATTACCTTTACGGAACCAAGTGTACGGTGTATACTGACCACAAGAGTTTACAACACATACTGGATCAGAAATAGCTGAACATGAGACAACACCGTTGGATCGAACTACTAAGTGACTACGACTGTGTAATCAAATACCACCCAGGTAAAGCAAACGTAGTTGCTGATGCATTAAGCCGTAAGGATACCGATCCACCAATGAGGGTTCGAGCCTTAGTAATGACAATAAACCTATACCTGCCCAAGCAAATTTTAGAAGCTCAGACTCAAGCCCAGAAACCCGAAAACCTCCAGAAGGAAGACATTGGGGGAATGCTTCGAATTGACCTCTCCAAGGAGAAATTGGAACCAAGGGCGGATGGAACCTTGTGCCTACACGGGAGGATTTGGCTACCCCGCTATGGAAATTTGAAAGACGTAATCATGCACAAGTCACATAAGTCCAAGTATTCTATACATCCTGGATCAAAAAGATGTATCAAGATATGAAGAAGATGTACTGGTGGCCAAACATGAAGGCTGACATCGCCACTTATGTTCAGAAATGCTTGACGTGCTCACATGTTAAGACAGAGCACCAAAGACCATCAGGTATACTGGTACAACCCGAGATACGTGAATGGAAGTGGGAAAACATCACCATGGACTTCGTAACCAAAATCCCAAAATCGTCTCACGGATATGATGTTATCTGGGTGATAGTCGACTGACTCACCAAGTCTGCTCACTTCATACCCATCAAGGAAACTGATTCCCTATCAAGGTTGGCAAAGACATACCTTAAGGAGATTGTGACCAAACATGGAGTGCCAATCTCAATAATTTGTGATCGGGAAAGTAGGTTCACTTCAAACTTCTGGAGGGCTCTCCAATGAGCCCTGGTTACCAATCTGGATATGAGCACTACTTATCATCTACAGACGGACGGTCAAAGCAAACAAACCATACAGACTCTACAAGACATGCTAAGGGCATGTATAATTGATTTTGGTAATGGTTGGGTTGAGCATATACCCTTGGTTGAGTTCTCCTACAACAATAGCTATCACGCCAGCATCAAGGCCGCCCCTTTCGAAGCACTCTACGGTCGGAAATGTCGTTCTCCTGTGTGCTGGGCAGAAGTAGGTGAATTCCAACTCATTGGGCCTGAATTGATTCAAGAGACATCCGACAAGATTGTCCTTATAAAACAAAGAATTCAAGCTGCTCGCGATCGAAAAAAGAGCTATGCGGACCAGAAACGCAAACCCATGCAGTTTAAAGTAGGAGACCATGTTATGCTGAAGGTATCATCATGAAAGGGGGTTGTACGATTCGGGAAACGTGGAAAATTAAATCCACGATATGTAGGCCCTTTTAAAGTATTAGCCATGATCGGGGAAGTGGCTTGCCGTTTGGAACTGCCCCAACAATTGAGTCGGGTACCCTCCACCTTTCATGTATCGAACATGAAAAAGTGCTACGCTGAGGAGCCTTTAGCCATGCCCTTGGAAGGAGTTCAGATCGATGAAAAACTCAAGTTCACGGAAGAGCCGGTAGAAATCATGGAGAAAACAACTAAAAAGTTGAAACGCAGTCGCATTCCGTTGATCAAGGTGCCTTTGGACTCAAAGAAAGGTCCTGAGTACACCTGTGAATGAGAAGACACGTTCAAAACCAAATATCTGCATATTTTCACTTAATAGATGACAACGTTTTTAATAGCTTTGAGGACAAAGCTAAAATAACGGGGTGGTGCTGTAAAATCCATGATTTTACCATGATAAAATGTAATAAAATTTTACCCAATGATACTAGAACATTTCTCATGTACTATAATTCCATATATATATATGAACATGTTTTGATTGTGCTTACATACTTATATGCTTTTACAAATAGTTACATGACATTTGCTTTGTAATTAAAACATGGACAAATAAAATGCATACACTTATGTGTATACATAACACTTAACAAAATTAAAAATCCTTTCTTGCCCTACCTTGTGTCTAGCCGTGTATGCTACAACATGCATACATACATATTCCTTGGAAACATACATGTACTCATTACCCTGTGTACACACACACAACACTTGGTGAACTCTTTTTCCCTCCCTTTTGATCACATATACACGCCAACAAAGAGGAGAAGGGCAAGGGTTGCCTTGATCTTGGTGAAAACTTAACACTTGGCAAAGATTGCCTTACCAAGGAGATTTTATTCTCTCCTACTCTCATCTTTAAGCCAAAATACACACATCTCACATTAACTTCGCATGCAAACCAAAACTCAGTTTCTCTCATCTCCTTCTCTCTCAATCATACGGCTAGAAGCCATATACATCCAAGAAACATATTTAATCCACAAGATCCTTTGCTTCATCTTTACTACCAATCATTTGTTATTATCCTTAGCAAGTTGATCTTCATAACAACCCATATAAAACCTAGCCGAACCAACATAGGTCACGGCTTGGATTGTTATTAGGGTTTCATCTTCATCAAGATTAGAACACTAATCTCCATTGTTATTTTGATCTTTCCTTGGTAACAATAACAAGAAGGTATCACTTATTATATTTTTTTCATTTATTTTACTTGCATGCATAATCATCCACCTAATGAACACACATGACAAACTTGTTAAAAAACAGTATTTGGTGAAACCATGACAATATAGGTCACGGCATATTTTTGAAATACCAAGAGTCATGCCTAAAAACTTTTGATACGAAACCTATGATTATTTACCTATTTTTAAAGTTGGTGAAAATCATATAAACCCTTCTATGGATTTATTATTAGCCGTGGGCTGTAAGACCTATTTTTGGGATTTTGGTTAAACTTATAAACATAAATCTTATGGATAATCCTTTATAACTCGCAAACTAGAAAACCATGACCTTAAAGGTCACGGCTTGTTTATGTACACATAAATGGTTTATGTAACAAGTTTTAATGATTGGAATATGTGTTTACCTATGTAAAATGAACTACTAAAAATCATAAAAACATCTTGTGTGTGAAAATATAGCCGTGAGCTATAAACATCATTAGATGGATTTCTAATGAACATGCATGCTCATGTTAGACCTAGATCTTGTGTTAAGACTTTAACTTAACTTAATAATCATGTAATGTATAAATCTTTTGATAAGAACACATGGGAAAAATAATATAGCCGTGGGCTATATGTTATATTTTTGGACTCATAATGAACTTGGAAACATGTAATAAATCTAGATATTAATATTTGGACTTTATAAATAATTATAAACACATGACAAGCTTAAGTCTCATCTTGGAATACCAAGATTTAAAATATAGCCGTGGGCTGTATATATGTTTGTGGACTTATGATTGATTTATAAACTTGTATATAGCTTAGATCTCATATTAGGACTTCTATACTTACATGCAAACCTAACCCAAGCTTAAACTTATCTTCATATGCTATAAATAAATCTAGCCGTGAGTTATGAGCTTATTTTAGGGCTTATGACTTACATGGAACTTGAAACTAATTTAGATCTCATTGAAACACCAAATAAAATATTGCCGTGAGTTTTACTCCTTGTTTTGGATATCATGACTTAAGTTTATCAAACCAATATTAAGCTTGTAAAAGTACATAAATATTATACCTTGAAAAGATGTTAAGTAATGTTAATGGACTAATCAAGCCCATGCAACCATAGCGTAAAACTTAAATAGGCCCAATAGGCCCATACAATATAGCCGTATATATTCAAAAGCCCATTAGGCCCATTTAATGTTTTGAAAGCCCATTTAACTAATCTTAGTATATTAGTGGACTTAAAAATATGTTTAAGCCCATTTAATGTTTTGGAACACCCATTTAACTAATGTTATTATATTAGTGAACTTACAATATGTTTAGGCTCATTAGATAGCCCATTAGTTCTTTTGGTCCATTTAATGAGCCCTTTTAATATTTTAAATATTTAAATAAAGTTTTTATAACAAAAATATAACTTATAAAAACTTTTGGACTAAAAATGACAATTTATAAAACTTAGGGACAAAAACCGTGACATTTGAAACTTGTATTTGATAAACCATTAAGCACAAGGACTAATACTGTAAATAACCAAAAGTCTAGGGCTTAATAAATGCCATCCGTGACATATTAAACCCTAAGGACCATTTTTCTAATAAGCCGAAACATATAGAAGCCCTATGGACTATTTTTGCCAATTAACGAAAGTTATAAAACCTAATTATAACTAGAGGGACTATTTCTGCCATAACCTAAAAGTATTACAAGCCCTAGGTACCAAAAGTGTAAAATCTGAAAGTTTTACTTTAATAAAAATATGGAGGGACTAGTTTTACACTTATTCGAAACTTAGACAAGCCCTAAACCCTTATTCCATTTCTATTTAGTAAAACTTAAATAAAACCTAAACCATAAGGACAAAAACTATAATTTCTTAAACTTGTGATTTATAAATTATTTGCAAATGCTGAAAACTTTTTGGGACTTTAAGTTAAATAAGATAATTATATTTTACTTCAATAAATAATTTATATAAACTGTATATATAAATTACATACAAGTATACTTATACAAAAATTGTAAGTAAAACATTCCTACTTAAACAAGTAATTTGTTTACAAGTTTGAATGAACGTTATTAATACTTGCACTACAGTTATTTAATTAAACATTGTATCATTAATAAACTGATTAAAAACTGTACAAGCATGCACATACGTTTTCTTGTATTATTTATTGAGACTGTACTATTTAATTAGGCAATAGACTGTGACGTGAGCATTACTTGGATTTCTTTTATTTTCACAGCCATTACAAACTCCAAGGTGAGTTTACAGCCCCACACAAAATATTGATAAACTTTTCCTCTACGGGGGAGAAAACATGCAACTTATGTTATTGGACATGAACTGAATTGTATAAAATTTGATTACGATTGCCTATTGTAGAAACTGTTAAATTATTGTAATTGCCCGAATGTTATAAATAGATCTATTTAGGATTGACGATCCCCATCTGGGTGAGTAGCGCTCACTGTGCCATGGCCGGGACAACAGATGTATACCATGTTGGAACTGGGATTGGGAGCCTTTTTGTAAGGGACCGGGTTCTTATCTGTTGAGAACTATGGAAAGTTAAGCTTCAGTTTTGTGCAATAGGGACTGTAATTACCTCTTTAGTATGAATGCTTTGTGCATTGCTACTATTATGATCATTTAATGTCTAAACTTATTTTATTAAAACTGTAAATTCACCAACTTTATATTGACCCTCTAAGCATGTTTTTCTTAGGAAAATGAAGCTAGTACGTGGTGTATGCATGGACTCAAGCATCATAGTAGTCTGCATTGTAGGACTCATAAGGGGTTTCTACTTGCGAAAAATGGACAATTTTTTTTTATCATGTTAAAACATTTCTTTTTTTAAAATTTGTACACTGTTCATGTAATATATGTTGGATAATCTCTTATCTTATGCTCTATGTACTATTTGCTATCGATCCACCCCTATGACATTCCAAACATTATTTCCGCTGCAATTGACCCGACCCGGGGTGTCACACGTATGGTCATGAACCAGAACCATCAGGATGTCCTACTCAACAACAGACACGGACTGAGTATGACAATCCACGTCACATTGGCGACATTTCACTTTCCAATTTTTTTTGAAATAATATGTAAACCTTATAACAACTTTACTTTTTGACTATCATATGTTACATCTATGTATGTTGTGTTTATCAAAATGTTTTCTATTTATTATGCTTTACAACATGTTTATACATATTTATCTTACTATCCGTTTGTAATATGTTTTAATAAGATTTGTTTATGTTTACTAAAGGGTAACGCTTAAAAATACTCATGACCAAACAAAGGAAATACGAACATTAAAAGAAAAGTCTTAAGAACAACAAACACCAACAACAGTTGTAACAGACAAACAAACAACAACTTAGGAAAATTGAAAAACAAAGTACGATAACCTAGATGCAAAGGTGGATCCTAGTGTATGACTTGATGAAGGGGACGATCGAGCAGAAGGAGTGACTTGAAATCCCCAAGAATAAACGACCCCTGTCTGCCTTGAATCTCTTTTGGATTCATAAATGCATGTTGTTGTACACTCCATACATACAACACATGCAGAAAACCTGTTGGGCTGACACAAACATCAAACACTGGGCTCAATTCATTAGCAAACCCAAGCAACCTAGGTACATGCTCAAATGGCAATTGAAGAAATACTTCCAAATGAATCCTACCAACATAACCATTCATAACATTGAGCCTCCATGCAAATACATTATGCACGCCTCCAAAAATAGATGATCTTGAAATAAATAGGGAGTCCTCTTGCACTGCAAGGCTGTATGGAGGCACAACCATGGACGTAATGTCCAAAGGAATTTTTCAACCAGGAAACGCAAGGAAGACAAATCAAATGACACGAGTACGTACCTTGTATGTCTATTTCCACCCAAACATCTCCATCCTTCTGAGCCTACCCAATATATTTTCCCACCTGCAACGACTTGACCATACCTCTTGATTCTAATAGTGCTAGGGGGAAAATGACCATGAGACAGAGTTGTCCATGTGCTTGAGCTAAGAGTGAACACACTCACCTTCCAATGACCTACATCGTATAGAGGTATATGAATCTTTAGTATAGTTGGGTCCATTGTGTCATGACGAACCCCAAATGAAAAGACAACTTTAGCTAACTCAGCTACACCTGCTACATTTATGGACAACACTGTGACAGATTTATCAATGGCAGGATTCCAAACTAAAAAAGCAAATTGTACATCCGCACCAACAGCAAAGCACCATACACCCTCTGAGACTGCAAAGGGTTGTAGTACTGGAGCAGTGTACTTTGAGACCATCCTGGTAAAGTTAACATTACTATTAACCTTATACAAAGAGTTGACAGTCCCTTGCTTGTAGCTTAAGATAAAAGAACACGAGTTAGAAGGACGAGGGTTGTAGTTGTCAATGAAGGTACTGCTATCAATTGTGTACACACTTGACGAAATCTTAGGAGAGACTTAACTGGTAGTTTGTTCATAATTTCAAGTTGGATATCGAAAGGTAAGTAGTCGGACATTTTTTGGGTAACTTTGTGAGTATTGCTACTTTTGAATAAGTTGGAAAACCTAAACATTGCTTGTAAACTATATATACTCAATTTCAAGGCATCTCCTTAGAGAGTTCAAGGCATCACCTTAGAGAGTTCAAGGCAACCAATTTATGATTTGCGGGTGGGCAGACAAACAACTAACTATAGGGGATAGGGGCATTGCTACTTGCATGTATTGAAGGCATAGTTGAATATTTTCACCGAGGCAGACCATTTCTTAGCTTGTAGTAATGGTTTTTCATTTAAGGCACATCAACCTAGACCTGCCCAAGCAAATTATAAAAGCTCAGACTCAAGCCTAGAAACCCGAAAACCTCCGGAAGGAAGATATTGGGAGAATGCTTCGAACTGAGCTCTCTAAGGAGAAATTGGAACCAAGGGCGGATGGAACCTTTTGCCTACACGGGAGGAGTTGGCTACCCCGCTATGGAAATTTGAGAGACGTAATCATGGACTAGTCACATAAGTCCAAGTATTCTATATATCCTGGATCGGAAAAGATGTATCAAGGTATGAAGAAGATGTATTGGTGGCCAAACATGAAGGCTGACATCGCCACTTACGTTCAGAAATACTTGACGTGCTCACGTGTCAAGACAGAGAACCGAAGACCATCAGGATTACTGGTACAGCCCGGGATACCTGAATGGAAGTGGGAAAACCTCACCATGGACTTCGTTACCAAACTCCCAAATTCGTCTCACGAATATGATGCTATCTGGGTGATAGTCGACCGACTCACCAAGTCTGCTCACTTCATACCCATCAAGGAAACTGATTCCCTATCAAGGTTGGAAAAGACATACCTTAAGGAGATTCTGACCAAACATGGAGTGCCAGTCTCAATAAATTATGATCTGGATAGTAGGTTCACTTCAAACTTCTGGAGGGATCTCCAACGAGCCCTGGGTACCAATCTGGATATGAGCACTGCTTATCATCCAAAGACGGGCGGTCAAAGCGAACGAACCATCCAGACTCTAGAAGACATGCTAAGGTCATGTGTAATTGATTTTGGTAATGGTTGGTCTGAGCATATACCCTTGGTTGAGTTCTCCTACAACAATAGCTATCACGCTAGCATCAAGGCCGCTCCTTTCGAAGAACTCTACGGTCGGAAATGTCGTTCTCCTGTATGCTGGGCAGAAGTAGGTGAATTCCAACTCATTGGGCTTGAATTGATTCAAGAGACAACCGACAAGATTGTCCTTATAAAACAAATAATTCAAGTTGCTCGCGATCGACAAAAGAGCTATGCGGATCAGAAACGCATCCCCATGCAACTTAAAGTAGGTGACCATGTTATGAACCATGGAAGGGGGTTGTACGATTTGTGAAACATGGAAAATTAAATCCACGATATGTAGGCCCTTTTAAAGTAATAGCCAGGATCGGGGAAGTGGCTTACCGTTTGGAACTGCCCCAACAATTGAGCCGGGTACACTACACCTTTCATGTATCGAACCTAAAAAAGTGCTACGTTGAGGAGCCTTTATCCATGCCCTTAGAAGGAGTTCAGATCGATGACAAACTCCAGTTTATGGAAGAGCCAGTAGAAATCATGGATAGAACAAATAAAAAGTTGAAACGCAGCTACATTCTGTTGATCAAGGTGCGTTGGGACACAAGAGAGGTCCTGAGTACACCTGGGAACGAGAAGACACGTTCAAACAAAATATCCACATCTTTTCACTTAATAGATGACAACGTTTTTAATAGCTTTGAGGAGAAAGCTAAAATAACGGGGTGGTGCTGTAAAAACCATGATTTTACCATGATAAATGTAATAAAATTTTACCCAATGATACTAGAACATTTATGATGTACTTACATGAGAAATGTTCTAGTATCATTGGCAAATAATTACATGACATTTGCTTTTTAATTAAAACATGGACAAATAAAATGCATACACTTATGTGTATACATAACACTTAAGAAAATAAAAATCCTTTCTTGCCCTACCCTGTGTCTAGCCGTGTATGCTACAACATGCATACATACACATTCCTTGGAAACATACATGAACTCATTACCTTGTGTACACACACAAAACACTTGGCAAACTCTTTTTGCCTTCCTTTTGATCATATATACACGCCAACATAGAGGAGAAGGGCAAGGGTTTCCTTGATCTTGGTGAAAACTTACCATTTGGCAAAGATTGCCTTACCAAGGAGATTTTATTCTCTCCTTCTCTCATCTTTAAGCCGAAACACACACATCTCACATTCACTTCACATGCAAACCAAATCTCACTTACTCTCATCTCCTTCTCTCTTAATCATACGGCTAGAAGCCATATACATCAAAGAAACACATTTAATCCACAAGATCCTTGTCTTCATCTTTACTACCAATCATTTGGTATTATCCTTAGCAAGTTGATCTTCATAACAACCAATATAAACCCTAGCCGAATCAACATAGGTCACGGCTTAGATTGTTATTAGGGTTTCATCTTCATCAAGATTAGAACACTAATCTCCATTGTTCTTTTGATCTTTCCTTGTTAACAATAACAAGAAGGTATCACTTATTATATTTTCTTCGTTTCTTTTACTTGCATGCATAATCATCCACCTAATGAACACATATGATAAACTTGTTAAAAAGCAAGATTTGGTGAAACCATGACCATATAGGTCACGACATATTTTTGAAATACCAAGTGTCATGCCTAAAAACATTTGATAAGAAACCTATGATTATTTACCAATTTTTAAACTTGGTGAAAGTCATACAAACCCAATGATGGATTTATTATTAGCCGTGGGCTATAAGACCTATTTTTGGGATTTTGGTTAAACATATAAACATAAATCTTATGGGTAATCTTTTGTAACTCACAAACTAGAAAACCATGACCTTAAAGGTCATGGCTTGTTTATGTACACATCAATGATTTATGTAACAAGTTTTAATGACTTGGAATAGTTACTCGTTCGGAATGTCACCTTCACCCGGAATAATTCTTCTTCGTTCAGAATAAATCAACACAAAACACTAACTTTCTTGATTCGGAACCCTTGGTTCGGAACTTCCTAAACAAAGCCTTGGTTCAGAACCTTGGTTCGGAAGTTCCCTGGTTCGGAAGTTCTTGATTCGGAACTTTGGTTCGGAACCTTCTGGTTCGGAACTTTTGAATGTTCTAAATAAATCACTTCTTCCACTGGTTCGGAACTCTTCCGAATGAGCTAGCTTGGTTCGAACTTTCTGCTTCGGAACTTTGAATGTTCCGAATTAAAAAGCTTGATTCGGAACTTTGTAATCTTCCGAGTTAAACTCCTTGGTTCGAAACTTCTTGGTTCAGAACTCACTGGTTCGGAAGAAATTCCTACTGAACAAGGAGTTGGTTCAGAACTTCTTTGGTTCGGAACACTTGGTGTTGATCCGGAACTTACTTGGGAAAAGATCAGTAACAGAAAAACAAACACCCCGAAGAACAGGGAACACAAAATACACGAATCTAATCCAAACTTAATCAAAATCAAACAAAAGATTAAATCAAACTAATCACAAAGCATCTACTAAACATAAACAAACAATGCAAATCAACAAATCTAACAAAACTAACCAAAATAATCAAAACCCACTTAAATCAAAATAAGAACATGAACATGAATATAAACATAAAAATCAAAGATTAAAGAAAGGTAGGATGAGATCAAACAATAAATATAAAGATTAACAAGAATTAAAAGAACACTTACTTGAAATTAAATGGTAATTAAGGTGCAAGACAATTATTTAAATTTGACAAGTAATTAAATGACAAGGTAATTAAAAGTGGAAGAACTAATTGTCACTATTAGCCAACAAGAGTAAAAATGAAATGCTAATGGTCTATATATAGGGGAGGACTAGCCGTGTACCCGCGCAATGCTGCGGTAGGTTCCCGGTGACTAAGTTTTTCGACAAACAAATATTTTTTATTGGTGGTTTGAAGAATTTTAATGGCTGAATCTTTTGTGGGCAAGTTTTTTTCGAGTCTTTTTTCATAAATCATGATTTTTTATATATTAAGATTTCATAACTGATATTCTAGTAGTAATATTAATATCCATCAATAAATTATTTTCAGTTTTATATGTTACAAACTTATAATATATGGTTATTTATTTTCTCATTAAATTATTTATTTAATCATTAATGACATTTACTCTTATTGACTCATATTTTATAACTCATTTGTATCATTTACTTTTTAGATAAGTTTAAAAAAAAACATAATAGGCATTTAAACCTCAAAAATGGTTGTATATAAATTTCTAAATAAAGAAATGTTTGATGCTGAAACAATTTAAGACTTCTAAAAATAAAAAGTGATAAATGTTTTATAAAGTACTCGCAGGGTACCCGCGCAATGCGGCGGCGGGTACCCTGTGACTATATTTTGTAGTTAGTAAATGTTATATGGTTAACTTTTTTTAACAATAACTTTTTACAAATTAATGATAATATACATTAAAATAACTTTAAGCAATAACAATGCTTGTGAAGGATTTCAATTTTAAGACTTCCAAATCCTGGCACAACACATCCAATCGAAACACTAATCACAATAAAACCATTGATTTTTTTCTTCTGTTGTAATCACGAAAACCACCAGATCTACAACCAAAACTACCAAAGCACATCAAACCTTTTATTATGGTGGCAACGGTGACGGTAGTGGTGGTAGAGGCGGAAGTGGTAGAGGCTGTGGGCATGTGGTTATGGAGAAGGTTTTATAGAAGTTTTTTTTTGTATTATTTTGAAGATATTGAGAGAAAAGAGAAAGGGATATGAATGTGTATGAGAGTGTCTTATGATAGTTTTTATATTATTTGAAAAGCGGTTACTTATTTTGCATATTAAAAGTGCACATTAATATAAGGACGGTTACTTTTCATTTAAAAAAATGTTACATACGTTTTGCTATAGCAATAATTCATGTTGACTAAATAATGAATATACATTTTGAACAATATTGACCCAATTGTTAGACTTCTTTTTTTAGAAATGTTTTAGGCTGAATTTTTTAAGACTTCCAGTTATAGAAAGGGTCTAAATACTTTATAAAGTAGTATAGATTAGAGAATGCTTAGGAAGCTTCATCCCCTCCTTCATTTCTTCTTAATTGCACCATTAAGTCCTTCCCTTCTTAATCTTTTGTTAATCTTGGAATTTAATGACTTTTGGCTCGGGATTTCTTTAAACTCGTCTTTTAATTCTTCAATAAATAAGACTTGTGTTCTTCGGCTTTTAGTAAACATCCGTTTTTTACTTTTTCTTCGATAAATCTTCAGAATTGGTCTTGGATTTCCGTTCTTTTTGCACTCTTGACTTCTTGACTTCGTCTTTCATCTTTTTCTTCAATAAAAGCCCGTAAATGCCCGTGTTTTCTCCCCTTTTCATAATTTCGTCCTAAATCACAACAAAAACACAAACCACGCATAATTCCGACATAAATGACATTAAATACACGTTTTGGCTCGGTTATTATTGTAATTAAGTGGTAAAAAGGATGGGTGTTTACACACCTATCAAATCCCCTACACTTGATCATTGCAATGTCCCCATGCAATGCACTAGTTACAAAGCAAGATTACATTTTTCATCAAAATCAATCCACCTTGGCCTTTATTAAAGAGATAGAAAATTATAAACATTCAAAGTAAAGAAATCAAAGACATACCTTCGGGTTTTGGAAATGTTGTGAATGATCATCATCCTCAAGTTTTCACTTTCTCCAAACCAAGCTTAAAAACGAGATCATTGTTATTATAATTTAGCAAACTAACACGAACTCATGTGGGCCAATTACTCATTTAGACTCCCTTATTCCTAAGGGTATCTCTTATATTTTATTATTGTCTCGAATGATCACGAGGATGCATTTTTGACTTATTTCGATAGTTATTTAGGCCGAAAATAAAGTGAACGATTTAATCAATAGTTAGCTAAAGGACAAAATCTTTTAAAACTGCTTCTCGAGACCTCATAAAGTTCATATCTTGGCATAACTCGCTTCGCGATTTGAGACCTTTCTCGGACCGATCTTTGGCAGCGACTTCATACTTTAAACCTTGAGAGACGTTCGTGAAATAATGGCCTTCTCTTCATAATTGGAATTTCTTCACTTGAAATTTTGAGAGATTCTTCATATTTGGACCACGACTTCTTCATTTTTCTCCAATCTTTATTTTGGACTTTGATATACAACGATCCGCCTCCTTTTTGGACTTGGCTTTATTTATCCTCATACCTTGTTAGGGCCTTTTCGGATAGACTTCTCCATGACTTTTGGGGAGTTTTTGCTTTTCGTCGTGTGTCTTGATCCTTCATATTGATCTTTGATAAATGATTCTTCACATCACTTTTGGATCTTTAGCACAAAATGTAGCCCTCATGTCTTGTTAGGACCTTTTTGGACTAGCCAATCTTCGCATCCCGCTTCAATAAGTTATGCCTTGGCTATGAACTCTAATCCATACCGAGCAACTTTTAAACGATCTTGGGCTAGAAGCTAAGTAACTTTTCAAATCGTACAACCTTATTTATTGCAGATAAATTTATTAGCAAGCGATGGGAGAATAGGCTTATAATTAACTCACATAAATTCATGAAAGAATACCAAACTTATAATTGGCTCTATCATCTCTCGTTCTCCACAGTTTAAAATCTCAAAGAATGAGACTCGTGGATGCTTAGCCTATTAAATAAAAGTTTTGGGTTTTCGAGTCGTCTATAGGATCTTGCAAACTCTTAGACTTTTTCGAGTTTAGAAATCGCGTTTTAAAGTTCCCTTGATAAACGACTCTCTAGGATCAATTATAGGAACTTGCGAAAAGTTCTTGTTCTTAACCCATGAGAGTTAAGACTTTTGCGTTTTATAGCTCCCTATATAAAAGCCTAGCAAAACTTGATTTAAACAAGTTAAAGATACTAGCTAGAGTAACTTAGATAAGTAAACTCGGGTTGATTCAAAAGATTCAGAACGTTTGAAAAATAAAACCACTTTATTAATGTTTATTCTATCAAAGAAAGAAAATAACTATACAAAGGGAAAAACTAATAGGCCAAAATAGATCAAAAATTTTGAAAAATGTCGAAAAAATTGATTTTCCGGTTAAAATGAGGACAAATACAAGGAAAAGACCACTTAACTTCGATAGAAGTCCCCCCTACACTTAATATAAACATTGTCCTCAATGTTTAAGCATGTGGGAGTAAACTCCCCTACACTTAGGACATTGTGCACTTTGTTTAAATCTCGCTAAGGAAAGGACAACTAAAGAGATTCCTATTTTAATATTGGAAAACATAAAATAGTGAATCAAAAAGAGTTTAGGATAGAACCGGGAAGACAGGAACACGGAATCACGGGTCGTCAAAAATCATCAAGAGTGGATCATTGAGCGCTCGAATCCCTTAATATTAGAGGAGAGGAAATAGCAAACACCAACGGGTCTCCCCTACACTTAGGATAAAGAAGGCTAAAAGATAGATACATGGGTTGCCTCCCAAGAAGCACTTGTTTTTGTTAACCGAGTCACGAGCCTGACTCGTCCCCGAATTAAATGGTCCATGGGGAAGCCTCAAATGTAATACCTGGATCAAAGACCTTGTCCTCGTTCCTGGAGGAATATAACAAAGGAGAGGCAGGAGGATAAGTCTTAAACGGTAGAAAGGTCCTTTCAACATACGAGAAGTATGTGAAATCTTGATCCTCGGGAGGTGGGGTGGGTATAGGAATCACATTGTCATTCTCCAAAGACAATGGACGTGGACCAATTGGCAAAGCCGTAAGGTTATCAATCATAAAATGATCATTGTCACCTCCCGGGTCAAAACACTCATCCTCATTTCCCGTAGAGGGAAATTGATACATCACCCGCTTGGGCGTGCATTCAGTAGGATGAGGGGGCAATATAGTAGGATAAGTAAGAGAAGAATTACCTTCCACCTGCGATACCTTTCCAGTAGAGTCAGAACTCTCCTCCTCTGCGATAGAAGGGGGCATGGCTAACAAAGCATGCTCATCAATAGTAGGAGAATCAGAGCTAGCAATGTCCTCAATCCCTTCGTCAAAGAGAGGATTCACCTCACTAGATATGTAATCGTCATCAAAATCAAATAAAGGGTTCGAATAAATCTTGAAAGTTTCCTTCGGAACGTCTTCATCAGATAGTGACTCGTCATCACTAGAAGTAAAATCATCATCTTGATCAAAAAGAGGATTATAGAAAGCCAAAGAATCCTCTCCCAAAGTGTTGGTGGAAGGTACATCATCAGAGGAAAGTGCATCATACTCATCGTCACTGTCGGATGTCAACTCAGATTCACTTGGAATTGGGACAAGGTTATCAGCACTAGACGTATTGAATTCGTCGGATTCCTTTGCAGGAATTGTACCAATATCCTCATCACTTAGGATGGTTGAATCCTTAGGCTCCGGAAAGTCGGGAGAAGGAATAGCATTCTCATCGGTCCAAGAAATGGGACTCTCATCGTCATCACTGTCATAATAATATGGAGGCACAAGAGGAGGATTATAAGCATTAAGTTTAGATACCTTCTCTTTGTGCTGATCCGCTTGACATTTCTCCATCATCTTGTTGCAAGCTTCTTGAACTTTTTGAAAGTTGTCAAAAATTGTGGCAAGTTGTTCAGGAGGAAGTGCACAAAAGGGTTGATGATTGACAGTGTGACGTGGGGGCTCAAAGTTATAAACACTGGGATGATAGCACGAAACTTTCTCAAAGACCTTCAACGGATCACAAGAAGAAGCATCGTGAGGGCCCCCACAAATATAGCACCACGGGTATGGAGCAAAACCCGGTGCATCTTGAGGATAGGGATTGTCATAGATGGGAGAGGGTGGGAAAGTATTGTAAGAGTTGAAGTATGAATTTGTTGAATTGCAAAATGGACAAAATCCAAATTGTGTATTGTCGATATCAAAACCACACCGATCACAAGTACACCATTGACATGTTTGAAAACCATGCCATGGTCTCCCACACCGTCCACAAGACGAATCCATGAAGAATCATAGATAAGAAGGGTAAAGAAAAGAATTAAACATAATAGATGATAAAGAGGAATATTTTTGGTGCAAAACTTTGAAAAAGAAATGCTTTTTATGATTTTTCAAATGTTTTTGGGATTTTTTTGAAAATTTTTGACACGAAAAATAACGTTCACTCGTGAACGGATCCCAAAAAGCAACGCGTCTCTCACAGAAAACCGTTAATCTTTACGAAAAGAGCCAGCAGCGGCGCCATTTGATAACTAGCTTTTGGCCAGTAAGAAAATTATCGTTCTAGTGGTCTAATCGAATTAATCCTGGTTTAACTATGTGACTCAGTCGTTCTTTGGTGAAACAAATAGTTGTGTCGTTGTAGTAATTAAAATTGCAAAACAATTAAAGTAAAAGTGCAAGTAATTTAAATCTAACTCTAATTTAAAAATAAATGGCGAGTATTTAAAAGCGTGACGAGAAATTAAAAGGCACTTAAAGTAAATAACGCAAACTTAAAACTATCTAAGGCAAACTTAAAACGCAACTAAAACTTAAGCTAAGGCAAAGCTAAAATAAATCTAAGGAAATTAAACTTAAGGTGCGACTAAGGAAAAGGCGAGAAAAGTAAAGCTTGAAAATTAAAAATTAAAAACAAAAACTAAAAAGAACCTTAAAATACCTCACTTCGAATAATTACTCGTTCGGAATGTCACCTTCACCCAGAATAATTCTTCTTCGTTCGGAATAAATCAACACAAAACACTAACTTTCTTGATTCGGAACCCTTGGTTCGGAACTTCCTAAACAAAGCCTTGGTTCGGAACCTTGGTTCGGAAGTTCCCTGGTTCAGAAGTTCTTGATTCGAAACTTTGGTTCGGAACCTTCTGGTTCGGAACTTTTGAATGTTCCGAATAAATCACTTCTTCCACTGGTTCGGAACTCTTCTGAATGAGCTAGCTTGGTTCGGAACTTTCTGGTTCAGAACTTTGAATGTTCCGAATGAAAAAGCTTGATTCGGAACTTTGTAATCTTCCGAGTTAAACTCCTTGGTTCGGAACTCACTGGTTCGGAAGAAATTCATACTGAACAAGGAGTTGGTTCGGAACTTCTTTGGTTCGGAACACTTGGTGTTGATCCAGAACTTACTTGGGAAAAGATCAGTAACAGCAAAACAAACACCCCGAAGAACAGGGAACACAAAATACACGAATCTAATCCAAACTTAAGCAAAATCAAACAAAAGATTAAATCAAACTAATCACAAAGCATCTACTAAACATAAACAAACAATCCAAATCAACAAATCTAACAAAACTAACCAAAATAATCAAAACCCACTAAAATCAAAATAAGAACATGAACATGAACATAAACATAAAAATCAAAGATTAAAGAAAGGTAGGATGAGATCAAACAATAAAGATAAAGATTAACAAGAATTAAAAGAATACTTACTTGAAATTAAATGGTAATTAAGGTGCAAGACAAGTATTTAAAATTGATAGGTAAATAAATGACAAGGTAATTAAAAGTGGAAGAACTCATTGTCACTATTAGCCAACAAGAGTAAAAATGAAATGCTAATGGTCTATATATAGGGGAGGATTAGGGAATGCTTAGGAAGTTTCCTCCCCTCCTTCATTTCTTCTTAATTGCACCATTAAGTCCTTCCCTTCTTAATCTTTTGTTAATCTTGGACTTTAATGACTTTTGGCTCAGGATTTCTTTAAACTCGTCTTTTAATTCTTCAATAAATAAGACTTGAGTTCTTCGGCTTTTAGTAAACTTCCGTCTTTTGACTTTTTATTTGATAAATCTTCAGAATTGGTCTCGGACTTCCGTTCTTTTTGCACTCTTGACTTCTTGACTTCGTCTTTCATCTTTTTCTTCAATAAAAGCCCGTAAATGCCCGTGTTTTCTCCCCTTTTCACAATTTCGTCCTAAATCATAACAAAAACACAAACCACGCATAATTCCGACATAAATGACATAAAATACACGTTTAGGCTCGGTTATTATTGTAATTAAGTGGTAAAAAGGATGGGTGTTTACACACCTATCAATTGGAATATGTGTTTACCTATGTAAAATGAACTACTAAAAATCATAAAAACATCTTGTGTGTAAAAATATAGCCGTGAGCTATAAACATCATTAGATGGATTTCTAATGAACATGCATGCTCATGTTAGACCTAGATCCTGTGTTAAGACTTTAACTTAACTTAATAATCATGCAATAAGTATAACACTTTTGATAAGAACACATGGGAAAAATAATATAGCCGTGGGCTATATGTTACATTTTTGGACTCATAATGAACTTGGAAACATGTAATAAATCTAGATATTAATTTTTGGACATTATAAATAATTATAAACACATGACAAGCTTAAGTCTCATCTTGGAATACCACGATTTAAAAAATAGCCGTGGGCTGTATATATGTTTGTGGACTTATGATTGATTTTTAAACTTGTATATAGCTTAGATCTCATATTGGGACTTTTATACTTACATGCAAACCTAACCCAAGCTTAAACTTATCTTCATATGCTATAAATAAATCTAGCCGTGAGTTATGAGCTTATTTTAGGGCTTATGACTTACATGCAACTTGAAACTAATTTAGATCTCACTGAAACAACAAATAAAGTATTTCCGTGAGTTTTACTCCTTATTTTGGATATCATGACTTAATTTTATCAATCCAATATTAAGCTTGTAAAAGTACATAAATATTATACCTCGAAAAGATGTTAAGTAATGTTAATGGACTAATCAAGCCCATGCAACCATAGCGTAAAACTTAAATAGTCCCAATAGGCCCATACAATATAGCCGTATATATTCAAAAGCCCATTTAGCCCATTTAATGTTTTGAAAGCCCATTTAACTAATCTTAGTATATTAGTGGACTTAAAAATATGTTTAAGCCCATTTAATGTTTTGGAACGCCCATTTAACTAATGTTATTATATTAGTGAACTTAAAATATGTTTAGGCCCATTAGATAGCCCATTAGTTCTTTTGGTCCATTTAATGAGCCCATTTAATATTTTAAATATTTAAATAAAGTTTTTATAACAAAAATATAACTTATAAAAACTTTTGAACTAAAAATGACAATTTATAAAACTTAGGGACAAAAACCGTGACATTTGAAACTTGTATTTGATAAACCATTAAGCACAAGGACTAATACTGTAAATAACCAAAAGTCTAGGGCTTAATAAATGCCATCCGTGACCTATTAAACTCTAAGGACCATTTTTGTAATAAGCCGAAACATATAGAAGCCCTAGGGACTATTTTTGCCAATTAATGAAAGTTATAAAACCTAATTATAACTAGAGGGACTATTTCTGCCATAACCCGAAAGTATTACAAGCCCTAGGTACCAAAAGTGTAAAATCCGAAAGTTTTACTTTAATAAAAATATGGAGGGACTAGTTTTACACTTATTCAAAACTTAGACAAGCCCTAAACCCTTATTCCATTTCTATATAGTAAAACTTAAATAAAACCTAAACCATAAGGATAAAAACTATAATTTCTTAAACTTGTGATTTATAAATTATTTGCAAATGCTGAAAACTTTTGGGGACTTTAAGTTAAACAAGATAATTATATTTTACTTCAATAAATAATTTATATAAACTGTATATATAAATTACATACAAGTATACTTATACAAAAATTGTAAGTAAAACATTCCTACTTAAACAAGTAATTTGTTTACAAGTTTGAATGAACGTTATTAATACTTGCACTACAGTCATTTAATTAAACACTGTATCATTAATAAACTGGTTAAAAACTGTACAAGCATGCACATACGTTTTCTTGTATTATTTATTGAGACTGTACTATTTAATTAGGCAGTAGACTGTGACGTAAGTATTACTTGGATTTCTTTTATTTGCACATCCATTACAAACTCCAAGGTGAGTTTACAGCCCCACACAAAATATTGATAAACTTTTCCTCTACGGGGGAGAAAACATGCAACTTATTTTATTGGACATGAACTGAATTGTATAAACTTTGATTACGATTGCCTATTGTAGAAACTGTTAAATTATTGTAACTGCCCGAATATTATAAATAGATCTATTTAGGATTGACGATCCCCATCTGGGTGAGTTGCGCTCACTGTGCCATGGCCGGGACAACAAATGTATACCATGTTGGAACTGGGATTGGGTGCCTTTTTGTAAGGCACCGGGTTCTCATCTGTTGAGAACTATGGAATGTTAAGCTTCAGTTTTGTACAATAGGGAATGTAATTACCTCTTTAGTATGAATGCTTTGTGCATTGCTACTATCATGATCATTTAATGTCCAAACTTATTTTATTAAAACTATAAATTCACCAACTTTATATTGACCCTCTAAGCATGTTTTTCTCAGGAAAATGAAGCTAGTACGTGGTGTATGCATGGACTCAAGCATCATAGTAGTCTGCATTGTAGGACTCATAAGGGGTTTCTACTTGCGAAAAATGGACAATTTATTTTTATCATGTTAAAACATTTTTTTTTAATTTTGTACACTGTTCATGTAATATATGTTGGATAATCTCTTATCTTATTCTCTATGTACTATTTGCTATCGATCCACCCCTAAGACATTCCAAACATTATTTCCACTGCAATTGACCCGCCCCGGGGTGTCACACGTATGGTCATGAACCAGAACCATCAGGATGTCCTACTCAACAACGAACACGGACTAAGTATGACAATCCACGTCACATTGGCGACATTTCACTTTCCATTTTTTTTGAAATAATATGTAAACCTTATAACAACTTTACTTTTAGACTATCATATGTTACATCTATGTATGTTGTGTTTATCAAAGTGTTTTCTATTTCTTATGCTTTACAACATGTTTATACATATTTATCTTACTATTCGTTTGTAATATGTTTTAATAATATTTGTTTATGTTTACTAAAGGGTAACGCTTAAAAATACTCATGACCAAACAAAGGAAATACGAATATTAAAAGAAAAGTCTTAAGAACAACAAACACCAACAACAGTTGTAACAGACAAACAAACAACAACTTAGGAAAATTTAAAAACAAAGTACGATAACCTAGATGCAAAGGTGGATCCTAGTGTATGACTTGATGAGGGGGACGATCGAGCAGAAGGAGTGACTTGAAAGCCCCAAGAATAAACGACCCCCGTCTGCCTTGAATCTCTTTTCGATTAATAAATGCATGTTGTTGTTCACTTCATACATACAACACATGCAGAAAACCTTTTGGGCCGACACAAACATCAAACACTGGGCTCAATTCATTAGCAAACCCAAGCAACCTATGTACATGCTCAAATGGCAATTGAAGAACCAAATGAATCCTACCAACATAACCATTCATAACATTGAGCCTCCATGCAAATACGTTACACACGCCTCCAAAAATTGATGATCTTGAAATAAATAGGGAGTCCTCTTGCACTACAAGGCTGTATGGAGGCACAACCATGGACGTAATGTCCAAAGGAATTTCTTCAACCAGGAAACGCAAGGAAGACAGATCAAATGGCACGAGTACATACCTTGTGTGTCTATTTCCACCCGAACATCTCCATCCTTCTGAGCCTACCCAATATATTTTCCCACCTGTAACAGCTTGACCATACCTCTTGATTCTAATAGTGCTAGGGGGAAAATGACCATGAGACAGAGTTGTCCATATGCTTGAGCTAAGAGTGAACACACTCACCTTCCAATGACCTACACCGTATAGAGGTATATGAATCTTGAGTATAGTTGGGTCCATTGTGTCATGACGAACCCCAAATGAAAAGACAACTTTAGCTAACTCAGCTGCACCTCCTACATTTATCGACAACACTGTGACAGATTTATCAATGGCAGGATTCCAAACTAAAAAAGAAAATTGCACATCCGCACCAACAGCAAAGCACCATAGACCCTCTGAGACTGCAAAGGGTTGTAGTACTGGAGCAGTGTACTTTGAGACCATCCTGGTAAAGTTAACATTACTATTAACCTTATACAAAGAGTTGACAACCTCTTTCTTGTAGCTTAAGATAAAAGAACACGAGTTAGAAGGACGAGGGTTGTAGTTGTCAATGAAGGTTCTGCTATCAATTGTGTACACACTTGACGAAATCTTAGGAGAGACTTAACTGGTAGTTTGTTCATAATTTCAAGTTGGATATCGAAAGGTAAGTAGTCAAACATTTTTTGGGTAACTTTGTGAGTATTGCTGCTTTTGAATAAGTTGGAAAACCTAAACATTGCTTGTAAACTATATATACTCAATTTCAAGGCATCTCCTTAGAGAGTTCAAGGCATCACCTTAGAGAGTTCAACGCAACCAATTTATGATTTTCAGGTGGGCAGACAAACAGCTAACTATAGGGGATAGGGGCATTGCTACTTGCATGAATTGAATGCATGGTTGAATATTTTCACCGAGGCAGACCATTTCTTAGCTTGTAGTAATGGTATTTCATTTAAGGCACATCAACCTAGACCTGCCCAAGCAAATTATAGATGCTCAGACTCAAGCCCAGAAACCCGAAAACCTCTAGAAGGAAGATATTGGGGAATGCTTCGAACTGAGCTCTCCAAGGAGAAATTGGAACCAAGGGCGGATGGAACCTTGTGCCTACACGGGAGGAGTTGGATACCCCGCTATGGAAATTTGAGAGACATAATCATGCACGAGTCACATAAGTCCAAGTATTCTATACATCCTGGATCGGAAAAGATGTATCAAGGTATGAAGAAGATGTACTGGTAGCCAAACATGAAGGCTGACATCGCCACTTACGTTCAGAAATGCTTGACGTGCTCACGTGTCAAGACAGAGCACCAAAGACCATCAGGTTTACTGGTACAACCCGAGATACATGAATGGAAGTGGGAAAACATCACCATTGTCTTCATTACCAAACTCCCAGAATCGTCTCACAGATATGATGATATCTGGGTGATAGTCGACCGACTCACCAAGTCTGCTCACTTCATACCCATCAAGGAAACTGATTCCCTATCAAGGTTAGAAAAGACATACCTTAAGGAGATTCTGACCAAACATGGAGTGCCAGTTTCAATAATTTGTGATCTGGATTGTAGGTTCACTTCAAACTTATGGAGGGCTCTCCAACGAGCCCTGGGTACCAATCTGGATATGAGCACTGCTTATCATCCACAGACGGGCGGTCAAAGCGAACAAACCATCCAAACTCTAGAAGACATGCTAAGGTCATGTGTAATTGATTTTGGTAATGGTTGGGCTGAGCATATACCCTTGGTTGAGTTCTCCTACAACAATAGCTATCACGCTAGCATCAAGGCCGCTCCTTTCGAAGCACTATACGGTCGGAAATGTCGTTCTCCTGTATGCTGGGCAGAAGTGGGTGATTCCAACTCATTGGGCCTGAATTGATTCAAGAGAAAACCGACAAGATTGTCATTATAAAACAAAGAATTCAAGTTGCTCGCGATCGACAAAAGAGCTATGCGGACCAGAAACACATCCCCATGCAACTTAAAGTAGGTGACCATGTTATGATGAAGGTATCACCATGGAAGGGGGTTGTACGATTCGGTAAACGTGGAAAATTAAATCCACGATATGTAGGCCCTTTTAAAGTAATAGCCAGGATCGGGGAAGTGGACTACCGTTTGGAACTGCCCCAACAATTGAGCCGGGTACACTACACCTTTCATGTATCGAACCTAAAAAAGTGCTACGCCGAGGAGCCTTTATCCGTGCCCTTGGAAGGAGTTCAGATCGATGACAAACTCCAGTTCACGGAAGAGCCAGTAGAAATCATGGAGAGAACAAATAAAAAGTTGAAACGCAGCTACATTCCGTTGATCAAGGTGCGTTGGGAATCAAGAGAGGTCCTGAGTACACCTGGGAACGAGAAGACACGTTCAAAACAAAATATCCGCATCTTTTCACTTAATAGATGACAATGTTTTTAATAGCTTTGAGGAGAAAGCTAAAATAACGGGGTGGTGCTGTAAAAACCATGATTTTACCATGATAAAATGTAATAAAATTTTACTCAATGATACTAGAGCATTTCTCATGTACTATAATTCCATATATATATGAACATGTTTTGAGTGTGCTTACATACTTATGCATTTTTACAAATAATTACATGACATTTGCTTTTTAATTAAAACATGGACAAATAAAATGCATACACTTATGTGTATACATAACACTTAACAAAATAAAAATCCTTTCTTGCCCTACCCTGTGTCTAGCCGTGTATGCTACAACATGCATACATACACATTCCTTGGAAACATACATGTACTCATTACCTTGTGTACACACACACAACACTTGGCAAACTCTTTTTGCCTTCCTTTTGATCATATATACACGCCAACAAAGAGGAGAAGGGCAAGGCTTGCCTTGATCTTGGTGAAAACTTAACACTTGGCAAAGATTGCCTTACCAAGGAGATTTTATTCTCTCCTTCTCTCATCTTTAAGCCGAAACACACACATCTCACATTCACTTCACATGCAAACCAAATCTCACTTACTCTCATCTCCTTCTCTCTTAATCATACGGCTAGAAGCCATATACATCCAAGAAACACATTTAATCCACAAGATCCTTGTCTTCATCTTTACTACCAATCATTTGGTATTATCCTTAGCAAGTTGATCTTCTAACAACCATATAAACCCTAGCCGAATCAACATAGGTCACGGATTGGATTGTTATTAGGGTTTCATCTTCATCAAGATTAGAACACTAATCTCCATTGTTCTTTTGATCTTTCCTTGGTAACAATAACAAGAAGGTATCACTTATTATATTTTCTTCATTTATTTTACTTGCATGCATAATCATCCACCTAATGAACACATATGATAAACTTGTTAAAAAGCAAGATTTGGTGAAACCATGACCATATAGGTGACGACATATTTTTGAAATACCAAGAGTCATGCCTAAAAACATTTGATAAGAAACCTATGGTTATTTACCTATTTTTTAACTTGGTGAAAGTCATATAACCCTTTCTATGGATTTATTATTAGCCGTGGGCTATAAGACCTATTTTTGGGATTTTGGTTAAACTTATAAACATAAATCTTATGGGTAATCTTTTGTAACTCACAAACTAGAAAACTAAGACCTTAAAGGTCACGGCTTGTTTATGTACACATCAATGATTTATGTAACAAGTTTTAATGATTGGAATATGTGTTTACCTGTGTAAAATGAACTACTAAAAATCATAAAAACATCTTGTGTGTAAAAATATAGTCGTGAGCTATAAACATCATTAGATGGATTTCTAATGAACATGCATGCTCATGTTAGACCTAGATCTTGTGTTAAGACTTTAACTTAACTTAATAATCATGTAATAAGTATAAATCTTATGATAAGAACACATGGGAAAAATAATATAGCCGTGGGCTATATGTTAGATTTTTGGACTCATAATAAACTTGGAAACATGTAATAAATCTAGATATTAATTTTTGGACTTTATAAATAATTATAAACACATGACAAGCTTAAGTCTCATCTTAGAATACCAAGATTTAAAATATAGTCATGGGTTATATATATGTTTCTGGACTTATGATTGATTTCTAAACTTGTATATAGCTTAGATCTCATATTGGGACCTTTATACTTACATGCAAACCTAAACCAAGCTTAAACTTATCTTCATATGCTATAAATAAATCTAGCTGTGAGTTATGAGCTTATTTTAGGGCTTATGACTTACATGCAACTTGAAACTAATTTAGATCTCATTGAAACACCAAATAAAATATTGCCGTGAGTTTTACTCCTTATTTTGGATATCATGACTTAATTTTATCAAACCCATATTAAGCTTATAAAAGTACATAAATATTATACCTTGAAAAGATGTTAAGTAGTGTTAATGGACTAATCAAGCCCATGCAACCATAGCGTAAAACTTAAATAGGTCCAATAGGCCCATACAATATAGCCGTATATATTCAAAAGCCAATTAGGCCCTTCTAATGTTTTGAAAGCCCATTTAACTAATCTTAATATATTAGTGGACTTAAAAATATGTTTAAGCCCATTTAATGTTTTGGAAAGCCCATTTAACTAATGTTATTATATTATTGAACTTAAAATATGTTTAGGCCCATTAGATAGCCCATTAGTTCTTTTGGTCCATTTAATGAGCCCATTTAATATTTTAAATATTTAAATAAAGTTTCTATAACAAAAATATAACATATAAAAACTTTTGGACTTAAAATGACAATTTATAAAACTTAGGGACAAAAACCATGACATTTGAAACTTGTATTTTATAAACCATTAAGCACAAGGACTAATAATGTAAATAACCAAAAGTCCAGGGCTTAATAAATGTCATCCATGACATATTAAACCCTAAAGACCATTTTTGTAATAAGCCGAAACATATAGAAGCCATAGGGACTGTTTTTGCCAATTAACTAAAGTTATAAAACCTAATTATAACTAGAGGGACTAATTCTGCCATAACCTGAAAGTATTACAAGCCCTAGGTAGCAAAAGTGTAAAATCCGAAAGCTTTCCTTTAATAAAAATTTAAATAAAACCTAAACCATAAGGACAAAAACTGTAATTTCTTAAACTTATGATTTATAAAATATTTGCAAACGCTGAAAACGTTTGGGGACTTTAAGTTTAATAAAATAATTATATTTTACTTTATAAAATAATTTATATAAAATATATATATAAATTACATACAAGTATACTTGTTAAATTATACGGGGGAGAAAACATGCAACTTATTTTATTGGATATGAACTGAATTGTATAAACTTTGATTACGATTGCCTATTCTAGAAATTGTTAAATTATTGTAAATGCCCGAATGTTATAAATAGATCTATTTGGGATTGACTATCCCCATCTGGGTGAGTAGCGCTCATGGTGCCTTGGCCAGGACAACAGATGTATAACATGTTGGAACTGGGATTGGGAGCCTTTTTGTAAGGCACCGGGTTCTCACCTGTTGACAACTATGGAAAGTTAAGCTTCCGTTTTGAGCGATAGGGAATGTAATTACCTCTTTAGTATGAATGCTTTGTGCATTGCTACTATCATGATCATTTAATGTCCAAACTTATTTTATTAAACCTGTAAATTCACCAACTTTATGTTGACCCTCTAAGCATGTTTTTCTCATGAAAATGAAGCTAGTACGTGGTGTGTGCTTGGACTCAAGCATCATATTAGTCTACATTGTAGGACTCGTCAGGGATTTCTACTTGGGAAAACTAGACAATTTATTTTTATTGTGACAATCCGTCAACTTATGGTCGATATTTTATTCTCAACTATTATTTAAAACCATTATTTTAATGCTATATTATGAACTCACTCATTTTTGGGAAGAAATTTGGGTTTACATCTTAAAGTAGCATCAACTACTTCTAAACCGGAGGACTCTACGTTACGTGCTTACGTTTACATACATAGTTTTTGGTGACAGTCCGACATTTCAGGAAATAAATTTGTTCTCAAATATTATTTTGAAAGTTGAATTTATGTTGGTTCATAAACTCACAAATTTACGAGAAGAAATTAGGACTTACGTGAATAATTTAACGTCCTTTACGACTAAACCGGAAACCCTAGGTTTACGTATTTATGTTTTGAACTCCGTTTTTGATGAGACATTTTTTATTAGATTCGTTTTGTTCCGTTGATTCATAATCTTTAAAAACGTTTTTCGTAAAACGACCCGAGGGCACGTAAATCGAGGAAACTAGAATCGTGGAGTACCCGTAAATTAATGGGGATGAGACAAGTTTACACTTTCCCACCCCATACAAGTGGCGGCCAAAACTAGCCATACCACCCTTTGGTGGCAAGCTAACATGCACTAAATGGACACATGTCCATATAGTTTCACCAAAACCACTTAAGGCATAAACTTGCAACTAGAAACCATTTTCTCATACACTTATATGCAAACCACTCCTATTTTCTCTCTATCCCCCTCCTTGGCCGTCCCATATGCATCATCACCACCACCATTCAACAAAATTTCTACCATGAATCTTATGTTTAACTTGCATAAGATGACAACCCTTTTAAGACTTGATGATTTGAGGTGATCTTAACAACTAAAAATGAGTTTACATGAGGTTCAAGGACGGATTTCATGGAGATTTTCATCCATTTGAAGAACCCAAGAAGTTTTCTTGAAAGGTTGAAGATTTGGTGGCAAGATAAAGCCTTGTTCATCTAATATCTCATCCTTTCCATCATATAGATTGGTATAGAGATCAATTTCTTTCTATTCTATTGTTTTGAATATGTAATCTTGTATTTTCTTCTTTTATGTATATGTATATGATTATGAATGATGATCAAAATATTATGTGTGGATTTGGTGTTGATAGATTTGATTAAAAAGATTAAAGTCTACATGTAAAGATGTTGAAATCATGACTAAACTTATAGGCTATATAAAACAGTAAAGAACCATAAATGTCACACCCCACCAATGGTGGAATATGGGGCACGACGTATGGATATCATCACAACAAATGGTGTCTCTATAGAGAAGACTAAAATGCAAATATAATGTCATAAATGGCGACACAAATGTCATGACAATATCTCAACAATGCAGGAGTCTAGGTAAGTAGGTAAAAGTCCTACCACTTACCCAAGACAAACAATAAACATAAACCAAACAAACATATAGGTAAACTAAGAAGGAACGGGGATCTCCTTCTATATTCAATCCTAAGGCATCCAAGTCTAGCCACTTCTATCCTCAAGCTTACCACATTCTCACCTGAAAGAGACACTAAAACACGTCAACATAAAGTTGGTGAGAGTCATAGGTTTAGACTCCAACGCTAAATCAGTTACAAGCTGTGAATAACAATCATCAACAAAAGAACATATGGACAATGTGTTACAATTATGTATTAACAACTATCAATCAAGACCAATCATACCAAACCAATCCAAGGCTCCTACCTTGCCAAACAACATCATGGTACCTTAGATGATCACCCTATGTACCTATCCCAAGGCCACTACCTTGGCAAACCACAAGGCCACTACCTTGTCAAACCACAAGGCCACTACCTTGTCAAACCACAATAACATATCAAAAATCGCAAAGAAGTTAATCACATAAGTGTACACACAAGTCCATCACAACCATAAAACATTCACAACAACAATTTAGAAACAACTCAACACAGTGTCTCTTCCATCCCATCTGAAAGTCAAAAATAAAAATAAATATGGGACTATGAACACTCACCTGATAGCTCCTTCACACGTCCTTGCACTAGCAACAAGCTAACAAACCAAAAACACGAAATCAATAAACGAACCAATCACTAAGATGGCTCATTAACCTATGATGGACATCTAACTCATTCTCACATATTTACCTCATTAATAAGCTCTAATTACCCCATTACCCTTCCTTAACAAGTCCTTAACTTGGTTAAGTTTAACAACTAACCCGTTCGTATTTTACCCGAAACAGTCCCAGTTTTTAGGTCTCAAAACTTTAGGTCAAACGCCCACTTAAACCTACCCATGGTTTCTGTAAAAGGAATATTCACACCCTTACATATGTTGGCTAACACCTCCCACTTGCCCTACCTTAAAGCTACTGTTAAGGCCCCGATATATATATATCTACTTTCGTCATTCCAGATTTCCTGATTTTAAACGTACTAAAAGTTTTTTACCATTAAGGGGTCTTACCCTAAACCACCACCTTAGCCCAAGTGCAGATATTAACTACAATATATAAACCATCTCTCACGTTCGTGAGAAGATCCCAATGCAACCCTAAGTGCCCCAAACAACCCAAAACTTAAAAAGAAAACAGGCTGAATTCAAAATTGTTTTGACCTCCGACTGTTGTAACCTGTTTTTGACCCACTTCCCGACCTCCAATTTAGTTCTCGTTTCTTGCATTGGAAAGCCACTTCAAATATCTTTCCAGGGGTACTTGGATCGTAAAATAAGAGTTTATAGAACTCCCGATATGATCAAAACAATTGACTCAAAAATCTGCCCAGTTTTTAAAAACGGGTTTAACAAAATCAACCTCATTAATTAACCCTACAATCCCTCTAATTACAAGCCCTAATTTATGTAATCATCATATTATGATTAATACAACATTAATTTACTGTTTTTATATTAAACCCTAACCTAAATCCATCATAAGATTATTAAAGAAAACATAAAAACAATTTAATTAAAAAGGGATTTGAAGATTTACCTTGGATTTATGAAAACCCCCAAATTTTATGAAGAACCCTAATTTTTTATAAGACTCACGAATTTCCTTCATCTCCAGGAGAAAAATAATGAATTTGGTTTAGTATATACATTTTATAGGGTATGGGTGAATCCTAGTCCAACCCAAAGCCCACTTTCCTTTTTTTTCCTTTTTTTCCTTTTTTTTCTCTTCTAAACCGACCCAAACACCCCTAATTTCGTTTTTTTCTTTAATTTTTTTTTCTTTTTATTGTTAATTAATATCTTATTAATATTACCTTAATTTACCTTAATTTATTTCAGCTCCTAAAACTCCTAAAACCTCAAAACCGTAAAACTAGTCAAATTTACGCGTTTTACCGTAAAAGACATAAAATATACACTTTTATAAAAAATCTCAAATTTTGATATAAACTTTATAATTAAGTCCTAAATGACCTAAAACCATCCCGAAAAATATTCATTTGACTAATTACCTTATCCGAGACCTCTAAATGCTAAACCGTAAATCCTAAAAAAAATACACTATTACTATAATACTTATACGTATACGTAACCACCAAAATATCACCATTTCATTTCATAGTCACTAATTGTGATCTCATGAACATGAATTAACCGTTCCTCGATTTACTTATGAGTACTCTATACTCATAAACGATAATCACACCAACCTCGTTCACACAAAATAAACACGTAAGAACAAAAATCAAGTAGTCACACATAAAATAACCTAAAAGTAAGACCAAGTGACGAACATCAAAACCACGGTTGTCACATCACTCCCTCCTAATAGAAATGTCGTCCCGAGATTTACTCCTTAGGATCAACACACAGACAACAAATCACACGAGGATACTTGTTCTAAATGAACTCCTCTCATTTCCACGTGAACTTCAGTTCAAGTTTCAAGATACCACATGTACAAACCAAAAATAATTAAACCCATTGCCAAACTCTTGACCTCACAGTCAATAAATTTCGCAAATGACTCTTCGATAAAACAAAGACTCTTATTAGCACAAAACCCGAATAACCGGACATGCAAATATGCATCCTCAAACAACATTTACCAATCCCAATACATGAAATGTATCATGTATACAACTCATTTCCCCTAGGTAATTCTATGCTCATAAGCTAATGGTCTGATCTTCCCAAAGATCATAAATGGACCTACAAAACTCTACATCAACTCTTCTATTTTACCAAAACATACCACCCGTTACTATGGGCGAAACTCCATACATAACTTTGTCACTAAATCTAGTGGTTTCCTCCTTTTCTACATAGCATCCCTTGTTGCTCTCATTCTGTCCACAAACACCATTACCACATTAGTAGCCTCTTTTACCAATTCTAGTCCACAATGAGGACAACTCACCCTATCCTTTCATATCGTGCCTCAAATGGCATTTATCGACTTCTAGTACGATAACTATCATTATATGAAAACTCAGCCATCGCTAACGAGTTTCTGAACTACCTCTAAATCAATCACCCATGTCCAATTACGTTCATCAACTCCCTTCAGTCCGTATCCCAAACTACTTTAAATTCCAATTTCCTTACAAAGTGACCTATGACGGTCTTTCACATATCCATTAATTCTTCCAACTTCCCAACTACGTGACTTCTCATTCCTCTTGAAATAGGTGATGAATTAGTCAATCTATCGACTATCACCCAACTCTCATCGTACTTAATCCCCCACCGCATTATGTATCCCTTCCACCAACTTCGTCCTTACATCGCCCTTTCTAAACTACTCCTATCCATGTAGGAAGTATAGTCTACGTCCCTTTCCTCCTTACGATTGTCCAAGCCACGCAACATAAATGTTGATGCGTTCAATGCTTTAGACAACTCAACTCATGCAACCCACATCCTTCGTCCAAACCACTCTAATACATCATCCCTATAGTTCAAGTTCGTCTCAGCTTCACCTCATCCTTCTTATTCCATGTCTCATCGACCATGCTTGCCTTTCCCAGATGGTACTTGGCCTTGTAATTTTCTTTCATCAATTAACTCCACCCATCACCTTTGCCAAATGTTCAATCAAGATGATTGAATATGTGTTGGATACGTTCATGATCCGTATAGATCATTCTCCACGTCTTGTACACCAAATGCCTCTAGCATTCTAGGCAAATATAACAGTCCAGCTCCACTAACTAAGTCTATCCAGTTCTTCCAAATCTTCAGTTCCTGCAACGTATAAGCGATTGCCTTTCTTTGTCGTCCTCGTACGCGTCCTAATCCCTGCTCCACGTATCGTCATGCTTCGCGAATTCATCCAGTCCTTCCGATAATGCCAAGATCTGCTCATCATCCAATCCACCTCTTCAGCCTCCAAAATGCTTCCTCGTCCTTCTTCACTTCGCCCCTTGCTGGTTCCACGATATGCCATCATCTCTGACTACTAGTCCTGGCCAACCAAATCCTAAAACTCACACTTGAAAATCTCACGTTTCATTCCCTTTACTAACAACTCCAAAACCAACACATAATTCGCCTCATCCTCCTTCTATGATTTGAGTAGATCAAGATGTCATCGATGCTCCCGATGACAACTCGTTTATATACGTTCATGCACACTCGGTTCATTGGCTCCATGAAACCGCTAGTGCTTTGGCGAAGCCAAATGCATAACCGTAAACCCAAAGCGTTCATACAACATCCATAGCAATTTCAATTATGTCCTCCTCACACCCTCTCTTAGCGGCAATACAAATAAATTCCTTGCAATTTCTAACAGCTCTTGTTCTTAATTCACTCCATCAACGATTTGCCTTGGAAGACACTAACTACAACTCCTCTCACTTCTCCTACTTGCTCTATTCATGGTTCTACCTCGACGCTCATAAACCATACAAAACCAAAACTACATACTGAATACACCAGATACGATCAACGAATTAAACCCACGGATAACTAACGACATTTCACGTGCACCAATTAAAACAAATCAAAAACCACGAGACTCCAAAGAAAACTAAAACCCAAAACATGTATCAATTCCAAATGACCCATGACAACGAAAAATAATCCAAGAAACACCCAATGGCAACCAAAACATATTACGCCCCGCGACATATTATTTAAACCGTGCAAAAGATCGACTTTCCAAAAGAATATATATATATATATATATATATATATATATATATATATATATATATATATATATATATATATATATATATATATATATATATATATATATATATATATATATATATGTATATATATATATATATTTTTTTTAAATTTTTTATTTTTTTTTACCTCCTCACATCTATGTGACTCAAACCATCAACAAACAACCTTCTAGACGTTCTCAAAACTCAACTCAAAGACTAGGTATCCCGTGCATCCCAAATCATAAAAATAAAACTACTATTCAAACTCAACCTTGAACCCGACACTTGTACAACAATTCCGACCAGTCCACTGACCTCCCATGACTATACATTCTGAATATTTGAAAAGTACCTTCCGAGTACATAATTTTAGGCTTTTGAATCACCCAAAAAGCTTTAAAAACGAACAAGTTATGACCAAAACAATTTTATGCTAGTTGTTTTAAAAACTAAAGAATAGACTTAGTGATCAATGCAATCCTTTTCAATGAAAGATATAATTGTAGGTGAAATATTCATAAACTCCTTTTAACCTTGTATTAATAACTATAAATGACATGAATCGGTTAAATCCAATTATATAAACTATGTAAGTAGAAAGAAATTTTACTTCGCTTTATTTTAAAGAAAGTCTTTTAGAATTTGAAATAAATAAGTGTTGATAAAAAAAACTTATGTTACATCTTGTTTCAAACATGACTCCAACACCTTACCCTTATTTTACCGAATACAACCAACTATCTAACTCTATAGTAGATTTCCAAGTCCCCCCTTTTTCCATATACCAACCAAAAGAAATGTAAGACTCAACCCAAAAGATTTCATTATCCCAAAAGAAATCTCCATTTATTTCAACGGACTTAAAACCCAGAACAACATTTTAAAACGTACACGTGAAATATGAACTCAAAGAATACGCTACAAGACACAGTTCAAAAATTCGAAACATTGTTGAAACTCCGTCAATTCCAGCACCATAAAACACGAACAAACACAAGGTACGTTCAAGTTATAATAACTATTGAACGACCATATACCATAACTTAACACATAGTAGTATATATACATCCGCATATATATACCTATTAAATCACCCAAAACATACTCGTTACCATACATGTCGGATTAACCAATCACGTCATACACTCGTTTTTCCACAAGAGTAATCACCATCTCACCGTGCCACAACAAAGCATAAAACCCACCTCCAAAACCAAACCATATCGTGTGACCCCAAAATCACACAACACAACTATAACCCAAAACATATAACACACTAATAAAAATAGCCATATCGTAGGCAGCCGTTACATAAACCCATATATTATACGTATACCCAATATCTACATCTCACCATATACAAGCATGTACTAATCCTCTTTCATGCAATCATACTTGAGAACCCATTGAAGTTGTGGTACTTGTATAACTATGTTGGCCACCATACTTATACAGTTACCCTTTCCCCAATGCACTCCCTCCTATGATGACACTTATAAGAATCAATACAACATATAACACATGAATCTATCTACTCACATAAGCTCATAACCACATAACCAATAAGGTCCAAAACTCCATCTATAAAATAACATAATAAAACTCTTGGAATACAGAAATCCATAGTCTAGCTAAAACAGCCTAGACTAAATCCAAAACGAAAACATAATCAATTATAAGTCATGTCGCCCATAAGAGTGGAAAATAGCATAAGGTCCTTCATATTCACCTACTCCTAATAACTCGAACCACCACATGATTCTTAGGGAACATGACTTAAACATCAAAAGAAAATAATACCCCTCAGGTACATAAAATAACCCAACAAAAGATAGAAACTACTATGTACCAAATTATGTACTATAATGTACATTATAAGTAAAAGACGACAATGACTAGCGTGGGCGATTATGGTTAAACCCGCACTACTCACAACTCGAAAACAAAGTAACATGTGGCTAAGTATGAACTTACTATGGTTCAATTCATACCAGTCAAAACATCACAATAAATAACATTCAAACACATCAATTATAATAAAATGCACACATACTCCTATGACGCCTATATGCAGGGACCCTTAAGCTATAGACTAGGCTACGCGACTAGGCAACCTAATTCTCTATAACCATTGTCTCTGATACCATTCTGTCACACCCCACCAATGGCGGAATATGGGGCGCGACGTATGGATATCATCACAAAAATGGTGTCTCTATAGAGAAGACTAAAATGCAAATATAATGTCATAAATGGCGACACAAATGTCATGACAATATCTCAACAATGCAGGAGTCTAGGTAAGTAGGTAACAGTCCTACCACTTACCCAAGACAAACAATAAACATAAACCAAACAAACATATAGGTAAACTAAGAAGGAACGGGGATCTCCTTCTATATTCAATCCTAAGGCATCCAAGTCTAGCCACTTCTATCCTCAAGCTTAACCACATTCTCACCTGAAAGAGACACTAAAACACGTCAACATAAAGTTGGTGAGAGTCATAGGTTTAGACTCCAATGCTAAATCAGTTACAAGCTGTGAATAACAATCATCAACAAAAGAACATATGGACAATGTGTTACAATTATGTATTAACAACTATCAATCAAGACCAATCATATCAAACCAATCCAAGGCTCCTACCTTGCCAAACAACATCATGGTACCTTAGATGATCACCCTATGTACCTATCCCGAGGCCACTACCTTGGCAAACCACAAGGCCACTACCTTGTCAAACCACAAGGCCACTACCTTGTCAAACCACAATAACATATCAAAAATCGCATAGTAGTTAATCACATAAGTGTACACACAAGTCCATCACAACCATAAAACATTCACAGCAACAATTTAGAAACAACTCAACACAGTGTCTCTTCCATCCCATTTGGAAGTCAAAAACAAAAATAAATATGGGACTATGAACACTCACCTGATAGCTCCTTCACACGTCCTTGCACTAGCAACAAGCTAACAAACCAAAAACACGAAATCAATAAACGAACCAATCAATAAGATGGCTCATTAACCTATGATGGAAATCTAACCCATTCTCACATATTTACCTCATTAATAAGCTCTAATTACCCCATTACCCTTCCTTAACAAGTCCTTAACTTAGTTAAGTTTAACAACTAACCCGTTCGTATTTTACCCAAAATAGTCCCAGTTTTTAGGTCTCAAAACTCTAGGTCAAACGCCCACTTAAACCTACCCATGGTTTCTGTAAAAGGAATATTCACACCCTTACATATGTTGGCTAACGCCTCCCACTTGCCCTAACCTTAAAGCTACTGTTAAGGCCCCGATATATATATATCTACTTTCGTCATTCCAGATTTCCTGATTTTAAACGTACTAAAAGTTTGTTACCATTAAGGGGTCTTACCCTAAACCACCACCTTAGCCCAAGTGCAGATATTAACTAAAATATATAAACCATCTCTCACGTTCGTGAGAAGATCCCAATGCAACCCTAAGTGCCCCAAACAACCCAAAACTTAAAAAGAAAACAGGCTAAATTCAAAACTGTTTTGACCTCTGACTGTTGTAACCTGTTTTTGACCCACTTCCTAACCTTCAATTTAGTTCTCGTTTCTTGCATTGGAAAGACACTTCAAATATCTTTCCAGGGGTACTTGGATAGTAAAATAAGAGTTTATAGAACTCCCGATATGATCAAAACAATTGACTCAAAAATCTGCCCAGTTTTTAAAAACGGGTTTAACAAAATCAACCTCATTAATTAACCCTACAATCCCTCTAATTACAAGCCCTAATTTATGTAATCATCATATTATGATTAATACAACATTAATTTACTGTTTTTATATTAAACCCTAACCTAAATCCATCATAAGATTATTAAAGAAAACATAAAAACAATTTAATTAAAAAGGGATTTGAAGATTTACCTTGGATTTATGAAAACCCCCAAATTTTATGAAGAACCCTAATTTTTTATAAGACTCACGAATTTCCTTCATCTCCAGGAGAAAAATAATGAATTTGGTTTAGTATATACATTATATAGGGTATGGGTGAATCCTAGTCCAACCCAAAGCCCACTTTCCTTTTTTTTTCCTTTTTTTCCTTTTTTTTTCTCTTCTAAACCGACCCAAACACCCCTAATTTCGTTTTTTTCTTTATTTTTTTTCTTTTTATTGATAATTAATATCTTATTAATATTACCTTAATTTATTTCAGCTCCTAAAACTCCCAAAACCTCAAAACCGTAAAACTAGTCAAATTTACGCGTTTTACCGTAAAAGACGTAAAATATACACTTTTATAAAAAATCTCAAATTTTGAAATAAACTTTATAATTAAGTCCTAAATGACCTAAAACCATCCCGAAAAATATTCATTTGACTAATTACCTTATCCGAAACCTCTAAATGCTAAACCGTAAATCCCAAAAAAAATACACTATTACTATAATACTTATACGTATACGTAACCACCAAAATATCACCATTTCATTTCATAGTCACTAATTGTGATCTCATGAACATGAATTAACCGTTCCTCGATTTACTTATGAGTACTCTATACTCAAAAACGATAATCACACTAACCTCGTTCACACAAAATAAACACGTAAGCACAATAATCAAGTAGTCACACATAAAATAACCTAAAAGTAAGACCAAGTGACGAACCTCAAAACCAAGGTTGTCACAATAAACCATATGATAACCTGATAAAATGACTTGGATTATTGAATATACAGTAAGATATATGATTTTTACATATGTGGAGAGTTAGCCACTCAATGGAATCAATAAAATGAGCAAGATATGATCAAAACATTATTAAGGTTCAAATCTGTATAGTCTGTTTTGGACGAATTATTAGGGACACTTAGAGGATAATTGAGCAGTATCTAAAGAGGAGTTAATTGTAGCCCATATTATTTATTTTGTGCTTCCCAAATTTGAGCTTCTATCTCCTTGTAGAACTCAAGATATGGCAAAAATGGTGAAAGTGAGTTCCATAATCAGATTTGGAAAATAAAATTATATATTATATGGACATTAACGGGCCAAAGTAGCCTTATTGGACTATTAACCCAACTAGTTTGGCTAAACACTAATGGACTTACTCATTGGGCTTAACCCACTTGGGCCCAACATATGAGTATAGGCCTGGTATTAAAAGTATAATTTGGGCTAATATAATGTATTGGGCTTTAATGGGCTTATTGGGCCTTAATATATAAATAAGTTGAAACTAGTATAACTAGTCTAAATTGACTAACACATAACAACTATAATGTTGTATGAAGAGATAAAATCCCACTTGATCATCATCCTACTTATAAAGTCATCATATATACATATCCATTGTTTTTATAAAGTCATTGGACAAGAGTCTAAGACGAGTATTATTTGTCTAGGTTTCCGTGATTGAAGCACGTACCGAACATCCAAATCGCCGATAACCCGCCTTTCCCAATCAACGTGAGTTTATAGCCTCGCACCCTTTTAAATGTTTTATGAAATGTTTTATAAATCCGCGAGGGAGATAACATGTTAGTTTTAAATAAAATAGGACACCAGTTGTCCCGATTATTTGCTTATTGATATGGACCTGAATGATTATATGACCCGAATGATTATATGACTCGATGAATGAAATGAAATGGATTATTATAGTTAGGGTATGTCACTAAAAGTCCCATTAGCATGAATTGTGAACTACCGGGATTTGGTAGACGCTTATGCACATAATAGTACTATTTGGGGAAGATCACCCCAGTTCGCGCCTTGACGGTTGATCTCCGTCGTGCCACATTGATTGGTAATCGAATTTATGTATGAGAAGATTTATATAAGCGTGATTATTGTGAAGACACACTATTTTAGATGGGCAAAGGAATTTCGGGTTAGCTACCCGTTGTTTGTTATAGTAAGGTAGCAATGTCATGCGGCTTATAATAATCCAATAACAAAAATACTGATATACGCATTGAATTACAATATATTGCCTGACTAGCAATACGGGGTCTTATTATTGATATTATGTTCGTGTTTTGGTTTTAGATATCCATTATCATATAACGGTTTTTATTAAACATTATCAACGTTATAAAACGTATTGTATGATGTTTTTACGACAATGGTTCGTATAATGGTTTTGAAGGCAGAAGCCTATATTATGATTTACGACTAAGAGTTGTTTAAAATGTCTTTGACCTATTTTATGGCCTATTACAAAGATTTGTACAAAATGATTTTTGGTAATAATTATATGCCGATGATATATTAATGGTTTTTATTAAACTCTATGAATTCACTCGGTGTTTTCGCTGACCTTTTTAACATGTTTTATCTCAGGTACTTGAAGGTAATTATCGGGAAGACGACAAGAATTTATGGCCCGCATTCAAATAAAATTTCCATTCAAATGTTTTGTAAAATTGTATGAAATACTATGCCTTGGGACCTATGTAATTTGATATTTATGAATGGAAAAATGATTTATTATTAAACGACGCAATTCTTAAGCGTTGTCTTTGATTTGAGTAATGTGCTATCCCGTAACACCAACGACTCTTCCACTGAACTAAAGTATGAATATTTGGGGGTGTTACAGTTTGGTATCAGAGCTCTCTTTATAGAGAACGAAAGATTTTTAAATCCAAGGTATTGAATAAAACATTTCAAAATCTTTTAACCATAAATATTTTTAAATAAATATTTTGAATAAAATTTTTAAAAATCTTTTGACTATAACGGTCCGAAGAATTCCGGAGTTACCGACAAGACCAGACTGAGAAGTGTTATTTTAATATATCTAACTTGGATTATATATATATATATATATATATATATATATATATATATATATATATATATATATATATATATATATATATATATATATATATATATATATATATATATATATATATATATATATATATATATATATATATATATATATATATATATATATATATATATATATATATATATATATATATATATATATATATATATATATATATATATTTATATATATATATATATGTTGTAATTTGATTACATGATTGTTTGATGATTATTTTAATACTCATACGAGATATTTTTACGACGTAGATTGTCACAAGGAACCCTAACTCCCCTAGCAAATTAATCGAAGCTATTTCTTTAGGAATTCTAGCTATTCCAAATCTAAACCAAGTTTTGGATATTTATGATCCCAACAAAATGGTCGATATTCATAGAAATGTTAATATTAGTTGATTGTGATCTTGAAGAAGAATTGGCGAGATTAAATCTGATATCGATGTCATGAAGATCTATCCTTATAGAGTGGAGTTTGACAAAACCTTACCACCTAGAAAGGTGTCATCTGATTCGTTGTCACCCAATTCTTAAATTTGAAATCGTAAGGGTGAATGGTGCACTTGAGGTTGTCATTGGAGCCTTTACCCAAAAGCCTCATGCCACTAGTACCTTTCCGAGAAGTCTAAATGAATGTGTGAGCCATTTCATACTAGTGACTCATTTGATAACTATTGTTGTAAGAGCTATAGGATGGGAAATTAAGTGTTGTTCATATTGAGCTTTTATTGCCCTTTTAAGGTCTAAGAATAAGGTTGAAAGTATTGGAAAATGAGGTAGGATGTCGCATTGAGTATAAGATTGATTGAAACTTGAATAAAGTAAAAATTTTAACTCGTATGGAATATGAGATTGTTAAGAGGAAGTCGTTGAGTCCTGTGATTGAATTATAAGGTTTCAAATGATTGTTGGTTCGTGTTAAGGGTTGTTCCTAGGAGATTGTCCAATAATGAGGATGACCAGTGTCCAAGAAATAAATTGAAGAAATATTCTTCTGAAATTAGGACCGATGGATCTTCCGGGACAGGTGGAACACCTAATGACTCTTGTAGATTAGTATTCATTGTGGTATCTTTTAAAATCCCTAACTTAACTGAGACATCAGTTGGTAGGATGAGTCCTTGGAATTGTATGACATAGCGACACGTAATGTGTTACGGTACAATTTTTGACTTGTTTGTGATTAATGAGAAGACTACCTTTGATTGTTAAATCCTACCTGTATCAATGTTATCTATATTTTCTTGCTTCTTTCTAATGTTCGCATTAGTGATGCAACCATTGAACAAGTACTCATCTCGATTTGAGTTACGTTGTGGATTATTCTTTTTGAGTGTCATCGAGGTCATGAACCTCATGATTAATTGGTTAAGGTCATTTCCTATCATATTGTAGTTAGTTCTTGGTGAACAACTTTTCATCACTCTTTTTTCATATCACTCCTTGTTTTTATAAAGTTAAAACAGTATCCCTTGAGAAAAAAATGAATTTTCATCACCATATGGATTATTTAAAGTGAGACTTATAAATAATCATTATCGAAATAAAGTTGTTTATTAAAAACCTTGGAAAACTTAATTGTTTCCATAACAAAGAACATCTCTGTAAATTCATTTTGAATTAAGCATGAATATATATATATATATATATATATATATATATATATATATATATATATATATATATATATATATATATATATATATATTAAACATGATGACAAAGTTTTGACGAACTGAGTATTGCATCGTTAATCCTAAAATTGTATATAGTTGCGCGCCTACGTACAATTTCGAAGGGACCATGAAAGGCTTATTAGTAGTCACCATAAAATTTTTAATAAACATTACATTTTCTTTGTAATTGTGAAAGATTGAATTTTTATGAGATCTACTAGAGGTGCAAAATAGGGACATATTGTTAGGAACACCTACATATGTGCCCGTACCATTTATTTTTCCGAATTGGATTTACTCATCTGTAGATATTGTCTTATTTTGCAATTGACCTCCCCTTGTTGTCCAATTCTTTCATGGCAAGATTCTTTGGAAACTTTACTGATTATTGAGTGTGGATACCCGACTGGATGTACTGACGTTCCTATCATTTCTTTTGAATATATTTCATTTGAATGACCTGGGTAACGATCCAAGGTGCTTCCAGATGTGTACTCAATTCATGAAAACATGGGATATATTCATATTCGTTAATGTTTTCGTCTTTATCTGATTTGAAATTCTCTCGCGTAGATTATGCGTTGACATTACCCTTTTAATGTTAGCTATGTCTCTGGATATCCTTGAATTTGTGAAGGGTTACGAGTTATTATTAGTCTTTTTCAGAAGTTCTCATCTTATCAACGACAATAAAACTGAAAAGTTGGTAGTGCTATTAGAATGGATTGGTTGATTATGACCTGATATCATTGTCTAAATTGATGGGAACTCGAGTGGAATTCCCCTAAAAAGATAAGATGTTGATTATCAAAGGTGATCTAAATAAATCCTGATGGGTGACCGTATCCTGCATTTGGGCTTGAAATTATACCATGAATGGTTGTGAACTAGTCATAGACCTTGTAATCTAGCAAGAATCTAAGGTGGACTTATTAAAAGATGTTTCTGTTATCTAAAATTTTAGGAGGTATTTGCTGGTAAATTACCTAGACATTCGCCTTTAAGGAAAGTTGAATTTGGTATTGATTATATTCCCGGTGCTGCACCTGTGGCATGTGCACTGTACGTCAGCACCATCTGAATTAAAAGAATTACCGTACAATTGAGAGAGTTGTCGGAGAAAGCTTTTATTCTACCGAGCTCGTCATTATGAAGAGCAATGGTGTTATCATTCTTTATATTTATTGATTATTATGAACTGAATAAATTGAAGATCAAAATTTATATCCATTACTCAAGATGGAAGATTTGTTCGATCATTTACAAGGTTCTAGTGTATGTTCTAAAGATTTGATCCACGACATGGTTATCACCAACTTCGCATCCGCGAAAAAGATTATCTATTCCAACCACTACATCCAGAAGTTGTAATGAACATTATGAGTTTCATGTTATGTCGTTTGGATTGACCAATGCACATGTAGCATCCATAAATTTGGTGAATCACGTGTGTAGGCTGTAATTTGATAAATTCGTGCTTGTGATCATTAAGAACCATCTGTTTGTTTCTAAGAATAGGAAGGAGTTAATAATCATTTATAGACTGCCCTGAGTTGGCCGAGCAATGAAAACCTGTACCTTGAGTATTTAACATGTGATTTACATTGTTTGACCGTGTGATTAATAGATAATGGAATCTATATTGACTCTTCAAATACTAGAGCCATTTAAGGCTTTGTGTTATACCAAAAAGAAAGTGCAAAAATATTTTGAAAGATATTTTATCAAAGGATTTTTAAGGAATCATTCCTTCATACCCATATCATTTAACTAAACTCCCTTAGGAGTAAATGTTTGTGTATACCTCAAGACAACCTAGGAGGAATTGAGGGAAACCATTTAAACCATGACTTGGAATTTGAAACGAAAATATTTGCTTTTCAACTAAGAAAATTTTGACCAAAGTGTAAACAAAGATTTTTCGAACATTTACGAATCTTATTAATTATTTTTGATAAATCAACCAAAATCGTGTTAATCAAATTCAAATTTATTTTAAACATTTTTCTATAATTGGACGAACTGAGAAATTTGAAAATTTTAACGTTTACGTTTCATAAAAATTAAATATTTATTATTTAATTACTTGTAATAGTTGAGACGAAACTAAAACTTAGAAAATATGAAGAAAGAATTTCTAAGTGAATTATGGTCATGAGAATTATTTCATCAGGGAAGGTGAATGTAGATACTGACACATTATGTAGAAAAGATGAAGAATTTAATTAGGATGTGTTCCTTAGTAATGAACTGTGGAAAATAATTTGCCCGAACAATTTAAAAATAGCTGATGCTTGTAAAAATGATAAAATAGATAATGAAGGGTTTCATGGCCAATGTGAACCATTAGAAATGAGAGCCGATGGCGTTAAATGTTTAAAAGGGCACTTGTGGTTGCCTAAATATGGAGATTTTAAGATTTAGTCATGTTGGAATCTCACAAGATTAAGTATTCTATTCATGCCATTTCTAACTAAATGTATCTTATCTGAAGAAGTTGTACTGATGGAAAATTATGAAGGCAGACATCGCCTCATACATTAGTAAACGTCTAACTATTGCAAAGGTCATCGTCTGAATTTGATTCTATTTGGGTCATCGTCGACAGACTGACCAAATCTACTAATATCATTCCCGTTAATCATAGATTCTCGATGAAGAAATTGACTCTTTGTATTTAAAGGAGTTGTGTAAGCATGGTGTGCCTGTATCGATCATCTATATCAAGATCCTCGCTTCGCATCGAATTTCTAGAGATTTTCTTAGAAGTCATTGGGAACGAACCTTGATGAGAGTACTGTTTACCACCCCAATCGAAGGGACGAGGTAAAGTAATGATACAACACTATAAGTCTTGTTTTATGTTTGAATAATTGACCTTTGGTAATGAACGGGATAATCTTTTTCCTTTGGAGAGATCATCATTGATAATTATCGCATTAGGATCGAGATCGAATCTTGTGAGGATATAAATATAAGAACACCTGTAGGTGGGAGTTCGGATGAAGATACCCGACATACACCCATTATGAGTTGGACATGTCTTTTAGGTTTAAGGTTTATGATGACAAACCTAACCTTACAAAATACCCGACCCGCGAGACTTGAAATGATTGTTAAAATTAGGATCTGATTATTGACTGCCAGTAGTGGGCAGGAGGTTATGTGAATATGAAATGTAGATCTTGAATTGCGGGATGGGTAGCGAAGTTATGCCAAAAAATTTCACCATGAAAAAGTGAATTGATGATCTGAAAGATCATGGGAAACAAGTCCTCGTTGTATGGGACCATTGAGGAAATGTAAAAAAGTTGGTTTGAAAGGCATATAAACTGGATCTACCCTAGGACTTCAAGGGCTGCGTGAATTATGTTTCGTATATCGAATTTGATAAATGTCTATCAAGTGAAAATCTGATTACTTCTTGATGAAGTTTAGATCGGCGAAAAGTTGCATTCATTAAAAACTCGTGAACATCATGGATAGAGAAAGTAAGTCAACTTAAGCTTGATCGTATTACCGTAGTTATGTTTGATGAAACTCGCGTATTATAATGAATTACACCTGAGAGAAAAGACCGAATGTGGAGGAAATACCCACATGGCTTTAACTCTATAAGAAGAGAGTAGTAAGATAAATCGATCTTTGAGGACAAAGGTCCTCTTTAGGGGTAAATGTTGTGACAATCCGTCAACTTATGGTCGATATTTTATTCACAATTATTAGTTAAAACCATTATTTTAATGTTATATTATGAACTCACTCATTTTTGAGAAGAAATTTGGGTTTACATCTTAAAGTAGCATCGACTACTTCTAAACTGTAGGACTCTACGTTACGTGCTTACGTTTACATACACCGTTTTTGGTAATAGTCCGACATTTTAGGAAATAAATTTATTCTCGAATATTATTTTGGAATTTTAATTTGTGTTGGTTCATAAACTCACAAATTTACGAGAATAAAATAGGACTTACGTGATTAATTTAACGTCCTTTACGACTAAACCGGAAACCCTATGTTTACGTATTTACGTTTTTGAACTCCGTTTTTGATGAGACAATTTTTATTAGATTCGTTTTGTGTCGTTGATTCATAATAAATAAAAACGTTTTTCGTAAAACGACCCGAGGGCACGTAAATCGAGGAAACTATAATCGAGGAGTACCCGTAAATTAATGGGGATGAGACAAGCTAACATGCACTAAATGGACACATGTCCATCTAGTTTCACCAAAACCACTTAAGGCATAAACTAGCAACTAGAAACCATTTCTCACATACACTTACATGCACACCACTACATTTTTCTCTCTATCCCCCTCCTTGGCCGTCCTATAGGCACCATCACCACCATCATTAATCAAAATTTCTACCATGAATCTTATGTTTAACTTGCATAAGATGACAAACCTTTGAAGGCTTGATGATTTGAGGTGATCTTAACAACTAAAAAGGATTTTACATGGAGTTCAAGGGCTGATTTCATGGAGGTGTTCATCTATTTGAAGAACCCAAGAAGTTGTCTTGAAAGGTTGAAGATTTGGTGGCAAGATCAAGCCTTGTTCATCCAATATCTCATCCTTTCCATCATATAGATTGGTATAGAGATCAATTTCTTTCTATCACCCTATTGTTTTGAATATGTAATCTTGTATTTTCTTCTTTTATGTATATGTATATGATGATGAATGATGATCAAAATATTATGTGGGGATTTGGTGTTGATAGATTTGATTAAAAAGATTAAAATCTACATGTAAAGATGTTGAAATCATGACTAAAATTATAGGCTGTATAAAATAGTAAAGAACCATATGATAACCTGATACAATGACTTGGATTATTGAATATACAGTAAGGTATATGATTTTTACATATGTGGAGATTTGGCCACTCAATGGAATCAATAAAATGAGCAAGATATGATCAAAACATTATTAAGGTTCAAATCTATATAGTCTATTTTGGACGAATTATTAGGGACACTTAGAGGATGAATGATGTAAAACCCGCATGCTTTTACCATGAATAGTTTCCTTAAGATCGTACGTCCTAGATTAAAACTTACCTCATTTAGTATTGATCACATTCATGTGCTAGTAATCAAGCAAGTGCATACGTGTATGACATGATAAGTATCGATTACGTACGAACTCATGATAAACAGTTAATAAATATGTCACGTGAACATAATTAAATCATGATCACCATTTAAAATACGAACTAGAATAATTACGTAAATACATATAATATAATTACGAGCGTTAAAATTACGATAAACGACATGATAAAATAAACAGAAACACTTTAAACACGAGCACGTTTAACCACGAACGAACACGAAACATCGGGACACGAGAAAGGTACAGGTACCCCATGTGGGGCCCCCATACCCACGGCACAACAACAAGAAATGGGCTAAGCCCATGGACTTTTACAAGTAAAGGGGGGTAAAGAGTAAAACTAGTTTTTATTTTCACTTTTTTAAGAAAGAAAACATAAACCCTAAAAAGTTTTCTCCTCCTCCTCCTTGGTTCCTTTTGTGCCGCCACCTACATCACCACCATAGGAGGGTGTTGTTGATTTTTGACATTAAATACAAGTGTTAGAAACCGTGTTTGTTCATCCCCTTTCAAGCTACGTATTGGTATATCATTCTAAACCCTTCTTTTTAATTCTTTTTAATCTTTGATTATTTTCATGAACATGTTATTATTTTTTTTATTAAAACATGATAATTAAACATTGATCTAACATGTTTTGGGGTAAATTAAAATCAAAGAACGATATAAATGGGTGTTTGTTTTTAGCCGCCTAGCAAACAAACCCGAGGGGGGTTTGGTTTGCTTATTGCCGCCACCACCAAGACCATTTTTGGTCTTGGTTGGTGCTTGTGGGACCCACGGCAGCAAGGAGGCACACGTGCCCCGAGTTTGGCTCGGGGTACGGTGTCGAATTCATACCCGATTCATGGTTCGTTGGTTAAATCATGATCTATGTTACATGTTAATTTTTATGAATCATGAACTTAGGATATAAATTAATTAATAACATGAAATATTAATTAAATCATGACTTAGGTTATTCTAATTATTAATTTAGCATGATATTAATTTAACCTAAGTATTTTATGTTATAAGTTATAATTAATTAATTATTTAAAACATGCCTATAATTAATTAATTTAGACATGACTTAGGTTATATTATTAATAATAATAATACACATTTTAACCTAAGTATTTTCATTTCATTTTAATTAAAACATGTTATACTTTAATTAAAATGCTTAACCTATAGTTTAATTAAAATACATGAAATAATAATTAAACTATATACTATATCATATGACTTATGAAACAAGCTTATAAACACTTAGACTTATATGTTAGCTTATGTAACCAACTTAATTCTAAATATGGAAACTTCTATTTATAGAAACTTAATTAAATAAGGCAACTAATCTATTAATGGAAACCTTCTATATATGGAAATTTATCTATTTCAGGCAGCTAATCTAATCATGGAAAACCTTCTATATATGGAAACTTATTTAATTAAGGCAGCTGATCTATTTTTGGAAACTTTCTATTTTTAGAAACTAATCTAATTTAAGCAGTAAATTCTATTTTAGGAAACTTTCTATTTTTGGAAACTTTCTAATTTTGGAAACTTTCTATTTTTGGAAACTTTCTATTTTTGGTAACTTTCTATTTTTGGTAACTTTATATTTTTGGAAACTTTCTATTTTTGGAAACATTCTATTTTTGGAAACTTTCTATTTTTGGAAACCTGCTATTTTTGGAAAGTTACTTATTATTACACAGTAAGTATAATAACACATGAAATACCAGTAATACTTAAACAGATTAATCAGAATACAAGATAAACACAGTTTAAGGCTTTAAACAGTGAACCATGACCTAAAACATACCAAGTCAGTTAAAATGAGACATAAAACCCAGTACGTAATCAGTGAATCGATACTTATACACGTGTGTATTCATGTAGCGTTAGTGATCCAGAAGTAGGAGTCTTTCTTCCGTTCATTCACTGGACTTGAGGTACGGATTCCCGTCCTTTCAGTATGGACATTCTTTCCTTAATAGGATTTCCCCGTATTCAGCCAACTGTTTTCCCCAGTATTTGTTTTATTGTTTTGAACTGCTTATGTTTAATTAGCATAATCTATAGCCATATACAAGCATGACCAGTTTCACCTAGTTATGGAGGTACCATAACCATGACATTGGAGGCACCAATGTTATGACTTCCCCACGGCGGAGTGATTGCTCGTGGCGTCCCTTTTCAGTTTTGGCCATATTATTAAATCAGGTGGGGCGTATGGGTGCATCCTAGTTACATGTTTTATTCAGTTTATCATGGTGAATGTGGTGTGTGCCTTGCATCCTTCACAAGGAGTTGATCCCTCCTACCCAAACCAGTATATTAATTAGAGGCATCCCCTCTAATCAGCATGATGAGGTCACCCCTCCAAGTATTCATGCACGTGACCTTTTCATGACCTATATGGGCTATGGTATATTTATGTTAAAACAGTTTTCATAAGATAAACATAAGGCTTTTCAAACTATAAAACCAGTTTTCTTAATACTTAACCAGTACACTCAGAACTTAGTCTTCCGCTGTTATATGTTACATGTTTATCCTATTTCATGCTATATTGTACATCCGTGCACTGAGCGTCTTGCTCAGCCGTTTTCCTTTTCATGTTCCCAAAACGGCAGGTACTCAAGGACGCTCGTAGATCTCAAACGTACGTGCATATGGATTGGAAGCTTTACTGTCTTTCTTTACTTTATGCATTTCCTTTACTTTGATATAGTTGCTATGGACATTGTTTCGTCCTTTCCTTTTACAGTATTTATGTTTGTGTGTGATGAGCTTTACTTTGGGGTTACCGATGTTTGATTCCGGTATTTCCCTTTTATGGTCGAATAATGCTTAGACATTTATCCTTGTATGCTTTGATGACACGCCATGATTATGCGTAATATTCCATTTCCAAAATGGGGTGTTACAATTATGGTATCAGAGCCAAGGTTTCGACCTGTAGGCTCTCAAATATGACCTGTGATTAGTGGGTAGTCACTACGGTCTTCCTAGAACTGACAGTTGTTTTCATGCACAGGACTAGCCCTATTTAGTCACATGTGTTTTATCGAAACTTTTAAATTTGGGACCGACCCATAGGCGTCCCCTCGATATGTCTTTTATTTTGAGTGAACTGACCAGAGGCGTTCACTCTCGAGCATCAAAAGTTTTCATAAAACTGCATCATGCATTCATACAAAGATTTTCTTGCATAAAATTTTTCTCGTGAAATTTTTGGCATAAAATTTTTTTTTCATGTATATATATAAGTTATATTTTATGTTTGAACTGTTAATCATATGTTTATGTTATACTGTCAGATGGTTCTCACACGCGAGCAAGAGCAGCTCAATGCTGCAATTCAGGCTGCCATGCAAGCCTTACTCCCTCAACTGAGGAATGACATTCGTGCTGAAGTCCAGGCTGCCAACAATCAGCAGCACAATCAGCCACCTCCTCCTCCTCCCCCAGTGACACTAGCAGTGTGGTTGGAAAGATTCAATAAGCTCCGTCCTAGAGCTTTCGAAAAGACTGATAGCCCCAGCGATGCTGAAAGCTGGTTGACTCACATTGAGAAAATCTTCAATGCTATGGGATGTGACCCCGCATTCAAGGCGAGATTGGCATGCTACCGGTTTGAAGGCGATGTACTCAACTGGTGGCTAGCCTTGACGCAGTCAGAAGGAGGTGATGAATGGGTCGCTGGTTTGACATGGGCCCAATTCAAGGAGAGAGTGATGGAGCAGTTCTTTCCTAAGGCAGAGCAGGACAAACTCAAGCGAGAATACCATGGGATACGTCAGAGAGCGGGCGAGAATAGCAACGAATTCATGCAGCGCTTTCTTCGCTTAGCTGGTTTTCTGGGAGCAGCAGCTGGTACTCCTGAGGAGCAGGCACACCACTTTAGGTGGGCACTTCGCACCTCGGTCGCGAACAATCTGGTATGTGCTACGTTCAATACAGTAGCACAAGTGGCCGACGCAGCAAGGAAGCCTGAGATGTTGCAGGAACGCGATGAGTTCGGGGAAGCTGAAAGACCCGACAAGAGGTAAACATTTCGTGTTCTATCGATAACCAGACCCCATCCTATCACTATATGTTCTATAATCATCTCTTAAACTGTATCTTCCAGGCAGAAAACTGGGGACCGGTCTCAGCCGGCTACCCAGCAGCAGCCTAATCAGCCCAAAGGAAACGGTCACTCTAACGACCGTTCTGTTGTGGAAAGGCGCAACGGTAATGATAATTACCGTAACAATGCGGGACACTCCAACAACAGCAGGTCCTACTATTTACGCATCTTCTCATGATTTCATGTTATAACCCTCATGCTGACACTATATTAATCTCTACCAGGAACCACGGAAACGGGAAGGACCAGAACCACAGGGGTTCTCAGCCTAACCGTTCAGCTAACACTGGTGAATATCTTATGACGCATATGTCTTATACTCGTGCATATACTTTATTTTAACACATTTTGTCATCAGCAGGCCCTCAGCAAGCAAGGACTCCTGCTGGAGGATTCACTCATCCTCTTTGCAGTACTTGCCATCGCAGACACCCTGGCCCATGTCGTCGTGATTCTGACGCGTGCTACAAGTGCGGCCTCCCTGGGCATCGTATGAGAGATTGCCGTAAGGGTGAAATGGAGGGTACTTCAGGTCATGCTGATACTAAACCGCCTCCTACCACTGGGCGTGTCTACACGACATCGCGCGATTAGGCAAACAAATCTACAGGTACCATTACTGGAATTTTGTATATGTACGGTCATACTGCATGTGTTCTTTTCGACACGGGTGCCACTCATTCAGTTATTTCCACTTCCTATGCTAAGAACATCAGGACACTTCCCTTGCCATTAGAAAATAGGCTTACCATTTCCACGCCTTTGAGGGACTCTGTATTAATAACTCATGTATACAAGAGTCTTCCTCTAGAGTTTGACGATAAAGTTCGTGTAGTAGATGCACTTCCCCTAGACATGATTGAATTCGATATGATTCTCGGCATGGACTGGCTATCCAAGCACCATGCTACCATAGACTGCCACTCATATCGGGTGATCTTCGGCGACATTAATGCACCAGAGTACATTCATAACGGGTTCATACCCGGACGGTCCGTACAAGTCATATCTACCTTGCAAGCACGTGCATTACTGTCACATGGCTGCGAAGGTTATCTAGCTACGGTTCATGACATGGATGCTGAATCCCCATCGATTCAGGATCAACCAGTAGTTTCGGAATTTCAAGACGTCTTCCCAGATGAACTTCCAGGCATACCACCTGCACGAGAAGTGGAGTTCAATATCGACCTTGTTCCGGGAGCTGAGCCAATCTCTAAGGCTCCATATCGTATGGCTCCTATAGAGCTAAAAGAACTGAAGGACCAACTGCAGGAACTTCTTGAACGAGGGTTCATTAGACCAAGCACATCTCCATGGGGCGCATCGGTCTTGTTCGTTAAGAAGAAGGACGACAGCATGCGACTTTGCATTGACTACCGTGAACTTAATAAGATTACCATCCGCAATAGATATCCACTGCCGCGTATAGATGATCTGTTTGACCAACTTCAAGGAGCCAAACACTTCTCTAAGATCGATCTAAGGTCAGGCTACCATCAGCTAAGGGTTAAAGAGCAGGATATTGCCAAGACTGCTTTTCGTACCCGCTATGGCCATTATGAGTTTGTAGTCATGCCATTCGGCCTGACTAATGCACCAGCAGTATTCATGGATCTGATGAACAGAATCTTCCATGAATTCCTTGATAAGTTTGTCATTGTATTCATCGATGACATCCTGATTTTCTCAAAGTCCACGGAGGAACACGAAGACCATCTCCGTACGGTACTACAGATTCTTCGTCAGAAGCAGCTGTATGCGAAATTCTCCAAGTGTGAGTTCTGGTTAAACAAGGTGGCATTCTTAGGTCACATTGTATCAGCAGAAGGGATCACTATGGACCCAGCGAAGGTTGAGGCTATCACTAAATGGCCAAGACCAACATCAGCGACAGAAGTCCGCAGTTTCTTAGGCTTAGCTGGATATTATCGCAGATTCGTGGAGAACTTTTCCCGCCTGGCATTTCCTCTCACCAAACTGATGCGAAAAGGAGAGAAATTCGTCTGGACGGAAGATCGAGAGAAGAGCTTCGAAGACCTAAAGCAGAAGTTAGTATCTGCACCTATTCTTACTCTCCCATCTGGTACAGGTGGATTTCAGATCTATAGCGATGCATCGGGGAAGGGACTGGGCTGTGTTCTCATGCAACATGGGAAAGTGATCGCGTATGCTTTACGGCAGCTTAAGCCCTATGAAGAAAACTACCCTACGCATGACCTGGAACTTGCTGCAGTGGTGTTCACATTGAAAATATGGAGACATTACTTATACGGAGAATCATGCGACATTTTCACGGATCACAAGAGCTTGAAGTATATCTTCACACAGCGAGAATTGAACATGAGACAAAGGAGATGGTTGGAACTGTTGAAGGATTATGATATTAACCTACAGTATCATCCCGGGAAAGCTAATGTAGTAGCAGATGCACTCAGCAGAAAGTCCGGAATGATCAACGGCATTGAGATCAAGGAACAAAACATAAGCGACTTGGAGCGGCTAGACATCGAAATCATGGTACGTGGGCAGCACGGATACTGGGCGAATCTTAGAGTAGAACCTGAGTTACTGACTAGGATCAAGGAAGCGCAGAAGGATGATGGAGAGATTTGGGCGATAATTCAGAATTTGGAGAAGCAGACAAAATTCAGAATGGACGCAGACGGTATCGTTTGGCAGGGCACGAGGCTTTGTGTTTCTGACAACCAAGAACTCCGGGAAGCATTGTTAGCTGAAGCTCACAGCTCCCCATTTTCTATACATCCTGGGTCGACAAAAATGTACCATGACATCAGACAGCACTTTTGGTGGAGTGGTATGAAACAGGATGTAGCCACTTATGTCTCCAAATGTCTTACCTGCCAGCAGGTTAAGATTGAACATCAGCGATCGGGCGGTCTCCTTCAACCGTTAGATATTCCAGAGTGGAAGTGGGACAAAATCAACATGGATTTTGTTACCGGTCTTCCGCCTACCAAGAAAAAGCACGATGCTATTTGGGTCATTGTTGATCGACTCACCAAATCAGCTCATTTCTTACCGATACGCAAGGAAGATCCGGTAAGTAAACTCGCAGATACTTACAGAAGGGAGATCATGAGACTCCACGGCACTCCCTCCAGCATCGTCTCAAACAGAGATCCTCGTTTCACGTCGCGATTCTGGAAAGGTCTACAAAAAGCTTGGGGTACACAACTTAAGCTGAGTACGGCCTTTCATCCTCAAACGGACGGACAGTCGGAGCGAACAATTCAGACATTGGAAGATATGTTAAGGTCGTGTGCGTTGGAATGGACAGGTGATTGGGACGATTACATCTGTTTGGTCGAGTTTGCATACAACAACAGCTGGCACGCAAGTATCAAATGTGCTCCTTTCGAAATGTTGTATGGCAGAAAGTGTCGCGCTCCAACTTGCTGGGATCAAGTGGGAGAGCAAACACTCGAAGGACCAGAGATTATAGAAATGACCAATGAGAAGATCGAAGTAGCTAAGCAGAAGCTGCAGGAAGCACGGTCACGTCAGAAGAGTTACGCCGATAAGCATCGTAGGGACATACATTTTAATGTGGGAGATCACGTCTTCCTCAAGGTTTCGCCGGCACGTGGTGTTAAACGCTTCGGGATCAAAGGGAAACTCAGTCCTCGTTTCATCGGACCTTTTGATATCATTGAACGAATCGGTGAAATATCTTACCGATTGGCGTTACCTCCTCAGCTTTCGCACGTGCATAACGTGTTCCATGTGTCCTTACTCAGAGGGTACAATTATCATCCCCTTCACATGGTTCAGTATCCACTGGAACAGATACGTGAAGATCTCACTTTTATAGAAGAACCCGAACGAGTACTCGACAGGCAAGAACGAGTCATGAGAAGGAAGACGATTCCATTCGTCAAAATTCTTTGGAGGGACCATACCGAGCGGGAAGCCACTTGGGAAACGGAGGAGTCTATCCGGGCTTCTTACCCTCACTTCATATTTTGAGTTCGGGTATGTTACTTCTTTTCAGCTTACTTTATGTATAATTCGGGGACGAATTATTCTTTTTAGGGGGGAAGAATTGTAAAACCCGCATGCTTTTACCATGAATAGTGCCCTTAAGATCGTACGTCCTAGATTAAAACTTACCTCATTTAGTATTGATCACATTCATGTGCTAGTAATCAAGCAAGTGCATACGTGTATGACATGATAAGTATCGATTACGTACGAACTCATGATAAACAGTTAATAAATATGTCACGTGAACATAATTAAATCATGATCACCATTTAAAATACGAACTAGAATAATTACGTAAATACATATAATATAATTACGAGCGTTAAAATTACGATAAACGACATGATAAAATAAACAGAAACACTTTAAACACGAGCACGTTTAACCACGAACGAACACGAAACATCGGGACACGAGAAAGGTACGGGTACCTCATGTGGGGCCCCCATACCCACGGCACAACAACAAGAAATGGGCTAAGCCCATGGACTTTTACAAGTAAAGGGGGTAAAGAGTAAAAATAGTTTTCATTTTCACTTTTTCAAGAAAGAAAACATAAACCCTAAAAAGTTTTCTCCTCCTCCTCCTTGGTTCCTTTTGTGCCGCCACCTACATCACCACCATAGGAGGGTGTTGTTGATTTTTGACATTAAATACAAGTGTTAGAAACCGTGTTTGTTCATCCCCTTTCAAGCTACGTATTGGTATATCATTCTAAACCCTTCTTTTTAATTCTTTTTAATCTTTGATTATTTTCATGAACATGTTATTATTTTTTTTATTAAAACATGATAATTAAACATTGATCTAACATGTTTTGGGGTAAATTAAAATCAAAGAACGATATAAATGGGTGTTTGTTTTTAGCCGCCTAGCAAACAAACCCGAGGGGGGTTTGGTTTGCTTATTGCCGCCACCACCAAGACCATTTTTGGTCTTGGTTGGTGCTTGTGGGACCCACGGCAGCAAGGAGGCACACGTGCCCCGAGTTTGGCTCGGGGTACGGTGTCGAATTCATGCCCGATTCATGGTTCGTTGGTTAAATCATGATCTATGTTACATGTTAATTTTTATGAATCATGAACTTAGGATATAAATTAATTAATAACATGAAATATTAATTAAATCATGACTTAGGTTATTCTAATTATTAATTTAGCATGATATTAATTTAACCTAAGTATTTTATGTTATAAGTTATAATTAATTAATTATTTAAAACATGCCTATAATTAATTAATTTAGACATGACTTAGGTTATATTATTAATAATAATAATACACATTTTAACCTAAGTATTTTCATTTCATTTTAATTAAAACATGTTATACTTTAATTAAAATGCTTAACCTATAGTTTAATTAAAATACATGAAATAATAATTAAACTATATACTATATCATATGACTTATGAAACAAGCTTATAAACACTTAGACTTATATGTTAGCTTATGTAACCAGCTTAATTCTAAATATGGAAACTTCTATTTATAGAAACTTAATTAAATAAGGCAACTAATCTATTAATAGAAACCTTCTATATATGGAAATTTATCTATTTCAGGCAGCTAATCTAATCATGGAAAACCTTCTATATATGGAAACTTATTTAATTAAGCCAGCTGATCTATTTTTGGAAACTTTCTATTTTTAGAAACTAATCTATTTTAAGCAGTAAATTCTATTTTAGGAAACTTTCTATTTTTGGAAACTTTCTATTTTTGGAAACTTTCTATTTTTGGAAACTTTCTATTTTTGGTAACTTTCTATTTTTGGTAACTTTCTATTTTTGGAAACTTTCTATTTTTGGAAACTTTCTATTTTTGGAAACTTTCTATTTTTGGAAACCTGCTATTTTTGGAAAGTTACTTATTATTACACAGTAAGTATAATAACACATGAAATACCAGTAATACTTAAACAGATTAATCAGAATACAAGATAAACACAGTTTAAGGCTTTAAACAGTGAACCATGACCTAAAACATACCAAGTCAGTTAAAATGAGACATAAAACCCAGTAGGTAATCAGTGAATCGATACTTATACACGTGTGTATTCATGTAGCGTTAGTGATCCAGAAGTAGGAGTCTTTCTTCCGTTCATTCACTGGACTTGAGGTACGGATTCCCGTCCTTTCAGTATGGACATTCTTTCCTTAATAGGATTTCCCCGTATACAGCCAACTGTTTTCCCAGTATTTGTTTTATTGTTTTGAACTGCTTATGTTTAATTAGCATAATCTATAGCCATATACAAGCATGACCAGTTTCACCTAGTTATGGAGGTACCTTAACCATAACATTGGAGGCACCAATGTTATGACTTCCCCACGGCGGAGTGATTGCTCGTGGCGTCCCTTTTCAGTTTTGGCCATATTATTATATCAGGTGGGGCGTATGGGTGCATCCTAGTTACATGTTTTATTCAGTTTATCATGTTGAATGTGGTGTGTGCCTTGCATCCTTCACAAGGAGTTGATCCCTCCTACCCAAACCAGTATATTAATTAGAGGCATCCCCTCTAATCAGCATGATAAGGTCACCCCTCCAAGTATTCATGCACGTGACCTTTTCATGACATATATGGGCTATGGTATATTTATGTTAAAACAGTTTTCATAAGATAAACATAAGGCTTTTCAAACTATAAAACCAGTTTTCTTAATACTTAACCACTACACTCAGAACTTAGTCTTCCGCTGTTATATGTTACATGTTTATCCTATTTCATGCTATATTGTACATCCGTGCACTGAGCGTCTTGCTCAGCCGTTTTCCTTTTCATGTTCCCAAAACGGCAGGTACTCAGGGACGCTCGTAGATCTCAAACGTACGTGAATATGGATTGGAAGCTTTACTGTCTTTCTTTACTTTATGCATTTCCTTTACTTTGATACAGTTGCTATGGACATTGTTTCGTCCTTTCCTTTTACAGTATTTATGTTTGTGTGTGATGAGCTTTACTTTGGGGTTACCGATGTTTGATTCCGGTATTTCCCTTTTATGGTCGAATAATGCTTAGACATTTATCCTTGTATGATTTGATGACACGCCATGATTATGCGTAATATTCCATTTCCAAAATGGGGTGTTACAAATGAGCAGTAGCTAAAACGGAGTTAATTTTAGCACTTATTATGTAGTTTGTGCTCCCCAAATTTGAGGTTCTATATCCTTGTAGAACTCAAGATATAGAAAAAATGATGAAAGTGAGTTTCATAATCAGATTTGGAAAATAAAAGTATATATTATGATATAAGCACTCAAGTAATAATAATATAAAATACATATGAAAAACCCACTAACTTATGATAATACTTATAAAAATAAGTTAAATACTTTGATAAATAAATGTGACATTTTATAAAATTACAAATTGATATGTTTTATAAGTTATAAAACAATACATATAAGTTTTACGTCTTTTCGGCTAAAACCGAAAGATTAACGTTTTCGTCAAATAAAACTTAGACGGTCGGACCCGTCTAATGTAAACTTTTTATAACTCATCTACTGATGTATAAGTACATTTGACAAGTAAAAGCCGATAAAACTCGAGCTCTATAACATATGGACATTAACGGGCCAAAGTATCCTTATTGGACTATTAACCCAACTAGTTTGGCTAAACACTAATGGACTTACTCATTGGGCTTAACTCACTTGGGCCCAACATATGAGTATACGCCTGGTATTAAAAGTATAAAATGGGCTAATATAATCTATTGGGCTTTAATGGGCTTATTGGGCCTTAATATATAAATAAGTTGAAACTAGTATAACTATTCTAAATTGACTAACACATAACAACTATAATGTTGTATGAAGAGATAAAATCCCACTTGATCATAATCCTACTTATAAAGTCATCATATATACATATCCATTATTTTTGTAAAGTCATTGGACAAGAGTCTAAGACGAGTATTATTTGTCTAGGTTTCCGTGATTGAAGCACGTACCGAACATCCAAATCGCTGATAACCCGCCTTTCCCAATCAACGCGAGTTCATAGCCTCGCACCCTTTTAAATGTTTTATGAAATGTTTTATAAACCCGCGAGGGAGATAGCATGTTAGTTTTAAATAAAATAGGACACCAGTTGTCCCGATTGTTTGCTTATTGTTATGGACCCGAATGATTATATGACCTGAATGATTATATGACTCGATGAATGAAATGAAATGGATTATTACAGTTAGGTTATGTCACTAAAAGTCCCATTAGCATGAATTGTGAACTACCGGGATTTGGTAGACGCTTATGCATATAATAGTACTATTTGGGGAAGATCACCCTAGTTCGCGCCTTGACGGTTGATCCCCGTCGTGCCACATTGATTGGTAAGAAAATTTATGTATGAGAAGATTTATATAAGTGTGATTATTGTGACGACACACTATTTTAGATGGGCAAAGGAATTTCGGGTTAGCTACCCGTTGTTTGTTATAGTAAGGTAGCAATGTCATGCGGCTTATAATAATCCAATAACGAAAATACTGATATACGCATTGAATTACAATATATTGCCTGACTAGCAATACGGGGTCTTATTATTGATATTATGTTCGTGTTTGGGTTTTACATAACCATTATCATATAACAGTTTTTATTAAACTTTATCAACGTTATAAAACGTATTGTATGATGTTTTTACAACAATGGTTCGTATAATGGTTTTGAAGACAGAAGCCTATATTATGATTTATGACTAAGAGTTGTATAAAATGTCTTTGGCCTATTTTATGGCCTATTACAAAGATTTGTACAAAATGATTTTCGGTAATAATTATATGCCGATGATATATTAATTCTTTTTATTAAACTCTATGAATTCACTCGACGTTTTCGCTGACCTTTTTAACATGTTTTACCTCAGGTATTTGAAGGTAATTCTCGGGAAGACGACAAGAATATATGGCGCACATTCAAATAAAATTTCCATTCAAATGTTTTGTAAAATTGTATGAAATACTATGACTTGGGACCTACGCAATTTGGTATTTATGAATGGAAAAACGCTTTATTATTAAACGACGCGGTTCTTAAGCGTTGTCTATGATTTGAGTAATGTGCTATCCCGTACGACCAACGACTCTTTCGCTGAACTAAAGTATGAATATTTGGGGGTGTTACATTTATCATGTTAAAACAATTTCTTTTTCTTAATTTGTACGCTGTTCATGTAATATATGTTAGATAATCTCTTATCCTATGCTCTATGTACTATTTGCTATCGATCCACCCCTATGACATTCCAAACATTATTTCCGTTGCAATTGACCCGACACGGGGAGTCACACGTATGGTCATGAATCAGAACCATCAGAATTTCCTACTCAACAACGGACACGGACTGAGTATGACAATCCACGTCACATTGACGACATTTCACTTTCAAGTTTTTTTTGAAATAATATGTAAACCTTATAACAACTTTACTTTTGACTATCATATGTTACATTTATGTAAGTTGTGTAATAACTAGGTTTTCACTCAGTTATAAAAAGTGTTATCGTCCGATCTTTTCGAATTGATTACTAGTTAATTGTGCGACTCAGTCGTTCTTGGTGAAATATAAAGGGAAAAGGTTATCTATTTTAAACTACAAGTAAAATGAAAATGTAGATATAAATTAAAATGTAAAAACAAATGTAAATGTCGTTAAGTAAAAGTGGAAGCTAGAAATTTTAAACTAAAAATTAATACTTAAAAGTAAATGACGAAAAATTAAAAACTTCATCGAAATAATTCAATCTGAATAGTTCTATCTGAATGTTTCTATCTGAATGTTTCTATCTGAATGCTTCTATCTGAATGTTTCTATCTGAATGTTTCTATCTGAATAATTCTATCTGAATGTTTCTATCTGAATGTGGCTAACAAAATTTGGGCAGCATTTCGTCACAATATGCCTTATACCCAATCGCAAAGTACGATGCCAAGGGCGATCGCAACCTACGATCGGAATAAGTGATCGGAAAAACTATCACAATAAGCCGTCACAATGTAGAAACCCTATTGTGATGGAAAAATCACAATATTCGGATGGATGAGGATAAGCTAATAAACCAATAAGCACTTCGAAAAAGAACAATTAACAAAAACTTAACCAACTCAATAAGCACAAATTTGAAAACTTTTGAAATACTAAATATGCAAACTTTATAAAACAAACTTTAAAAAGACTAATTTTTTTAAGAAAACTAAAAAGTAAATAAGCTAAACACAAAATTAAGCCAATAAGCATGTCAAGCTCAAAGCTCATTTCGTATTAAAACTTATAGATGAATAAAAAGATAAACTTTTTAATCAATCAAAAATCAAGATTAAACAAAATCAAAGATTATTTCGAATCAAACATAATTAAAAAGATCAAGAAAGGTAGAAGAAGATGATTGTAAAAAGCTTGAAATAAGAATAAGATTAAAGATTCAAAAGTACAAGATAGAAGATTAAAGATTAAAACTTGAAAGAAAAACTAGAGAGAGAAAGTGAAAAACTAGAGAGAGAAAATAAAACTACACTACTCCTAATCTAAAATAACTAACCCCCTCCTAATGACACATTAGGAGGGTATTTATAGGAGGAGTAAAATGTTGGTGCTTTCTTCCTTCTTTCTTATTGTCTCGACTCGATTTAAATTCTTTGTCTTTCTCGACGTCGTCTCGGGATTGGTCGACATAATTTGAACTCGTCTTATAATTTTCTTCTTTAATTAGACTTGGTTCTTCGACTTCATTAAACTTCCGTCTTTAGACTTTTTCTTCGATAAATCTTCAGAATAGGCCTTGGACTTCCGTTCTTTTTGCACTCTTGATCTTTTGACTTTGTCTTTTTCTCGTTTTCTTCGATAAAAGCCAGTGAAATCCCGTGTTTTCTTCCTTTTTATCTTTTGGTCCTAAAACACAATAAAAACACAAACCACGCATAATTCCGACATTTACGACATAAAATACACGTTTTGGCTTGGTTATTATTATAATTAAGTGGTAAAAGGATGGGTGTTTTCACACCTATCAAATCCTCTACACTTGACCATTGCAATGCCCTCGTGCAATGCATTAATTACAAATCACGTTTTACATTTTTCATCATCATTAACCCACCTTGACCTTTATTAAAAAGATAGAAATATATACAAAACACGTAAAGAAATCAAAGACTTACATTGGGGTTTTGGCCGTCATGAATGTTTATCATCCTCAAGTTTCACGTTCCCCAAACCAATCTTAAAAACGAGATCATTGTTATTATAAGTTAGCAAACTAACACAAACACTTGTGTCCCAATTATTTACTTAGACTCCCTTATTCCTAGGTGTATCTCTTATATTTTATGATTGTCTTGAATGATCACGAGGATGCATTGTTTGACTTATTTCGATAGTTATTTAGGCTAAAAATAAAGCGGGACGATTTAATCAATAGTTAGCTAAAGGACAAAATCTTTTAAAATTGCTTCTCGGGACCTCTTAAAGTTCATATCTTGGCATAACTCGCTTCACGATTTGAGACCTTTCTCGGACCGATATTTGGCAGCGACTTTATACTTCGAATCTTAAGAGACGTTCTTGAAATTATGGTGTTCTCTTCATAATAGGAATTTATTCACTTGAAGTTTTTGCGAGATTATTCATACTTGGACCACGACTTCTTCATTTTTCTCCAATCATTATTTTGGACTTTGATATACAACGATCCGCCTCCTTTTAGGACTTGGATCTATTTATCCTCATACCTTGTTAGGGCCTTTTTGGATAGACGTCTCCATGATCTTTAGGGGAGTATTTGCTTTTTGTCGTGTGTCTCGATCCTTCATATTGATTTTTGATAAATGATTCTTCACATCACTTTTGGATCTTTAGCAACAAAATGTAGCCCTCATGCCTTGTTAGGGCCTTTTCAGACTCTCCAATCTTCGCATCCCGCTTCAATAAGTTATGACTTGTCTATGAACTCTAATTAATACCGAGCAACTTTTAAACGATCTTGGGCTAGAAACGAAGTAACTTTTCAAATCGTACGACCTTATTTATTGTAACTAAATTTATTAATCAAAGCGATGGGAGAAAAAGCTCATAATCAACTCACATAAATTTATGAAAGAATACCAAACTTATAATTTACTCTATCATCTCTCGTTCTCCATAATTTAAAATCTCAAGGAATGAGACTCGTGGATGCTTAGCCTATTAAATCAAAGTTTTGGGTTTTCAAGTCATCTATAGGATCTTGCAACTTCTTAGACTTTTTCAAGTTTAGAATTCGCATTTTAAAGTTCCCTTGATAAACGACTTTCTAGGATCAATTATAGGAACTTGCGAAAAGTTCTTGTTCTTAACCCGTAAGAGTTAAGACTTTCGCGTTTTAAAGTTTCCTATATAAAAGCCTAGCAAAACTTGACTTAAACACGTTAAGGATACTAGCTAGAGTAAACTTAGATAAGTAAACTCGGGTTGAGTCAAAAGATTCACAACGTTTAAAAATTAAAACCACTTATTAAAAATTTATTCTAGCAAAGAAAGAAAATAACTATAACAAAGGTAAATACAACTAGGCCAAAATAGATCAAAAATTTTGAAAAATGTCGAAAAATCAATTTTCCGGTTAAAATGAGGACATATACAAGGATAAGTCCACTTAACTTCGATAGAAGTCCACCTACACTTAATATAAACATTGTCCTTAATGTTTAAGCATGTAGAAGTAACCTCCCCTACACTTAGGACATTGTGCACGTTGTTTAAATCTCGCTAAGGAAGAGACAACTAAAGTGATTCCTATTTTAAAATTGAAGAATATAAAATAGAGAATCAAGAGAGTTAAGGATAGAACCGGGAAGACGGGTACACGGAATCACGGTTTGTCAAAAATCATCAAGAATGTATATTTGAAAGCTCAAATCCCTGCACATGATAAGAAAGAAAACAACAAACACATACTAGGGTCTCCCCCTACACTTATTAGAAAAACAGAATAAAAGGATAGATAATCGGGTTGCCTCCCGAGAAGCGCTTGTTTTTGTTAATCGAGTCACGTGCCTGACTCGTCCCAAATTAAATGGTCCATGGGGAAGCCTCGAATGTAATACCGGGATCAAAGACCTTGTCCTTGTTCCCGGAGGACATTAATAAAGGAGAGGCAGGAGGATAAGTTTTGAAAGGAAGAAAAGTCCTTTCAACATACGAAAAGTATGTGAAATCATGATCCGTGGGAGGAGGGGTGGGTAAAGGAATCAAAATGTCATCCCCAAAAGACATATGACTATCACTGAGCGACAAAGCCGTAAAGGTGTCAATTATGGATTGGTCAATGTCACCCCCTGGGTCAAAGCACTCATCCTCTGTAATGGTGTCTAAAGGAGTGGATGAAAGGTGCTCGGGAGGGGGACTTGGGACCATACCTTCATGCAACAAATTATCAAAAATAATATCCCCCTCCGTGTCATCATCATCAATACCCGAAGGTCTTGAGATAATGTCGATTTCCTCCATAGCTGTATCATTATTCTCAACTGAAGTAATAGACGGAGGTAAAGACTCGGAAATAGGAGCAGAATTCAGCGCTTCAATCTTAGCAATAAGAAGATGAACTTTCAGTAATTTGTCACGAAGAATAACGTCTTCCACCTCATCTACAAGACCAAGTTCAGTGGTGAACTTCTCGTAAGTTGGAGAGAATAAATCAACATCGCCCTCATCTCCCGGAGGAGATTGAGAAATTTCAAAGGTGAAATTCTCATAGCATGGAGAAAAATCATCATCATTAAGAGCGACCTCGTCCGTAGGATCCACAAAATTCGGTGCATCACAAACCTCATCAAAGAATTTATCAAGACCAAAATCACTAATCTCACTCGATGTATCACTATCCTTAGATGCATTAGGGATATCAAGAGTAGGAATAGTTGTAACACCCCCAAATTTTATACAACTTGATACAGCGGAAGACTAGTTGGTGTTACGGGATAGCACATTACTCACATCATAGACAACGCATAAAAATCGCGTCGTTTATTTATAAAGCATTTCCAATCAATAATATCAAAGTTACATCGGTCCCAAGTCATTATATTTCATACAAAGTTTTACAAAGTATTTGAATGGGAAAATATTGTTTAAGTGCGGGCCATGAATTCTTGTCGTCTTCCCGAGAATTACCTTCAAGTACCTGAGATAAAACATGTTAAAAGAAAAGGTCAGCCATAACGCCGAGTGAATTCATAGAGTTTAATAAAATCCATCAATATAATATCAGTATAAAATTATTACTGAAAATCATCTTGTACAAATCATTTTAATAGGCCATAAAATAGCCAAAGTCGTTTTATACAAATCCTTATCGAAAATCATAATATAGGCATTTGCCTTAAAAATCATTATACGAATCATTGTCGTTAAAAACACCATACAATACGTTTTGCAACGTTGTATAGATCAAATAAAAATCGTTATATGAATATGGTTATATAAAACCAAAACACGAACATAATATCAATAGTATGACCCTGTATTGCTAGTCAGGCAATACATCGTAATTCGAAGCGTCTAATATTATTTTGTAAACTTGGATTATTATAAGCCGCATGACATTGTTACCTTACTAAACCAAAACGGGTAGCTAACCCGATACCAATTTTGCCCATCTAAAGTAGCGTGTCGTCACAAAGGTCACGCTATGGAAATCTTCTCATACATAAATTCGCTTACCAATCAATGTGGCACGACGGGGATCAACCGTCAAGGCGCGAACTGGGGTGATCGTCCCCAAATAGTACTATTAAATGTATAAGCGTCTACCAAATCCCGGTAGTTCACAATTCATGCTAATGGGACTTTTAGTGACATAACCTAACTTTAATAATCCATTTTTATTTCATCTATCGGGTCCTTTAATCATTCATAGGGTCATACAATCGGGTCATTCAATCATTCGGGTCCAAAAATCAATAAACAAACAATCGGGACAAATGATGTCCTATTTTATAAAAACTAACATGTTATCTCCCTCGCGGGTTTATAAAACATTTATAAAAACATTTAAAAGAGTGCGAGGCTATGAACTCACGTTGATGTGGGAAGACGGGTTATCGACAATTCGGTCGTACGGTACATGCTTCAATCACGGAAACCTAGACAAATAATACTCGTCTTAGACTCATGTCCAATGACTTTATAAAAATAACAATTATGTATACATATGATGATTATATATATATGATGATCAAGTAGGTTTACATATCCTCATTTACTCATTTTTGTGTTATGTGTCGATAACTTTTATACTAGTTTTCTCGTTTTACCTATTTACGTGTTTTAGGTCCAATAAGCCTATTATAAGTTCTTAACTTGTATTAATCCTTGTTATACTTACATTATCAGTATCTACACTTTACAAGTTGGGCCTAAATGGGTTAAGCCCAATAAGTTCTTTTTATGAGTGTCTATCTTATTTAGTCCAATTATTAGCCCAAGTATTAGTCCAATTATTAGCCCAAGTATTAGTCCAAGTATTTGTCCAAGTATTAGTCCAATATGTTTACTTAGCTCGTTAATGTCCGTATGCCCTATAGTTCGGGTTTTATCGGTTTTTACTTGTTATACATGTCTATATATCAGTATATAAGTTTTATAAAGTTTTCATTAGACGGGTCAAACTATCTAAGTTTTATTTAACAAAAACGTTAATTTTACGGTATTAGCCGAAAAAGTCGTAAAAATCATGTTTATAGTTTTATAACTTATAAAACATAATAAGTTACCATTTTTATAAAATGTACACTTATTTATCATTGTACATATTTATATAAATAAAATTCATGAGTTAGTGGGTTTTAACTTTATATTTTATACAATATAATTTTGAGTGCTTATATAATAGTATTATACTTAAATTTCCAAAATCTGATTTTTATCTTCACTTTCACCAAAACTGCCATATCTTGAGTTCTATATGGAGATAGAAGCTCAAATTTTTATCACATAAACTACATGATATGTGCTCCATTTAACTCACATATAGCTACTGTTGAATCATCTTCTAAGTATTTTATAAAAATCGTCCAAAACAGTAACCTCAGATTTATACCCTAAACTTGTTTTGATCATATCTTACTCATTATTTTGATTCCATTGCATGGCCAACTCTCACATATGTACAAGACCCATAGCTTACTGTAAATGGATTCTACTTCCTCATTTTATCAGTTTACCATATGGTTCTTTACTGTTTTTATACAGCCTATCATTTAAACAAGATTTACCCACTTTTACTTATAGTTTTTCATCTTTTTATCCATGATTATCAACAACAAATCCCCACATAACATTTTTATCATCATATAATCATCATAAATATATACAATAGGAAATAAAATACATGTTTACATAATCAAAATAACAAGAAGATGAGGAGGACAATCTTTATACCACCATGATGATGTAGGTTGATCAAAACATGGATTTTTGATGGGGAAACTTGTGATGCACCAAGACCATCTTCAAGACCATCATTCTTCATTAGAACCTTGTGGAAAATCAGCCCTCCTACTCCATGAAAACTCCTCCTTGGATGTTATAAGCACCACCAATCAATAGGGTTTCAAAAGGGCTTCAACATATGCAAGTATAACATAGGATTTCATGGTTGTTTTTGATCAAAATGGTGTTTGTGAAAGAAATATGGGACGGCAACCATGAGAGGAGAAGAGAGGATTGTGTGAGATTTGCATGGATGGAAATGAGTTGCTAGTTTGTGTTGGTGGTTTTGTGAAGTGGAAAGCTTCATTGTGAAGCTAGTTAAACAAGTGTCCTTGATTTAATATCAAGTTGACACACATGGAGTGTGTAGGCTTGTTTTGGACGCCACATATTGTGGGGTGGGCAAGTGTAAAACTTGTCCCATCCCACTAATTTACGGGTACTCCTTGATTATAGTTTCCTCGATTTGCGTGCCCTCGGGTCGTTTTACGAAAAACATTTTTATAAATTATGAATCAACGTCACAAAACGAATCCAATAAAAATTGTCTCATCAAAAACGGAGTTCTAAAACGTAAATACGTAATCCTAGGGTTTCCTGTTTAGTCGTAAAGGACGTTAAAACAAAATCGTAAGTCCTAATCTCTTCTCGTAAATTTGTGAGTTTATGAACCAACACAAATTTAAAACTCCAAAATAATATTCACGGATAAATTTATTTTCTGAAATGTCGGACTGTCACCAAAGACGGTGTATGTAAACGTAAGCACGTAACGTTGAATCCTCCGGTTTAGACGTAGTCGATGCTACTCCAAGACGTAAATCCAAATTTCTTCCCAAAAATAAGTGAGTTCATATTGTAACATTAAAATAATGTTTTTAAATAATATTCGAGAATAAAATATCAACCATAAATTGACGGATTGTAACAGCATTTACCCCTAAACAGGATCTTTGTCCTCAAAGATCATCTTACCTTACTACTTGCTTCTTATAGAGTTTAAGCCATGTGGGTATTTCCTCCACATTCGGTCTTTTCTCACAAGTGTAATTCATTATAATACGCGAGTTTCATCATACATAACTACGGGAATAAGATCAGGCTTAATGTTGACTTACTTTCTCTATCCATGATGTTCACGGGTTTTTGATGAATGCAACTTTTCGCCGATCTAAGCTTTACTAAGAACAATCAGATTTTCACTTGATAGATATTCCATCAAGTTCGATTTACGAAACATAATTCACGCAGTTCTTGAAGTCCTAGGGTAGATCCAGCTTATATGCCTTTCAATCCCAACTTTTACATCATCTCAATGGTCCCATTCAACGGGGACTTCTATCCCATGATTTGTCAGATCATGAATTCATTTTTTTTTCCAAGTTCAAAAATTGTGGCATAACTTCGCTACCCATTTGGCACTTCAAGATCTACATTTCATATTCACATAACCTCCTGCCCACTACCGGCAGTCAATAATCAGATCCTAATTTCAGCAATCATTTCAGATCTCGCGGGTCGGGTATTCTGCAAGGTTGGGTTCGCCATAATAGGAAACCTTAAACCTAAAAGACATGTCCAACTCACAGTGGGTGTATGTCGGATGTCTTCATCTCAACTCTTGCTTACAGATGCTCTAATATTTAGATCCTAACAAGATTCGATCTCAATCCTAACACGATGATTCTCAATGATAATCTCTCCAAAGGAAAACGATTTTACGGTTCATTACCAAAGGTCAATCATTCAAACATAAAACAGCACTTATAATACTTTGTATCGTTACTTTACCTCGTCCCTTCGATTGGGGTGGTACATAGTACTCTCATCAAGGTTCGTTCTCATTGATTTCTGAGAAAATCTCTAGAAATTCGATGCGAAGCGAGGATCTTGATAAAGATGTTTGATACAAGCACACTATGTTTACATAACTCTTTTGCATCTATCATTAACGGGAATGATATTAGCAGATTTGGTCAGTCTGTCGACGATGACCCAAATCAAATCAAATTCAGATGATGACCTTTGCAATAGCTAGACGTTTACTAATGTATGAGGTGATGTCTGTCTTCATAATTTTCATCAGTACAATTTATTTAGACAAAGATACTTTTAGTCATAAAATGACATACATATAATACTTATACTTACAAATTCCAACATAACTATATCTCACAATCCTCCATATTTAGACAATCACATGTGGTCTTTAAAATATTTAACGCCATTGGCTTCTCAAATCTGTTGGTTCACATTAGCCGTGAAACCCTTCACTATTTATATTATCCTTTTTTTTACAAACATTGTTTATTTTTATATCGTTCGGCAATTTATTCTGCACCTTCATTATTAAGGAACACGTCCTAACTGGTTCTTTATCTTTTATACATAATGCGTCGGTATCTATATTCACTTCACATGATGATATAAGTATCATGTCCACAATTTACTCAGATATTCTTTCTATATTAAGCGTCAGTAATTACGTTCACTTTCTCCTGATGAAATAAATATCATAACTTTATTTATTCAGAATTCTTTCTTCATATTCTTTATGTTTCAGTTTTGTCTCAACTATCATTTTTATCAGTTTTTCTCAATCCGGCGTCTAAAGCGTCGATAATTATTATAGTTAATTAAATAATTATTAGTTAATTTTTATGAAGCGTAAACGTAAAAGTTTTAAATTTCTTAGTTCGACCAATTATATAAAATGTTCAAAAATAATTTGAATTTAATTAACAAGATTTTTGTTGAATTATCGAAAATATTTAATAAGATTTCGTAAATGTTCGAAAAACCTTTGTTTATACTTTGGTCAAAGTTTTCTTAGTTAAAAGGCAGAAATTATCGTTTCAAATTTCAAGTTATGGTTTAAATGATTTCCTCAATCCTTCTTAGGTTATCTTGAGGTATACACAAACATTTACCCCTAAACAGAAGTTTAGTTAAATGGTTTGTGTATAAGGGAATAATCCCTTTAAAATCCTTTGTTAAAGCATTTGTCAAAACATATTTCTATTTCTTTTTAGTAAAACCCAAGGTCTTAAAAGGGCTCTTAATTTTTGAAGAGTCTATATGCATATATCTTACCGTCATTAATCCAATGGTCATTTTATGTAAAGGATTAAGTTTTTAATCCCTAAGCGTTAATGGTTCTAATCTTTCAAAAGTCAATATAGCTTCTATTATCTATTATTCACACGGTTAAATCATGCAAAGAATTAAGTCTTTAATCACATGTTAAATATTTAAGGTATAGGTTTTCATTGTTTAGCCAATTCAGGGAAATTTATAACTAATTATTAACTCATTATTATTCTTATATACAAACAATTAGTCCTTAATGATCGCAAGCATGAATTTATCAAATTACAGCCTACACACGTGATTCACCGAATTTATGAATGCTACATGTGCATTGGTCAATCCAAACAACATCACGTGGAACTCATAATGTTCATTACAAGCACCGGATGTAGTGATTGGAATAGATAATCTCTTTCGCAGATGCGAAGTTGATGATAACCATGCTATGGATCAAATTGCTAGAACCTTGTAAATGATCGAACAAATCTTCCATTTCGAGTTATGGATATCGTTTTTGATTGTCAATTTACTCAGTTCACAGTAATCTATAAATATAAGGAATGATAACACCATAGCTCTTCAGGATGACAGGCTTGGTATAATAAAATCTTTCTCCGACAACTCTCAGTTGTACGGTAATTCCTTTAATTTAGATGGAGCTGACATACAGTGCACAAGCCACGAGTGCAGCACCGGAAATATAATCAATACCAATTTCAATCTTGCCTTAATGGCAAAAGTCCAGGTAATTTATCAACAAATATCTCCTAAGGTTTCAGATAACATAAATATCTTTTAATATATTTATTTTAAGTTCTTCTAGATTACAATATCTATAACTAGTTCATAACCATTCACGGTATACTTTTAAGTCTAAATGCATGATAAAATCATCCATCAAGAATTATTTAGATCACTTTTGATAATCAACATCTTATCATTTACGGGAATTCTACTCGAGTTCCCATCAATTAAGACAATGTCGTAGTCATAATCAATCAATCCATTCTACTGGCATTTCCAACTTTCCAGTTTTATTGTCGTCGATAAGATGTGAACTTCTCAAAAGACTAATAATAACTCATAATCCTTCACAAAGTCAAGGATATCTGGAGACACAACTACTATTAAAAGAGCAAGGTCAACGTATAATCTACGCGATAGAATTTCAAATCAGATACAGACGAAAACATTTAACGAATAGGAATATATCCCATGTTTTCATAATTTGAGTACGCATTCGAAAGCTCCTCGGATTGTTACCCAGGTCATTCAAATGAAATCAAATCAAAAGAAATGATAAGATCGTCGATACATCCAGTCGGGTATCAACACTCGATAATCAAATACTTTTCCTAAAAATCTCACTACGGGAGAATTGGACAAGAAAGAATTGTCAATTGTCAAATAAGACAATTTCCACAGATGAGTAAATTCAACTCAGAAGAATAGGTGCTATAGGCACATGTGTAGGTGTCCCTAACACTATGTCCTTATTTTTCACTTCTTGCAGATCTCATTAAAATTTAATCTTTCACAATCTTCAAAGATAATGTAGTGTTTATTATTCAGTTTTATGGTGACTACTAATCAGCCTTGCATAGTCCATTCCAAATTGTATGTAGGCGCGCAACTATATACAATTTCAATATTAACGATGCAATACTCAGTTCGTCAAAATTTTATCATCATGTTTATAATAAAAACATTTTCATGCTTAATAAGAATCAAGAATAAATTTACAAAGATTTTCTTTATCATGAAAACAATTAAGTTTTCCAAAGTGTTTTATAAACAACTTCATTTCGATAACAATCACTTACAAATCTTACTTTGAGTAATCCTTTTAGTGATGAAAATTCAATTTTTCTCAAGGAATACTGTTTTATCTTTATAAAAACAATGGGTGATCTGCAAAAGAGTGACGGAGAGTCGTTCACCAAGAACTACTAATCAGCCTTGCATGGTCCATTCCAAATTGTACGTAGGCGCGCAACTATATACAATTTCAAGATTAACGATGCAATACTCAGTTCGTCAAAATTTTATTATCATGTTTATAATAAAAACATTTTCATGCTTAATTCTTAAATAAGAATCAAAAATATATTTACAAAGGTTTTATTTGTTATGGAAATAATTAAGTTTCCAAAGCGTCTCATAAACAACTTCATTTTGATATCAATCATTTATAAATCTCACTTTGAATAATCCTTATTGTGATAAAAATTAAATTTTCTCAAAGGATACCGTTTTAACTTTATGAAAACAATGTGTGATCTGCAGAAGAGTGATGAAAGCTTGTTCACCAAGAACTAACTACAATATGATAGGAAATGAGCTTAGCCAAATAATCATGAGGTTCATGACCTCGATGGCACTCAAGAAGAATAATCCACAACGCAAATCAAATAGAGATGAGTACTTGTTCAATGATTGCATCACTAATGCGAGCATTAGGAAGAAGCAAGAAAAGATAGATATCATCGATACATGTAGAATTTAGCAATCAAAGGTAGTCTTTTCATTAATCACAAACAAGTCAAATTGTACCGTAACACATTATGTGTCACTATGTCATACAATTCTCAGAACTCATCCTACCAACTGATATCCCAGTTAAGTTAGGGATTTTTAAAAGATACCACAATGAATACTAACCTACAAGAGTCATTAGGTGTTCCATATGTCCCGGAAGATCCATCGGTCTCAATTCAGAAGAAGATTTCTTCAATTTATTTCTTGGACACTGGGCATCCTCGTTAATGGACAATGGTCTAGGAACAACCCTTAACAAGAATCAACAATCAATTAAATCCTTATAATTCAATCACAGAACTTAACAATTCCCTCTTAACAATCTCATATTCCAATACAAGTTAAATTTTACTTTATTCAAGTTTCAACCAATTTTATACTCAATTCGATATCCTACCTCATTAGCCAATACTTACAACCTTATTCTTCGGCCTTGTAAAGGCAATACAATCTCAATATGAATCAACACTTAATTTCCAATCCTATTAGCTCTTACAACAACAATTATCAAATGAGTCATTAATATGAAATGACTTGATCATTCAACTAGACTTCTCGGAAAGGTATTAGTGGCATGAGGCTTTTGGGTACTGGTTCCAATGACAGCCTCAAGTGCAACATTCACCCTTTCGATTTCAAATTTAAGAATTGGATGACAACGAATCAGATGACATCTTTCTAGGTGGTAACGTTTTGTCAAACTCCACTCTATAAGGAAAGATCGTCATAACATCGATATCAGATTTAATCTCGCCAATCCTTTTTCAATATCATAATCAACTAATATCTACATTTCTACGAATATCAACCATTTGTTGGGATCATAAATATCCACAACTTGGTTTTAGATCTAGGATAGCTAGAATTCCTACGAGAATAGCTTCGATTAATTTACTAGGGGATTTAGGGTTACTTGTGGCAATCTACGTCGTATAAATACCTCGTATAAATATCAAAATAATCATCAAACAATCATGTAATAAAATTAGATCATATATATATATATATAATCCAAGTTATATATATATTAAAATAACACTTCTCAGTCTTGGCCTTATCGGTAACTCGGGAATTCTTCGGCACCGTTATAGTCAAAAGATTTTTTTTAGACATTTTTAGAAAAATGTTTATAGTTAAAAGATTTTGAAATGTTTTATTCAAAACCTTGGTTTTAAAAATCTTTCGTTCTCTATAACGAGAGCTCTGGTACCAAACTGTAACACCCCCAAATTTTATACAACTTGATACAGCGGAAGACTAGTTGGTGTTACGGGATAGCACATTACTCACATCATAGACAACGCATAAAAATCGCGTCGTTTATTTATAAAGCATTTCCATTCAATAATATCAAAGTTACATCGGTCCCAAGTCATTATATTTCATACAAAGTTTTACAAAGTATTTGAATGGGAAAATATTGTTTAAGTGCGGGCCATGAATTCTTGTCGTCTTCCCGAGAATTACCTTCAAGTACCTGAGATAAAACATGTTAAAAGAAAAGGTCAGCGATAACGCCGAGTGAATTCATAGAGTTTAATAAAATCCATCAATATAATATCAGTATAAAATTATTACTGAAAATCATCTTGTACAAATCATTTTAATAGGCCATAAAATAGCCAAAGTCGTTTTATACAAATCCTTATCGAAAATCATAATATAGGCATTTGCCTTAAAAATCATTATACGAATCATTGTCGTTAAAAACACCATACAATACGTTTTGCAACGTTGTATAGATCAAATAAAAATCGTTATATGAATATGGTTATATAAAACCAAAACACGAACATAATATCAATAGTATGACCCTGTATTGCTAGTCAGGCAATACATCGTAATTCGAAGCGTCTAATATTATTTTGTAAACTTGGATTATTATAAGCCGCATGACATTGTTACCTTACTAAACCAAAACGGGTAGCTAACCCGATACCAATTTTGCCCATCTAAAGTAGCGTGTCGTCACAAAGGTCACGCTATGGAAATCTTCTCATACATAAATTCGCTTACCAATCAATGTGGCACGACGGGGATCAACCGTCAAGGCTCGAACTGGGGTGATCGTCCCCAAATAGTACTATTAAATGTATAAGCGTCTACCAAATCCCGGTAGTTCACAATTCATGCTAATGGGACTTTTAGTGACATAACCTAACTTTAATAATCCATTTTTATTTCATCTATCGGGTCCTTTAATCATTCATAGGGTCATACAATCGGGTCATTCAATCATTCGGGTCCAAAAATCAATAAACAAACAATCGGGACAAATGGTGTCCTATTTTATAAAAACTAACATGTTATCTCCCTCGCGGGTTTATAAAACATTTATAAAAACATTTAAAAGAGTGCGAGGCTATGAACTCACGTTGATGTGGGAAGACGGGTTATCGGCAATTCGGTCGTACGGTACATGCTTCAATCACGGAAACCTAGACAAATAATACTCGTCTTAGACTCATGTCCAATGACTTTATAAAAATAACAATTATGTATACATATGATGATTATATATATATGATGATCAAGTAGGTTTACATATCCTCATTTACTCATTTTTGTGTTATGTGTCGATAACTTTTATACTAGTTTTCTCGTTTTACCTATTTACGTGTTTTAGGTCCAATAAGCCTATTATAAGTTCTTAACTTGTATTAATCCTTGTTATACTTACATTATCAGTATCTACACTTTACAAGTTGGGCCTAAATGGGTTAAGCCCAATAAGTTCTTTTTATGAGTGTTTATCTTATTTAGTCCAATTATTAGCCCAAGTATTAGTCCAATTATTAGCCCAAGTATTAGTCCAAGTATTAGTCCAAGTATTAGTCCAATATGTTTACTTAGCTCGTTAATGTCCGTATGCCCTATAGTTCGGGTTTTATCGGATTTTACTTGTTATACATGTCTATATATCAGTATATAAGTTTTATAAAGTTTTCATTAGACGGGTCCAACTATCTAAGTTTTATTTATCAAAAACGTTAATTTTACGGTATTAGCCGAAAAAGTCGTAAAAATCATGTTTATAGTTTTATAACTTATAAAACATAACAAGTTACCATTTTTATAAAATTTCCACTTATTTATCATTGTACATATTTATATAAATAAAATTCATGAGTTAGTGGGTTTTAACTTTATATTTTATACAATATAATTTTGAGTGCTTATATAATAGTATTATACTTAAATTTCCAAAATCTGATTTTTATCTTCACTTTCACCAAAACTGCCATATCTTGAGTTCTATATGGAGATAGAAGCTCAAATTTTTATCACATAAACTACATGATATATGATCCATTTAACTCTTCTATAGCTACTGTTGAATCATCTTCTAAGTATTTTATAAAAATCGTCCAAAACAGTAACCTCAGATTTATACCCTAAACTTGTTTTGATCATATCTTACTCATTATTTTGATTCCATTGCATGACCAACTCTCACATATGTACAAGACCCATAGCTTACTGTAAATGGATTCTACTTCCTCATTTTATCAGTTTACCATATGGTTCTTTACTGTTTTTATACATCCTATCATTTAAACAAGATTTACCCACTTTTACTTATAGTTTTTCATCTTTTTATCCATGATTATCAACAACAAATCCCCACATAACATTTTTATCATCATATAATCATCATAAATATATACAATAGGAAATAAAATACATGTTTACATAATCAAAATAACAAGAAGATGAGGAGGACAATCTTTATACCACCATGATGATGTAGGTTGATCAAAACATGGATTTTTGATGGGGAAACTTGTGATGCACAAAGACCATCTTCAAGACCATCATTCTTCATGAGAACCTTGTGGAAAATCAGCCCTCCTACTCCATGAAAACTCCTCCTTGGATGTTATAAGCACCACCAATCAATAGGGTTTCAAAAGGGCTTCAACATATGCAAGTATAACATAGGATTTCATGGTTGTTTTTGATCAAAATGGTGTTTGTGGAAGAAATATGGGACGGCAACCATGAGAGGAGAAGAGAGGATTGTGTGAGATTTGCATGGATGGAAATGAGTTGCTAGTTTGTGTTGGTGGTTTTGTGAAGTGGAAAGCTTCATTGTGAAGCTAGTTAGACAAGTGTCCTTGATTTAATATCAAGTTGACACACATGGAGTGTGTAGGCTTGTTTTGGACGCCACATATTGTGGGGTGGGCAAGTGTAAAACTTGTCCCATCCCACTAATTTACGGGTACTCCTCGATTCTAGTTTCCTCGATTTGCGTGCCCTCGGGTCGTTTTACGAAAAACGTTTTTATAAATTATGAATCAACGTCACAAAACGAATCCAATAAAAATTGTCTCATCAAAAACGGAGTTCGAAAACGTAAATACGTAATCCTAGAGTTTCCGGTTTAGTCGTAAAGGACGTTAAAATAAAATCGTAAGTCCTAATCTCTTCTCGTAAATTTGTGAGTTTATGAACCAACACAAATTTAAAACTCCAAAATAATATTCACGGATAAATTTATTTTCTGAAATGTCAGACTGTCACCAAAGACGGTGTATGTAAACGTAAGCACGTAACGTTGAATCCTCCGGTTTAGACGTAGTCGATGCTACTCCAAGACGTAAATCCAAATTTCTTCCCAAAAATAAGTGAGTTCATATTGTAACATTAAAATAATTTTTTTAAATAATATTCGAGAATAAAATATCAACCATAAATTGACGGATTGTCACAGTAGTAATCTCAAAAGATGGGTTTAGATCATAGATATCATCCTCGTCATCATTATAATAGTAGTATGGACGCACAAGAGGAGGAGCATAATCACTAAGATTAGATACTTGTTCTTGTTGCTGTCGCTTTTCCTCCTCCCTTGCTTCGCGTATGCTAGCTAATTCTTGTTGAACGTATTGAATTGTATTCAAGAAAATGGCTTTTTCTTCTTCACTCATTCCAACAGAAGGTTGATGATCGAGGGAGTAATGTGGGGGCTCGAAATTATAAAAACCGGAATCATAGCACGTATTTGGTTTAAAGTAATTCATCGGTTGACAATAAGAAGTATCGTGAGGGCCCCCACAATTGTTGCAACACGGGTATTAAGAGAAACCCGGTGCATTTTGTTGATATGGATCGTCATATATGGGAGAGGGTGAAATAGTGTCATTAGAAGAGAAGAATGAATTGAAATATTAATTGATCGAATTGCACGATAGACAACGGCCAAATTCGTAATTAGGGATATCCATTCCAGACCGTTCGCATGAACACCATTGACAGGATTGACTACCAGAAGATGGTCTCCCACACCCTATGCAATCAACAGACGAATCCATTAAACATAATAGATAAGCAAGAAAAATATTTTTGGTGCAAAACTTTCGAAAAAGAAATGCTTTTATGATTTTTCAAATGTTTTTGGGATTTTTGATTTTTTTTTGATTTTTTGAAAATTTTTGACATGAAAAATAACGTTCACGAGTGAACGGATCCCAAAATCCAACGCGTCTCTCACAATAAACCGTTAATCTTCACAAAAAGAGCCGGCAGCAGTGCCATTTTAATAACTAGGTTTTCACTCAGTTATAAAAAGTGTTATCATCCGATCTTTTCGAATTGATTACTAGTTAATTGTGTGACTCAGTCGTTCTTGGTGGAATATAAAGGGAAAAGGTTATCTATTTTAAACTACATGTAAAATGAAAATGTAGATATAAATGAAAATGTAAAAACAAATGTAAATGTCGTTAAGTAAAAGTGGAAGCTAAAAATTTTAAACTAAAAATTAATACTTAAAAGTAAATGACGAAAAATTAAAAACTTTTATCAAAATAATTCAATCTGAATAATTCTATCTGAATGTTTCTATCTGAATGTTTCTCGTTTTTTCATTTTTATGATATTTTCAACTTTAGGAATGTTTCTATCTGAATGTTTCTATCTGAATAATTTTATCTGAATGTTTCTATTTAAATGTGGCTAACAAAATTTGGGCAGCATTTCGTCACAATATGCCTTATACCCAATCGCAAAGTACGATGCCAGGGGCGATCGCAACCTACGATCGGAATAAGTGATCAGAAAAACTATCACAATAAGCCGTCACAACGTAGAAAACCTATTGTGATGGAAAAATCACAATATTCGGATGGATGAGCATACGCTAATAAACCAATAACCACTTCTAAAAAGAATAATTAACAAAAACTTAACCAACTCAATAAGCACAAATTTGAAAACTTTTGAAATACTAAATATGCAAACTTTATAAAACAAACTTTAAAAAGACTAAATTTTATTAAGAAAACTAAAAAGTAAATAAGCTAAACACAAAATTAAGCCAATAAGCATGTCAAGCTCAAAGCTCAATTCGTAATAAAACTTATAGATGAATGAAAAGATAAAATTTTTAATCAATCAAACATCAAGATTAAACAAAATCAAAGATTATTTCGAATCAAACATAATTAAAAAGATCAAGAAAGGTAGAAGAAGATGATTGTAAAAAGCTTGAAATAAGATTAAGATTAAAGATTCAAAAGTACAAGATACAATATTAAAGATTAAAACATGAAAGAAAAACTAGAGAGAGAAAGTGAAAAACTAGAGAGAGAAAATAAAACTACACTACTCCTAATCTAAACTAACTAACCACCTCCTAATGACACATTAGGAGGGTATTTATAGGAGTATTAAAATGTTGGTGCTTTCTTCCTTCTTTCATCTTGTCTCGACTCGATTTAAATTCTTTGTCTTTCTCGACGTCATCTCGGGATTGGTCGATATAATTTGAACTCGTTTTATAATTTTCTTCTTTAATTATACTTGGTTCTTCAACTTCATTAAACTTCCGTCTTTAGACTTTTTCTTCGATAAATCTTCAGAATAGGCCTTGGACTTCAGTTCTTTTTGCACTCTTGATCTTTTGACTTCGTCTTTTCTCGTTTTATTCGATGAAAGCTCGTGAAAGCCCGTGTTTTCTTCCTTTTTCATCTTTTGGTCCTAAAACACAATAAAAACACAAAGCACGCATAATTCCGACATTTACGACATAAAATACACGTTTTGGCTTGGTTATTATTATAATTAAGTGGTAAAAGGATGGGTGTTTTCACACCTATCATTGTGTTTATCAAAATGTTTTCTATTTATTATGCTTTACAACATGTTTATACATATTTATCTTACTATTTGTTTGTAACATGTTTTAATAACATTTTTTTTTGTTTACTAAAGGGTAACGCTTTAAAATACTCATGACCAAATAAAGGAAATACGAACATTAAAAGAAAAGTCTTAAGAACAACAAACACCAACAAGAGTTGTAACAGACAAACAAACAACAACTTAGGAAAATTGAAAAACAAAGTACGATAACCTAGATGCAAAGGTGGATCCTAGTGTATGACTTGATGAGGGGGACGATCGAGCAGAAGGAGTGACTCTTTGAAGGCCCCAAGAATAAACGACCCCCATTTGCCTTGAATCTCCTTTGGATTCATAAATGCATGTTGTTATACACTCCATACATACAACACATGCATAAAAACTGTTGGGCCGACACAAACATCAAACACTGGGCTTAATTCATTATCAAACCCAAGCAACCTATGTACATGCTCAAATGGCAATTGAAGAAATACTTCCAAATTAATCCTACCAATATAACCATTCATAACATTGAGACTCCATGCAAATACATTACGCACGCCTCCAAAAATAGATGATCTTGAAATAAATAGGGAGTCCTCTTGCACTGCAAGGCTGTATGGTGGCAGAACCATGGACGTATTGTCCAAAGGAATTTCTTCAACCAGGAAAGGCAAGGAAGGCAGATCAAATGACATGAGTATGTACCTTGTGTGTCTATTTCCACCCAAACATCTCCATCCTTCTGAGACCACCCAATATATTTTCCCACCTGCAAAGGCTTGACAATACCTCTTAATTCTAATGGTTCTATGGGGGAAAATGACCATGAGACAGAGTTGTCCATGTGCTTGAGCTAAGAGTGAACACACTCACTTTCCAATAACCTACACCGGATAGAGGTATATGAAGCTTGAGTATAGTTGGGTCCATTGTGTCATGACGAACCACAAATGAAAAGACAACTTTAGCTAACTCAACTACACCTACTACACTTATGGACAACACTGTGACAGATTTATCAATACCAGGATTCCAAACTACAAAAGAAAATTGCACATCTGCACCAACAACAAAGCACCATAGACCCTCTGAGACTGCAAAGGGTTGTAGTACTGGAGCAGTGTACTTTGACACCATCCTGGTAAAGTTAACATTACTGTTAACCTTATACAAAGAGTTGACAGTCCCTTTCTTGTAGCTAAAGATAAAAGAACACGAGCTATAAGGACGAGGGTTGTAGTTGTCAATTAAGGTTCTGCTATCAATTGTGTACTTCCATTGTGTACACACTTGACGAAATCTTAGGAAGACTTAACTGGTAGTTTGTTCATAATTTCATGTTGGATATCGAAAGGTAAGTAGTCAGAGATTTATTGGGTAAATTTGTGAGTATTGCTGCTTTTGAATAAGTTGGAAAACCTAAACATTGCTTGTAAACAATATATACTCAATTTCAAGGCATCTCCTTAGAGAGTTCAAGGCAACCAATTTATGATTTGCAGGTCGGCAGACAAACAGCTAACTATAGGGGATAGGGGCATTGCTACTTGCATGTATTGAAGGCATGGTTGAATACTTTCACCGTGGTAGACCATTTCTTAGCTTGTAGTAATGGTTTTTAATTTAAGGCACATCATGGTCTATATACTAGGCATGCATGGTAAGTTTACAATGCGTATTTAGTTAAGTTATGTGGAGGGTATGCTTTAAGTTAGTATAAAAAAATTAAAAATAGTAAACTACACCACCCAAAGGTCGTACCCCGTTGCTTCCAGAAATGACCCAACACTTAACGTTCACCATTATATAAATGAAGGGTTTGGGAGTTATCAAGCAACCCAAACAATATAAAACATGAATCTCTCTCCCATTGAAGAACTGCGTGTCGCTTATAACTCGCCTGATTTGGTAGATTTGTGGAACGTTACAATCCAACATGACATACAGGACGACATCGATATTGTGTCAAACATGATGGATGTGTGCCGAGAAATCTAAAGGAGACTGGAGAAGAGAGAAGCGATGTTGCAGGATGTAGAGGTCAAGGTTAAGGATAACAGGTTGTCAACGTCTTTGTTTTTTATAGAGCAATCACAGAAAGATGTTGTTGTGGCCAGGGAAATACTTAAGAGTGTGACTGAGATCATGAAAAGTCCTCAAGAGAAAGAGGACTTCGTTGTTGCAGTAAGGAGGTTATCAGAAGCCTAACTAAGTATTCCTAGCTATGCATATGATAATATTTCATTTCCTTGTTGTTCCTTAATGTTTAATGTAATGAAACCTTATATTAAGTAATTCAACTATGTTTTATTTCATTGTTATAATATATGTTACATAACAAATGTAGGTAACGTGTTACATAACAAATATATATATGGTTTTAATGGGCTTTAATAAATAAACTTCAGATAACTTTTTGTATGAAAAACTAAATGGTTATTACCAAGCCCAACATAGGTAAATATAACACAACGAAAATGACACAACCATTTGGAAAACTGAAAAGTCGCGTTGGTTCTTCAAATATGACAACCGTTTATAGTCACCATTATATAAAGGAAGGGTATGCGTGATCTAAACCATCAGAAACAATACAAATCATGAATCATCCATCTCCCATTGAAGAACCCCGGGCCGCTTGTAACAACTCCACAAATTTGTCAGAAGTTGTATGATGATAACGACCTAATTATACATATTCAATCTATCATTATAATGCCACTTTGTAGTATAAATAAGAGCTTCCGATACTTAATATGTTGTGTTTTATATGCAGATATAAAGTTTGAAGAAGCAAAGTGAAGATATACAAAGGAAGGGCCTTGATGTGTCGTGGAATGTATATGTCAATTAGATACATTATAGGGTAAAATAGAAAATTACCTTTAGGAAAAATTAATAGACTAAAATAACCAAAGACGAATTTATTAAACACGATGATGAACCAAGTTCGTTATACACGAAGATCGAGTGAATTTGAGACGTTTTGTTTCGATTTGGACAATTGATTCAAATGGTTTTTCGGTTTTTAATCTAAAATTAATCCTACAAATTAAACCTAAGTGCATGAATCGTTCCCCACTATTTTTATCTAAAAACAATTATTTAAAATTAACAGCACTTAAAAATTTAAACTATTTAAAAATTATATTTAATAAAAACTTATTTAATTAAAATACTTTTACACTATTTTAAAAATCTATTTATGAAACCATATTATTTAAAATCTAAATCAATTAAAATTTAATTATTATTTAAAAACTAATTTTTATTAACTAATTAAATTTCTAAAAATTAATAAAACATTTTTTTATTTGTTTTTATTTATTTATTATTTAACCTTTATAAAGTAAAATTCTTAAAACTTATTAAAACTATATATTTTAATTAAACTAAAAGCTGGCAGTCATTTAAAGTAACTACATTAATTAGGAAAACTGTAATAACACCAAAAGAAATGGCTAGCACATCTGGTTAGAACGTTGGGTTGATGAACAGCAGGTCTCGAGTTCGAGTCCCACTATGGTCACTTTTTGATATATTAATTTTTGAACAATAAAAATGAACCAGAGTCACAGGAGTGACTAGTGATGTTAAGTCTTGACTGATGAATCAGTAATAAACTAACAGACCAATTGAGTCTGTTAGTTTTGTAGCAATCAACAAAGCAAACAAATAATCAGCTAGCCAATACTTATTACAGCAAGTCATAAAGAATCAGCTAAAGAAGAAACTACAAATCTAATATTAGATACAAATCAATTGTATAAGTCAGATTCATAAAAGTTACAGCAACGAAGATGCTAAACGAAGAAAATCAATCAGCAATTTAAACTTAAAAAATCAATACCAGTTCTAACAGATTAAATCAGATATAACCAAAGCAAACTATAACCAAAATCAGATCTAAAAATAGATTAATACTCAACTTAACTCTAAACATAGATTTGCAGCCGTAAATCAATTCAAACTTAGTATAAAAACTCAACTATGATCAAAACTCAGAATCCCTTTAAACCAACTTACAGCTAATTAAACTACATAAAAGCAGATTAATCCAACTCGGATCTAACTATAAACTTATATATTCGAGTTTACCTCAGACTTAAATTAGATTATAGAAACTAGCTTATTCATGAAACCAAATACACAAACTCAGATAATCTATATATTCAAAAACCCCAAAATAACTCACTTAACAGATTTACTATCCAATATAATTAATTAAATTCTGACAACAAAACTAAAACCATAAACAATATTAGTCAAACTTAACAGATTATAACAAAACAGATATAAAGTGATAAATCTAAATCATACTAAACTTTTAAAGCTAATAGACTCCTAACATAGTTTAATCTATTAAACATGAAAATTAAAAAGGGAATGAACCTTTTGACGTCAACCTTTGGGAAGAGGTGCAACGCTGAGCTGACCTAGTAAACCGAATCAACACCACCATTCGTCTAACATCATCGAACCACCATCACCATCACCATACGAGCCAATAACAGTGATACTAAACGTGGACTTTTCCAGTACGGAAAAGTTTTTCCCAATATTCACTTTAGTTATTTAATATAAGCTATCAATTCAGCTTAATTAAATAAGATTAAAATTATTATGACAGAATAGATTAAGGAATAAAAAGTGCAATAATAATTTTAATAGTAAGTAAATAGAGAAATAATTTGAATCCAAACAAACTTTTATTTATAATCAAAAATTTATTACAATACTGAGAAAAAGAGACTACAATTTATCTTAAAACTAATTCTGCATAATAACTTTAAAATAAAAAATGGGATAAAAATTACTATGAGAAAGAGGGTTTTTATAGTTAAACCCGAGGCTTGGGGTGATGAGTTTGTTGAGAAGATTAACCCATCTTGATCGTCCAATCGGTATCTTTCATCTTCTCTCTCTTCTCAAAATTGATCTACGGCTGTGGATACACCACCTAGCACACGGATCGTCAGCTTGGCAAGCAAGTGTGCTAGTTGTGTTTCTTCAATGATGAGTTGTCTTGATTCTATTGGAAGATTGATGATTGGTGAGGTGTTACAACCAATCAGATTAAGGGAGAGGGCCACGTAACCTCAACAGCTACCATCTTCTTAGTCTGATATAGGGGGGAGAATTAATTAAGGGCGCGTGTGTTATCACGCGCCTCTTAAAGGTAAAAGCCCCAAATTATTTTATGTAACTAGGGTTTGATGAACAGTTGATTAAGTGTGGTTATTTTGGGAGTGGGAAGATGAGAGAAAAGGTGAAAACATAGGGAGTATCGAACGATAAATGTGTGGTTATGAGTTGGGTGGGTAACGTTTATGTAACATGGGTAAATGGTTGGTAATGTTTGACCAAGGAATGAGTTGAAAGGTTTATATCTTTGCGTTTATTAAGTTACTGATCAAACCCTAATGGGTACCAAAGGAACATGAACACAATTCGTTCAAAACTTGTAATTGATGTGGGCTTTTAGCCCGAATGCACTCAATCCGTCCCATACTTGTATCCATTTTGGGCTTTGATTTGGCTAGTGATCCAAAAGATAATTAACTTGTTTTTGCTAATGGGCTTTTGGGCCCAATACCCACATGTGGGACCCACAAGCCCAATTAACTTCATAAAATATTAAATCCACTAAAACGTACTCGTTTTTTGCTTTGTTGATCTTTCGTCAATCTCGTGTCGATATTTGCCGGTTTTCTTGATCTCGGGTACCTACACACATGAAACAACAAATACACATATACAAGGCTATTTTCATTCATTTTATGCATTTATTGATTGTTTATTGATGTAAATGATATGAGTAAAATCACTCATATCAAACTCCCTCTTGCTAAGCAATTGCCGTGTCCTCACGCAATGATAACATAAAACACTAACTACACTCTTATTCAACTTATGTAACTTTTATTTTGCAAAGACATAATGTATTGCTTTCATTATTTGAAAAATAACTTTAAGGATCATAAAACTCAAATAGATTCATCGTCCTCGACTTTTCACTTTTCCATGCCAAGTGCAAAAACAAGATCATTGTCAATCATAAGCCCCAAAATTAAAACAACTCATATAATTAATTTGTGTTAAACTCAATCTCCTATTATTCCTAACTGTATCTCTAGATTTTATATGTCATTCACCCAAAGGCTCATTTGACTTATTTGATACTTATTAGTCCAAAAATGAAGGCAAAACGGTGTAAACTCAACACTCAAAACCTAACCTCGACTTCAAAAACCGTTGTCACTAAAGAAAGCCCACATCAAGGATAACTTAACACGATTTGAGGGATAAATCCCCGGACCCGAAATTTGGCTAATAGCAATACTTAATAGCAACAATAAAACCTCCAAAGTCAATTATGACCTTATTAATGGAGTTAGCAACATTTACATCATATCACCTTGTGGCTCTTTAAGATGCAATTGTGCTCCTTATTTAAAATCCACACCCGAAGGCTCCTTGGACAAAAATAAGGGAATTGACATTCACCATCCCACCTTATGGCTCATGATGATGAAGCAATTTTTATTCAACACGTCCCCATGCCATACACCCTAATGCTCTAATGACAAGGTTAATGCTACATGACTCCCACCCGAAGGCTCCTAGAGAACATGTTTTTATTTATTCTTCTTATTATTATGATATGTATAGTAAGCCAAATTCCGCAATCCCATGATCAAAAGTCCATGACGCTGACACCCTTAATGTGTTCTCACTTTAATTATAAGGGAAGAAAAAGAAGGAGTTACGAGTTAAGATTTCAAGCCTAAACCGCTAAAAACTTCATTTATTAAGCAATTATTATTCAAGTGTGGAATATAAATACGAGGAGATTAAATCAAACACAAAAATACTTACACAAAAAAGAATTAACCTTAGAAACTTATGATTAAACTCTATCATCTCTTGTTCTCCATATTGTAAAATTTCAAAAATGTGAAACCAATGGATACTTAGCCTATTAAATCAAAGTTTTGGGTTTTTAAGTCATCTATAGGATCTTGCATCTTCTTATACTTTTCAAGTTTTAGAATTTGTGTTTTAAAGTTCCTTGAAAAACGAATTTCTAGGATCAATTATAGGAACTTGCGAAAAGTTCTCGTTCTTAACCCGTATGAGTTAAGACTTTCGTGTTTTAAAGTTCCCTATATAAAAGCCTAGCAAAACTTAAATCAAATACCTTAAGGAAAAGCTATGGTAAACACCGAGTCGAGTCAAAAATTATTTTTATTTTTACCAATGGAAAGCCTACATTTGTGTCAAAAGCACTTATTTTATTTATTAAAACTTAAAAGTAACACTAAAAATTTATAATTTTTATGAAAAACGAGAAAAAACAAATACGTTTGGACACGACAAAAGCAATTGCAAGCGATTATATCGATTGACTCCTCCATGCTAAAACCAAACATTGTCCTCAATGTTTCTTAGCTCAACATTAACACCCCCTTGCTAAGACACGAAGAGTCTAATGCAAAATCCTAACATGGAAAGAGCACGCAAATCTATAAGCCGTTTATTAGTTATGCCTCAAGATAAAACGTTAGTCGATAAAAATCAAAGGAAAGAGAGTGTGCCCCTTTTTGGCAATCAAAGAATGGAAGATCAAGTAGACCGGCAAAAACCGAACACCAGAGTCTTCAATGATTAGGGTCATACCTAAGATTCACAACACAACAAAACACGAGCACGAGCTTGAAAGATCAAGCCTTATTAATGTTATAAAATGGAAAGAAGATAGAATGTATGGGACTCCCCCACAAGGCACCTCGTTTTTGTTAACCGAGTCATGAGCTCGACTCGATCCCCGCATTCATTGGTCCTTAGGGAAAATGGTAAAAACCGACATAATGGAATAAAATCCATAATAAAGCTCGATGTCGGGGTCAAAGATTACATCCTCGTTGTCGGATGACAAACGAAAGGATAAAACTCCAACATAAATCTCCAAAAAGAGATGGTGGTCACAAATCATGAAATGAAAATAACATGCTCCTCAAGATAAACTCGCACCAAGATGAACGAAAAGTCTTTCAATTATTGCATCGGTGAAAGGCCGAGATTTCCCTAAATCAATGATTCCGGGGTCGAATACCTCGTCCTCGGGAGAGAAAGGAATAGACAACTCGGTGTCGTCCCCCATGCTAATCCAACATCATATAAAGCACATGGTAATGGTGGTATAAAGGTCTCAACACTAGTGGTATAAACTTGCATGAGTTTGTTGACCTTATTATTATGGTAAATCAGTGTATCAAGATGAAAATCTTAGATCTTATTTCGGTTCGATACGTCCACCTACTAGACTCACCTTTGGCTTTCGTCTCGGTAGGTGTATTATTCTACATTTTCCCAAAAGAACATTCATTCATTTCTTTCTTCCCCGTCGACCACGACGACAGAAACGACGCGAAAAATCCAGACCCGGAAAGGGGAAGGGCCAGTGGTGGGCATTTGATAAAGTCGGGCCGATCGGGTGTTTTCATTCTCTTATGAATGTGAACAAAGGGGTCATGGTACTCAAAATGAGTCGCATGAAAAACACTCACATTAAGATCAAAGCGAGTGGGAAGGATAATTGGAGTAAAGGTAATTTCTCCCTCTGGGTCAACATTATCATCATCATAAATTGGGTGATCAAACCAAAGATTTTCATCACCGTCATTAGACTCTTCCTCAAATTCCGAAGGAATGTCTATATAGAGAAACTCATCAACCTCCTTCAAGAGAAATTCATCATCACAAGGGTTGTGAGATGTAGGAAGTATGATGCTCTCAAAATCCTCTTGAAACAATGGATTATTGTTCATTGAAGCTTTAAAGAGAGGATTTGAGTAGGTCACAAAAGTGTCATCAATCTTGTCATCACAAGAAATTTGCGACAAAGTATCAAGTGAGTCACACTCGGATACAAGATCATCATTCTCATTAGAAGGAAATTCATCGGAGAACTCCTCGAGAATGGTAGGTAAAACATTAGAATCACGCTCGATTTCGAAATCGGTAACATCTTCACTTACCCGTGGAAGTGGATCAACAAGTTCATCGGCGAACTTATCGAATGAATAGTCACTAACCTCACTCGGTGTGAAGTTAGGAATCAAAGGCTCATAAAATGAACATTGTGCCTTAGGATCATCGATTTGGTCCTTCGAAGAGAGTGAAAATAAGTCCATTTTCAAACATTGTTCAATTAAAGCAATATCTCTTTCGGGATCAAAATTCTCACTATCAAACTTACTAGTATCAAATGGTGCACTAAGGTATTCATCAATTCCCTTTTCAATCTTAGAACTATCATCCTCGTGTGGAGTAAGTGGAGATGAGGTAAGATTACAACATGATTCAACAAAACAAGCATCTTCCTTTGAATTTAACTTTTCTTCATCACAAAATGAGGTTTCCAAAATTGGAAAAACACCTTTATAAAAGAGAGATTTCTTATTACTTTCAATAGTCTTAAAAAGTTTCACACTTTCCACTTTCTTAGAAACAAATCTTGGAATCTTTTTCGGTTTGAAAATAATACTTTTATCCCCATAAAACAATTTAATCTCCTCTTTCCTCATATCAACTTGAACATGAGCCGTGCACAAAAATGGTCGTCCTAAAATGATAGGCACACGAGGATTGGTCTCATAATCAACTATAGCAAAATTGGCTAGGTACAAAAATTTTCCCACTTTAACAATGACATTTTCCGCTATACCAACCGGATGGGTGGTGGTACCATTAGCAAGGTTAATGATCATTCGAGTGGTACTAAGTGGTGCATAGTCAAGAGTTTTCCAAATGGCTAAGGGCATTAAATTAATGCTAGCACCTAGATCGGCTTGAGCTTTGCATACCCCAAGCTCATTGAAAACACAAGGTATCAAGAATTGACCCAGATCTTTATATTTCTCGGGAAAGAAATCAAAGAAAACCGAAGTACTAATCACATTTAAAGTAGCCTTGGTGACATCAAGAAAGGTCTCTTTACGTGGAGGATCAAAATCAATCACTTCTTCTAAATTATCACAATCATCATAAATGGTGATGGCCATAAGCTCTCCCTTCGGGTTAGGAATGGTATTACTAGGTAAGCAACCCGAAGAAGAAGATGGTTTAGACATAAATCCCTCAAACATCGAAAGCATTTTATTTTGACCTTGTTCTAAACTTTGTTGCATACGGTTTTGACTTTGCTCTAATCTTTGCTCAAAACGGTTTTGGTTTTGTTCAAGTCTTTGTTGATTAAGTTCAATCTTGCTATTTTGCCCTTTAATCGTATTTTCAAACTCATTTTTCAAAGTTGCCATTTGTCCTTGAATATTGTTTTGAAAAGCTTTCAAATTTGCCTCATTCGTTTTAATGTAGCTTGACAAATCATTTTGATTAATATGAAAACCTTTATTGTTTTGATTAGCATTAAACCCATTTCCTTGATTATAATTCCCTTGGTTACCACGGTTAAAATTATTCCCATTGTTTCCTGTAACACCCCCACAATTGCTATGCGCAGCGGAACTACAACAATGGGTGCTACACAGTATTCATTGCACACAAGGTATATCAAACGACGCTAAAAAGACGTCACTTAAAATTTAAATTTAAAGTTGTTAGATGATACATGTCCACAGTTTTTCCAACCCCAAATAGTACACAGAGTTTAGCGTTTTCGGTCCCCATGAATCTTAACCCAAAAACTTCAGTTTTACAACAACATGACATTAAACTTAAAAATTGTTTAAGTAGAAAAGGAGGGAAAAACAAGCGGACTCCAAGCCGTACACACAACATCCATCCTATGCATGCTCCATCCTACACCTCAGCGGTTACCTGAAACACATGCCAAAAATTTGGTCAACGAAAACGTTGAGTGGAATTCATAGGTTTTTCAATCCATTTGAACGTATATATAATAAAAACCATTCGTGATCATTTATAGTCTTGTCGATCAAACAAACTATAATCAGGATACTGACAATTGTGTTTAAGCTCATGACACTAATCCGTTAACTCAATCACCCGCGTAATAAATACCGGCGTGATTCAGATGAAACCAGTGCCCCTTCTAAAGGCATCAGTTGCAATTATACCTTATTTCTCATACAAAATAATCTACCGCAGAACTTACTAAAAGTACAGCTTCTCGGCTAGCATTGGGTCGTTAACCCCGTAGTACTACAAATTGCATAAGCGGCTATTTCCCCCTACTCGAGGGCAGGACAATAGTTAATAGTTCATGATTTTAGGGACTTTTGCAACTTTGGTACTCAACACAATTTCTAAGGCAACTTTCGGGTCTAACAATCATTCATGATATACGTTCCTTTTAAAAACTAGCATGCATTTCCCTCGCGGGTAAAACAATTTGAAATAAATATAAGCGAGGCTATAAATTCACACCTTATATCTTAAGTAGTCGGTAGTTCGAGGGATGATCACTGACGACGAAACGGATGCCCGGTTAAATCAACACCTATCACAAATAACGCGTAATGAGTAATCTCATTTTAAATACTTACGGTACTGTATAAAATACATCTATACTAGTCACTTAGGACAAGTATAACTCACGCCAAAAACAAAAACAACAAGCATCACTCATTTTATACCATTCGTTCTCATTACTTATGTTGTTCATTTTTAATCATTCTCGCCGGTACTCGACTAAAGTACGGGCTGTTTTACCTTATTTAACCACACTTATAAAATTTGACAAAATTTCCAAAAATCCTATAAGACCTGTAGATAACATGTTTTTAAGCCCAATAAGAGTTTTTACTTTTACGACCCGTTACGCAACTCTTTTCCACGACTACATTTTACGGGCTGAAATTGCGCTTCGACCAATTTTGACCTCTTTGACCTATATGAAAAGTACCTTTGACTTCTTTGACTCATAAGTCAACATATAGACCCATTTATACAGGTTTGGGACCAAATTTTGACCCTTGACCATTTAACAATTTATACTTGTGACCCTCGGGATTTGACTAAAACTTTGCACAAATTCGGATTATGAAAGTCCTCGTCTCCCGGTACCCGATCTTAAAAATGTCATAACTTTTAGCTCGTTTTGAGTCACGGGCTCTACCTTATACCAAATTAAAGCTAGGAAGACCCTCTATAACTACATTTAGTTTTCAAGTCCTGGAAGAAAAATCATTTTTATGAAATGGACCTAAAGTTTCTGCCTAAAAATGACCATACCAAAAACGCACTTAGACTCGATTCCAAACCTTCTAACCACCACTAAACATCATCCTAAGCCTTCCCAAACATATCCTAACATCAAATTTCAGTCCTATCCCTATTGATCAACCAATCTCAAAATCAAAAATTTAAAGAAATGAACATGCAACTAGTGAAACCTATGTAAAACATCTTAAAACAATAAACCAAACATAAGAACAACACTCAAAATCAACAACCACCATGGCTCCCCAAACACCCCCATTGCCGTGGGGTTTGGGTGCCCCAATCACCACAACCAAATTGATTTTGGTGGGTTTTCTTGGTGTTTATGCATCCATTACTCATAAAATCAACATGCATTAGCTCATTTAGCCACAAAAACGAATTTGGATCATCTTGAAAAATCTTGGAAAATTTTTGTTAGTGCATGTGGGATTTGAGCACATGAACATGTGGGGAATGACCAAACTAGATGTGGTCTAACCTTAGTTTTTAGGAAAATCAAGTGGAAAAAGATTTTTGGTGAATTTTCTTGGTGGTTTGGGGTGTCCGTCGGCTTTAGAGAGCAAGGAGGGAGAGAGAGTTTGATTTTTACGGGAGTCGGAAATCTTCCGAACGCTCCAAAATATTTTTGGGATACTTTAAATGTACTCGGAAGGCTATAAAACTCACCCGACTCAACTTAACACCAACCGTAAGTAAAATTCTCGAAAAATTACGTTATCGATAAATCGTCAAAAATTATATAAAATTGGGCATCCCTCGGGATCGTAATCGTCATCGTCCTTCTTAAAACGTCAATCGTAAAAATTATAACCTCGAACATCGGCTTTAACCAAAATACTTATAAATATAGAAATTAAAATTTATTAAAAATTTCAAAAATTAGCGTAATTTAGGGTATCGTTAATGACCTCGATTCTAGGGTGTCACATCCACCCCTCCTTAAAGAGAGCGACGTCCCGGCGCTCGCCTCTTCTTGTACTCACATTTCGTGCTACTGGAACAGATGAGGATACCTTTCCTTGAAAAAGTCCTCACGTTCCCAGGTGTATTCCGGTCCACGCTTAGAATTCCATCGGACCTTCACAATAGGAATCCTACTACGCTTCAACCGCTTGACCTCCCGTTCCATAATTTCCACAGGTTCTTCCACAAAGTGCATTTTGTCGTCTAGTCGAATCTCGTCAAAAGGAATCACCAATTCCTTATCCGCCAAACTCTTCTTCAGGTTCGATACGTGAAACGTGTCATGAATAGCACTAAGCTCGGTCGGCAATTCTAACTTGTACGCTACTGGTCCAATTCGTTCAACGATCTTAAACGGTCCAATATACCTCGGACTCAACTTTCCTTTCTTCCTAAAACGAATTACACCCTTCCACGGCGATACCTTGAGCATAACCATATCTCCAACTTCAAACTCCAACGGTTTCCTTCGATTATCGGCATAACTCTTCTGTCGGCTTCTCGCAGCAAGTAGTCGGTTCTTGATTTGCACAATCTTCTCTGTCGTTTCTAAAACCATTTCGGGTCCAGTCAATTTACTTTCCCCTACTTCACTCCAACACACAGGCGATCTACACTTCCTTCCATACAATGCTTCGAACGGTGCTGCCTTGATACTCGCATGATAACTATTATTATACGAAAATTCCACCAGAGGCAAGTGGCGTTCCCAACTTCCTCCAAAATCAATCACGCATGCTCGGAGCATGTCCTCCATCGTTTGAATCGTTCGTTCGCTCTGGCCGTCAGTTTCCGGGTGATAAGCCGTGCTTAAACTCAGTTCAGTGCCCATCGCACGTTGAAGCGATTTCCAAAATTCCGACGTAAATCTACTATCGCGATCCGAAATGATCGATAACGGCACTCCATGTCTACAGACGATCTCCTTCACGTACACGCTGGCGAGTCTTTCCATGCTGTCCGTCTTCTTCATAGGTAAGAAATGAGCAGATTTCGTCAACCTGTCCACAATTACCCATATCATATCACTTCCACTAGGAGTCCTAGGTAAACCCGTCACGAAATCCATTGCGATTTTCTCCCATTTCCATTCTGGGATTTCTGGTTGTACCAACAATCCAGATGGTTTCTTATGTTCTGCCTGAACCTTCGCGCACGTCAAACACTTACTAACGTAACGAGCAATATCTGCCTTCATATTCGGCCACCAATAAACTTTCTTCAGGTCGTGGTACATCTTATCCGATCCAGGATGTATTGAATACTTCGACTTATGCGACTCATTCATAACCAATTCTCGAACTCCAGGCTTTCCTTCCTCAGATGAACACAATGGTAACCAAATCCGATTCTCAAAATATCTTAGTCCGTCAGACCTAATCACGAAAAGAGGTTTCAACATTCGTCCCAAGTTCTCGGCTTCAACATTCCCTTTCATTAGTCCTCTCTCCTGAGCCTTCAGTATGGTTTCGGTTAAGTCAACGCTCTCGGTCATCACTAAAGCTCTAACCCTCAAAGGTTTCTCCCGTTCTTTCCTACTCAGTGCATCCGCTACAACATTCGCCTTCCCAAGGTGGTAGCGAATTTCGCAGTCATAATCACTCAATAGTTCAACCCATCGTCTTTGTCGCATATTCAACTCCTTTTGATCTAAAATGTGCTGCAAACTCTTGTGATCAGTGAATACAACACACTTTGTCCCATACAGATAGTGTCTCCACAATTTCAACGCAAAAACTACCGCTCCTAATTCCAAATCGTGCGTCGTGTAGTTCTCCTCATTCTTCCTTAATTGCCTCGACGCGTAAGCTATCACCTTTTCACGTTGCATTAATACCGCTCCATAACCTTTACGAGACGCATCACAATACACTACGAAATCTTCGGTTCCTTCAGGCAATGACAAAATCGGTGCGGAACATAACTTATCCTTGAGCGTTTCAAAAGCAAGCTCTTCCTCAATTCCCCATTCATACACCCTATTCTTTTCGGTAAGCCTCGTCAATGGTTTTGCAATCAAAGAAAATCCTTCAATAAACCTTCGATAATACCCCGCTAAACCCAAAAATTGTCGAACTTCAGTCGGCGTCGTCGGTGCTGACCATTCCCTGATTGCTTCTATCTTAGCAGGATCTACACGAACTCCCTCACTATCAATCACATGACCTAGAAACTGCACTGATTCCAACCAAAACTCACACTTAGAGAATTTTGCATACAGCTTCTCCTTCCTTAACAACTCCAAAATCTTTCTTAGGTGCTTCTCGTGCTCCTCCTTACTTTTAGAGTAAATAAGTATATCGTCGATGAAAACAATAACAAACTTATCTAGATACGGCTTGCACACGCGATTCATAAGATCCATGAATACAGCAGGCGCGTTCGTCAACCCAAACGGCATCACTCGAAATTCAAAGTGTCCATACCGCGTACGAAAGGCAGTTACAGGAATATCCTCCTCTCTTACACGCAGTTGATGATACCCTGATCTTAGATCGATCTTAGAGTATACACTGGAACCTTGCAATTGATCGAACAAATCATCAATCCTCGGCAATGGGTACCGATTCTTAACCGTCAGCTTATTGAGTTCCCTATAGTCGATACACATCCTAAACGAACCATCCTTCTTCTTTACGAACAACACTGGCGCTCCCCAAGGTGATGAGCTCGGCCTAATAAATCCTTTGTCCATCAATTCCTTCAATTGATCCGATAACTCCTTTAACTCAGATGGTGCTAAGCGATAAGGTGCACGTGCAACCGGCGCAGCTCCTGGCACTAAATCAATTCGAAACTGAACCTCACGGGTAGGCGGTAAACCTGGCAACTCGTCTGGAAAAACGTCCGGATACTCGCAAATAACTGGTACCTCTTCGATCCTCGCCTCTACATCACCATCGCTCGAAACTTGTGCCAAAAACACATCGCATCCGCTCTCTACGTACTTCATCATTTTCAAACACGAAATCACCTTCAAACGAGAAGTGCATTCGTCTCCCTTTACCGTCAAAACCCTATTCCTCAACGGAATCTGAACCAATCTCTCACCACAGACGATCGTAGCACTATGCGCCATTAGCCAATCCATTCCCACAATCACGTCAAACGATCCTAGCTCTATAGGCATCAAGTCGATTTTAAAAGCGTAATTTCCTAACTTCAAGGTACACCCTTTCAGTATAGAATTCGTACTAACAATTTTTCCATCGGCTAATTCAACATTATAACTAGTCGTTAACAACACCGGTTCTCTATCAATATGACGACTAAATCTAACGTCTACAAAACTCTTGTCGGAGCCAGAATCAAATAAAATACTAGCATAACAAGCGTCTAGCAAAAACGTACCGGTAACCACATTTGGACCCTGTGGTTTATCAGCAGTTCCCACTTGATACACAGCAGCCGCATTATTACCTCCCCGTCGGTTTCCTGCCTTCGGGCAATTCGCTTGCACATGCCCTCTTTCTCCACAACTATAACATCCTCTCATCCTGATAGCATTAGCCCCAGTGGCTACTCCTCCCGTTCGACAACCAGAAGTCCTATGACCTGCCTTTCCACACTTGCCGCATGCCGGCGGGCAATTTCCAACATGATACAAGTTGCACTTACCACAATGGGGATTCACTTTCACACCTCTAGGGTTCGTCACTGCCCTCATCCCTTCGTTCCTTCTCTGATTAAACTGCTGATTACGGTTCGGCCCATGGTTGTTTCGATTTCCACCTCGGTTCTGGCCTTGGGATTGATTGCCTTGTGCCGCTTCCCATTTCCTTTTGTTGCCCTCAGCAATGTAGTTCTGCTTTTCCTGAAGCTTAACGTCCATCAAAGCGTGAGCCATTTGAACCGCTTCATCAAACTTTCCAGGTTTTGACGAAGTTGTTTCACCTTTGATATTGCTAGATAAACCCTTTATATACTGCTTCATTTTCTTGGCATCATTGGCAAATATGTCCGGACACAAAAGACTTAACTCATTGAATCTCCTGGTGTAAGCAGCTATATCGTTGTTCTTCAAGGTCAAATGCCTCAATTCGTCCTCCAATTGCCCCAATTCCTCCTCTGGGCAAAACTTCTTAGTCAACAAAGCTTTGGTCGCATTCCACGTCCTTGCATTCGCCACAGCCAATCCAACCGTAGCTACCTGGGTATTCCACCAACTTAACGCATCATCGAGAAATGTAGCAGCTGCAAACTTTACTTTATCCGCTTCTGCACAACCACTGATTTCAAACGTGCTTTCAACCTTTTCCAACCATCGTCTAAGTTCTAAAGCTCCACCCGTTCCACGGAACTGCGTGGGACCGCACTTCATAAAGCTTGAATAGGTACACACCCTCGGGGCTTGCTGTCTCCCCGCGTTCCTTCCTGGATCCTGATTTCTCCCAGCTCGGTCCGCTTCCAACGCATTAGCTATAGCTTCCTGAATCATGGTGTTAACACGATCGGCGGTCAACTTTGGAGGCATAGTGTTATCGAATATCTCTTTCTGCAAGACAAAGAAAATAGAAAAACAATGTAAGTATTCATATCAAGTTTCCCAGACATAAAATACATACAACGACACATCACTACGGAGTTACTAATATTCATCAATTCACACCACAAAAGATCAAATTTAAGACATATCACAGATCATGAAAGGTAACATAGATTGTATTGATAGTTAACCAAAATCGTGACAAGTATTGCCACTACAATCGTTCACCACAAAACGTCAAGTACTTGAGTTTCTCGTCATAATACCATCATACAAAGGTCCAAAATAGTTCTATTACAATGATCAAAGAAAATACAAAACAAGTAACTAGGCATGTGGTGATCCACACGGCCTCTTGGATGGCGGCTCGTCGTCGTCTTCCTCGGTTTCCTCATCACTAACGTCCTCATCCACATCATCTACTTTCCTTTTTCCTTTCTCATCCGGCCCACATTCTGTTTCCTTTTTCGTCCCTGATGTGGATCCACACTCAATCACTACCTGACTTCCCACCGTAATACAAGCACCTCTAGTAGGCGGCTGAATCATGAAGTCATTCGCCTCCATCTCTAAATCGTCTACGAATCTCCAATCCGGGGGCAATGAATCTCTCACACGATGCTCCCAACTTTGCATCCTCGACAACCTCACCTGATCCTCCCTAACACGGTCAAGACTAGCACTTAGATTTGCAACCATTGATCTTAAACTGTTGATGTCACTTTTGTTCACATTCCCGTCATACTCAATCCTTGCCGTCCTTTCCAACAGTCTTTGGTGTTCCCTTTCAGTCTTATCAAACTTCTTAATCACCCTAGTCTCAACTACAAACCGCTCATACATCAACCTTTCCATCCTCCCCAAACGACCTGCGGGATCCCAGTAGTGTCTCGGTCTCGGAAAGTAGACCCTTGCAATATTCTCATGAATCGATGGCGACTTGGATGACTTGCTGGACTCTCCACTGCTCCCATTACTTTCTCGAACAAATCCTGGCACGGTTCTCAAATAATCCTTACAATTTTCCATCGGGCGATTAAAGGGTTGCTGCTCATAACGACCGGTCGGTGGTACCTCATAACCCTTCGGCGAATTCGGGGATTGAAACAAATCGGGTTCGGTCTGACCTACGGCATCCTCGGGAATGCCATCATCCATTAGCTCCTCGGGTTCTTCCTCAGAATCCTCACTCTCGTCACTACTCATGCTGAAATTATCCACCTCACTTTCGCCATTGTCGTTTTCCGGCCCTATTTCGTCTTCTGGAGCGATCCATCTATTATTATTGTCCGGCGGGTTCGGAGGAAACGGTCCCCCTTCGTGACCTATGACGTAATCGTTTCCGTTATCATTGGGCGGTACCTCGGCCATTCCTGCAATAACAGCGAATTTCGGAGGGTACATAAGTAATTATACAATAATTATAAATATATGCATGCAAATGCAATGCAAAGATGGTACATATGCCCAAAATGTAATAATATGATGCTCATGCATGATTAATACGAAAATTACGATGTCGGATATTTCACGTAAATTTCAACGTCTACATATAGTAATTCCATACTTATGTAATAATTACCCACATATATACTTTACTCAAAAGTATACGTCAAATGCCATAAATACAACAATAAATCTTACCGGAGCCATGCAGGATAGTTGTGTGTGCTTGGACCCTTTCTTACGACACCAAAAGTTATAGTTTAGGATTTTCAAAAACGACCTAGTTCTCTATAACTCGTGGCTCTGATTACCAATCTGTAACACCCCCACAATTGCTATGCGCAGCGGAACTACAACAATGGGTGCTACACAGTATTCATTGCACACAAGGTATATCAAACGACGCTAAAAAGACGTCACTTAAAATTTAAATTTAAAGTTGTTAGATGATACATGTCCACAGTTTTTCCAACCCCAAATAGTACACAGAGTTTAGCGTTTTCGGTCCCCATGAATCTTAACCCAAAAACTTCAGTTTTACAACAACATGACATTAAACTTAAAAATTGTTTAAGTAGAAAAGGAGGGAAAAACAAGCGGACTCCAAGCCGTACACACAACATCCATCCTATGCATGCTCCATCCTACACCTCAGCGGTTACCTGAAACACATGCCAAAAATTTGGTCAACGAAAACGTTGAGTGGAATTCATAGGTTTTTCAATCCATTTGAACGTATATATAATAAAAACCATTCGTGATCATTTATAGTCTTGTCGATCAAACAAACTATAATCAGGATACTGACAATTGTGTTTAAGCTCATGACACTAATCCGTTAACTCAATCACCCGCGTAATAAATACCGGCGTGATTCAGATGAAACCAGTGCCCCTTCTAAAGGCATCAGTTGCAATTATACCTTATTTCTCATACAAAATAATCTACCGCAGAACTTACTAAAAGTACAGCTTCTCGGCTAGCATTGGGTCGTTAACCCCGTAGTACTACAAATTGCATAAGCGGCTATTTCCCCCTACTCGAGGGCAGGACAATAGTTAATAGTTCATGATTTTAGGGACTTTTGCAACTTTGGTACTCAACACAATTTCTAAGGCAACTTTCGGGTCTAACAATCATTCATGATATACGTTCCTTTTAAAAACTAGCATGCATTTCCCTCGCGGGTAAAACAATTTGAAATAAATATAAGCGAGGCTATAAATTCACACCTTATATCTTAAGTAGTCGGTAGTTCGAGGGATGATCACTGACGACGAAACTGATGCCCGGTTAAATCAACACCTATCACAAATAACGCGTAATGAGTAATCTCATTTTAAATACTTACGGTACTGTATAAAATACATCTATACTAGTCACTTAGGACAAGTATAACTCACGCCAAAAATAAAAACAACAAGCATCACTCATTTTATACCATTCGTTCTCATTACTTATGTTGTTCATTTTTACTCATTCTCGCCGGTACTCGACTAAAGTACGGGCTGTTTTACCTTATTTAACCACACTTATAAAATTTGACAAAATTTCCAAAAATCCTATAAGACCTGTAGATAACATGTTTTTAAGCCCAATAAAAGTTTTTACTTTTACGACCCGTTACGCAACTCTTTTCCACGACTACATTTTACGGGCTGAAATTGCGCTTCGACCAATTTTGACCTCTTTGACCTATATGAAAAGTACCTTTGACTTCTTTGACTCATAAGTCAACATATAGACCCATTTATACAGGTTTGGGACCAAATTTTGACACTTGACCATTTACCAATTTATACTTGTGACCCTCGGGATTTGACTAAAACTTTGCACAAATTCGGATTATGAAAGTCCTCGTCTCCCGGTACCCGATCTTAAAAATGTCATAACTTTTAGCTCGTTTTGAGTCACGGGCTCTACCTTATACCAAATTAAAGCTAGGAAGACCCTCTATAACTACATTTAGTTTTCAAGTCCTGGAAGAAAAATCATTTTTATGAAATGGACCTAAAGTTTCTGCCTAAAAATGACCATACCAAAAACGCACTTAGACTCGATTCCAAACCTTCTAACCACCACTAAACATCATCCTAAGCCTTCCCAAACATATCCTAACATCAAATTTCAGTCCTATCCCTATTGATCAACCAATCTCAAAATCAAAAATTTAAAGAAATGAACATGCAACTAGTGAAACCTATGTAAAACATCCTAAAACAATAAACCAAACATAAGAACAACACTCAAAATCAACAACCACCATGGCTCCCCAAACACCCCCATTGCCGTGGGGTTTGGGTGCCCCAATCACCACAACCAAATTGATTTTGGTGGGTTTTCTTGGTGTTTATGCATCCATTACTCATAAAATCAACATGCATTAGCTCATTTAGCCACAAAAACGAATTTGGATCATCTTGAAAAATCTTGGAAAATTTTTGTTAGTGCATGTGGGATTTGAGCACATGAACATGTGGGGAATGACCAAACTAGATGTGGTCTAACCTTAGTTTTTAGGAAAATCAAGTGGAAAAAGATTTTTGGTGAATTTTCTTGGTGGTTTGGGGTGTCCGTCGGCTTTAGAGAGCAAGGAGGGAGAGAGAGTTTGATTTTTGGTGAAAATTTTGTATGTGTTTGTGTGTGTGTCACTTTTGGCCTTTTTGGTGGGTTGGGAGGGGCCTTTTTGCAATATTTAGCTTCTTTTGGCCTCAAATGGAAAACGTCCTCAAAACTTTGCGGGTTCGACTCATTTGTCAATTTTGAAAATTTTACGGGAGTCGGAAATCTTCCGAACGCTCCAAAATATTTTTGGGATACTTTAAATGTACTCGGAAGGCTATAAAACTCACCCGACTCAACTTAACACGAACCGTAAGTAAAATTCTCGAAAAATTACGTTATCGATAAATCGTCAAAAATTATATAAAATTGGGCATCCCTCGGGATCGTAATCGTCATCGTCCTTCTTAAAACGTCAATCGTAAAAATTATAACCTCGAACATCGGCTTTAACCAAAATACTTATAAATATAGAAATTAAAATTTATTAAAAATTTCAAAAATTAGCGTAATTTAGGGTATCGTTAATGACCTCGATTCTAGGGTGTCACATTTCCATTGTTTTACCTATTTTGAACCGGTGGAAAACCCGGTGGAGCAACATGATCTTGACGAGGAACTTGACCATTGGAGCCATAAGTTCTCGTCGCGGCAAAAGAACTAGCTTGATCAAACCCCGTGGTTGAACAAGCATAATTAGGATGTTCTCCACCACATGATACACAAAAAATTCTCAACCATATTAATCGATCCATGAGGATTCTTCCTAGGCTCATTCAAAATCGTGTCAATCTTAGACTCTAATCTAGCAATCTCGGTATTAGACAAATTCACATTGGAAACAACCAGTGTGTTTCTTGAATATTACACTCTAGACTTATTCTCAATTATACCCCACACGTCTCTCGGAGTTTTTCTTAAAAGATTACCACCCGCGGTGGCATTTAAAGAATCTTGTTCAACCATATTAGGTCCATTATAAAAAGTATTGATTTGATGCAATTTCGAGAAACCGTGGTGCGGACATTGTCTTAACAAATCTTTAAACCTTTCCCAAGCAACCCCCAACGATTCATGCACTTTTTGTTCAAATCTAGTGATCTCGTTCTTAAAGTGTATTGTTTTGGATGGTGGAAAGAAGTAATTCATGAACTTAGACACTAAATCATCCCATGTCAAAATCGAACCCGGTGGTTCTTTCTCATACCAAATCTTAGCGTTACCCTCGAGCGAGTACGGAAAAAGCATGAGCTTAATCACGTCATTCGGCACATCTCTATACTTGAGAGTAGAGGTAATACAAAGAAAATTCCGAATGTGAGAATGCGGGTTATCGATCTCATTGCCACGAAATTGGTCGGCACGAATGAGCGATAAAAGACCCGTCTTAATCTAAAAATGATCCGCCAAAATAGTCGGCACAACGATTGCTTCCCTATACCCTTCGGTTATCGGCCATCTCTACAACAATAGGTGGAAGCTCGGGTTCCACTATTCGTTGTTGACGATTTCCATTTCTACGTGGAATATTTTCAAGCCTATTGTAATAAATCGAAAGTCGAGAAGATCGTAATTGCATAAACCAAAGTGACGAGAATTTTAGAGGATCGAAGAAAAGAAATTAGACAAGAAGAAGATTATTTTTGGTATTTTTATTTGGTATTGCTCAATCAAAATGATCGATAAAAAACAAGGAATAAGGATAACTACTATGGAAGTAAATTACCCTCGGTCGACTTTGAAACGATAGATGAAAACCTAAACGTCTCGAGGTTCAATAAGTAAACTACAAAAATAAGATATAATACTACTTGAGTTGGCAAACCAATAATCGGTCGTCCCTCTCAATATACGCACAAGCAAGCGGGGAAACGAGGTGGCACAAAACACTTAAAAACCTTTTTCCTTAGACGCCCTTTTATAGCACGTCGCCTTATACCCACCTTATAGTTTGTATAAATCGAGTTCAAACTTTTTATTAGTATTTATCTATTTTGCCTTTTTTTTGTTTTTGATTCGAATACAATAGCTAGGTGATGAAATCCCAACTAAGGTCTTATTTGGAAGTAGGTAAATTTATTGTTCTACGTAATATAATATAGTAATCACAAGAAACACGAAAAACGTTACATAGAATAATAATAGAAAAATAACAAAACTTTCCGAGGACGAAAAGGGTCTTCAAATCAACGATCAACAAATCTCCACGAAACGAATCGTACACAAGATCCCCGGCAGTGGTGCCAAAATTTTTGATGTGTCGTGGAATGATATGTCAATTAGATACGTTATAGGGTAAAATATAAAATTACCTTTAGGAAAAAGTAATAGACTAAAATTACCAAAGACGAATTTAATTAAACACGATGATGAACCAAGTTCGTTGTACACGAAGATCGAGTGAATTTGAGACGTTTTGTTTCGATTTGGACAATTGATTCAAATGGTTTTTCGGTTTTTAATCTAAAATTAATCCTATAAATTAAACCGAAGTGCATGAATCGTTCCCCACTATTTTATCTAAAAACAATTATTTAAAATTAACAGTACTTAAAAGTTTAAACTATTTAAAAATTCTATTTAATAAAAACTTATTTAATTAAAATACTTTTACACTATTTAAAAAATCTATTTATAAAACCATATTAATTAAAATCGAAACTAATTAAAATCTAATTATTATTTAAAAACTAATTTTTACTAACTAATTAAATTTCTAAAGTTTAATAAAACATTTTTTTATTTGTTTTTATTTATTTATTATTTAAACTTTATAAAGTAAAATTCTTAAAACTTATTAAAACTATATATTTTAATTAAACTAAAAGCTGACAGTCATTTAAAGTAACTACATTAATTAGGAAAATTGTAATAACACCAAAACAAATGGCTAGCACATCTGGTTAGAATGTTGGGTTGATGAACAGCAGGTCTCGAGTTTGAGTCCCACTGTGGTCACTTTTTGATATATTAATTTTTGAACAATAAAAATGAACCAGAGTCACAGGAGTGACTAGTGATGTTAAGTCTTGACTGATGAATCAGTAATAAACTAACAGACCAATTGAGTCTGTTAGTTTTTTAGCAATCAGGAAAGCAAACAAATAATCAGCTGGCCAATACTTATTACAGCAAGTCATAAAGCATCAGCTAAAGAAGAAACTACAAAGCTAATATAAGATACAAATCAATTGTATAAGTCAGATTCATAAAAGTTACTGCAACGAAGATGCTAAACGAAGAAAATCAATCAGCAATTTAAACTTAACAAATCAATACCAGTTCTAACAGATTAAATCAGATATAACCAAAGCAAACTATAACCAAAATTAGATCTAAAAATAGATTAATACTCAACTTAACTCTAAACATAGATTTGCAGGCGTAACTCAAATCAAACTTAGTATAAAAACTCAACTATGATCAAAACTCAGAATCCCTTTAAACCAACTTACAGCTAATTAAACTACATAAAAGCAGATTAATCCAACTCGGATCTAACTATAAACTTATATATTCGAGTTTACCTCAAACTTAAATTAGATTATAGAAACTAGCTTATTCATGAAACCAAATACACATACTCAGATAATCATTTATATTCAAAAACCCCAAAATAACTCACTTAACAGATTTACTATCCAATATAATTAAGTAAATTCTGACAATAAAACTCAAACCATAAACAATATTAGTCAAACTTAACAGATTATAACAAGACAGATATAAAGTGATAAATCAAAATCATACTAAACTTTTAAAGCTAATAGACTCCTAACACAGTTTAATATATTAAACATGAAAATTAAAAAGGGAATGAACCTTTTGACGTCAACCTTTGGGAAGAGGTGCAACGCTGAGCTGACCTAGTAAACCGAATCAACACCACCATTCGTCTAACATCATCGAACCACCATCACCATCACCATACGAGCCAATAACAGTGATACTAAACGTGGACTTTTCCAGTAGGGAAAGGTTTTTCCCAATTTTCACTTTAGTTATTTAATATAAGCTATCAATTCAGCTTAAATAAATAACATTAACATTATTATGACTGAATAGATTAAGGAATAAAAAGTGCAATAATAATTTTAACAGTAAGTAAATAGAGAAATAATTTGAATCCAAACAAACTTTTATTAATAATCAAAAAATTATTACAATACTGAGAAAAAAAGACTACAATTTATCCTAAAACTAATTCTGCATAATAACTTTAAAATAAAAAATAGGATAAAAACTACAATGAGAAAGGGGGTTTTTATAGTTGAACCCGAGGCATGGGGTGATGAGTTTGTTGAGCAGATTAACCCATCTTGATCGTCCAATCGGTATCTTTCATCTTCTCTCTCTTCTCAAAATTGATCTACGGCTGTGGATACACCAACTAGCACACGGATCGCCAGCTTGGCAACCAAGTGTGCTAGTTGTGTTTCTTCAATGTTGATTTGTCTTGATTCTATTGGAAGATTGATGATTGGTGAGGTGTTACAACCAATCAGATTAAGGGAGAGGGCCACGTAACCTCAACAGCTACCATCTTCTTAGTCCGATATAGGGGGAGAATTAATTAAGGGCGCGTGTGTTATCACGCGCCTCTTAAAGATAAAATCCCCAAATTATTTTATGTAACTAGGGTTTGATGAGCAGTTGATTAAGTCTGGTTATTTTGGGAGTGGGAAGATGAGAGAAAAGGTGAAAACATAGGGAGTATCGAACGATAAATGTGTGGTTGTGAGTTGGGTGGGTAACGTTTATGTAACATGTGTAAATGGTTGGTAATGTTTGACCAAGGAATGAGTTGAAAGGTTTATATCTTTGCGTTTATTAAGTTACTGATCAAACCTTAATGGGTACCAAAGGCCCGTCAACACAATTTGTTCAAAACTTGTAACTGATTTGGGCTTTTAGCCCGAATGCACTCAGTCCGTCCCATACTTATATCCATTTTGGGCTTTGATTTGGCTAGTGATCCAAAAGATAATTAACTTGTTTTTGCTAATGGGCTTTTGGGCCCAATACCCAAATGTGGGACCCACAAGCCTAATTAACTTCATAAAAGATTAAATCCACTAAAAACGGACTCGTTTTTGGCTTTGTTGATCTTTCGTCAATCTCGTGTCGATATTTGCTGGTTTTCGTGATCTCGGGTACCTACACACATGAAACAACAAATACACATATACAAGGCTATTTTCATTCATTATATGCATTTATTGATTGTTTATTGATATAAATGATATGAGTAAAATCACTCATATCAGGCCTCAATATGCAAATAAGCCAAAGTTGTTGAAAGAATATTTTGGATCACCTAGAAGTGCGGTGCACAAACTCAAAAGTGCAGCGCACATTCACGTCTCCAAAGTGCGGTGCACTTTCGGAGAAGTGTGCACATTTGACCCCAGATAGCACTAAAAATAGAGGCTATTTCCACTCATTTTACACACATCTCTCTCTCTCTCTCTCAATACTCCATAGCTCGAGTATTTTAGCTTTCTTAGTAAATTTCCAGTCATATCCACTTTTGGGAGATACTTGTAACGATAGTATTCCACTCTTCGATTCTTGGAGGAACGATACAATCGTGACACTTGTGTACTCGTTTATTCAATCTAATCTAAGTATGATGTTCTCTTACTCTTTTCCAATTGTTACTTTGATTACTATGTTAGGCTAAGCTATTTGTGACTATATGGGTATGTGACTATAATTAGTGATGATGCTATGATATGATCCTTTATATATGATTTCAAGCTAATGTTGTAGAACCATTTTACCACCTAGTTCTACAAACCATATTTTGTCTAAGTTGATTTGTTACGATAGTTTGGCGTTGATAAACGCAAATTGTTATAATAAGTTTTCTAGAACATGTTTGTGGTCATGAATCTTTGGTTGGAGAGATCCGCTTAGAAACTTGATAAAATATTAAATTTGTTGGCAACTTATTTCGAGGTTAGTCGATTAAATAAACATAAGTCTTGAATCAACCCAAGTAAATTGTGTAAACGCCGTTTTGACGAAGAAGGATTATCACTCTTTACCTACATAAACATATCTCGATCATTATTATCATCATCACGAACTTATACGAACTATCCCATATTAGTCATACTTGGTACTATTGATATTATTTCAACTATTTATTTCTTCAATTATTATCTTGATTACCAAAACAAAACTAAGTCTCAACGAACGATCCTGGCTTACCACTACAAAGCTATATTACGAACGAAAGGGTATACTTGCCCGTGTTCGTCTTCTAGTCCCTTGTTTTGTCTAAACCTTGTAATATAAATTTAAGACTTGCAAACGAACATCAAGTTTTTGGCGCCGCTTCCGGGGACTTATAATCCTGTTTTGTAACCAAATTCGTATAATCCTTGAAGAAATTGAACCATTGCTACTCATTTTAAACCAAAAAAAATTTCTGCAGTATAGAAAGTACGCCGCACTTCCTGTAGCGAACCAAAATGCGCCGCACAAACCCAAAAGTGCGCCGCACATTTCCACTAAAAACAACAAATACCTTGTTGGATGCACACCCGTTCATCCGGAACACCACCAATATCACCGTTACCTGAACCTTAACGTACCCTTAACTGAAGGCTACGTATACTTCATCGTCGTGTACCTTTAGCTAGGAGACACGAGCAACCTCAACTTCGCATAATCTACCAACCTTTTGACAACCTTTCATAAATCCTATTTCTCACCAAACTCATCAACCGTTATGATCCAATGTTAGACACCGATAATGAACCAATGTGGTCAGCTGATAGAGTTGTCGCACCAACTCCTGGCTCCGCAATTGTTTTACCTGAAATTGCAAACGATTTTCCAATCAAATGGAACCACTTAACCCTTGTCAAAAATAACCAGTTTGATGGTCGAATCAAAACCGATCCTCACAAACACATCCACGAATTCAGCGAAATTTGTAAAATGTTTAACTATGGAGAAGGACAAGTCGAAGTTGTCCAACTCATGATGTTTCCATCATCCCTGACTAGAGAAGCCAAGTCATGGCTCGACGAACTTAACGAAGGAACCATTCAAACATGGGAAGGTCTTAGAACTGCTTTCATTAGCCGATTCTTTCCTCCTGTCCTATTTGAAAAACTACTCGGAGAAATCCGAAGCTTTTCTCAACAAGATAGAGAAACTCTCACTGACGCATGGTTAAGAATGAAAGAACTACTCAGAAACTGCCATGGTCACGGACATAAAAAAGAAGGAATAACCAATAATTTCTATCATGGTCTTGACGATGCTACCCAAGATGCATTGACGCCGCAGCGGGATGAATTTTCCTTTACAAAACCCTAACCAAGCTTACCAATTATTGGATGACAAAGTCCTACTTAAGCTTGATTGGTCCAAAAAAAAAAAAACCCACGAAAAACCGTAGCTTTTGCCGTAGGAAGCAACAACCCAAGCGATACCGAGAAAATTATGGCTCAAATGGATGCCATGTCTCTTAAAGTTGAAGAGATAAAACACAAAACCTGCAAACACTGTGGAGGAAACCATCCTTCTAGTGAATGTCATCACGATGACACACCCATGACGAAGGAAGAAGAAGCCAACTTTATGAATACCTTTCGTCGAACTCGATTTTATAACGATTATTGTAATCGCGACCGCGATAAATGGAGATCAAATGATAAACCAGGTTATGATCGAGACGAAAAGAAACCCACTCAAACCGAAGACAAAAACAACCTTGAAACCAAAATCGACAACTTTATAGAATCTAAAAGAAAAACCAACATTTTTATTCGAGAAACATTCACTGACTTCAAAACCAAGTTCGAAACTGCGACCAAAAACCACCAAGCTTCTTTTCAAAATCTTGAAGCTAAATTTGATCGTTTGGCCGATAAACAATCGAATCGCGCTTCTGGTTCTTTACCAAGCAATACCAACCCAAATCCCAATAACAACAACAAATATCAACCTCACAAGCTCGTAACGAGCATGTGAATGCCGTATTCACGCGGAGCGGTTTATCTTACGAATCACCTACCAAACCTACTCAAGTTGCACCAATCAAAATTCCATTCGATAGTGATAATGAGGATGAATCCCAACCAACCCATACCAAACCAACTGAAAACCCAACACCCAAACCATATAAACCAAAACTACTATATCCACAACGCTTACGCAAGCAAAAGATGCAAGCTAAGTATGGTAAATTCCTCGACTTAATACAAGAAGTTCGAATTAACATGCCTTTAGTCGATGTTCTGGCTGGAATGCCAAATTATGGCAAATTTATCAAAGAACTTATCAAGAGAAAGTATAAGTTTGAAGAAGTTTCTTCGACTTTTCTAAATGATGAACGTTCTGCCATTGTCCAAAACAAAGTACCACCAAAACTGGGAGATCCTGGAAGTTTCCGAATCCCATGTACTTTTCATCACTCATACTCTTGTAACGCCTTGGCCGATCTTGGCGCAAGTATCAACCTCATGCCATACTCTTTGTATGCTAAACTCTCTAAAAACGTTTTAAAACCCACAAAAATGAGCGTTCGACTCGTAGACCGTTCTTTCCAATACCCAATGGGGATAGCCGAGAACATGCTCATAGAAGTCGGAAAATTTGTTTTTCCTGTTGACTTTGAAATATTAGAAATGGAAGAAGATAGAAAGGTACCACTTATCCTTGGTAGACCTTTCTTACACATAGCTGACGCTATAATTAGAGTAAAGCAAAAACAACTCAACCTTGGAGTTAGAGAAGATAGAATTTCTTTTTCTATCGACGAAGCAATGAAACACTCGTACTCTAATGACGATACTTGTTTTAGTATCGATGTCATTGAAGAAATCGTTGAAGCCGATTTCGACGATCTTCTTGATGAAGGAAGCGAAATTTTGTATTCTATCGAAGGAACCATCCTCGAAGAAGAACTTTTTGCTGAATTTGATGCCTTCATAGCCGACCATACTGATGAACCAATCGAAACACCATTTGAAACCATAAATTTTGAAACCGATTTCAAAGTTAAGAAATCTGTCGAAGAACCTCCTACAGATTTAGAACTTATACCTCTTCCTGAACATCTAGAATATGCGTTTCTTCACAAAGAAAAATTACTCCATGTAATTATTTCATCCCAACTTTCGGAAGAACACAAAGACGGTCTAATTGACGTTCTCAAGAAGCTTAAACAAGCTTTTGCTTAGAAAACTTCTGAGATTACTTGCATATGTCCATAGTTCTGCAAACACAAAATCCAACTTTTGGATAACAAGAAACCAATTGTTGAAAAACAACGAAGATTAAATCCTAACATGAAAGATGTTGTTAAAGAATAAATCCTTAAACTCTTAGACTCTGGAATAATCTACCCAATCGTCGATAGCCCAAGGGTTAGTCCTATTCATTGTGTACCTAAAAAGGGAGGTATCACTATAGTAACTAACGAAAACAACGAATTAGTACCAACACGAACCATCACCGGATGGAGACTTTGTATTGATTACCAAAAACTAAATGATGCAACCGCAAAAGATCATTTTCCTTTACCCTTTATGGATCAAATGTTAGAAAGACTCGCAGGAAATGAATACTTTTGTTTCCTCGATGGTTTTTCTGGATACTATGGATCAAGAGAAAACCACGTTTACTTGTCCATTTGGAACTTATGCTTATAGGCGCATGCCTTTTGGTCTATGCAATGCACCTGCTACTTTTCATAGGTGTATGATTGCAATCTTTCATGATATGATTGAAGAATCAATCGATGTCTTCATGGACGATTTCTCCGTCTTTGGAATTTCTTTCGACACATGTCTAAACAATCTCGATAAAATGTTAGCACGATGCAAAGAAGCAAATCTTGTGCTAAGCTGGGAAAATGTCACTTTATGGTTAAAGAAGGAATTGTGCTAGGACACAAAGTGTCTGGAGCCGGCCTTGAAGTTGACAAAGCAAAAATAGACGTGATCATAAAAACTCCCACCACCTACTAATGTTAAAGGCATTAGAAGTTTCTTAGGTCATGCTGGTTTTTACCGACGATTTATCAAAGACTTTGCGAAAATCGCAAGACCTTAAACTCAACTTTTAGAGAAAGAAAGAACGTTCTATTTTAACGACGAATGTCTTTCAGCAATCAAAACACATAAAGCAAAACTTACATGCACACCAATTATTACAAGCCCTGATTGGAACTTTCCATTTGTGCTTATGTGCGATGCAAGTGAACATTCCCTTGGAGCCGTCCTTGGACAAAAAGATGGTAAACAATTTCATCCCATCTATTTTGCAAGTAGAACTCTTAACGCAGCCCAACAAAATTACACAATTACAGCAAAATAACTCATGGTTGTAGTTTACGCGTTTGACAAACTTCGATCATACCTCGTATTGTCAAAAACAATAGTTTACATCGATCACTCAGCTTTAAAATACTTGTTCAAAAAGCAAGACGCCAAACCTCGTTTAATACGATGGATATTTCTTTTACAAGAATTTGATTTCGAAATTAAAGATAAAAAAGGAGCTGGAAATGTTGTTACCGATCATTTATCTCGCATAGTGAATGATGATTCTAGCGATGATGAAATCGATGATTTTCCCGATGAGCATATAATGCAACTAAGTACTAACAATACACCATGGTTCGCAGATTTTGCAAACTATTTGGCTGTAGGTGTTTTACGAAAGGGAATGACGCATCAACAAAAGAAAAGGTTTTTCTCTGAACTAAAAAATACTTTTGGGACGATCATTACTTATTTAGAATCTGTTCCGATGGAATAACCCGACGTTGTATTTCCAGATTCGAATCTAGAAAAATTCTCGATGAATGTCACCACGGACCAACCGATGGGCATTATGCCGCGAACGCCACCGCTAAAAATCGTTCGACGCTGGCTTTTATTGTCCAACAATTATTCGTGAAGCTCATACCTTAGTACGACTATGTGAAGCATGTCAAAGGACTGGAAATATTTCTAAAAGAGACGAAATGCCTCTAAACAACATCCAAGTCTATGAATTCTTTGACGTGTGGGGTATCGACTTAATGGGTCCCTTTCCTAAATCTTACAAATGTGAATACATTTTAGTCGCCGTCGACTATGTATCAAAATGGGCTGAAGCTCAAGCGTTACAAACAGACAATGCAAGAGTCGTTATCGCATTCTTAAAGAAATTATTTAGTCGTTTTTGAATTCTAAAAGCACTAATAAGCGACAGAGGAACTCATTTCTGTAACAAACTCATGGAAAATATTATGAAAAGATATGGAGTGACCCACCGATTTTCCACATCTTACCACCCTCAAACGAGTGGTCAAGTTGAAAACACTAATAGAGCTCTCAAACGTATACTTGAAAAGACCGTTCAAAACAACCCTGCTTGTTGGTCTAAAAAATTAGAAGATGATCTATGGGCCTTTCGTACCGCATTCAAAGCACCAATTGGAACCACACCGTACAAATTGTTGTATGGAAAAACATGCCATTTGCCAATAGAGATTGAACACCGTGCATATTGGGCACTTAAGAACTGCAACCCAGATCTTATTGCAGCCGAAGAAAAACATAACTTCCAACTTCACGAGTTAGATGAATTTCGACATCACGCTTATGAAAGTTCACGATTATATAAAGAACGAACCAAAGTTTGGCATGATCGCAAATTAAGACAAAGAAAAGAATTCAAAAAAGGAGAAAAAGTACTTCTCTTTATCTCGAAATATAAATTCAATCAACCTAAGCTTACTTCGAGTTGGGCTGGACCCTATCTAGTAAAACACGAATATCCATCCAGATATGTTGAATTATACGGTAGAGCCAATAGCACCTTTATAGTAAATGGACATAGACTTAAGCTCTACCATGAAGAAGAACATTGTAATGAAATCAAAGGAGATTGTTGGGAATAAAATGTAGCCAGTACACTTGGACGCTGACAAGAAGAAAACAAGCGTTGATAAGAAGAAAACAAGCGTTGATAGATCAAGCGTTGACAGGAAGAAGTCAAGCGTTGATAGGATGAAGTCAAGCACTGATAGAAGATTTAGTCTACGCGTATTATGTTTCTAGTTTATTTCTAGTAAAGATATGATCAACAATGTATTTTCTATATTTATCTTTACCTATAATAGCTGATACGTAGATTCTTGTACAAGGATTCTTAGTCTATAAAAGAAGACCTTTAGGTGTTGTTTCAATATAAGTTTTCATTCGTTTAACACTTTCATTGTAAGCAAGTTTGTTCTAATCAATCAAGTGAAAGTTTGGTTTACATTGTTTGTGTGTTCAATATAAGAATTTTTCAATCCTTTTTATGCAATTAATGTTCGTTTTCCTCGACTCACTCGAATTGATCTCAAATTAACGTGGATTTATTTGTTCTTGGTAAAACGTATTATTGGGTATTTTAAACTAAAAACTATTTAATCAAAAACTAATTTAATTAACTATTTAAACTATTTTAAACAATTTTGAAAACTATTTTAACTTTTAATAAAACTTAAATCTAATTAAATGAAAACTATTTTTAAAACAAAACCTTATTAATTAAAATTTAAACTAAATTTAAAAACAATTAAAATTTATAAAAGTAATTAAAAATATTTTTTTACCTTTTTATTTTTTAAAAAAAAACTTAATAAAAGGAAATTGATATAAAACTTTTTAAATAAATTTAATAAAACTAAAAACGTGTATTTAAACTAAATATACTAAACTGCCAGTTCAAACCTTACCTATATAAATAAAGAAGCTACTAAAGAAACACAAAAGGATGGCTAGCTAAGTTGGTAAGGGTATTGGGCTGCTAAGCTAAGGGTCGCGGGTTCGAAACCCAGCGGAGACAACTTTTTTTTTTGTTGCTATTAATTATATTTTTGTACTTTGATACTCAGAATAACAGATCAAATGAATCTGTTATGTAGCAGCAATATAAGCAAATTAATAGACAAAAAGCAACACAAATAACCCCAACAGCTTAACAAACAAGCAAATAAGCAGATAAAGTGTAAATAAGCTAATAACTACACAAACAAGCTATGACGGCTTAATCAAATAAGCAAATGAAAGCACCAAATAAGCAAAAACAGAAGACAAAATAAGCAAATCTATCTTAACCGAGTATCCAAACAGTAAGCAAACCAAATAAATATATAAGCTAAAATAAAATAAGCAAACAATCCATACCAAACAAAACAATAAGCAGATTAAAACAAACCGAATCAAAAACAAAACAATAAACAATACTAGCATGCCATACGAATTACACTAAGCAAACCACACAAAGTTAAATCCAAACATAAGCAGATTTAAACAGTAACAATAACTAATAAATTTAAAGCAGATTCAATCTTAAACAAATATAAATAAATAGTTTAACAACTAAACATAAACCAACATAAATTTAATAAAACAAGCAGATTAATATTTAACTAAAACTTAACAATAAAATAAAATAGAATTAAACCTAATGATGATAACCGTTGGGACGTAGTTGGGCGCTGAACCACCTATGAATCAAATCTAACACCACCGTTAAACATTATCGTCTCGAACAGTACCCAATGAACCATGAACAATAACCTAAACAAAAACAACCCTTCGAACAGATTTAAGTATTTTTCAGTGGGGAAAATATTTACTACTTTTTATTTCAAATCTTTATTAATCCAAAACAGATTAAAGATAATATTGCAAATAAATTTAAATTAAAAGAAGACACGAATTTAAACAGAAATTAAACTTTTCATTAATAATTAAAAATCAAATACAATACTTTGAAAGAAAAATTACAATAACCCTAATTCTAATTTTGTAGAAATTAAAATTAAAATAAAAAGAAGCACACACTGAATTACAGATTAAGGGTTTTTATAGGCAAACCCTAGAAAACCTTCTTGTGAACTTGGAGGGCACGTTCTTCAATCTTGGCCATCCATTCTTCTTCTCTTTCTTTTTTCCTCAATCAACGGATGAAAACCATTCCATTTCACTCGGATTGCCAGCCTGGATAGGATTTGTGCTACTTGTGCTTGTTCTATGATGATGTGGAGTGTGTTTATTGGAGGATTGTTGTGGGTGAGTTGTCATAACCAATCAAAATAAAGGGTTTTGCCATGTCTAATGAGGAGAGAGGACCACAATTAGTGTTTGCTTCCGATTCTTATGTGGATTTATTTACAAATCGTATGAATCACACGATTTTGGTGAAACCCCCAATTTTCATTGGGTAATTTTTTTGATTGAGGTAAATTAGGGTTTGTAAGATTGGGGTAAACTGGTTTTGGGGAATGCGTTTGGGAAGACAGAAAGAAGTGGGTGAGGGTAACCTTGTTAGTATCGTAAAAAAGTAATGGGAGAATGTGGGTGAATAAACTATTTGTGTGAGTGGGGTCTGGGTAAAATCGTTTAATAAACGATTGGTATTATTTGTGTGAGTAAATTGTGAGTTGACCAGCAAAGTGAAAATTTATTTCACTTTAAACCGTCCATATTATTTACCCAAATGGGCTTTTGGCCCAAGTTTATTGAAAACATTTCCATCCGTTTAACATTTCAATTTGGGCCTTGGTGGTTTGTTTTGCTCAAGTGAAAATAAGCATTTCCTCAAATGGGCTTTTGGGCCCATTTACCGAAATGTGGGACCCACTAATCCCAAATGTCATTCATAGAGTTAAATACACTAAAATCGAGCTCGATTTCGGCTTCCTTGATCATTTCTTCAAAGTTGTGTCGATTTTGTCGGTTTTCGTGATCTTGGGCACACTTTTGGTCTTTTGACTTTGTCTTCGTCTCTTTCTTGGACTTTTCTTCAACATTTAACCGTGAAATCCCGTGTTTTCTTTTCTTTTGATCATTTGTACCTATTTTACACAAAAACACAAAACCACGCGTAATTCCGACTTTTACGATATTAAACACATGATTAGGTCTTGTTTTTCCTTGATTTTAGTGGCAAAAAGGATAAGTGTTTACACACTTATTAAATCCCCTACACTTGACCATTGCAATGACCCCATGCAATGCATAGTTTTAAAGCATAAAGTTACATTTTTCTTATAATTAACCCATCTCGGCCTTTATTAAGATAAACTATTACTACTAAAATGAAAAGATGAAAACTTTAAAGGAAACAAAAGTTATAACAATTTATTAACTTGGAAATTATTTGATGGAAGATACTTGTAAAGAAATCTAAGACTTTAATTAGGGCTTTGGTGTCATGAATATTAATCACCCTCAAGTTTCACGTTCCCCATACCAAGCTCAAAAACGAGATCATTGTTTACCATAAGTCCTTAAGTTAAAACCACTTATATAAGACAATTGTGTAATACTCTTTCTCCAATTCCTACGTTGTATCTCTAAATTTTATTGATTGTCATTCACCCGTAGGCTCATTTGACTTATTTGATAATTATTAATCCAAAAATGAAGGCCAAACGGTGCAAACCCGATACTCAAAACCTAACCTCGTCCTCAAAAACGTTGTCACTAAAGTAAGCCCACATCAAGGATGATTTAGCACGATTTGGGGAATAAATTCCTGGACCCAAAATTTGGCCATTAGTACTACTTATTAATTATTCCTCAAAAGTCATGTTGACTTTATGTGGAGTTTAGAAAGTTCACATCATATACCCTTAGGCTCTTTAAGATGTAAAAATGCTCCTCATCTATTGTCCACACCCTAAGGCTCCTTGAATGATAAACGAGGGAATTGATTTTTTTGATCAGTTTTTATTCAACACTTACCATGTCATACACCCTAAGGCTCTAATGACAAGGTTCGTGCTACATGCCCCACACCCTAAGGCTCCTTGAGGTCATGTTTTAATCTTATTCTTTCTTATTTATGATATATATAGTAGGCCAAATTCTTTGGTCCCATGGTCTGAATACCTCCTACTTTGTGGTTATGAGCCACCTTAGTCGGAAGTCCACAACGCTGGCACCCTCAATGTGTTCATGCTTTAATTACAAGGAGAATAAAGATTTGGCTAAGAGTTAAGATATCGAATCGACACCGCAAAAATCCTCATTTATTAAGCAATTAAATATACAAGCGGGAAGAAAGAGCCACAAAAACTCATATAAGCAAGAATTAACCCTTAAACTTATTATCAACTCTATCATCTCTCGTTCTCCACAATTTAAAATCTTAAGGAATGAGACTCGTGGATGCTTAGCCTAATAAACCAATTAAGCTCCATATGGATAAGGATACTAGCTAGAGTAAACTTGGATAAGTAAACTCGGGTTGAGTCAAAATATTCACGACGGGCCTAATATATCAAAGATATCTAAACTTGTTAAAACCATTTATTAATTTATTTATTTTTTACTTTATTCTTGAAATGGAATATATAAATAAGATACGATGACAAAAGGAAAGAAAATAAATAGAAAATACTACTAGGCAAAAATAGATCAAAAATTTGAAAAACGTTGAAAATTTTTTAAATTTTCCGGTTAAATGGGGTCAAATTCATGGAAAATCCCACTAAAATTTCGATAGAAACCCCCCTACACTTAATATAAACATTTTTCTCAATGTTTAAGCATGTGGGAGAATTAACTCCCCTACACTTAGGAAATTGAGTACGTTGTTTAAAATCGAGCTAAGGAAGAGACAACTTGATTGTAGCTTTTTGTATACCCTTTTAGGAAAAAGAGGCAACATAGTGGTAAGCGTTAAGTGTCGGTTTAGGAAAACCGAGCACTAATGACCCAAATGAAGTGAGTTCGTTCTCGAGGAGGCACGTGTGTTGTGTAATGACTGAAGATTAATGTTTGTGGTTATTAAGAAGAAAAGAGAATAGAAATGAGAAAGGAAAGAAAAGACGGTTACGAAGACGAATTAAACTAAGACGAAAAAGGCGTAAACGTAAAACCGTAAAACTACAAAAATTAAATTTTAACCTAAAAATTCCTAAAAATTACTAAAAACCCACAATAAAATTCTAAGAGTTTACAAAAAATCCAAACTTGCCAAAACCTTTTAATTAATTAAATAATGACTTTTTAATGCTAATTAAAGCCCTAAAAATCACAATTAATTATTAAAAAGCCCCAAACAAGATCTAATAGTTTGTAAACCTCAAAAATGACCTAATTAAGCTAAAAAGTATTTTTAAAAATTTTAAAACCAAATTAAACTATTTTTAATTACTTAAAAACTATTAAAATCTATTAAATCTTAAATTAATTCTAGAAAATAAATGAAAAACCCTAAAAAGATTTGGAAAGATACAAAGTTCCTAATTATGTGTCTTTAACCTAGTAAAGATGAAAAAAAGTAGAAAAAACAACTTTCTATTTTTGGGAATAAAATAATATTAAAATATTCCAAAAAATGAAGTTTATAAAATAAATCTAAAAAATTACCAAAAATCCTAAATGATGTAACTAGAACAGAAATGCAATCAAAAGTTCCTAAAACCTTTTTATTAATTTTATATTAATTTTTAAAGTTGTCTAAAAACCCTAAAATCTTATAAAATTAAAAATAAAAGTTTTTGAAAACCTTTTGGGCTGTAAACCTTAAATTACTTAAACAATACCTAAAAACTATTTTTTTGGATTTTTAAAATGCTTTTTACTATTTTTAAACTACTTTCTAAAAATTAAACTAAAAATAATCCTAATAAATAGATAAAAAACGGGAAAAATAAACTTTTAAAACAGAAAAGTCTTAAAACTTATGACAACCCTAGGAAAAATGAACTAGTGCAATTAAGCTTAACCAATAAGCTGAAATAAGCTAGAACATTCACGGCTTATTTATCAAAAGCCAAAACAAAACCACCTTAAGTACAATTTGAAAAGAACCTTGGTCAGTAAAAGACCCAAGGGCGCAGTGGTGAGTGTGTTGTGTTGTGAGAGGAGTGGCGCGGGTTAGAGTCCTGGCCACGTCCTTTTTGGTGTTTATTTTTTTTTTATCTTTAAAAACACAAATCCAGTAACTCCTTAGATTACAAAAACAAAAACACAAATCCAAAGTGAGCAAGATGAAGATAATCAAGAGGAGCTTGATTGTGATGATTTTTGTGGATGATTTATGGACAATGGGGCACCCTTATACTCTTTGGAGTACAAGGAGTCAAGCAAACACCAAACTAAGCAAGATCAAACACAAAGTCACACCAAATTGCACACAAATGGGTTGCTGATGCAGCTTACTCAAGTCTGAGGGTACTTTCTGATGCAAATAGCACATAAGTGAGATTCAATTCTCCAAATCTTGCTCACAAAGGCTCCAAATAGCATATAATCACTACACACTCCTAAAAAGTCCTAATGACTAACAATAAACAAGATTTGATGCACAATTTTCATAAAAACATGCAAGCACAAGGCAGTCACTGATTTTTAACCTTTTGAACCAATTTTTAACTTGCAAACTTGTTTAAATCAACACCAATCTGAAAACTTAAGCTAACAAGCAACCTATTGATATCCTATGAGTGATTATAACAGGTTTAAACTTCAAAAATCTTTCAAAAATCTCAGTTAACAAGCAGATCCAAACACCCCTTAAATAATCTGAAATTTATTTTTAACACATCAAATCACTTTGAAATCTAACCAAACTGATTATATCCTACTAAAACATGCATATAACATCTAAATAACCAATATCTAACAGCTAAACAAACACTTAACAACTTTGCACAATAAATCATACAAATCACATAAAAACTGAAAATGGAAAAAGGAAAAGGGTGCTACCTTAAGGGTCCTACATCCAGGACCCTTAGTGGTTGAAAAACCACCTCCTTATAGGCTGGGGCCTATGCAGATCCTTGGACAGCAAACAATAATCAAAACCTGCTAAGAGAAAAGAAGAAAAATACTAGCACAATGCAACTGATTTCTTTTTTCTTAAAACTTTCTTAAACCTTTTGAAAACCTTTTCAATACTTCTTAATCTTTCAAAAACACCTTAAACTAAATACTTTCAATCCAGAAAATCAAACCATGAAACAAATCTCACCAAGAATCTCCCAAATTTCAGAAACCTTTTTCTGAAATTTTCAAAACACACAAGTGTTTACAAATGACAATGGAACTCAGATTTTACTCAACAAACATATACCAACTTTTAAAAACACTAAAAGGAATTACATTATTTTAAAAACACCAACTTTAATTTCTTAAAAAGGAATTACAATTTTTGGAGTAAAATCTGGAACAAGTGAAATAGAGACACATGCGTCTCTATTTATACAACTAAAGGAAGTATCTAGAACTACTAAAACCCTAGTTCTTGAATTTCCAATAAAGCCCTTGGTCTTCAAACTTGGAATCTTGGTCAAAAGGTGCCATGTGATGAGCCAGCTGTGGAGAGTGATGTTTGTGATGATCTTAGCTGTTGAAATGATCTTGGGGGCCAAGGAGTTACATCCAGCCGTTTAATTTGTCGGGTTTAGGGTTTGGGGGAAAGAGACGGGTGCAGGGGAGGGTCCCACAAGACACATGGGTGTGTCTTGTGGCGTTTTGTGATGTGGGTTTTGGTGAGGTGGAGGGTAATCAACATTCTGGAAACAATTGGGTAAAAACCCCTTGTTTTGAGTGATGTTCATCCTGGGATAAGATTAGGGTTTAAGGGTAATTAGGGGTGGGTTTAATCCATTTTTGGGTAAAACTTATTTAAAAAACGTGTTTGGTGGGAAAGGGTAATGGGTTAACTGGTTGACTGGGGTTTATTAATTAATCCGGGTTTGTTTTGGGTGGGTATTGGGTTGGTTAGTGGGTAGGGTCGGGTAAATGGGTAAATGGGTGGGTTTTGTGACGTGGCAAAGTGTGAGTGGTGGTGAGAGTTTGTCTGTTTGGCAGTTAAGGCCCCCAAGCTTCCATATTCTTTGCACTTTGTAATAAATGGCATCAACGCCTATATAACCTTTAACAACTTTTGGCAAGTTGTCAAAATTGGCACAACTTGTTTCAAAACTTTTAACAAGGGTTTCTTTTGCATATTCTTCATTTTCCAAGGGCTGATCTTGTAATATCTTCAAACATTAGGGACCCTATTCATAATTTTGAATATTTGAGGGGTATAAAGTGTAAATATTCAAAAGTTGAGGGACCAAACTTGTCAATCTTCAATTCTTCAAGGGCATTTTTGTAAAATCAAAACTTGGGCCCGGTTCATTATGCGGCTTCGTTTCCCGTGTTCGTTTTTGAATGATTCTTGTGATCTTTTGCCATTTCCTCAATATCCGTACCTAAAAATACACAAGTAACAAACACGAGCATATATTTGGTATATTTAATGATATTTTATGCATTTTAAGCCCGTTTTGGACGATGAGACCATGTATAAAAGCAGTCTCATCACTCCACCATACTAAACCATTGTCGTGCCCTCACGCAATGCTAGAATAAAGTATCGTAGCATCTCCAAAATTCAATTTTATTCACTTTATTGGAATGATAAACTAGCTACACTACTACTTGCGTTTTAGACATAATGTATGATTTTCATCGCAAAATGGGACGTTTAGGTTCATAGAATAAGAACACGTGAATGCTTCATTAGAAATAATTTCATCGTTCTCGATTTTCACCTTAATTCCATGCCAAGCGTGCAACGAGATCATTGTCATTATAAGTTAGTAATGCTAACACTACTCATATGCCCTAATCACGTACTTATTCTCCCATTATTCCTAAGTTGTATCTCTTATATTTTATTATGTCTTAATGATCACGAGGATACATTTTTTACTTATGCGATAATAGAGATTTAGGTCTAAAAATAGAGTCCTAACGGTGTAACTAAGACCATTAAATCAATAACCCCTCCTAATAGACAACGATGTTAAAAAATTAAGTTGACAAGAAGAATCGATAAACACGGTTTTATAACGGTTTTGAACATGAGATTTATTACCAAGACTTTTATACGCCCCCTAACGGAAGGGCCTTATTATCTTCGGTTTACCTCCATCTTTTATTCAACTTCGCCATGAAGCTTTTATTATGACTTCGGTCTTGCCTTGCCTTTTATTATCCGCCTCATCGGTGATTTTATTAGCCAAAGACGTATATCCTCACGCTAAAGCGAATTTTGGATCTTTAAAGCTTCGAAGATTAAGGCTTGATTCACTTTCAATTTTGCATAGATTTTAGGCATTGTGGGGCTTCAAATTGTTTGCTAGATTTACGTGAGCACTTGAAATCTTATTATTGGGTGAAGCTTTCGATTATTCGGGTGCCAATACTTCAAAACCGTGACGCTGGCGATACCTTAATGTCTTCCCAATTTAATTACACGGAAGCTACTAGAAAAGACTAGAAACCCAACAATCCTAACTAAACCGCTAAGTCAATATTTATTAAGCAAAAAATATTTACATGCGAAGGGAGAATAAGCAAACAACGAGAACACATGAGTTTTTGAAAGAATACGAGTACTCTACGTTTAGCATAGTAACTTATAATTAACTCTATCATTTCTCGTCCTCATTTAAGAGACTTAGCCTAATGTGTAGTTAAGGAATCAAAGCTAAGTGCTCAACACGCACGGTCGAGTCAAAAATTACTCTTATTCTCGCCATCGGAAAATCTACATTCGTGTCTTCAAACACTTATAAAACATGAGAAAAATTTTAAAATTTGGCCATTTTTAGCCTTATTTTGCAACAAAAACGATAAACAAAACGATAAACTTCGGAAAGCGTGGCAAGGCAAGTATCTATTCACCCCCCCCATACTAAAGTTAAACATTGTCCCCAATGTTTCGAGTCTAGGGGTGCAAACACTCCCATACTAGAGACGTAGTCGAATGCCTAATCTAGCATGGAAAGGGTGTAACCAATAAGTAATAGCCGTTTATGAAGTGTGCTAAAAACCTAAGGTTAGAACATATGAGGATATATCATTTGGATATTGAGAAAGGCCTCCAAAGCAAACGATCGAGTGCTCCCATGAAACGAAAATGAGAGGCTCCAATCGTGAAGATCATGATCTAAAAACCACAATGCACAAACAACCACGGAACAAAGGTTGGAAGGGCACAAATCCCCTCACATTACACTAATTAGAAAGCAATAATATGTACATGGATAAGCATGGGTCTCCCCACGAGGCACCTTGTTTTTGATAACCGAGTCAAAAGCTCGACTCGAATCCCCATAAATGTGATCATTTAGGGATATCATGGTGTGGTCAATTTTTGGTGGGGCTTACATGATAAATAAGTCCCAAAAGTACATGGAGTACTTTAAAAACCCGATAAACGTATACCAGGGTCAAAGATAGCGTCCTCGTTTTCGGATGAAAGACGAGACAACGCTACTCCAACATGAAACCCAATGGGGTAGAAGAAAAGAGATAAGAAGTAGAAAGGTGGGGAAATGGGTAAGTCAAACTTATGAGCTACTCGAGGTAGACTCACACCAAGCAAACGAAAAGATTTTCCATTTATTGCATCGGTGGAAGACCGAGATTTCCCTTTACAAGCAATTTCGGGATCGTAAATCTCGTCCTCGGTGGTAAAGTGTGAGGGAACATTTGGGGCTTCCCCCATACTAAGACCACACCAACCATCGTCAAAAGGAGTAGACGAGGTGGTAGCACTCATAAAACGATGTTATGACGGAGTTAGAGTAGAAAAATCTTTTAAATCCAAGTTAAAATCTTTTCCTTTTTCATCTTTTAAACTCTCCTTGTGAAAACCCGATTTGATTATGTCAAAAATATTTGGTGTATATAAAGAAATGTTAGTCACACTAAAAATTCTCACATTTTGAAATCTTTTTGGTTTAGGTGGTGGCAAGTTTTCAAATCTTTTGTCAACAAAGAAAACCTCCCCATCGGGATTAACGTATTCATCATCCGAAGAATCACTCGAGATTGGAATTGTAGGCTTAACACTCTTAACCTCCACCGGCGGAGGGGACGGAACTTCATTTTTATCAACAACTCCTAAAACTCTATTTGAAATCTTTTTGCAAATGTTTTTGATAGGATTGACATTGTACAAAGACGTGATAGAATACACATGAGAAAGAGTGGAGTTTTGGGTTGCATTAATGACGAGTTCTTCCTCATTGAAACGAAGAGTGATTTTTCTTGCATGCACATCGATAAGTGCTCTCGAGGTATCCAAAAAAGATCGACCTAAAATTAACGGAACTTTAGGATCGATAGGAATGTCAACAACAGTAAAGTCTACAGGATAGTAGAACTTTCCAACTTTCACAAAGACGTCCTCGGCAACTCCACAAGCTAGAATCGTAGAATGATCGGCCATTTCGATTGACATTCTTGAAGGAGTGAGATTGGGAAGATTGAGCGATTTAAAAATCTCAAGAGGCATCAAATTAATACTAGCACCAAGATTGGCCAAGGCGTAGCATTCTTCCATGTCTTGGATAGCACATGGGATTAAAAACTTTCCAGGATCACCGACTTTTTGAGGTATGCGGCTTAGAAAAACCGAAGAACAACTAGACGATTTTTGCAATTTCTCTTTGTTATTCAACATACTTTTGAAGTTCGCGGCAAATCGAGGCATCATGACTAAGGCGTCGACAAAACTTATATTGAAATGCAAGTCACGAAACATTTTCATAAAGAGTTCAAATTGATAATTATTTCGTTCTTGTGCCTTTTCCTTGTCTCGTCTTGAAGGGTAGGGTAAAGGTGGTGTGGGTTGGGGCATAGTAGGCATAGGCAACGGCCTTGGAATCTCGGGTTCCATGATTGGTATAGGTTCAACCGTAGGTGTTGTTTGAGCGGTACTTCGTGGGCTTGTAATTTGCTCCTTTTCAACCACAACCTCGGGTTCTTTCTCTTTTTCCTTCTACATAGAAGTACTTGGACGAGAAATGGGTTCTTTGAAAGTTTTACCACTACGAGTAGTAATAACCTTCAATTCTCCTTTCGGGTTCACGATGGTATCACTAGGAAGACCACCCGAAGAAGAGGTCTTACACATGATAGCTTCAAACATTTTAGCCATACGGTCCTCAAATTTAGATTGCCTAGCATCCGCTTTTAACAACTCTTGCTTAATCTCATGTTGACCTTGCTCCATTTTTTGTTGATTTTGTTGGAGACGTGTGACATTTCCTTCCATTTTATTAGCATGAGTTTTAAGTTCATTAGCAAGTTCGTTTTTAAGCTCGTTTTTCAACTCGGATCTTAAGCTAACCATCTCACGTTGCATATTGTCAAACTTAGCATCATTAGCCTTAGCATAATTCAAAAATTCTCCTTGAAGATTTTTGGTGTGATCATTTTGAAAACCTTGGGCATTGTTTTGAAAATCACGGTTTTGGTTTTGATTTGAAATTTGCCCATTTCCACTTTGATAATTACCCTTGTTGTAATTTCTTTGATTTACTTGGTAATTTCCACCTTGGTTGTTGTTTCGGTAATTATTAGCATTTTGATTTGGTGGAGCTTGATTTTGGCGGGAACCTTGACCGATTTGGTTATAAGTTCCCGTGGCTACAAAAGCATTCGAAGTGTTACCATCCGCGGTAATGCACTCGGAAAGATCATGAGCTCCACCACACGACAAACAACTCTTAGAAACCGCTTTAACCGAAGCGGAATTTGAAGCTTCTTGATTTTTCCAATGGTTCATAAGGTTAGCAAATCTATCAAAAAATCGATTTTCTTCATTTGCCTCATCATGTAAAGCATTGATACTACGAGACGATGATGACGAGCCCAATTTGGCAACACTCAGTGTGTGACGAGGGCTATAAACCTTAGACCTATTCTCAATTATGACCAAAGCTTCTTCAACCGTTTTACACAAAAAATTACCACCCGCGGCGGCATTCAAGTAATCTCTTTCATGATCATTAAGTCCATTGTAAAACGTGTCGATTTGGTGCAAGTCGGAAAAACCGTGATGAGGACATTCATGTAACATTTCCTTAAACCTATTCCAAGCCGTTGAAAAACTTTCATTTGATTCTTGTGAAAATTTAGAAATCTCATTTTTCAAATGCGTAGTCTTAGAGGGCGGAAAAAATTGGTTCACAAACTTTGAAACGAGATCCTTCCACGTCAATATAGAATTGGGTGGCTCTTTCTCTAACCAAATTTTAGCGGGCCCCGCTAAGGAATACGTAAAAAGCATCATCTTAATCGAGTCATTCGAGACATCCTTGAATTTGCACGTGGCGGTAAGACGATTAAATTGGCGGATATGGTTGTGGGGATTGTCCTTCTCATCACCACGGAATTTGTTGTTTTAGATCATCGACAACAAACCCGTTTTCACCTCAAAATTCTCCGCAAGGATTGCGGGAATCACAATAGCTTCTCCATAACCCTCGCTGGGTGCTTGAAGTAACTCCATCATAGTTCGATTTGCCATGGTAGGTGCTTCTCGTACAATGGGTTCGTCAATAGGAGACTCCTCACTAGAATGAGTTGGAGTGGGAGTTTTGTTCTTTCGTCTACGTGCACGTTTTGCTTGATTACGAGTTAGCATAAACGTCACGTACAACGAGGAGACGAGCAAAGAAGATTCTTTTTGGTATTTTGTGTTTTTCAATTTTTTTATGGTTTTTGATTGTATTAACATTTTTTGGAAATTGGTGAAATGTATTAAGTAGACAAAAATCTACAAATCTCCTCTTTAATCAAATCTCTCGATTAAAGAAGCCTCAAGGAATGAAAACGATCACGTGGAGTGAACGCCTTCGATGACTTTAGAACGATGGTGGAACACCAAATCGTTCAAGAGGGTTTAATCAATAGAAACCAAGAAAATATATATGATATGTAATAATACTTTGGGCGGAAAAACCCTCGATTCACTCTCAAAATCAAATACGCACAAGCAAGCGGAGGAAACGAGGCGGCGCGAAGCACTTAAGAGCCTTTTTCCTTTAGGTCGTGAAATACAACCGCCTTATACCCACCTTATAGTTTGTATTATCAAGATTAAGCTTCACGAAAATATTTATCTATTTTTGCCTTTTTCTTTGGTTTGAGATTCGAATACAATGATCGAGTGATGAAATCCCGAATCAAGGTTGTGATTGCTCACGTATTTGGAGTACTTGTATTTTTATTGTTCTACGTATACAATATAGTAATAATATTCACACAAAAACCAAAAAACGATAATACGTATTAGTAGAGTGCTACTAATACAAATACTATTTATGGCTAATAAAAAACAACAATTGTTCAATCAAAACACAACACGCCTCCCCGACAGCGGCGCCAAAAATGATTGTAGCTTTTTGTATACCCTTTTAGGAAAAAGAGGCAACATAGTGGTAAGCGTTAAGTGTCGGTTTAGGAAAACCGAGCACTAATGACCCAAATGAAGTGAGTTCGTTCTCGAGGAGGCATGTGTGTTGTGTAATGAATGAAGATTAATGTTTGTGGTTATTAAGAAGAAAAGAGAATAGAAATGAGAAAGGAAAGAAAAGACGGTTACGAAGACGAATTAAACTAAGACGAAAAAGGCGTAAACGTAAAACCGTAAAACTACAAAAATTAAAATTTTAACCTAAAAATTCCTAAAAATTACTAAAAATCCACAATAAAATTCTAAGAGTTTACAAAAAATCCAAACTTGCCAAAACCTTTTAATTAATTAAATAATGACTTTTTAATGCTAATTAAAGCCCTAAAAATCACAATTAATTATTAAAAAGCCCTAAACAAGATCTAATAGTTTGTAAACCTCAAAAATAACCTAATTAAGCTAAAAAGTATTTTTAAAAATTTTAAAACCAAATTAAACTATTTTTAATTACTTAAAAACTATTAAAATCTATTAAATCTTAAATTAATTCTAGAAAATAAATGAAAAACCCTAAAAAGATTTGGAAAGATACAAAGTTCCTAATTATGTGTCTTTAACCTAGTAAAAATGAAAAAAAGTAGAAAAAACAACTTTCTATTTTTGGGAATAAAATAATATTAAAATATTCCAAAAAATGAAAAGTTTATAAAATAAATCTAAAAAATTACCAAAAATCCTAAATGATGTAACTAGAACAGAAATGCAATCAAAAGTTCCAAAAACCCTTTTATTAATTTTATATTAATGTTTAAAGTTGTCTAAAAACCCTAAAATCTTATAAAATTAAAAATAAAAGTTTTTGAAAACCTTTTGGGCTGTAAACCTCAAATTACTTAAACAATACCTAAAAACTATTTTTTTGGATTTTTAAAATGCTTTTTACTATTTTTAAACTACTTTCAAAAAATTAAACTAAAAATAATCCTAATAAATAGATAAAAAACGGGAAAAATAAACTTTTAAAACAGAAAAGTCTTAAAACTTATGACAACCCTAGGAAAAATGAACTAGTGCAATTAAGCTTAACCAATAAGCTGAAATAAGCTAGAACAGTCACGACTTATTTATCAAAAGCCAAAACAAAACCACCTTAAGTACAATTTGAAAAGAACCTTGGTCAGTAAAAGACCCAAGGGCGCAGTGGTGAGTGTGTTGTGTTGTGAGAGGAGTGGCGCGGGTTAGAGTCCTGGCCACGTCCTTTTTGGTGTTTATTTTTTTTCTTTTTTATCTTTAAAAACACAAATCCAGTAACTCCTCAGATTACAAAAACACAAACACAAAACCAAAGTGAGCAAGATTAAGCTAATCTGAAACAAAAACGTGCTCAGGTTAAGATTTTATGAACACAAAGCACAAGTGTAAATCTTCACTGATGAAGATAATCAAGAGGATCTTGATTGTGATGATTTTTGTGGATGATTTATGGACAATGGGGCACCCTTATATTCTTTGGAGTACAAGGAATCAAGCAAACACCAAACTAAGCAAGATCAAACACAAAGTCACACCAAATTGCACACAAATGGGTTGCTGATGCAGCTTACTCAAGTCTGAGGGTACTTTCTGATGCAACTAGCACATAAGTGAGATTCAATTCTCCAAATCTTGCTCACAAAGGCTCCAAATAGCATATAATCACTACACACTCCTAAAAAGTCCTAATGACTAACAATAAACAAGATTTGATGCACAATTTTCATAAAAACATGCAAGCACAAGGCAGTCACTGATTTTTAACCTTTTGAACCAATTTTTAACTTGCAAACTTGTTTAAATCAACACCAATCTGAAAACTTAAGCTAACAAGCAACCTATTGATATCCTATGAGTGATTATAACAGGTTTAAACTTCAAAAATCTTTCAAAAATCTCAGTTAACAAGCAGATCCAAACACCCCTTAAATAATCTGAAATTTATTTTTAACACATCAAATCACTTTGAAATCTAACCAAACTGATTATATCCTACTAAAACATGCATATAACATCTAAATAACCAATATCTAACAGCTAAACAAACACTTAACAGCTTTGCACAATAAATCATACAAATCACATAAAAACTGAAAATGGAAAAAGGAAAAGGGTGCTACCTTAAGGGTCCTACATCCAGGACCCTTAGTGGTTGAAAAACCACCTCCTTATAGGCTGGGGCCTATGCAGATCCTTGGACAGCAAACAATAATCAAAACCTGCTAAGAGAAAAGAAGAAAAATACTAGCACAATGCAACTGATTTCTTTTTTCTTAAAACTTTCTTAAACCTTTTGAAAACCTTTTCAATACTTCTTAATCTTTCAAAAACACCTTAAACTAAATACTTTCAATCCAGAAAATCAAACCATGAAACAAATTTCACCAAGAAGCTCCCATATTTCAGAAACCTTTTTCTGAAATTTTCAAAACACACAAGTGTTTACAAATGACAATGGAACTCAGATTTTACTCAACAAACATATACCAACTTTTAAAAACACTAAAAGGAATTACATTAATTTAAAAACACCAACTTTAATTTCTTAAAAAGGAATTACAATTTTTGGAGTAAAATCTGGAACAAGTGAAATAGAGACACATGCGTCTCTATTTATACAACTAAAGGAAGTATCTAGAACTACTAAAACCCTAGTTCTTGAATTGCCAATAAAGCGCTTGGTCTTCAAACTTGGAATCTTTGGTCAAAAGGTGCCATGTGATGAGCCAGCTATGGAGAGTGATGTTTGTGATGATCTTAGCTGTTGAAATGATCTTGGGGGCCAAGGAGTTACATCCAGCCGTTTAATTTGTCGGGTTTAGGGTTTGGGGGAAAGAGACGGGTGCAGGGGAGGGTCCCACAAGACACATGGGTGTGTCTTGTGGCGTTTTGTGATGTGGGTTTTGGTGAGGTGGAGGGTAATCAACATTCTGGAAACAATTGGGTAAAAACCCCTTGTTTTGAGTGATGTTCATCCTGGGATAAGATTAGGGTTTAAGGGTAATTAGGGGTGGGTTTAATCCATTTTTGGGTAAAACTTATTTAAAAAACGTGTTTGGTAGGAAAGGGTAATGGGTTGACTGGTTGACTGGGGTTTATTAATTAATCCGGGTTTGTTTTGGGTGGGTATTGGGTTGGTTAGTGGGTAGGTCGGGTAAATGGGTAAATGGGTGGGTTTTGTGACGTGGCAAAGTGTGAGTGGTGGTGAGAGTTTGTCTGTTTGGCAGTTAAGGCCCCCAAGCTTCCATATTCTTTGCACTTTGTAATAAATGGCATCAACGCCTATATAACCTTTAACAACTTTTGGCAAGTTGTCAAAATTGGCACAACTTGTTTCAAAACTTTTAACAAGGGTTTCTTTTGCATATTCTTCATTTTCCAAGGGCTGATCTTGTAATATCTTCAAACTTTAGGGACCCTATTCATAATTTTGAATATTTGAGGGGTATAAAGTGTAAATCTTCAAAAGTTGAGGGACCAAACTTGTCAATCTTCAATTCTTCAAGGGCATTTTTGTAAAATCCAAACTTGGGCCCGGTTCATTGTGCGGCTTCGTTTCCCGTGTTCGTTTTTGAATGATTCTTGTGATCTTTTGCCATTTCCTCAATATCCGTACCTAAAAATACACAAGTAACAAACACGAGCATATATTTGGTATATTTAATGATATTTTATGCATTTTAAGCCCGTTTTGGACGATGAGACCATGTATAAAAGCAGTCTCATCACAACTAAAGTGATTACATTTATTCGTTTTATTTATATACAAGATTGAATCACAATAGCAAAAACTTATCGAAGGAACCGGGTACATGGGAAACACGGGATCACGGGTCGCGTCAAAAACACCAAAAGTGGATCATTAAAGCACATGTCCCTGCACACAACATCACAACACACAAACAACCTACTTGGCTCCCCCTACACTTATTGGTGAAAATGGGTGAAGGTGAAAAAAAGGTGGAAAGGGTAAAAATCTAACCTAGTTATACGATGCTTGATTTATTTATCACGAGTCTCTAGCTCGACTCGAATTCCCGAATGTCATCATTCAAATAGGAAAATCATGGAAAAACCGAGATTTCCAAGGGAGGAAAATCTCTCCATGATAAAGGGTGAAGCAAAGTCATATAAGGCATACCTCATGAAAATCCACCCAGGTCAAACACATAATTTCCATCACAAAAGGAAATAAACCCCGAGGTGGTAAAATGATACAAATAAAAGAAGAGTGGGGTATCCTTAGGCAATGATCTCTTATATGAAAGGGTAGTATGGTGATATGGCAATGATAGCACAAAAGTCTCTATTCCAGGATCAAACACCGATTCCTTAACGGGAAAATAGCAAGAGGTGTTGACATTTAAGCTCAAAATGTCATCAAAATCTAAAGTGGGAAAGTCATCCTCTTCCAAACTCGATGTGAAAACATAAGTATCATCGGAATCATAGGAAAACTCATCCTCATGAGGAAAATAGGTATTTAGAAAGATATCTAAATCCTTCTCAAATGGAATAACCTCTAAATTAGGAATGATCTCTAAGAGTGGAGGATCCTCCTCAAAAGTCATGACTTCTAAAATTGGAGTATAAAAGTCAAAAGGAGTCTCCATAGAAGAATCACTCATAGAGATATGAGGTGCATTACGATTATGGGGTGGGTCGTCAAAGTTAATGAGATCACTTAAAGAAGTGTCATCATCGTAAGTATCAAAGATTGGTTGATCAAAAATGGGTGGGTCAAAAGTGGGTGGGTCAAAAGATAGGTCGTCTAAACCGAAGATAGTGTGATCACTTGAAGAAGTGTCATCACTATAGGTGTCATAAATAGGAGTTTCAAAAATTTGAGGCTCTAAGGGAAGGGATGAAGTTATCACAAAATCATTTTGATTAGACGTTTTAATTCCAAAAGGATTTATAAAAATTGTTGATCCCAAACTTAGATCGATTTAGCTTTATGTATACGAGATTAGATCAAGTAATACACTTAGAGAAACCTTTGTATATGTATATAACAATCTAAGTGTTATGCGGAATTAACACTTAAACAAGAACACACAAGATGTAAACAAACTTTCACTTTGATTAATGATATCAAACTTGCTTACAATGAAAGTAGTTTACGTATGAAAACTTATATTGAACATTAACCTAAAGGTCTTCTTTTATAGACATAAGAAGCCTTGTACAATAATCTACGTATCAACTATTCTAGGTAAAGATAAATATAGAAAATAAATTGTTGTTCCTATCTTTACTAGAAGTAATCTAGAATACAATAAACACGTAGAGTATATCTTCCCATCAGTGCTTGTCTTCAATGTATCAACGCTTGACTTTGTCTTGTCAACGCTTGAGCTGTCAGCGTTTGTTTTACTCATGTCAATGCTTGAATTACTCTTGTCAGCGCTCAAGTAGACTGGCCATAATTTATTCCCAACAATCCTCCCCTAAACTTGATATCTACTCCAGTGATCAAGTTTCTGAATAAACATTAAGAACTAGGAGGAATCTTACAAACCTTCTCATATTGGTAATAAATAAATCTGATCAAGTCTTTTGCCACGTCACTTGAATAATCAATTTCCAGCTGAGTGTTCTTCATCTTCTCCAAGATTTCCTTGGACATGAAATACTGACCATCCACAAGTAGATACTCAGCAAACTTTGTAGCACTCAAATAATAAACACCAGCAGCTGAATACAATCTCCATTGAAGACTACTGAGATCATCTTCAAGATCCTTCCAAATAGCAGGATCCTCATCTTTTGGTCCACACATTCTCTTGAATTCGGACCACAGTTTTATTCCATTGACTGAAGTTGGTGCTTCAGCCTCATACTTGGCCTCTAACAACCTCCATAGGTCTACCAAGTCTTCTCTGTCAAAACTTGCAAACAAAGATATAAGGGTGGTAAAAGTGTGAACCTCTTTTCCATACCTGTCAATCTTCCAAAACCCACATTCATCTTCTTCATAGCTTACAATTGGGTTTCTAGAATCAAGTGGTAACACTTGTACCATATCTGAAGCTTCTAATGGTGAGAGCTTGAGACTCTTTCTTATGACAGCTTCACTTGAATGTAATGGATCCATATCTTTGGGAAACTCAAGAGAAACTCCCTTTTTCACTGGTCTGGGAACAAACATTGCTTTCTTGAGCTCCATTTCCTCTGCAAGTTCTTCTTTTCTTTCATCAGAAAGAAGTCTTAGAGTGTTTGCTTCTTGCACTCTAACCCAAATGGGATAAGCTCTACATTCCAACTCATCAAATATCAATGCCATCAACTTCTTATAAGTCCACCCTGTTCCATGACACCTGAGCAACATGCAGTACAACTCCCTTCTATCCCTTTTCAACTCTGAGAGAACATTGCTGGCTTTGTGTTGCAGAATAACCTTGCAATCCTTTTGGACTCTTAGAAGAATCTCCAAACCCCATATCTGATCTGAAATTGTCAAGTGTGGATTCTCCATACACCTATCTTCCCAGGCATGGTACATCTGAACAACCTCTGACATATCAAAATCAACCTGCAATTTCAACTCTCTCAATTTCTCCTTGGCCAACTCATCTCCATACTCAAGTCTTTCTGGCTGTTCTATGATCATAACACTCGAGTCTGAGCTAGCTTCATCACTTCCTTCTTGCTCTTCTGAAGTGACAAAAAATGGTGACTCTCTCACCTCCTTTCTTTCTTGTTCCACAATTTGTGCAGCCAACTTTCTATCAAACTCAATCTGTACTGCATTCTTTGGAACAACCTCTTCTACCATAATACCCTTACCCTTATCTAATGGATCAATTATTGGTAAGGTAGATGGTAATACCTGTAAAGAAACCTCTTTGATGATGGATGATGACTGTGATACATCAACCTCATTTGCAGGTCTGTCAACGCCCAATTTTGCTTTGTCAGCGCCTAAAATACTCATGTCAGCATTCAAATTCTCCTTGTCAATGCTCAAATTTCCTGCCTCAGCGCCTTTTGCAATTTCCTCCAACATGGCTGTAAATGATAAATTTAAGTTTGTAGGAGAGACTAGAGACGTATCAAAACCTGTCTGTTTCTTCAAACTTTTTAGGGCCTCAGCAACATCCAAAGATTGACCATCATGGCTGCCCTTATCACTCACATTTATTTGTTCATCCTCCCCTTTGGAAGATTCCTCCATCCCTCTCCTTGTACTAGCAGTCTCCAAAATAACAATCCACTCCCTCAATTGCTTGAGTTCAAGGCCTTGTGTCCTGACAACTTCTACCAAGTCTTCAGTTTGCTTTTGCAAGCTCATGTAGACAGCCGTCAATTCCATTAGGGTCATTGGTTCCAATCTGCCCTTGTCGAAAATGGGTATTTGACCTCCCAAGTTAGATTCATTGGGCATGGATCAGGTCTTAAGTATGTTAGGACTGTCTTGGCCAGCTTCTAAGCCAGAACCAATAGTCCTAGCCTCATCCATAACACCAACCACACTTGTGGTGGTGGTCCTCTCTGCTACATGGCTAGGACCACTAGAGGAGAATACTCCGGTAGTCCTTTGGCGTTTTTGTAACCTATATTGTGTTGATGGAGATGATGATGTGGATTGGGTGGATGTGGGTTGGTTAAGGGGTGTTTGGGTCTGTGAAGGTTGTGTGTCAACGTTTGAAATAGGCACATCAACGCCAACATTTAACGTGTCAGCGTCGAAGGGTTCTTGGTCAATTTGCATATGTTGTGGTGAAGGTAAAGGTTCAGGGATTGGGTCAATTTGGGGTTGGGGGTCTGGTTGGGGTTGAGCTTCTTCAATGACAGCAATCCTAGATGGGGTAAGGGGTAGGTCACGATGTGGGGGTGAGTTCATCTTCATAAAAATTGCTTTCTTTTGCACAGGGATCTCATAAAAATCATTATGATCCCTTGTGCAGTATCCTTGGACATCAAAAACCATTTGGAAAAATCTAGGATAAGCTAAAGTCATTTTGTTCCCTTTATTTTTACACATGCCCTCAAAAATCATTTTAGAATACTTAAATTTTTGCCCAGTAGCAATACACACAATAGCACTAGCAATAGATCTATTGATCTCATTATGTGTAGTGCACTTGGGACTCAAACATTGTAGGAGGACATGTATGAGGTACTTTCAGGCTGGGGGGAAACTCCTGTTTATGATATTTATTTAAAGTTCCTTCATCAGGAAAAGGATAACCCAAAGCCCTTAGTCCTTGTTCTATTTCACTTATAGGAAGGGTGGTTATACCGTCAGCATCATCAAGATGCAAAGCTTGGCGTACCAAAGCTTCAGTAACCACCCAAGTTCTCCCATGAACAACAGAAGATAATGTAGTCACTCTATTAGCTGTTGAGGAACTTACATTGTTCCAAAACTGTTTAATATGTGTGACAGGAATGAGTGGTGCATGAGAAAGAGCATACCTAAAAGAAGATGTGTTCAAATACGCCACCATTTGTGTGTATGGGGGAAATAGAGTATCATCAGCTACAAGATATGCGATCATGTTGTGTTGACTTCTGAACCCCAATTCCAAATTCGATGGTTTAAACTTTGGTGCCATTGTTGAAAGCTGTTAAAAATGATGGATGAAGATGAAGTTGATAAGAGAAAATTGTGTTAGACAAGAATAATAGGTACCCTGTTTAAAAATAGGAGCCAAATTTATAGGAGAATAAAATGCATGTGATTGGCCCAAAAATAGGCAAGTATTTTCAAAATGTAATCATGAAAATATTGAAAAATAATAAGTTTATCTCATGCATTAAATGAAAGTTATCAACTCCCAAAATTACGGTCTAAAAATATATCAAAAAGTAACAACTGGGTAGGTCCCATTGAGTGTCAACGGTAAAAAATAACCTATCAACGCCCAACGGCTATATTCTTGTCAACGTTTGCCATAGCCATGTCAGCGTCTAAATTGGTCACAACAACGCTTGGAAAAATACTTGTCAGCGTCCAAAAAAATAAAAATGTTTTAAAAATGAAAAATGACCTTAACAAAGTAATTTATCCTAGAGAAGATAACCAAAAAGCTGATAATTATTATAGGGCGGCAAGCACTGTCCAGTTATGCACACTTGCTTATGCAAGATAGACATAACAGTCCTCTAGTGTCCCTTGCTAACCAAAACTCTTAACAACTAAGTTACCTTATAAAATCCCTTGTTACTCCCAGTTAAATCCCAAAACAAAATCATTCCCAAGTCTCCCAACAAACCACAACCAATTCTAGGCCAAAAATGTCTTGGCAGCATGCATAGTATATCAACTTTGCATGCAACAGTGCCTCATGATTTAGTAAAACTAACTCATACTCACCTGTGGACACAATCTATAATTGTGATAAGAGTATCATATGGATACCCAAACATCCTAAAGGTTCCTAAAACCTCCCCTTAAACTATGATACATAAGTTGCTAAAAATATGCATGAACATAAAAATTTATGTCAAGATAGGAATTAAAAATTCCAACCATCATCCATAAACAAAAACATGCCCAAATGCTTCTCCATTGATCCATAAGCAACTCTGTATCCAATGGTATACTGCTAACACCACCTGCACATTTAGATTGAAAACCACAAAATTAACATTGTTGCTGACAACGCCCCGATAACACATAACAGCGTTGAGGGAAGCTTTGTCAGCGCTAGACAAATATATTGCTGACAACGTCACAAAAACACTTATCAGCGTTCAAGCAACCTTTGTCAGTGTTAGAAAAATATAGAGTGGAAAATCTAAATCTTCAAAAAGACCAATAACAATGCACTATCCTGTACATACTTTTACAAAAAGACTCCAAAACACATATTATGTGAGATTGATCATTCCAATACTTGTTACCAAGTATTGAAACCTCCCAGCATCAAAAGGTTTAGTTAGTAAATCTGACACATTCTCTTCTGTGTCAACCCTATCTGGTTGTATTAAACCCTTTTCAAAACAATCTCTTATAAAATGGTGTCTAATTTCTATGTGTTTAGTTTTAGAATGATGTACATGATTCTTAATAATGCATAAAGTGCTGTTATTGTCAACAAATATCTTGGTATGCATGAAATTATACCCATAGTCTAACAGCTGGTTCTGAATCCACAAAACTTGTCCACAACAAGCAGCTGCAGCCACATACTCAGCTTCAGTTGTAGAATTAGCCACCACTGTTTGTTTCTTGCATTGCCAAGATATCAACCTGCTCCCAAGAAACTGACATCCACCAGTTGTGGATTTCCTATCAAATTTATCACCTCCATAGTCAATGTCTGAATATGCAATCAGCTCCAATGGTGAATCCTTTGGGTACCACAAACCAAGACTAGGATAGCATCTTAGGTACCTAAAGATCCTCTTCATAGCATAAAGGTGACATTCTTTGGGATTCACTTGATGGCGTGCACAAGCACACACAGCAAACATGATGTCAGGTCTGGAGGCTGTAAGATACATCAATGATCCAATCATGGATCTATAGTGCCTGACATCAACATCTTTCCCATCTCCAATCTTTCCCCAAGGGTGTTCTCTATCCATAAGAGTAGTAGCCCTCTTTTCATGTGGAGAAAAGCCAAACTTCTTCAAGATCTCTGCCACATACTTATCCTGGGAGATGAAGATACCATCTTCTTTCTGCTGAACTTGTAAACCAAGAAAGAAGTTCATCTCCCCCATAGCACTCATCTTGAATTTGTCTGTCATAAGCTTGGAGAAATCCTCACTCATCTTTGGATCAGAAGACCAAAAAATGATGTCATCAACATAGACCTGAACAAGCAACACATCCTTACCTTTCTTCTTTGTAAATAGTGTATGATCTATGGTGCCCCTCTTGAATCCATTGTCCACTAGATAAGTAGACAAAGTACCATACCATGCTCTAGGGGCTTGATGAAGTCCATACATAGCCTTCTTGACTCTATACACCTTGTCTGGATTCTCTGGATCCTCAAAACCAGGAGGTTGCATCACATATACCTCCTCAACAATTGTTCCATAGAGGAAGGCACTCTTGACATCCATTTGATAGACAGTGAAGCCCATGCAGGATGCATAGGCTAAGAAGATCCTAATAGCTTCAATCCTTGCAACTGGTGCAAAGACCTCCTCATAGTCTATCCCCTCCTCTTGTGTATATCCCTGAGCCACTAACCTTGCCTTGTTTCTGACCACAATACCTCTTTCATCTCTCTTGTTTCTTAGAACCCATCTTGTCCCTATAGGTCTGACATATCTGGGACAATCAACCAGCTCCCAAACATCCTGAATTGCAAATTGGTGAAGCTCATCCTGCATTGCTTCCACCCAACTTGGTTCTTTGAGAGCATCAAATATCTTCTTGGGTTCCTGTTGTGACAGAAAACAGGCAAACAAACATGCTTGCACAAGAGGGGTATCAACCTTCTTGTGAATATTGGCAATAAACCCACCAAGACCTTGATGAGATATTCTAGTCTGAACAGGAGTCATAATATCACCAATGATTTGAGAAGTGGGGTGATTCTTCATGGTAGAAGTAAGAACTCCTCCTTCAAACAGTCTGGTGTCTTCAACCTCATTTTCCAAGTTGCCAATATCTTCTTCATCAGACTCTCTTTCATCAACATGAGGATGAACCTCTTCATATAGATTGGAAGGTTCACCATGTTCAAAAGTGGAAGAGAAAAGATGTGCAGAAGTGTTGTCAACGCCTGAACCTTGTTTGTCAGCGTGAGAGCTAACAACGCTTGAACTATTGTTGTCAACGTCTAAGCCATCAACGTCAGAATTGGTCTTTTCAGTGCTAGATTTGCCTTTGTCAGCGCCTAAAGGACCATGCATGTTGTTATCTGGTGGTACTTAGGGACCACCATTATCTTTACCAGCAGCAGCAGCAAAAGCATCCGTCCATATGGGGATTGTAACATATTCTTGTATAGGAGATGACTTTTCTACTTGTAATCCAACCTTTTCATGAACCTGTGTACCTGAAACATCAACAACTTGTTCTTCCACAACATTTGAAGTTACCTTCACAATGTCTAGATTAATGACAGACATATAATTTAAAGTTCTAGATAAAGGTTCCAAGTCAAATAGCCAATTTGGACCACTTTTAGGATCACTAGGTTTATTCTCTAAAAACCTAACATGTACTCTTTCAAGAATACGTTTTTCCTCTTTAAGATAAACCTTATATCCCTTGCTCTGCACTGAATACCCCATGAAGTAGCCTTCATCACCTTTTGCACTAAATTTACCTAAGGCATCACTAGTATCTAAAACTACTACATGACAATCAAAAGGTCTGAGAAAACCAATATTAGGTTTTCTACCCCAAAGTAACTCATAAGGTGTTTCGTTCTGAATTTTTTTGACCAATGCTCTATTTTGAACATAGCAAGCTGTATTAACAGCCTCAGCCCAAAAGGCTATTGGGAAATGAGCATCAGCCAACATGGTTCTGGCTGCTTTAGTTTGGGTTCTATTTTTCCTCTCAGCAACTCCATTTTGCTGTGAGGTTCTGGCAACACTAAATTGCCTAGTAATTCCTTTTCTGGCATAGAAATCATCTAACTTTTTATTCCTAAATTCACCACCATTATCATTCCTAAGCATTTTAACTTCATTTCCAGATTTCTTCTCAATCTGAGTGATAAAATCAATTAAAGTATCAGCTGTGTCACTCTTCATGGCTAGTGTTGATCCCAAACTTAGATCGATTAAGCTTTGTGTATACGAGATTAGATCAAGTGATACACGTAGAGAAACCTTTGCTTATGAATAAAGTAACTAAGTGTTATGCGGAATTAACACTTAATCTAAAACACAAAGATGTTAAACAAACTTTCACTTGTATTAGAATAATCGAACTTGATTACAATGAAAGAGGTTTAACTTGTGAAAACTTATTATAACTGATGATTAACATTAACCTAAAAGATCTTCTTTTATAGATTAAGAAGTCTTGTACAATAAGCTACGAATCAACTATTCTAGGTAAAGATAATAATGGAAAATACAATGTCGAGTTTATCTTTACCATATACAAATAAAGAAACAAAAGATTCGTATAAGATAACTTCCATCAGTGCTTGTCTTCCAGGCTATCAGCGTTGACTTTCCTAACTGTCAACGCTTGGCTGTCAGCGTCCAATGTCAACTTATCAGCGCTTGAACTCTTCTTATCAGCGTCTAGTGAACTGACCCATAATTTATTCCCAACAATCCTCCCCTAAACTTGATATCCACTCTAATGATCAAGTTTCTGAATAAACACAAAAGGCTAGGAGGAATCTTACAAAAACTTCTTATGTTGGTGATAAACATATCTAATTAAGTCTTTGGCCACGTCACTAGTATAATCAATCTCCAAGGGTGTCTCCTTCATCTTCTCCAATACTTCTTTGGACAAGAAATAGTCAGCATCCATAAGTAGATACTCTGAAAACTTTGTAGAGCTCAAATGAAACACACCACAAGTAGAATAAAGCCTCCAATGAAGACCACTGAGGTCATCTTCAAGATCCTTCCATATAGCAGGATCTGCTTCCCTTGGACCACACAAAGTCAAAAATGTGTGCCATAGTCTTATTCCATTTGCTGAAGTAGGTGCTTCAGCCGTATACTTGGCCTCTATCAATCTCCATAGATGCACCAAGTCTTCTCTGTCTATGCTTGCAAAGATAGAAATAATTGAAGTGAAAGTGTGTACCTCCTTCCCAAATCTGCCAATCTTCCAAAATCCACACTCATCTTCATCAAAACTTATGATTGGATTTCTGGCATCTAGAGGTACTACATTAACCAAATCTGAAGCTTCTAATGGAGAAAGATTGAGATGCTTCCTTATAATAGTTTCATTTGGATAATACACATCCATATCTTTGGGAAATTGGAGAGGATCTCCTTTCTTCACTGGTCTTTGAGCAATCCTCATCTCCTTTTGAATCTGCATTTCCTCAGCAAGCTCTTGTTTCCTTTCTTCTGAAAGAAACTGTAAGACATTATTTTCTTGCACATGCCTCCAAATAGGATGTGCCCTGTACTCTAGCTCCTCAAAAGATAAAGCCAGCAACTTCTTGTATGTCCATCCAGGTTGATGGCATCTAAGCAACTTGTAATACAATTGCCTTCTATCTCTTTTAAGCCAAGTCTTGACCTCTTGTGCATTATACTTCAAAATCACCTTTATATCATCTTGTACCCTGAGAAGAATTTCCAACCCCCAAATTTGATCTGATAAGCTCATCCCTGGGTTGTCCATTACCTTATCTTCCCAAGCATGGTACATTCTGGTGATTTCTGGAAGGTCCCAATCAACCTGCAACTTCAAATCTCTTAACCTTTCTTTTGCCAACTCATCCCCATATTCAAGTCTTTCTGGATCTTCAATGATTTGAACACTTGAATCTGAGCTAGCTCCTTCTCTTTCATCATCACTCTCTTCCTCACTCTCAGAAGTGGCAACAAATGGTGATGTCCCACTTCTCTTCAAATCTTGCTCCAAAAGTTGTGCAGCCAACTGTTCATCAAATGCAATTTGTGCTGCATCTTTCTTTGGAACATCTTCTTCAACCATAATCCCCTTACCCTTGTCTTTTGGATCAATAATTGGTAAGGTAGAAGAAGAAACCTGTGTGGACACATCTTTGATGATTGCTGATGACTGGAATACATCAACACCACCTGCAACTTTGTCAGCGTTCAAGTTACCTTTATCAGCCCCCCGATTACCTTTGTCAGCGCTGGATGTGTCAGCGTTCAAACCTGTATCAGCGCCCATTGTTGCTGTGAAAGATCCTTCCAAGTTCAATGGAGTTACCTTGGATGTATCAATGACAGGGTGCATCCTCAAGTTGGTGAGTGCTTCAGTAACATTTAAAGATTCACTAAATTGTGAACTCTTCTCACTGGCTGTATGAATCAGCTCATCCTCTTCATCCTCCCCTTTGGAAGATTCCTCCATTCTACTCCTGCTACTAGGATTCTCCAAAACAGTTACCCGCTCCCTCAATGCTTGGAGTTCACGGCCCTGATTATTGACAATTTGTACAAGGCTGACATTTTGCTTTTGTAAGCTAATGACAGCAGCCGTCAATTCATTCAATGTCATAGGTTCCAATCTGCCCTCAGCTAGAATGGGGATTTGACCTCCCAAAATAGAATCATGGGGCATGGATGAGGTCTTAATGATGTTGGGACTGTCTTGACCAGCATCTAATCTTGTGTCAATAGCCCCAGCCTCATCCATGTCACCAGCCACACTTGTGGAGGTGGTTCTCTCTGCAACAAGGCTAGGACCACTAGAGGAGAACACTCCAGTAGTCCTTTGGCGTTTATTCAACCTAGATTGTAATGGGGTGGAAGATGAGGTAGATTGTGTGGGTGTTGGTTGGTTATGGGGTGTTTGGGATTGTTCAGGGATGTCATCAGCGTTGGGATTGGCTGTGTCAGCGCCAACATTTTGAGTGTCAGCGTTGACATTGGCTGGGTCAACGTCCATGTTTTCAGGTGAAGGTAATGGTTCAAGTTGAGGTGCAGGGTCTGGTTGTGGTTGGTCAGCCTGAATTACTTCAAGCATGGCTTGGGTGAGAGGTATAGGTCTGTTTGTGGAGATCATTTTGTCAAAAATGGTTTTCTTTTGCTTAGGGATCTCATAAAAATTGTCATGATCCCTAGTACAATATTCTTGTAAATCAAATACCATTTGCAAAAATCTTGGGTAAGCCAAAGTCATTTTACTTCCCTTATTTTTACACATCCCTTTAAAAATCATTTTTGAAAAATTATACCTAAGCCCACGTGACATACAAACCAAAGCACTTGCAATGGACCTGTTTATTTCATTAAAAGCAGTACATTTTGGACTTAAGCATTAAAGAAGGACATGTATCAAATATTTCCAATCCGAGGGAAATTCCTGCTTATGATATTTATTTAAAGTTTTACCAGCAGGAATAGGATAACCCAATTCCCTAAGACCTTGTTCTATTGTTGCAATGGCAAGGGTAGTCACACCATCAGCGTCATTAAGACGCAAAGCTTGGCGAACCAAAGCTTCAGTGACCACCCATGTTCTTCCATGAACATTAGATGTTAATGTGGTCACTCCATTAGCTGTTGTGGAACTGACATTATTCCAAAACTGTCTAATGTGTGCGACAGGGACTAGTGGTTCATGAGAAAGTGCATACCTTATTGAGGATGCATTTAAAAATGCCACCATTTGTGAATACTGAGGGAACAAATCATTATCAGCGTCCAAGTAAGCTACCATATTATGTTGGCTCTTGAACTCCAATGTCAGATTGTTTCAGTTGAACTTTGGTGCCATGTTGAAAGCTGTTTAGGTTATGTGATATGGGAAAAATCTAGGAGAAAATTGTTAGACAAGAAAATATGAATACCCAGAAAGAAAAGTTAGCCAAATTTATTGGAGAGATGCATGATTTTGATTGGTCAAAAATGAGGCAGTTATATTCAAAGAGTAATGATGAAAATATTGAATCAAATATAACTTATCTCATGCATTAATTAAAAGGAACAACTCCCCAAAAATTACGGCCAAAGATTAGTCAAAAATAACAACTGGGTAGGACCCACTAGGTGTCAACGGTCAAAAATAGGCCATCAACGCCCAACGGCTATATTTTCTTGTCAGCGTTTGCCTAAAGCCTTGTCAGCGTCACGATTGGTCGTAACAGCGTTTGGAGAAAAACTTGTCAGCGTCTAAAAAAAGTATTTAAAAAGAAAAAGACCTTAACAAAGTAATTTATCCTAAGGGAAATATCTTGCAAGTTGATAATAATTACTGGGCGGCAAGCACTGTCCACTTATGCACACTTGCTTAAGCAAGATAGACACAAATGTCCTCAAGTGTCCCTTGCTAACCAAAATACTTACCAACAAAGTTATTTCATAAAATCCTTTGTAACTCCCAGGGAAAACCCATAACAAAAATATTCCCAAGTCTCCCAACAGACCACAACCAATTCTAGGCCAAAAATGTCTTGGCAGCATGCATAGTTTGTCAACTTTGCATGCTACAGTGCCTCATGGTTTAGTAAAACTAACCCATACTCACCTGTGGACACAATCTAGAACTGTGATAAGAGTATTATAAGAATACCCAAGTGTCCTAAAGGTTCCTTAAACCTCCCCTTAAACTATGATACATGAGTTTCTCAAAATATATATGAACATTAAAAATTTATGTCAAGATAGGAATATAGATATTCCAACCATCATCCATAAACAAAAACATGTCCAAATAGCTCTTCAAAGATCCATAAGCAACTCTGTATCCAATGGCATAAAGCTAACACCACCTACACATTTAGATTGAAAACCACAAAACTAACATTTGTTGCTGACAGCGCCCCGACAACACTTATCAGCGTTGAAGGAAGTCTTGTCAGAGTTAGACAATAATATCTCTAACAACGGCAAAATAACACTTGTCAGTGTTAAATTTTCCTTTGTCAGTGTTAGAAAAACAAAGTGGAAAAATCTAAATCATCCCTAGAGCATTCACTGTCCCAATATCCATAGTCATTAACCTGTTTTTGAATGCCCTACACATAAGAAAACAAATTAGTTTTCTTTGGGAACCCAAGCCTTGGAAGACTTGGATTCATCTGGTTGTTCAACAAGAACAGACTTGGTTCTCATAACAACCCCATTTTCATCCCTTTTTGGATGAAATGCCCAGTTAACCCCAATTTGTCTTGACATGACTTTTGAAATATAATGAAACCTGTTGCATGTCATAGAAAGACCAGTAGAATTAAGGTTTTGGTCTTGTTTTGGTCTCCATGTTAAGCTGGTAGAAGCTTTAGACCCCTTTCCCTGTGATTGCAAATACCTAGGTTTGGCAGTGTGTCTGTCAGCGCTGAAATTGTTCTTGTTAGCGCCCCGATTGCCTTTATGAGCGTTGAACCTAGGGTTTGCTACAGGAACCCATTGCCTATTGGACCAAGTGTTTGTCTTTTGGAAAGGTCTTAGGCCATGTGTGTTAGACCCTCTAGAAAAGAATGGGGCTGGTCTAACAACTTGTGAACTTTTGTTCACAAAGGTTTTGGGTCTGACAGAGTTTGACCTATGTTGACTTTTGTCAGCGCTGAAATGGTTCCTATCAGCGTTGACATTTGAAGCGTTGACACATTTGTATGCCAAATGTGAAAAGCTACCACAAGTGTAACAGGCTTTTCTAGACATAGTCTTAGGTCTAGAAGCAAAGAAGCCTGTTCCATGGTTACTAACTTGACTTTTTGGTGACCTAGTATTCCTATACATCTCTGCATACTTAACACTAGGTTTTCTAACAGTTTGTGAGCCAAGGTCAACAGCTTTGCCAGTGGTTGGGTGTGTGATTTTAATAGGTGTAGGATCATGGCTCGTGATTGGTGTGGGCTCATTTGGACTTTCACACAACAACCCTCCCTTAACAAACAAAGTGTGGTTAGCTTTCTTCCACTCATCTAGGTCAGTCAGTTTTTGATTATACTCTTAAATTGGGGAAGTCACTCTAGGTGGAGGAATGAATTCCTTCTCTTGGAGTTCTGGAAAGCCAGTCCAAGATAAGTCCTTTGATTGGACACCATAGAAATCCCCAGCTGGTGGTGGAACACCAGTATAATCTTTCATCCCAATCCCACTCATGTCCTTAGAGTCTCTTTGTTTACTAACACACTCTCCTAGGGCTTGTGTGTCCTTATCAAATCTCTGGATTTTAAGACTCACATTATCTTTATTTTTGTTAGCCTCATCTAACTTAGCTATCAAATCAAGATTAACCCTGTCTGTGATATCTTGAATATCTTTACTTTGATGTAACTCATGATTTAAGATATTTATTTTATCCTTTAATTCAAACTCCATTTTCTTATACTCAGCTACTGTCCTTTCTGTTTGGGAGAGAGCAATTTGATAATTCGATACTTTGCATCTTTCAGCACTTGCCTCATCTAATAGTTTTACTATCTCTTGATTTAGTTTTTCAGTATTTAAACGACAACCCTTAGAACAGAAAGCATCATCATATACCTCATTATCTGATGAAGAGGAGGAGTGTGCGATGAGAGCATATTCAACATGCTCTTCTTTAACTTCAGCAACCAATGCTTTGTCCTCTTCCTCATCCTTAGCCAAAAAGTTCCAGCTCCAGTCCCATCCTCCAACACCATCAATTTGTTGAACAGCTACCATGGCCTTGGAATCTTGGCTCTTAACCATTTGGCTTGAAGGCTTACCAGCATCAGATCTTCTTGGAGATCTACATTCCCTCATAAAGTGCCCCATACGATGACAGTTGTAGCACTCAACTTTGGATTTGTCAAATCCAGCAACATCCTTAGCATCAAAGGTCATCTTCTTCTTGAACCTTTTATTAAACATGTTTGCTCTTAAACTTACAAGAGCCATAGTCCACTTGATGTCCATCTCTTCCAATTGCTCATCACTTATTTGCTCAAGATCCTCATATGTAATCCTTGAATCACTGGGCAAAGAAGCAATGAATGCACACACAGTATCTAGATCTAAAACAGCAGGTTTAATTCTATCAGTGCCAAAGTTGTGAGTGTCAACGCTTGAGTATGAGGCGTTGACAGGATATGATCCAGCGCTAACAGGATGTGTTCCAACGCTGATAGGATGTGATCCAGCGTTGACACATGCAGATCCAGTGACTGGATGTCCATAGGAGTTCATGGAATCAAATTGACCTTCACTTTGTGAGAAGAAGGCCATGTTGCTACTGGAAGATTTATTATCACTCTCCAAAAGCCATTCATTCTCCAACAGTCTTAGTTTGTTGAAGATGTCATCAAACCTAGAGGTTTTGTGGGTGTTATTGACAAGAATGGATCTTGCCTCAATCTTCCATACATCACCAAGGCTTTTGAGAAAATTAGCATTCAAGTCAGGGTCATCAATCTGTGTTCCCATGAAGGAAAGTTGACTTGTAATGTCAAGCAGTCTACTTCTCACACTGCTGCGATTCTCATTGGGTTGAGCCTTAAAGACAGCATACTCATGCATGAGTTGCTTCTTCTTTTCTTCTTTTGTGTCAGCATTGCCACCATGTGCTACTTCAAGAGCTTCCCAAAGCTCTTTTGCAGACTCAAAGCGTTTGTACTTGTGCTGATTCTCATGACCCAAGGCGTGTTTCATAATGTTCAAAATTTTCATGTCCACCCTTTTCTTGGCTATATCTTCAGCAGATACAGCTCTTCCATCTTCAGGCTTTTCCTTCTTATCAGCTTCAGGACAATTAGGAACAGCTATCCTTGTGGCAATAGCATTAGCAATCTTTTGAGCTTTGTTGAATGTGTTCCCATATTCAACAATCTCCCAAAGAGTGTAGTCATAGATGGCTACATATTGCTCAAAATTAGACTTCCAAAGCTCGAAGTTCCTGGCATCAAACATGGGAATTTTGATACTAGGGTTTGTGGTGTTGTTTTGTAGCAAAACAGGAGCAGAAGGTTGTTCTGAGCCAGACATGATGTTTTTAGGGTTTTGAGAATTTTAGGGTTTCGTTGTTTTAGGGTTTTTGCGTTACTTAAAGATCAAAAGTTTCTCAACAAGCTCTGATACCACTTGTTGATCCCAAACTTAGATCGATTAAGCTTTGTGTATACGAGATTAGATCAAGTGATACACGTAGAGAAACCTTTGCTTATGAATAAAGTAACTAAGTGTTATGCGGAATTAACACTTAATCTAAAACACAAAGATGTTAAACAAACTTTCACTTGTATTAGAATAATCGAACTTGATTACAATGAAAGAGGTTTAACTTGTGAAAACTTATTATAACTGATGATTAACATTAACCTAAAAGATCTTCTTTTATAGATTAAGAAGTCTTGTACAATAAGCTACGAATCAACTATTCTAGGTAAAGATAATAATGGAAAATACAATGTCGAGTTTATCTTTACCATATACAAATAAAGAAACAAAAGATTCGTATAAGATAACTTCCATCAGTGCTTGTCTTCCAGGCTATCAGCGTTGACTTTCCTAACTGTCAACGCTTGGCTGTCAGCGTCCAATGTCAACTTATCAGCGCTTGAACTCTTCTTATCAGCGTCTAGTGAACTGACCCATAATTTATTCCCAACAGCTAGAAAGAAGGTCCAAGTAAACCTAGAAAAGTCATCTGTGATGACAAAGCAGTAGGACTTTCCATTCAAACTTTCTATATTGGTTGGACCAAAGAGGTCCATATGAAGCAAATGAAGAGGTCTAGTACTAGAGTGCACCTGTTTGGACTTGAATGAGACCTTGTGTTGCTTGTCTTTAAGACATGCAACACAAGAGTGGTCATTGTGGAAGGCCTTTTTAGGCAAACCATCAACCAAGCCAAGTCTCACAAGCCTGTTTATATTCTTAAAATTTATGTGCCCTAGTCTCCTGTGCCACAAATTACTTTCATCTACTGAAGCTTTAGCATAACAACAAGACATATTGTTATTCATTCTAATCCCATTCAGATTCACATTGTATATGTCTTTATGCCTAGGTGTTCTATAGTCAATATATTTCTCATCAGGGATCTTATAATCCTTGCTTAACACCAAACATTCAGTATCAGTAAACATAACTTTATTTTTGTTATCACAAACTTGTGATAAACTAAAAAGATTGTAGTCAAGTTCCTTTACCAAAAATACGTTCTCAAAATGTAAGTTCTTGGTGAGAAGGGTTCCTTTTCCTGTGATAGTACCATATCCGCCTCCAAAGTAAAACTTATCACCATCCTTAATGGGAGTGAAGTTTGTCAGATAATCTTCCTTCCCTGTCATGTGCCTTGAGCATCCACTATCCCAATATCCATAATCATTGACCTGTTTTGGAATGCCCTGCACATAAAGAAAACAAATTAGTTTTCTTTGGGAACCCAAGCCTTAGAAGACTTGGATTCATCTGGTTGTTCAATAAGAACAGACTTAGTTCTCATAACAACCCCATTTTCATCCTTCTTAGGATGAAATACCCAGTTAACCCCAATAGGTTTTGTAATGACCTTTGAAATGTAATTAAATCTGTTGCAGGTCATTGAAATCCCATTATCATTAGGGTTTTGATCTTTCTTTGGTCTCCATGTTAAGCTTGAAGAAGCTTTAGACCCCTTACCCTGTGGTTGCAAATATTTAGGTCTGGTCACGTTTCTGTCAGCGTTGGAATTGGTCTTGTCAACACTGAAATTACCCTTGTCAGCGTTGAACCTAGGGTTTGCGACAAAAACCCATTGCCTATTAGACCAAGTATTTGTCTTTTGAAATGGTCTTTGTCCATGAGTGTTAGACCCTCTAGTGACGAATGGGACAGGTCTAACAACTTGTGGACTTTGCTGCACACAAGGTTTGGGTCTGACAACGTTTGACTTTCTAACAACGTTGACTTTGTTCCTGTCAGTGCTGAATTTGTTCCTGTCAGCGCTGACTTTGGGAGCGTTGACACACTTATATGCCAAGTGTGAAAAGCTACCACAAGTGTAACAGGCTTTTCTAGACACAAGCCTAGGTCTAGAAGAGAAGAAGCCTGTTCCATCATTGCTAACTTGGCTCTTAGGTGACCTAGTATTCCTATACATCTCTGCATACTTAATGTTAGGTTTTCTAACAGTGTTTGAGCCAAGGTCAACAGCTTTACCAGTGATTGGGTTTGTAACCTTAATGGGAGTTGACTCATTAGGACTTTCACATAGTAAGCCACCCTTAACAAATAAGGTAGGGTTAGCTTTCTTCCATTCATTTAGGTCAGTCAACTTTTGTTGATACTCTTCAACTGGGGTGACAACTCTTGGTGGAGGAATGAATTCCTCCTCTTGAAATTCTGGCAAACCAGTCCAAGATAGGTCCTTTTGTTGGACACCATAGAAGTCACCAGCTGGTGGTGGAACCACAGAGTAGTCTTTCATTCCAATCTCAGTCATGTCCTTAGGATCCCTTTGTTTACTCACACATTCACCTAGGGTTGGTGTTGCCTTATCAAATCTCTGGATTTTAAGGCCAACATTATCTTTGTTTTTAATGGCTTCATCTAACTTAGCTTGTAACTCACCATTAACCCCTTCCATGATGTTTCTAATATCCATACTAGAATTTAACTCATGTTTTAAGATATTTATTTTATCTTTTAAGTCAAATTCCATTTTCTTGTATTCAGAAACTGTCTTCTCAGTTTGAGTGAGAGCTAGTTGGTAATTAGACAGTTTGCATCTTTCAGTACTCACATCATCTAATAATCTTAACACCTCTTTGTTAAGTTTCTTAGTATTTAACCTACAACCTTTACTACAAAAAGCATCATCGTATACCTCATTATCAGATGAAGAGGAGGAGTGTGCCATGAGAGCATATTCAACATGCTCTTCTTCTTCAATTTAAGCAACCAAAGCTTTGTCCTCTTCCACATCCGTAGCCAGATAGATCCAATCCCATCCCATATCATCAATTCCTTGAACTGCAACCATGGCTTTAGGATCCTGAGCTTTAACAATTTGACTTGAGGGTTTACCAGCATCAGATCTTCTAGGAGATCTGCATTCCCTCATGAAGTGCCCCATACGATGACAGTTGTAGCATTCAACTTTGGATTTATCAAATCCAGCTGTGTCCTTTGCATTGAAGGTCATCTTCTTCTTAAACCTTCTGTTCCACCTGTTTGCTCTTATACTAGCAAGAGCCATGTTCCACTTAATGTCCATCTCTTCCAAGTGCTCATCACTTATCTGCTCAAGGTCCTTATAGGTAATCACTGAACCATTGGGCAAAGAAGCAATATAAGCACATACAGTATCTAGATCCAAGCCAGCAGGTTTAACTCTTGGTGAGTCACTTTTGTCAGCGTCTGAAAAGGAGGCGTTGACAGGACATGTTCCAGCGTTGACACATGATGATCCAGTAACTGGATGCATGTAAGAGTCCTTCTGTTCAAACTGGCCTTCACTATGTGAGAAGAAAGCCATGTTGCTATTAGTAGACTTACTTCCATGCTCCAGAAGGGTTTCATTCTCCAACAGCCTTAGTTTGTTGTAGATATCATCAAAAGTGGAACTTTTGTGAGTGTTGTTGGCAAGTATAGATCTTGCCTCAATTTTCCACGCTTCCCTAAGACTTTTAAGAAAAGTAGCATTAATGTCAACATCACCAATTTGTGTCCCCATAAAGGACAACTTGCTTGTAATATCAAGCAATCTGCTTCTCACACTGCTAAGCTTCTCATTGGGTTGAGCTTTGAAAACAGCATAATCATGCATGAGTTGTTTCTTCTTTTCTTCCCTAGTATCTTTATTGCCACCATATGCAACTTCAAGAGTTGCCCAAAGGTCTTTAGCAGAATCATAACCTCTGTATTTATGCTGGTTCTCTTGTCCCAAAGAGACTTTCAGAATATTTAGGGTTTTCATATCAACCCTTCTCTTAGCTATATCTTCAGCAGACACAGCTCTACCATCACCAGGTTTTTCTTTCTTATCTGCTTCTGGACATCCAGCAACAGCAGTTCTTGTAGCAATAGCAGCAGCAACCTTTTCAGCTCTATTGTATGTGTTTCCATATTCAATGATCTCCAAGAGAGTGTAGTCATAGATCCCCAGATATTGCTCAAAGTTGAATTTCCACAATTCAAAGTTGGTTGCATCAAGCATGGGAATCTTGATGTTTGGCAAAAGTTGGGAGGAAGAGGTTATTTCTGGATTTGACATGATGTTGTTTAGGGTTTTGATAAAATTAGGGTTTTGGTGTTTTTAGGGTTCTTGTGTTCTTTAAGATCAAAAGTTCCTCAACAATCTCTGATACCACTTGTTGATCCCAAACTTAGATCGATTTAGCTTTATGTATACGAGATTAGATCAAGTAATACACCTAGAGAAACCTTTGTATATGTATATATCAATCTAAGTGTTATGCGGAATTAACACTTAAACAAGAACACACAAGATGTAACAAACTTTCACTTTGATTAATGATATCAAACTTGCTTACAATGAAAGTAGTTTACGTATGAAAACTTATATTGAACATTAACCTAAAGGTCTTCTTTTATAGACATAAAAAGCCTTGTACAATAATCTACGTATCAACTATTCTAGGTAAAGATAAATATAGAAAATACATTGTTGTTCCTATCTTTACTAGAAGTAATCTAGAATACAATAAATACGTAGAGTATATCTGCCCATCAGTGCTTGTCTTCAATGTATCAACGCTTGACTTTGTCTTGTCAACGCTTGAGCTGTCAGCGTTTGTTTTACACCTGTCAACGCTTGAATTACTCTTGTCAGCGCTCAAGTAGACTGGCCATAATTTATTCCCAACAAAAATCTCTTCATTATCATAATTAAGAACATCAATCATATTGACCTACTCTTTTCCATTTGATTTTGTTGTGATTTTCCCCATTTTCAAAACTTGTTGTTCATCCCGAACCCTAAGATTTAACTCCCCTTCGGCCACATTGATGTGATCGAGATAGTATAGTGATAATTTGAGATACGTTATAGGGTAAATTAGAAAATTACCTTTAGGAAAAAGTAATAGACTAATATTACCAATGACGAATTCAATTAAACACGTGATGAACCAAGTTCGTTGTACACGAAGATCGAGTGAATTTGAGACGTTTTTGTTTTGATTTGGACAATTGATGTGAATTGGTTTTCGGTTTTTAAATCAAGAATTAAATCTACAAATTTTAAACTATTAAATCTAATCCTAAAGTGCATGAATCGTAAACCCCGCTATATTTAAATCTAAAACAATTACTTAAAGTTAAAAACTATTTAAAATTTTAACTATTTTAAAAATCTATAAGAATAATTCTATTTAATAAAAAATTACTTTCAATCTATTTTTGGAAATCTATTTAACTTTTTAAACTAATAAACTTTATCAAAATAACTCTAACCAAATCTATATTTTTTAAACTAAATTTATTTAAAATCTAAAGTTATAAAAATCTAATTGTTAAAATAAACTAATTAAACTTTTTAAATAAAAATATTTTTATTTTTTTTTATTTTTTGTATATTATTTTGAACTAATTATTATTTTTAAAAACTCAATATTTTCTTTAATAAAAATATTAATAAAACTATTTTTAAAACCGAAACTTAATTAAACGAAACTTGTACTAAAGTCTGCTTAGAAAAGTAATACTATATTAATCAGATAACGTGTAATAAAATCAAAAAGGCAAGTAGCCCAGTTGGCTAACACTCTTAACTGTGAACCGCGAGGTTGCAGGTTCGAATCCTGCAAGGACCCATTTTTTTGGTAATTGATTATTTGGACAACTGATATACGAAAAATCACAGGAGTGATCAAAGAGTAAGCTTATTTTATTTAAGCTGTTAGGAAACAACTTATAGGCTTATCAAATCAATTGGATCTGATAACCTATGATCGACCAATAATTAAGTAAGCAAAAAGATACCTCAGATAAAGCTCAATGATCTTATTAAACTCAAAGTAAAACAAATACCAATATAACTATCCCAGCAAAGATCAGTAATCACTAAACATATTAATCAGTAAAAAAAACTTCAAAGATCAAGTACTCAACGAATACATAAGCAGCAGTTCAGACAAAATGAACAGATAATTCAGCTAATCATAAACATATCATAACCCAAGAAGAGTTTAAACCTAAATCAGTAACAAAAAAACTTAGACAACAATTATTGTATAAAATCTAATCTAATATATCAGATTTAATCATACTTCAGCAACAATCTTTAATGAAATCCACAAAGGTCTACATATCAGATATTAATCTTACACCAAAAATAAAACAATGATTATGCAATATATCAGGAAGTCCAGTTTAAACGTAGCAGATTAACCAAAAAGACATAAAACTGCATCAGACTAATTAAAACTTCAATCCAAGTCCAAAAACCAGATAACTCAAAATTGCCTAATCAGTTAAAACTAACATTCTCCAAACAAAATCAATCCTCAACCAAACATTTTCAGATTCATAAAAAATCACAATTTAACATAAATCAAGCCGATACTAATACGCAATAACTACTCAAGTATCTAAGTCATATTATCATTTAAACAAAAATTAATCTATTTAACATGTAAAATAAAAGAGATGAGCACCTTTTTGAAGATTTCCTTTGAGTACTAGGTTGTGATGAACAACCTAAGAACCCGAATCTACACCATCATTAACCATTCACCTTAAATCGAACCACGAACTCCATAATATTCGAGCCAACACCATCGAACCGGTACAATAACTTTTAATTTATCCAGTTAGGATAAATCTTTCCCAAATATTACTCTGAATCACTTAATACAAACTATTTCTTAGTTTGATTAAATAACTCTCATATAATTTCAAACAGATTATAGAAATAATTATAATAATAAATTTTGACAGTAAAATAAGAGAAATTGCTCAAAACTCAACTTTTATTAATCACTGGAAAAATGATTACAATACTTTTAAAAATAATATACAAATATTCATAAATCTATTTTGACATTATAACTAGAAAGTAAAAAGAGGGATGATGATTACAAGTAAATAAGGGGTTTTTATAGCCATCCCAAGGCTTGTTGAGGAGAATATCCGGATCTTCCAAAGCATATTCCTTCTTCATATAAGCCCTTAGATCATCTCTCTCTCATGGTTGTTTTGATCGGATGGTTGATAGGACACAACTAGCACAGGGATTGCCAACGTGGCATCCGTTTGTGCTAGTTGTTTTTCTTTCATGCCTTATGATTGGCTGATTGGGGAAAATGATGTGTTTCCTCCAGTGAAAAACTGCCACGTATCTATGCTAGCCCACTCTTCTCTTCCTTAAAATTGGGGGATTTATTTCCCCCACACTTGAATCACACGTAGGATGAAAAGCCCCAATTTTATTGGGCGAATTATTTATCTAGGTTTTGGGAACAGTAACATATTGTTACTGGTTTTCTTTTTGTGAGATGGGGAAGAAAGTAGATGAGGAAGATACATCGAATGTATCGATATTATTTATGTGTGGAAAAAGAAAACATGTGGTGGTGAAAGTAAATGAATGTGAGTGGGTGATAGTTTATTAAATATGTGAAAGTGAAAGTTAAACGTTTAAACAAAACCCTAAGGCCCAAAATTTATTCCAATCGTTCCTTATGCAAATCTTGGGCTTTATACTGAATCTCCCACGTTTGTGTAGTTTGGGCTTGTTGGACCGTTTCAATAAAGCAATTGGGCTTATTTCTCAAACATGAATTTAACTTGTTTCTTAATTGGGCTTTTGGGCCCAATTTCCAAATGTGGGACCCACTTGGCCCATTTTCTTGCATAATTATCAAATCCACTCAAGTCGAGCTCGATTTTGGCTTCTTCAATTTTTTTCTTCAAACTCGTGCCGGTTTTTGCCGATTTTCACGATCTTGGTACCTACACACATAGAAACTAGAAACAAGCATATACAAGGCAAAATTGATACATATTGTGCACTTATTCATTGTTTTAAGATACAATTGATATGACTAAAATAGCTCATATCAAACTCCCCCTTGCTAAGAAATTGTCGTGTCCTCACGCAATGATAAAATAAAACACTAACTACACCTTTATTTGACTTATGACACTTTATTTCGCAAAGACATAATGTATTGCTTTCATTATTTGAAAAATAACTTTTAAATTCATAAAACTCAAATAGATTCATCGTCCCCGACTTTTCACTTTTCCATGCCAAGTGCCAAAACAAGATCATTGTCAATCATAAGCCCCAAAATTAAACCAACACATACAAGTAATTTGTGTTAAACTCAATCTCCTATTATTCCTAATTGTATCTCTAGATTTTATTTGTCATTCACCCAAAGGCTCATTTGACTCTATTTAATATTTATTAGTCCAAAAATGAAGGAAAGGACGGTGTAAACTCAACACTCAAAACCTAACCTCGACATCAAAAACCATTGTCACTAAAGAAAGCCCACATCAAGGATAACTTAACACGATTTAGGGATAAATCCAGGACCCGAAATTTGGCTAATATGGCTACTTAAAAGCAACAAATAAAACCTCCAAAGTCAATTATGACCTTATTAATGGAGTTAGCAACAACTACATCATAACACCTTGTGGCTCTTTAAGATGCAATCGTGCTCCTTATTTAAAATCCACACCCTAAGGCTCCTTGGACAAAAATAAGGGAATTGACAACACCATCCCACCTTACGGATCATGATCATGAAGCAATTTTTATTCAACACGCCCCTTGACATACACCCTAAGGCTCTAATGACAAGGTTAGTGCTACATGACTCCCACCCGAAGGCTCCTAGAGAACATGTTTTTATTTATTCTTTTTATTAATATGATATTTATAGTAAGCCAAATTTCCGCAATCCCATGATCAAAAGTCCATGACGCTGACACCCTTAATGTGTTCTCACTTTAATTACAAGGGAAGAAAAAGAAGGAGTTACGAGTTAAGATATCAAGCCTAAACCGCTAAAAACTTCATTTATTGAGCAATTATTATTCAAGCGTGGAAAGTAAATACGAGGTGATTAAATCAAACACAAAAATACTTGCACAAAGAAGAATTTAACCTTAGAAACTTATGATTGAACTCTATCATCTCTTGTTCTCCATATTGTAAAATTTCAAAAATGTGAAATCAATGGATACTTAGCCTATCAAACCAAAGTTTTGGGTTTTCAAGTCATCTATAGGATCTTGCATCTTCCTATACTTTTTCAAGTTTTAGAATTTACTTTTTAAAGTTCCCTTAATAAACGACTTTCTAGGATCAATTATAGGATCTTGCGAAAAGTTCTTGTTCTTAACTCGTATGAATTAAGACTTTCGCGTTTTAAAGCTCCCTATATAAAAGCCTAGCAAAACTTAATTCAAATAAGTTAAGGAAAAGCTAAGGTTAAAAAACAAGTCGAGTCAAAAACTATTTTTATTTTCACCAACGGAAAGCCTACATTCGTGTCAAAAGCACTTATTTTATTTATTAAAACTTAAAAAATAACACTAAAATTTTAAAAAATGAGAAAAACAATTACGTTTAGACACGACAAAAGCAATTGCAAGTGATTATATCGATTGACTCCCCCATGCTAAAACCAAACATTTTCCTTAATGTTTCTTAGCTGAAGAGTAACACCCCCTTGCTAAAACACGAAGAGTCTAATGCCTAATCCTAGCATGGAAAGAGCACGCAAATCTATAATCCGTTTATTAATTATGCCTCAAGATAAAACGTTAGTCGATAAAAATCAAGGGAAAGAAAGTGTGCCCCTTTTTAGCATTCAAAGAATGGAAGATCAAGTGGACCGGCAAAAACCGAACAAGAGAGTCTTCAAATAATAGGGTCATACCTAAGATTCACAACACAACAAAACACGAGCACGAGCTTGAAAGATCAAGCCTTATTAGTTGTTAGAAAATAGAAAGAAGATAGAATGTATGGGACTCCCCCACAAGGCGCCTCGTTTTTGTTCACCGAGTCATGAGCTCGACTCGATCTCCCGCATTCATTGGTCCTTAGGGAAAGTTTGAAGATCCGGGACAACCTCCGTAGGTATGTCCCCTCCAAAGTAGTGTTTCACACGATGACCATTCACCTTAAAGTTAGGCCCGTCTTTTTGAGCTAGCTCAACGGTGCCATAAGGGAAAACTTGTGCAATGGTGGATGGTCCGGACCAACGGGATTTAAGCTTGCTCGAGAAAATCTTAAGTCTAGAGTTGAATAAGAGGACTTGATCACCAACATTGAAATGCGGTTTTTGATCTTAGAGTCATGAATCCTCTTAGTCTTCTCTTTATAGATCAAAGAATTTTCATAAGCTTGATCCCTTAATTCACTTAGTTCATTCTATTGAACCTTGCGATGATCACCCGCGGTCCTCAAATCAAAGTTACAGTGCTTAAGAGCCCAATACGCCTTATGTTCGAGTTCAATTGGCAAGTGGCATGCTTTTCCGTAGACCAACCTAAATGGTGTACAACCAATTGGCGTCTTTTAAGCCGTACGGAAAGCCCACAATGCATCGTCCAATTTATCCGACCATGAAGTGCGATTTTCACGAATAGAACGCTCCAAAATCCTTTTAAGAGCACGGTTTGAAACCTCCACTTGACCACTCGTTTGAGGGTGATAAGCCGTAGAAAGTCGATGAGTGACACCATATTTCTTTAGAACTTTTTCAAATTGTTCATTACAAAAATAGGTCCCACGATCACTTATAATAGCCCGCGGAGTTCCAAACCTAGCAAAGAGTTGTTTCAAAAAGTACACCACAACTCGAGCATCATTCGTGGGCAAAGCCTTAGCTTCGACCCATTTAGACAAATAGTCCACGGCTACGAGAATGTATTTATTTCCCTTCGAAGATGGAAACGGCCCCATAAAATCGATCCCCCACATGTCAAAGATTTCACAAACTTGGATAATGTTTTGAGGCATTTCATCCCTTTGTGAGTTCTTTCCTTGACGTTGACAAGCATCACAAGTATTGATCAAGTCTTGGGCATCACGATATATGGAAGGCCAAAAGAAGCAGGCATCAAAGACTTTCTTCGCGGTGGCGTTAGCACCATGATGTCCCCCGGTGGTTCCCTCATGACAAGATTTAAGGATATCTTGAGCTTCTTTGCCAAACACGCACCTACGAATCACTTGATCCGCGCACACACGAAACAAATAGGGGTCGTCCCAAAAGTAATAGGAGATATCCTTGAAAAACTTTCGTTTTTGTTGGGACGACATACCCTTGATCACAAACTTCCCCGCATGGTAATTTGCAATGTCCACAAACCATGGGGTACTATCATCACCACGAAAAGCAATCATACCAAGCGTCTCGAGAGGAAATGTTTCATTGATTTCCTTGTTCTCTCGATCGCTTTGGTGAGGATTCTCAAGTCGAGATAAATGATCGGCCGCGAGATTCTCGGCTCCTTTTTTGTCTAGAATTTTGACATTAAATTCTTGAAGGAGGAGAATCCACCAGAGCAACCTCGGCTTAGCATCTTGTTTATTAAGAAGATATTTGATAGCCGAGTGGTCCGTATACACTATGGTTTGAGACAAGACGAGATATGGTCTAAACTTTTCAAAAGCATACACAACGGCAAGTAACTCCTTTTCCGTTGTAGTGTACTTTGTTTAAGCATCCGTCATAGTCTTACTTGCATAATGTATAGGCAAGAAATGTTTTGACTTACGTTACCCCAAAACCGCACCTGCCTCATAATCACTAGCATCACACATAATTTCAAAAGGTAGGTCCCAATCCGGGGCAACCAAGATTGGAGATTCGGTTAACTTCCTTTTAAGCATCTCAAAGGCTTGAATACACTCATCTGAAAAGATGAAAGGAGTCTCTTTTTCCAAAATATGGGTCATAGGCCGAGCTATCTTAGAAAAGTCTTGTATAAAACATCGATAGAAGCCGGCATGGCCGAGAAAACTCCTTACTCCCTTAACGGTGGTGGGTGGAGGCAATTTGGCAATCACGTCGATTTTAGCCCTATCAACCTCAATACCGGCCTTAGAGATCTTATGTCCTAACACAATTCCCTCTTTGCACATGAAGTGACATTTCTCATAATTAAGCACAAGATTCGTTTCCTCACAACGTTGCAACATTCTTTCAAGGTTAGAGAGAATTGAAGTGAAAGATTCCCCAAAAACCAAAAAGTCATCCATGAAGACTTCCATGGTTTTCTCGATCATATCATGGAAAATGGCCATCATACACCTTTGGAACGTCCCCGGAGCATTGCATAGTCCAAAAGGCATGCGACGATAAGCAAATGTTCCATAAGGACAAGTGAATGTGGTCTTTTCTTGATCACGAGGGTCATGGGGATTTGGAAATAGCCGGAATATCCATCCAAAAAGCAATAGAATTCATTCCCCGCTAGTCTCTTTAACATTTGATCCATAAAAGGTAATGGAAAATGATCCTTCCTAGCGGCATCATTAAGTTTCCTATAGTCAATACAAACACGCCAACCGGTCACAGGTCTAGTAGGAATCAATTCATTATCCTCATTAGTAACAACCGTCATTCCTCCTTTCTTTGGAACACAATGCACGGGGCGAACCCATGGACTATCCGAGATAGGGTAGATCATTCCGGCGTCTAGAAGTTTAGTGACTTCCTTTTTGATCACCTCATGAATCTTTGGATTGACCCTTCTTTGATTTTGGATAGCGGGTTTATAATCATCCTCCATTAGAATTTTATGAGTACAAAATTTTGGATCTATACCCTTAATGTCGGAGATTTTCCATGCAATGGCCCGTTTATGCTTCTTAAGCACTTTGATGAGTTCATCCTTTTCATTTTCCTTTAATCCCTTAGCAATAATCACCGGTAACTTATCCGATCCCTCAAGAAAAGCATACTCCAAATGAGTGGGTAATTCCTTAAGTTCTAATTCGGGTGCTTCCTCAATAGATGTTTTTACTTTAGTCTCATTTTCATTCACAACTTTTAAATCCATAGGTAGCGATTCAAAAGGATCCATATTCAACAATTTTTCAATCAACGCAATATCTCCCTCGGGATCAAAATTCTCACTATCAAACTCACTAGGATCAAATGGTGTGCTAATGTAATCATCAATTTCCTTTTCGATTTTTGAATAACCATTATTCTCAAGCTCTTCAAGAACGAAGTCACCTCCCTCAAATGGAGTGAGTGGAGGCTTAGCCAAAGAGATATTAGGATTCGAAGAAGTGGGATTGCCACTTTTAGAAGAAGCCGAGAATCCAAGCACTTCTTGAGAATATTCTTCACAAGTAACATCAATCACATCGATTTGATTAATTGATTCCTCGTAATACTTGGAAGAAAATTTAGAGATATGACCAATATCAAACGTGATATTTTCATCATCAACTCTTAAAGTCAATTTCCCCGCTTTCATGTCAACTAAAGCACTAGCCGTCACAAAAAACGGTCTTCCCAAAATTAGTGGTACACGAGAATCTTTGGGATAATCGCAAACCACAAAGTCCGTTGGAAAGACGAGTTTCCCTACCTTGACAAACACGTCCTCGGTTATTCCTTTTGGTAAGGCGATCGATCGATCCGCTAGCTCGAGAGTCATCTTAGTAGGTGTAAGCTCGGGAAGTGATAACCTTTTTCACACGGAAAGAGGCATCAAATTAATGCTTGCACCAAGATCGGCTAAAGCTAAGCATTCTTCCATATTAGGGAAATCACATGGTATCACAAACTTGCCCGGGTCTCCAAGCTTTTTGGGAAGCTTTTGTGTAAGAACCGCGGAACAATTAGCATCTAAAGATGTAGACACTACAACCAATTTCCCTTTATCATTCATCTATCTCTTAATAGTCGAAGCAAACTTAGGCATGTAAAGCAATGCATCCGCGAAACTAACATTAATATAAAGATTCTTAAACATTTCTAGAAAAGTAGTCATTTGAGCATTGTACTTTTCGCGGAGCTTCTCTTGGTAAAGTCTCGAAGGGTAGGGTAGTGTGGGTTTAGTCTTCGGAAGCTCGGGTTCCGGAATAGGCAATTGGTCTACCTTTGGTGGAATAGGAATTTCCTTTTCTTTAACCACCTCGGGTTCTTGCTCCACTTCCCTCACCGGAGAGGTACTCACATGTGGAAGCAAAGGTCCGTCTAAAGCTTTCCCACTACGTGTGGTTATATCTTTCATCTCACCCTTCGGGTTTGGAATGGTGTTGCTAGGTAAGCCGCCAGAAGACGAGGAAGGTTTGTTCATAAAAGATTCAAACATCGAGAGTAATTTATTTTGACCTTGTTCCAAACTTTGTTACATACGATTTTGACTTTGCTCTAATCTTTGCTCAAAACGGTTTTGGTTTTGTTTAAGTCTTTGTTGATTAAGCTCAATCTTATTGTTTTGCCCTTTTAATCGTATTTTGAAACTCATTTTCAAAGTTGCCATTTGTCCTTGAATGTTATTCTGAAAAGCTTTCAAATTTGCCTTATTCGTTTTAATGTAGCTTGACAAATCATTTTGATTATTGCTTTGAAAACCTTGACTGTTTTGATTAGCATTAAACCTATTTCCTTGATTATAATTCCCTTGGTTACCACGGTTAAAATTATTTCCATTGTTTCCATTTTTGTACCTATTTTGAACCGGTGGAAAACCTGGTGGAGCAACATGATTTTGACGAGGAACTTGACCGTTGGAGCCATAAGTTCCCGTCGCGGCAAAAGCACTAGCTTGATCAAACCCCATGGTTGAAGAAGCATAATTAGGATGTGCTCCACCACCTGATACACAAACATTCTCAACCATATTAATGGATCCATGAGGATTCTTTCTAATCTCATTCAACAAAGTCGCAAATCCACTATCAATCTTAGAGTCCAATCTAGCAATCTCGGGATTGAATGAATTCACATTGGAAACACCCGGTGTGTTTCGTGAATATTGTGCTCTAGACTTATCCTCAATTATTCTCCACGCATCTCTCGGAGTTTTTCTTAAAAGATTACCACCTGCGGCGGCATTTAAAGAATCTTGTTCAATCATATTAAGCCCATTATAAAAAGTATTTATTTGATGCAATTCCGAGAAACCGTGGTGTGGACATTGTCTCAACAAATCTTTAAATCTTTCCCAAGCTACCCCAAACGATTCATGCACTTTTTGTTCAAATTTAGTGAGTTCGTTCTTAAAGTGTGTTGTCTTAGATGGTGGAAAGAAGTAATCCAGAAACTTAGACACTAAATCATCCCATGTTAAGATCGAACCCGGTGGTTCTTTCTCATACCAAAGCTTAGCATTACCCTCGAGCGAGTAAGGAAAAAGCATAAGCTTAATCACGTAATTCGGCACATCTCTAAACTTGAGAGTCGAGGTAATTCGATGAAAATTCCGTATGTGAGAATGCGGGATATCGGTCTCGTTGCCATGAAGTTGGTCGGCACGAATGAGCGATAAAAGACCCGTCTTAATCTCAAAATGATCCGCGAAAATAGCCGGCACAACGATTGCTTCCCCATACCCTTCGGTGGGTGCACGGAGCAATTCCTCCATTGTTCGGTTATCGGCCATCTCTACAACAATAGGTGGAAACTCGGGTTCCACTATTCGTTGTTGACGATTTCTATTTCTACGAGGAATATTTTCAAGCCTATTAAAATCAATCATAAGACGAGAAGAACGTAATTGCATACACTACAAAGACGAGAATTTAGAGGATTGAAGAAAAGAATTTAGACAAGAAGAAGATTATTTTCGGTATTTTATTTGGTATTGCTCAATAAAAAATGATCGATAAAAAACAAGGAATAAGGATAACTACTATGGAAGTAAATTACCCTCGGTCGACTTTGAAACGATAGGTGAAAACCTAAACGTCTCGAGGTTCAATAAGTAAACTACAAAAATAAGATTTATTACTACTTGAGTCGGCAAACCAATAATAGGTTGTCCCTCTCAATATATGCACAAGCAAGCGGGGAAACGAGGTGGGACAAAGCACTTAAAAACCTTTTTCCTTAGACGGCTTTTCATAGCACGTCGCCTTATACCCACCTTATAGTTTGTATAAATTGAGTTCAAACTTCTTATTAGTATTTATCTATTTTGCCTTTTATTTTTGTTTTGGATACGACTACAATAGCTAGGTGATGAAATCCCAACTAAGGCCTTATTTGAAAAGTATGTAAATTTATTGTTCAATGTAATACAATATATTATTCACAAAAACGAGAAAAACGATACATACTATATAAAAGAAAAATAACAAAACTTTCCGAGGACGGAAAGGGTCTTCAAATCAACGATCAACAAATCTCCACAAAGACGAATCGTACACAAGATCCCCGGCAGCGGCGCCAAAATTTTTGATGTGATCGAGATAGTTTAGTGATAATTTGAGATACGTTATAGGGTAAATTAGAAAATTACCTTTATGAAAAAGTAATAGACTAATATTACAAATGACGAATTCAATTAAACACGTGATGAACCAAGTTCGTTGTACACGAAGATCGAGTGAGTTTGAGACGTTTTTGTTTTCATTTGGACAATTGATGTGAATTAGTTTTCGGTTTTTAAATCAAGAATTAAATCTACAAATTTTAAACTATTAAATCTAATCCTAAAGTGCATGAATCGTAAACCTCGCTATATTTAAATCTAAAACAATTACTTAAAATTAAAAACTATTTAAAATTTAAACTATTTTAAAAATCTATAAGAATAATTCTATTTAATAAAAAATTACTTTCAATCTATTTTTGGAAATCTATTTAACTTTTTAAACTAATAAACTTTATCAAAATAACTCTAACCAAATCTATATTTTTTAAACTAAATTTATTTAAAATATAAAGTTATAAAAATCTAATTGTTAAAATAAACTAATTAAACTTTTTAAATAAAAACATTTTTTTTTAATTTTTTGTATGTTATTTTGAACTAATTATTATTTTTAAAAACTCAAAATTTTCTTTAATAAAAATATTAATAATATTTTTAAAACCGAAACTTAATTAAACGAAACTTGTATTAAAGTCTGCTTAGAAAAGTAATACTATATTAATCAGATAACGTGTAATAAAATCAAAAAGGCAAGTAGCCCAGTTGGCTAACACTCTTAACTGTGAACCGCGAGGTCGCAGGTTCGAATCCTGCAAGGACCCATTTTTTTGGTAATTGATTATTTGGACAATTGATATACGAAAAATCACAGGAGTGATCAAAGAGTAAGCTTATTTTATTTAAGCTGTTAGGAAACAGCTTATAGGCTTATCAAATCAGTTGGATCTGATAACCTATGATCGACCAATAATTAAGTAAGCAAAAAGATAACTCAGATAAAGCTCAATGATCTTATTAAACTCAAAGTAAAACAAATACTAATATAACTATCCCAGCAAAGATCAGTAATCACTAAACATATTAATCAATAAAAAAAACTTCAAAGATCAAGTACTCAACGAATACATAAGAAGCAGTTCAGACAAAATGAACAGATAATTCAGCTAATCATAAACATATCATAACCGAAGAACAATTTAAACATAAATCAGTAACAAAAAAAACATAGACATCAATTATTGTATAAAATATAATCTGATATATCAGATTTAATCATACTTCAGCAATAATCTTTAATGAAATCCACAAAGGTCTACATATCAGATAGTAATCTTACACCAATAATAAAACAATGATTATGCAAAATATCAGGAAGTCTAGTTCAAACGTAGCAGATTAACCAAAAAGACATAAAACTATATCAGACTAATTAAAACTTCAATCTAAGTCCAAAAACCAGATAACTCAAAATTGCCTAATCAGTTAAAACTAACATTCTCCAAACAAAATCAATCCTCAACCGAACATTTTCAGATTTATAAACAATCACAATTTAACATAAATCAAGCAGATACTAATATGCAATAACTACTCAAGTATCTAAGTCATATTATCATTTAAACAAAAATTAATCTATTTAACATGTAAAATAAAAGAGATGAGCACCTTTTTGAAAATTTCCTTTGAGTATTAGGTTGTGCTGAACAACCTAAGAACCTGAAGCTAGACCACCATTAACCATTCACCTTAAATCGAACCACAAACTCCATAATATTCGAGCCAACACCATCGAACTGGTACAGTAACTTTTAATTTATCCAGTTAGGATAAATCTTTCCCAAATATTACTTTGAATCACGTAATACAAACTATTTCTTAGTTTGATTAAATAACTCTCATATAATTTCAAACAGATTATAGAAATAATTATAATAATAAATTTTGACAGTAAAATAAGACAAATTGCTCAAAACTCGACTTTTATTAATCACTGGAAAAATGATTACAATACTTTTAAAAATAAAATACAAATATTCCTAAATCTATTTTGACATTATAACTAAGTAAAAAGCGGGATGATGATTACAAGTAAATAAGGGGTTTTTATAGCCATCCCAAGGCTTGTTGAGGAGAATATCCGGATCTTCCAAAGCATATTCCTTCTTCATATAAGCCCTTAGATCATCTCTCTCTCATGGTTATTTTGATCGGATGGTTGATAGGACACAACTAGCACACGAATTGCCAACGTGGCATCCGTTTGTGCTAGTTGTGTTTCTTTGATGCCTTATGATTGGCTGATTAGGGAAAATGATGTGTTTCCTCCAGTGAAAAAATGCCACGTATCTATGCTAGCCCACTCTTCTCTTTCTTAAAATTGGGGGTTTATTTCCCCCACACTTGAATCACACGTGGGATGAAAAGCCCCAATTTTATTGGGCGAATTATTTATCTAGGGTTTGGGAACAGTAACATATTGTTACTGGTTTTCTTTTTGTGAGATGGGGAAGAAAGTAAATGAGGAAGATACATCGAATGTATCGATATTATTTATGTGTGGAAAAAGAAAACATGTGGTGGTGAAAGTAAATGAATGTGAGTGGGTGACAGTTTATTAAATATGTGAAAGTGAAAGTTAAACGTTTAAACAAAACCCTAAGGCCCAAAATTTATTCCAATCGTTCCCTATGCAAATCTTGGGCTTTATACTGAATCTCCCATGTTTGTGTAGTTTGGGCTTGTTGGACCGTTTCAATAAAGCAATTGGGCTTATTTCTCAAACATGAATTTAACTTGTTTCTTAATTGGGCTTTTGGGCCCAATTTCCAAATGTGGGACCCACTTTGCCCGTTTCTTGCATAATTATCAAATCCACTCAAGTCGAGCTCGATTTTGGATTCTTCAATTTTTTTCTTCAAACTCGTGCCGGTTTTTGCTGATTTTCACGATCTTGGTACCTACACACATAGAAACAAGAAACAAGCATATACAAGGCAAAATTGATACATATTGTGCACTTATTCATTGTTTTAAGATACAATTGATATGACTAAAATAGCTCATATCACACATCAACTAAGGCTCTTCCGGATCGTAAGAATGGTCTACCAAGTATTAACAGAATACGAGGATCCATCTCATAGTCGACGACGACAAAGTCCACGGGAAAAGTGAATGTACCAACTCGAACAAAAACATCTTCGGCAATACCAACGGGGTATGCGAGAGTTCGATTAGTTAACTCGAGAGTCATGCGAGTCGGTACAAGGTCGGGTAATGATAATTGTTTCCAAACCGAAAGTGGCATAATATTGATGCTAGCGTCAAGATCCTCTAAAGCCATACAATCATCTATTTGAGGAAACGAGCAAGGTAACACGAATGGTCCGGGATCTCCTAGCTTTTCGGGAAGCTCTTTGAGAAGAATCGCGGAACAATTCTTATTTAAATGGGTGTTCACGAGCTCAACCATTTTTTCTTTCTTATTAAGCAAATCTTTAAACATTTTGACAAATTTTGGCATTTGAGCAAGTGCTTCAATAAGGCTTATGTTAACATTGACGTTGGAAATCATTTTCAAAAAGTTAGAGACATGAACGTCATCTTTGGTGAGCACTTTTGCCTTGTCTAACCTAGATGGATAAGGGATATTAGGCTTAGACTTTGAAGGTTGAGAAGGAGAAGTACTCGGTTCTTGAACAACCTTATGGTTAGGCTCATTAGGCAATGGAGCACTAGTACTAGGAGTGGTAGTGGGAGGAATCACCAAAGGGGGAGTAGGATTACTCATTATGACCTTCGGGCCTTGTCTCTCCTTTATGGGTGAAGAGATGGAAGGTCCCACTAAAGTGGCTCCACTTCGAGTAGTGATAGCACTCACATTAGCACGAGGGTTAATCTCGGTATTAGAAGGTAGGGCTCCTTGGGGTCTAAGGGCTTGCAACATTTTCAAAAATTTCTTATCGTTGGACTCTTGCATTTGTCTAGTAGATTCTTGCATTGCTTTCATGATTTTATCATGTTCGGTCAATTTTTGTAGAACCAAGTCCATTTGAGGGTTGTGCATGTTCATTTTATTAAACCCATGATTTTTAACCCCTTGATTAGGAATTCCTTGGTTTTGATATTGAGATTGAACACCGTTGTTATTATAAAAACCTTGATTATTATTTTGAAAACCTTGATTTTGACCATTAAAATTCCCTTGATTTGCATTCCCTTGAAAATTACCCATTTGAGGACCTTGGTTCCTATTTTGGTATTGGGAATTTTGGGCGGGTGGGGGTGGTCTTTGTGGAGCTACAAAACCCGGGGGAGCCAAATAATTAGTACTTTTATAAGACAAATGGTTAACATCAACATTAGGTTTAAATTGAACCCGTTCATTAGCATTGGTGTTATAAGCACAAACTTGTTGTTGTTGATTGTAAATCTTGTCACAATTAAAATATGAATGTGGTCCACCACAAGTCTCACACATTTCACTAGTTTCTTTCAAGACATTAACTTGACCATTGAGGGCTTGGGTTTGTAAAGAAATTGTTTCAACAAGCGAAGTGAGTTTATCGATTCTCTTGTCACTCTCACTAGAACTAGCACTTTCCATAGTGGCCCTAACACTCTTGGTTTTTACTTTAGCCTTGTTTTCAATTATGGCCCAAGCCTCGTTCATTGATTTCACAAGAATATTTCCCCCTGCGGCACTATTAAGTGAGTCTTGGTCATTTAGAGTTAAACCATTGTAAAACGTATTTATTTGATGCACTTTAGTGAAACCGTGTTATGGACATTTTCTTAAAAGCTCTTTAAATCGATCCCAAGACTCACTAAACGTTTCCCCATATTGTTGTTCAAACGTAATGATTTCATTCCTTAAAGAAGTGGTTTGTGATGGTGGGAAAAGTAGTTTATGAACTTGGTTTCTAAATCAATCCATGTTTTAATACTTTGGGGTGGTTCCTTATCAAGCCAAATCCGGGCTTGTCCCTCGAGGGAAAAAGGAAAGAGTTGTAAACGAATAGCCTCTTGTGGCACCCCATTGTATTTGACGGTGTTGGTTAATTGTATGAAACGTTTGATATGAGCGTGTGGGTCATCATTAGTACGACCTAAAAATGGTGTAGCGGAAACCATTTGAATAAATCCCATTTTAAGTTCAAAATGATTTGCTCCAATATCCGGCACCACAATCGCGTCATCGTTTCCTTCAACGTGAGATTGTAGAATCTCAATCATTGGTCGATTATCCGTTGCCATCGTATTGTCGAAAGCTCGATTCTCGGGATCGGCTTGAATGACGGTCTTTTTGTTTTTTTCTTCTTCTTTTTGGAAGAATTAGAAGTATTTGGTACACCAACCGGTATGTATGTACGCGCGCGAGTGCGCATACAATTAAAACTTTGGAATGAGGTAGGTAACCTCGGTCGACTTTGAGAGCAAAAGGATTTTCCCTCTCGAGGTGCAATATTAAAAAGCTACAAAAATATATACTTAAGTACTACTTGAGTTTACAAACCAATAATCGGTCGTCCCCCTCAATATACGCACAAGCAAGCGGGGAAACGAGGTGGCACAAAGCACTTAAAAACCTTTTTCCTTAGACGGCCTTTTATAGCGCGTCGCCTTATACCCACCTTATAGTTTGTATATGTCGAGTTCAAACGTCTTACTAGTATTTATCTATTTTGCCCTTTTATTTCGTTTAGGATGCGAATACAATAGTTAGGTGATGAAATCCCAACTAAGGCATTATTTGAAAAGTATGTAAATTAATGTTCTACGTAATATAATATAGTAAAAGAAAAATCTTTTTGTATTTTTTTAGAAAAATATATATTCACAAGAAAAATCGAAAGAAATCGAACGAAGAAAAATAACACTAATACGTAATATTTTTTGTGTAATACTTTTAGGAAAAAGTATTACTTTTTGATTTTTTTTAATTTTTTTTGTTGCAAATCTTAGGAAAGAGTTTGCGTTTGATGATTTTTTATTTTTTTTGTATTTTTAAGTTTTTGATTTTTTTTTTGTGTTTTTGATTTTTGTGCAAGAAAATTAATGTTCAAAATGAACGGATCCCAAAATCCAAACGTCTCACGAAAATCTTCAATCGTAACGAGCGAAGCGGTAGCGGCGCCAATTTAATATAAGAATTTTTCAATCCTTTTTATGCAACTCATGTTCGTTTTCCTCGACGCACTCGAATTGATCTCAAATTAACGTGGATTTATTTGTTCTTGGTAAAACGTATTTTTGGGTATTTTAAACTAAAAACTATTTAATTAAAAACTAATTTAATTAACTATTTAAACTATTTTAAACAATTTTGAAAACTATTTTAACTTTTAATAAAACTTAAATCTAATTAAATGAAAACTATTTTTAAAACAAAACCTTATTAATTAAAATTTAAACTAAATTTAAAAACAATTAAAATTTATAAAAGTAATTAAAAATATTTTTTTATCTTTTTATTTTTTTTTAAAAAACTTAATAAAACGAAATTGATATAAAACTTTTTAAACAAATTTAATAAAACAAAAAACGTGTATTTAAACTAAATAAACTAAACTGCCAGTTCAAACATTACCTATATAAATAAAGAAGCTACTAAAGAAACACAAAAAGATGGCTAGCTAAGTTGGTAAGGGCATTGGGCTGCTAAGCTAAGGGTCGCGGGTTCGAAACCCAGCGGAGACAACTTTTTTTTTTGCTATTAATTATATTTTTGGACTTTGATACTCAGAATAACAGATCAAATGAATCTGTTATGTAGCAGCAATATAAGCAAATTAATAGACAAAAATCAACACAAATAACCCTAACAGCTTAACAAACAAGCAAATAAGCAGATAAAGTGTAAATAAGCTAATAACTACACAAACAAGCTATGACAGCTTAATCAAATAAGAAAATGAAAGCACCAAATAAGCAAAATCAGAAGACAAAATAAGCAGATCTATCTTAACCGAGTATCCAAACAGTAAGCAAACAAAATAAATATATAAGCTAAAATAAGCAAACAATCCATACCAAACAAAACAATAAGCAGATTAAAACAAACCGAATCAAAAACAAAACAATAAGCAATACTAACAGGCCATACGAATTACACTAAGCAAACCACACAAAGTTAAATCCAAACATAAGCAGATTTAAACAATAACAATAACTAATAAATTTAAAGCAGATTCAATCTTAAACAAATCTAAATAAACAATTTAACAACTAAACATAAACCAACATAAATTTAACAAAACAAGCAGATTAATATTTAACTAAAACTTAACAATAAAATAAAATAGAATCAAACCTAATGATGATAACCGTTGGGACGTAGGTGGGCGCTGAACCCCTATGAATCGAATCTAACCCCACCGTTAAACATCATCGTCTCGAACAGTACCCAATTAACCATGAACAGTAACCGAAACAAAAACAACCCTTCGAACAGATTTAAGTATTTTCCATAGGGGAAAATATTTACTACTTTTTATTTCAAATCTTAATTAATCTAAAACAGATTAAAGATAATATTGCAAATAAATTTAAATTAAAAGAAGACACGAATTTAAACAGAAATTAAACTTTTCATTAATAATTAAAAATCAAATACAATACTTTGAAAGAAAAATTACAATAAACCTAATTCTAATTTTGAAGAAATTAAAATTAAAATAAAAAGAAGCACACACTGAATTACAGATTAAGGGTTTTTATAGGCAAACCCTAGAAAACCTTCTTGTGAACTTGGAGGGCATGTTCTTCAATCTTGGCCATCCATTCTACTTCTCTTTCTTCTTTCCTCAATCAACGGATGAAAACCATTTCATTTCACTCGGATTGCCAGCCTGGATAGGATTTGTGCTAGTTGTGCTTGTTCTATGATGATGTGGAGTGTGTTTATTGGAGGATTGGTGTGGGTGAGTTGTCATAACCAATCAAAATAAAGGGTTTTGCCACGTCTGATGAGGAGAGAGGACCACAATTAGTGTTTGCTTCCGATTCTTATGGGGATTTATTTACAAATCGTGTGAATCGCACGATTTTGGTGAAACCCCCAATTTTCATTGGGTAATTTTTTTGATTGAGGTAAATTAGGGTTTGTGAGATTGGGGTAACCTGGTTTTGGGGAATGCGTTTGGGAGAGAGATAAAGAAGTTGGTGAGGGTAACCTTGTTAGTATCGTAAAAAAGTAATGGGAGAATGTGGGTGAATAAACTATTTGTGTGAGTGGGGTCTGGGTAAAATCGTTTAATAAACGATTGGTATTATTTGTGTGAGTAAATTGTGAGTTGACCAGCAAAGTGAAAAGTTATTTCACTTTAAACTGTCCATATTATTTACCCAAATGGGCTTTTTTATTGAAAACATTTCCATCCGTTGAACATTTCAATTTGGGCCTTGGTGGTTTGTTTTGCTCAAGTGAAAATAAGCATTTCCTCAAATGGGCTTTTGGGCCCATTTACCCAAATGTGGGACCCACTAAGCCCAAATGTCTTTCATAGGGTTAAATCCACTAAAATCGAGCTCGATTTCGGCTTCCTTGATCATTTCTTTAAAGTTGTGTCGATTTTGTCGGTTTTCGTGATCTTGGGCACACTTTTGGTCTTTTGACTTTGTCTTCGTCTCTTTCTTGGACTTTTCTTCAACATTTGACCGTGAAATCCCGTGTTTTCTTTTCTTTTGATCATTTGTACCTATTTTACACAAAAACACAAAACCACGCGTATTTCCGACTTTTACGATATTAAACACATGATTAGGTCTTGTTTTTCCTTGATTTTAGTGGCAAAAAGGTTAAGTGTTTACACACTTATTAGTGTTCTTGTTTAAGTATTAATTCCGCATAATACTTAGATTGTTTTATACACAACAAAGTTTCTCTACGTGTTAAACTTGATTTAATCTCATTTACACAAGCTAAATCGATCTAAGTTTGGGATCAACAAGTGGTATTAGAGCTTGTTGAGAAACTTTGATCTAAAGAACACAAGAACCCTAAATCGCCAAAAACCCTAATTTTCACAAAACCCTAAAAACATCATGTATACCTTAGAAGTAAACTCCTCCTCCTCCTCAACTCCCAACATCGAGATTCCCATGCTAGACCCAGACAATTTTGAACTGTGGAAGTTTAACTTTGAGAAATATCTACAAATCCATGACTACACTCTTTGGGAAATTATTGAATATGGAAACACATTCAATAAAGCTCAAAAGATTGCAGCTGCCATCTTACAAAGAACAAATGTTCAAGGTTCTACTAAAGAGGATCGAAAAGAAAAACCTGAAGATGGTAGAGCTTTCTCAACTGAGGACATAGCAAAGAGAAGGGTTGACATGAAAACCCTAAGCATTCTGAAACTCTCTTTGGGACAAGAAAATCAGCACAAATATAGAAGCTATGAGTCTGCAAAAGATCTTTGGGCAGCTCTTGAAGTTTCTTATGGTGGTAATGCTGATACTGTACAAGAGAAAAAGAAGCAACTCTTGCATGATTATGCTGTTTTCAAAGCTCAACCCAATGAGAAGCTAAGTAGTGTGAGAAGCAGACTTCTTGACATTACAAGCAAGCTGTCCTTCATGGGAACAGTGCTTGGTGATGTTGATATTATCGCCACTTTTCTTAAAAGTCTTAGTGATGCATGGAAAATTGAAGCAAGATCTATAATTGCTAATAACACTTACAAAAGTTCTACTTTTGATGATGTTTACAATAAACTGAGGCTGGTGGAGAATGAAACTCTTTTGGATCATGGAAGCAATTCTACCAATGGAAACATGGCCTTCTTCTCACATAGTGAAGGTCAATTTAATCAAAAGGAGTCATACATGCACCCCGTTATTGGATCAACTTGTGTCAACGCTAGATCAAATCCTGTCAACGCCTCACATTCAGACGCTGACACATACAAAATTGACTCACCAAGAGTTAAGCCTATTGGTATTGATCTAGATACTGTGTTTGCATACATTGCTTCATTGCCCAATGGTTAAGTGATTACATATGAGGACCTTGAGCAAATTAGTGATGAGCATTTGGAGGAGATGGACATAAAGTGGAATTTGGCCCTTGCAAGCATAAGGGCAAATAGATGGAATAGAAGATTTAAGAAGAAGATGACTTTCAATGCCAAGGACACTGCTGGATTTGATAAATCCAAAGTTGAGTGTTACAATTGTCATCGTATGGGACACTTTATGAGAGAATGCAGATCTCCAAGAAGATCTGATGCTGGAAAACTCTCAAGCCAAATCATTGAGGCTCAGGATCCCAAAGCCATGGTTACAATGCAAGAAATTAATGGTGTTGGATGGGATTGGAGCTATTTGGCTAAGGATGAGGAAGATAATAAAGCTTTGGTTGCTGAAATGGAAGAAGAAGAGCATGTTCACTATGCTCTCATGGCATACTCCTCATCTTCATCAGACAATGAGGTATATGATGATGATTTTTGTAGTAAGGGTTGTCGTCTAAACACTGAAAGACTTAATAAAGAAGTTTTAAAATTGTCAACAGATGTGGGTAATGAAAGGTGCAAGTTGTCTAACTATCAACTTGCTCTTACTCAAACTGAAAAGACTGTACCTGAGTATAAGAAAATGGAGCTTGACCTAAAAGATCAAATAAATATCATAAAACATGATTTAAATGCTAGTACTGATATTAGAAACATCATGGAGAGGGTCAATGCTGAATTACAGGCTAAGTTAGATGAGGCTATCAAAATTAAGGATAATGTAGACCTTAAAATTCAGAGATTTGATAAAGCCTCACAAACCCTAGAAAAATGTGTTAGTGAACAAAGGGATTCTAGGGATATGACTGGGATTGGAATGAAAGAGTATGTTGGTGTTCTACCACCTGCTGGGGACTTATATGGTGTCCAAAGAAAGGACTTATCTTGGACTGGTTTACCAGAAATCCAAGAAGAGGAATTTATTCCTCCACCAAGAGTTCTTACCCCAGTAGAAGAATATAGGCAGAAGTTGACTGATTTGGACCAATGGAAGAAACCCAACCCTGCCTTGTTTGTTAAAGGTGACATGCTTAGTGATAGCCCAAATGAGTCTACACCTATCAAAGTAACAAACCCAATCACTGGCAAGATTGTTGACCTTGGCTCAAACGTTGTTAGAAAACCTAGTATTAAATATGCAGAAATGTATAGAAAAACTAGGTCACCAAAAAGCCAAATTAGTGATAATGGAACAGGTTTCTTTTCTTCTAGACCTAGAGTTATGTCTAGAAAAGCCTGTTATACTTGTGGTAGTTTTTCACATTTAGCCTATAAGTGTGTCAACGCTTCAAAGGTCAATGCTGACAAAAAGTCAAACTCTGTCAAACCCAAAAATTTTGTTCAGCAAAGTCCACAAGCTGTTAGACCAACCCCATTCTTTTCAAAAGGGTCTAATACTTATGGACAAAGACCTTTTTAGAAGACCAATACATGGTCTAATAGACAATGGGTTCCTGTAGCAAACCCTAGGTTCAACGCTGACAAGGGTAATTTCAGCATTGACAAGACCAAATCAAACGCTGGCAGAAACGTTGCCAGACCAAATAATGGTAAATATTTGCAACCAAAGGGAAAGGGGTCTAAATCTTCTTCTAGCTTGACATGGAGAACTAAGCAAGATTAAAACCCTAATTCAGATGAGATTTCTATGACCTGTAACAGATTTAATTATATTTCAAAGGTCATAACAAAACCAATTGGGGTTAACTGGGTGTTTAATCCAAAAAGGGATGAACAAGGGGTTGTTATGAGTACTAAGTCTGTTCTTGTTGCACAACCAAATGAATCCAAGTCTGATCAGGCTTGGGTTCCCAAAGAAAACTAATTTGTTTTCTTTATGTGCAGGGCATTCAAAAGCAGGTTAATGATTATGGCTATTGGGATAGTGGATGCTCTAGGCACATGACTGGGAAGGAAGATTATCTCACAAACTTCACTCCCATTAAGGATGGTGACAAAGTTTACTTTGGAGGCGGATATGGAACTATCACAGGCAAAGGAACTCTTCTCACCAACAATTTGCGTTTTAAAAACGTGTTTCTGGTCAAAGAACTTGACTATAATTTGTTTAGTGTATCACAAGTTTGTGATAACAAATATAAGGTTCTTTTTACTGATACTGAATGCTTGGTGTTGAGCAAGGATTTTAAGATACCAGATGAAAAATTCATTGATTATAGAACACGTAGGCATAAGGACATTTATAATGTGAATCTTAATGGAATTAGGATGAATAATAACTTGTCATGTCTTTATGCTAAGGCTTCAGTTGACGAGAGTAATCTTTGGCACATGAGATTAGGGCACATTAATTTTAAAAATATAAACAGACTTGTGAGACATGGTTTGGTTGATGGTTTGCCTGAAAAGGCTTTCCACAATGACCACTCTTGTGTTGCATGCCTAAAAGGCAAACAGCACAAGGTCTCATTCAAGTCTAAACAGGTGCACTCTAGTTCTAAACCACTTCACTTGCTACGTATGGACTTATTTGGTCCAACTAATATAGAAAGCTTGAATGGTAAATCTTATTGTTTTGTCATCACTGATGATTTTTCTAGGTTTACTTGTACTTTCTTTTTAGCTTTGAAAAGTGACACTGCTGATACCTTGATTAACTTTATTACCCAAATTGAAAAGAACTCTGGTAATGAGGTTAAGATGCTTAGAAGTGATAATGGTGGTGAGTTTAGAAATAAGTTGTTGGATGATTTTTGTGCCAAGAAAGGGATTACTAGACAGTTTAGTGTAGCTAGAACCCCACAACAAAATGGGGTAGCTAAGAGAAAGAATAGAACCCTCATAGAAGCAGCCAGGACTATGTTGGTTGATGCTCACTTTCCCTTTGCTTTTTGGGCTGAGGCTGTGAATACAGCTTGTTATGTTCAGAATAGAGCATTAGTCAACAAGATTCACAACAAAACACCTTATGAGTTACTTTGGGGAAGGAAACCTAATATTGGTTTTCTTAAACCTTTTGGATGTCATGTAGTGGTGTTGGATACTAGTGATGCCTTAGGTAAATTTGGTGCTAAAGGTGATGAAGGCTACTTTATGGGTTATTCAGTGCAGAGTATAGGATATAGGGTTTACCTTAAGAAGGAAAAACGTATACTTGAAAAAGTACATGTTAGGTTTTTAGAAAGTAAATCTAGTGATCCTGAAAGTGGTCCAAATTGGCTATTTGACTTGGAACCTCTATCTAGGACTTTGAATTATATGCCTGTTACTAATCCAAACATTGTGAAGGTAACTTCAAATGTTGTGGAAGAACCAGTTGTTGATGTTTCAGGTACACAGGTTAATGAAGAGGTTAGATCACAAGCAGACAAATCAGCACCCATACTTGAGTATGTTACTATTCCCATATGGACAGATGCATTTGCTGCTGCTACTGCTGGAAAGGAAAATGGTGGTCCCCAAGTATCACAAATTGATAACATGCATGATCTTTCAGGCGCTAACAAAGGAAAATATGGTGTTGATAAGAAAAATTCAGACGTTGATGGCTCAAACGTTGACAGCCATGATGCAAGCGTTGACAACTTTCTTGACCATATTTTCTCTTCCAATTTTGAACAAGGTGAACCTTCAAACAGAAATGGAGAGGTTCATTCAGATGTTGAGGGAAGAGAGTCTGAAGAAGATATTGGTAACATGGAAGATGAGATTGAAGACAACACACTTTTTGAGGGTGGAGTGCTTACTTCTACAATCAAAAATCACTCTTCCTCTCTAATTATTGGTGATGTGATGTCTCCTGTTCAAACTAGAAGATCTCATCAGAATCTTGGAGGATTTATTGCCAATATTCACAAGAAGGTTGATACCCCTCTTGTTCAAGCATGTTTGTTTGCCTGTTTTCTGCCACAACAGGAACCCAAGAAGATTTTTGATGCTCTCAAAGAACCAAGTTGGGTGGAAGCAATGCAAGATGAGCTTCACCAATTTGCTATCCAGGATGTTTGGGAGTTGGTTGATTGTCCCAGACATGTCAGACCTATTGGGACAAGATGGGTTCTTAGAAACAAAAAGGATGAAAGAGGCATTGTGGTCAGGAACAAGGCACGTTTAGTGGCTCAAGGATATAGACAAGAGGAAGGGATAGACTATGAGGAGGTCTTTGCACCAGTTGCAAGGATTGAGGCTATAAGGATATTTCTAGCCTATGCTTCCTGCATGGGATTTACTGTCTATCAAATGGATGTGAAGAGTTCTTTTCTTTATGGAAAAATTGTAGAGGAGGTTTATGTGATGCATCCTCCTGGTTTTGAAGATTCAGAGCATCCAGACAAGGTATATAGAGTCAAGAAAGCTATGTATGGACTTCATCAAGCCCCAAGAGCATGGTATGGCACATTGTCAACCTATCTGGTGGAAAATGGATTCAAAAGGGGCACCATAGACCAGACCTTATTTACAAAGAAGACTGGTAAGGATTTCTTACTTGTCCAGGTTTATGTGGATGATATCATCTTTGGTCTTCAAGTCCAAAGATGAGTGAATATTTTTCCAAGCTTATGACAGGCAAATTTAAGATGAGTGCAATGGGGGAGATGAACTTCTTTCTAGGGTTACAAGTTCAGCAGAAAGAAGATGGTATCTTCATCTCTCAAGATAAATATGTAGCATAAATCTTGAAGAAGTTTGGCTTTTCTCCACATGAGAAAAGGGCTAGCACTCCTATGGATAGAGAACACCCCTGGAGAAAAGTTGGAGATGGAAAAGATGTGGATGTCAGGCACTATAGATCAATGATTGGTTCATTGATGTATCTCACAGCTTCAAGACCTGACATTATGTTTGTTGTGTGTGCATGTGCACGCCATCAAGTGACTCCCAAAGAGTGTCATCTTCATGCTGTCAAGAGAATCTTTAGATACCTTAGATGTTATCCAGACCTGGGATTATGGTATCCAAAAGATTCACCATTGGAGCTTATTGCATATTCAGACAGTGATTATGGTGGTGACAAGTTTGATAGAAAATCCACAACTGGTGGATGTCAGTTTCTTGGGAGCAGATTGATCTCTTGGCAATGCAAGAAACAAACAGTGGTGGCCAATTCTACAACTGAAGCAGAATATGTAGCAACAGCTGCTTGTTGTGGACAAGTCTTATGGATTCAAAACCAACTGTTGGATTATGGGTATAATTTCATGCATACCAAGATTTTATGCATTATTAAAAATCTTGTACATCACTCTAAAACAAAACACATAGAAATTAGACATCATTTCATAAGAGATTGTTTTGAAAAGGGTTTAATACAACCAGATAGGGTTGACACAAAAGAAAATGTGTCTGATTTATTAACTAAACCTTTTGATACTGGAAGATTTCAATACTTGGTAACAAGTATTGGAATGATCAATCTCACTTAATATGTATTTTGGGATCTTTTTGTAAAAGTATGTACAGGATATGCACTGTTATTGGTCTTTTTGTGAAGTTAGATTTTCCACTTTATTTGTCTAACGCTGAAAAAGGTTATCTTAACGCTGATAAGTGTTATCGTGAAGTTGTCAGCAACATGTTAGTTTTGTGGTTTTTGATCTAAGTGTGCAGGCGTTGTTAGCATTGTACCATCGGATACAGAGTTGCTTATGGATCCTTGGAGAATCATTGGAGCATGTTTTAATTTATGGATGATGGTTGGAATATTTATATTCCTATCTTGACATAAATTTTTATTTACATGCATATTATTTGGCAACTTATGTATCACAGTTTAAGGGGAGGTTTTAGGAACCTTTTAGGACTTTTTGGGTATTCTTATAATACTCTTATCACAATTCTAGATTGTGTCTACTGGTGAGTATGAGTTAGTTTTCTATCTCATGAGGCACTGTAGCATGCAAAGTTGATATACTATGCATGCTGCCAAGACCTTTTTGGCCTAGAATTGGATGTGGTCTGTTGGGAGACTTGGGTATGATTTATATTGGTTTTACCTAGGAGTTACAAGGGATTTTATGAGATAACTTAACTGTTAAGAATTTTGGTTAGCAAGGGACACTAGAGGACTGTTATATCTATCTTGCATAAGCAAGTGTGCATAATTGGACAGTGCTTGCCGCCCTATAGTAATTTTCAGTTTATAGGTTATCTTCACTAGGCTAAATTACTTTGTTAAGGTCCTTTTTTTCATTTTTATTACTTTTATTTTTGGACGCAGACAGATATATTTCCAAGCGTTGTTGTGACCAATTTAGACGTTGACATGGCTCTTGCAAGCGTTGACAAGAATATAGCCGTTGGGCGTTGATGGGTTATTTTTTACCGTTGACACTCATTGGGTCCTACCCAGTTGTTATTTTTGACGAAAATTGGGGCCGTAATTTTGGGAGTAGATAACTTTTAATTAATGCACAAGATAACTTCTTTTCTTTTCAATATTTTCATCATTATATTTTGAAAATACTTGCCTTATTTTTGACCAATCACATGTGCCTATCGTTGCTATATATTTGGCTCCTACTTTTTAAACAGGGTACTCTTATATTCTTTTCTAACAACTTTTCTCCTATAATTCATCTTTTACAATCTTTCATAAACAGCTTTCTACATCTGTGGCGCCTAAGTTTAAACCAAGTGACTTGGTATTAGGATTCAGAAGTCAGCACAATATGATTGCTTATTTGGAGGCTGATGATGCTCTGTTTCCACAATACACTCAGATGGTGATGTATTTGAATGCATCTCCATTTAGGTATGCACTTTCTCATGCTCCTCTCATCCCTGTCACTCATATTAAACAGTTTTGGAACACTGTTAGTTCCTCAACGCTTAATAATGTGACTACATTAACAGCTATTGTTCATGGGCGTACTTGGGTGGTTACTGAAGCCTTGGTTCGCCAAGGCTTTGCATCTTAATGATGCAAATGGTATAACCACTCTCCCCATTAATGAGATAGAACAAGGACTTGAGGCTTTGGGGTATCCTTTCCCTGAAGAGGGTACTCTAAATAAATATCATAAACAAGAATTCCCCCCAGCCTGGAAGTACTTAATACATGTCATCCTTCAATGTTTGAGTCCCAAATGTACTGCACATAATGAAATTAACAGATCAATTGCTAGTGCAATTGTGTGCATTACAAATGGGCAAAAGTATAATTTTTCCAAACTAATTTTTGATGGCATGTGTAAAAACAAGGGTAATAATATGACTTTGGCTTATCCCAGATTTTTGCAAATGTTTTTGATGAGCAAAGGTACTGCACAAGGGATCATGATGATTTTTATGAGATCCCTATGCAAAAGAAAGCTATTTTTAGTAAGATGAACTCACCCCCTCACAGAGACCTACCCCTCACCCAAGCTATGCTTGCTGTTATTGCAGCAGCACAACCTCAACCTGACCTACAACCACAACTTGACCCAGTACCAGACCCTTTACCTTCACTTCAACACATCGAACTTGACCAAGAATCCTTCCACGCTGACGCGTTAAATGTTGGCGTTGACACTAGTAATCCTAACGTCGACACCTTTCCATCACAGACCCAAACACCCCTTAACCTTCAAACTACCACCCAATCCACATCATCTTCTACACCCCCTGAATATAGGTTGTTAAAACGCCCAAGGACTACTGGAGTGTTCTCCTCTAGTGGTCCTAGCCATGTTGCAGAGAGAACCACCACCACACGTGTGGTTGGTGCTATGGATGAGGCTGGGACTATTGGTACTCGCTTAGATGCAGGTCAAGCCAGTCCTAACATCTTTAAGACCTCATCCATGCCCCATGACTCTGCTTTGGGAGGTCAAATACCCATTCTAGAGGAGGGCAGATTGGAACCATACACAATGTTGGAATTGTTGGCTGTCTGCATTAGCTTGCAAAAGCAAAATGCAGACCTGGTATAACCAGTCAGTACACAAGGCCTTGAACTCAAGCAATTGAGGGAGAGGATTGTTCTTTTGGAGGATGCTAACAATAGGAGTGGTATTGAGGATTCTTCCAAAGGGGAGGATGAGCAGATCCATGTGAGTGACAAAGGCTCACATGATGGAGAATCTTTGGGTGTTGCTGAAGCCCTTACTGAATTGAAGAAGCAACCAGTTTTTGATACATCTTTGGTTACTCCTACAAATTTGAACTTGTCCTTTACAGCAATGATGGAGCAGTGCACAAGAGGCGCTGAGACAAGTAAGGTGAGCGTTGACAAGCAGACTTTGGACGCTGACACACCAAGCGCTGACAAGAGTAAGTTGGGCGCTGACACACAGAATTTGAGCGTTGACAGACCTACAGATATGGTTGATGTATTCCAGTCATCAGCTATCATCAAAGAAGTGTCTTCACAGGTACCATCATCATCTTTACCCATCATTGATCCATTAGATAAGGGTAAAGGGATCATGGTAGAAACAAAATTTCCAAAGGATGCAGCACATGTAGAGTTTGATTCAAAGTTGGATGCACAACTTATGGAACAAGAAAAGAGGAAGGTTGGTGAATCACCATTTGTATTTACTTCTGAGGAACAAGAAGGAAGTGATGAAGGGAGTTCAGATTCAAGTGTTATGATAATTGAACAACCAGAAAGACTTGAATATGGTGATGAGTTGGCAAGGGAGAAACTTAGAGAGTTAAAGTTGCAGGTAGATTATGATATGCCAGAAGTTGCTCAGATGTACCATGCTTGGGAAGATAAGGTTATGGAGAATCTAAATATGACAATTTCTGATCAAATTTGGGGATTGGAGATTCTTCTAAGAGTTCAAAGAGACTGCAAGGTCATTCTGAAGCATAAGGCTAGCAATGTTTTCTCACTACTGAAGAGAGATAGAAGGGAGCTTTATTACATGTTGCTCATGTGTCATCAAACAGGATGGACATTTCAAAAGTTGCAAGGATTAACCTTTGAAGAGTTGGAGTATAAGGCTTATCCCATTTGGGCAACAGTGCAGGAAATAAATACTATCAGACTTCTCTCAGATGAAAAGAGAGAAGAACTTGCAGAAGAGATGGAGATTCAAAAGGCTATGATTGTTCCAAGGCCTTTGAAGAAGGAAGTTCTGCTAGGACCATTGGAATAGTTCTTTGTAATAGGTAAACTAGGAGGTATGTAGTTCCTCCTTGTCATAGTAGTAGTAGGAGCAAGTCGTGCTCCTGGTCTTATAGAAAGTCAAACTTTATTATTTAGTTATTATTTTGTTAGGATATGCATGAGATATGTTAGGAAAGGATATGCATATCAGTTTTACACGTTTTGGTTAATGATGTATTAGGGTTTCTTTGTAGTATAAAAGGAACCTTAGGCAGAAGGGTTAGACACACCTTCATCAAATATAATTCTAGTTGTTATTAATATTAGAAATCCTTAGAAAAGGATCAAGTCGTTATAGTTATTCTGTTCTTCTTATTCATAGTATTTGTATTCCGCACTTATACTGTGTGATTTGTATAGAGTCTCTCTTTGAATAGACTTGTGATTACAGAAGTCGTTCACCGTTCCTGACAGGTTGCAAGATCCACATCCAGTGGACCCAACAAGTGGTATAAGATCCTGGGAGAGTCTCTGTACAAGAAGAATTAATTTTTCTCATTACTAACATCTTAGTTTAATCATGTCTGCCTCAAAGTTCTACTCAAACAGGAGAAGATAGTACTCCTAAAACTCAGCAACCTCAGCAGATCATTGCTACGGTTTCCAACACAAATGGTAAGTTTCCTCTTATAAAAAAGGACGTGTATGATAGCTGGGCAATGAAGATGGAATGTTGGATCACCAACACTGATCAAGACCTTTGGAAGATCATTCTGAATGGAAACAGCAAGAAGTTGACTGGAAGAGACAAGAATGGTAATATTACTCTTCTTGACCCTAAAACTCATAAAGAAATCACAGCTGTTCAGAAGGAGATCAAAGCAAAAACTATTTTGCTTTAGTCTCTTCCTGATGATCACATGGGTGACTTCTATCATCTGGATGATGCTAGAGAGATCTGGAATGGAATAAAAGCAAGGTTTGGTGGGAATGAGGAGTCAAAGAAAATGCAAAGATCCATGCTGAGAGATGAATTCACAAACTTCAAGATCTCATAAACTGAAGGTATCCATCAAGGGTATGACAGGTTCCAAAAGATATTGAGCCAGTTGAATCAACTTCGGTCGAAACTTGACGATGGTGATATCAATGCAAGGTTTCTTAGAGCCTTACCCTACTCGTGGAATCAGGTGGTAATCTCTCTCAAAGCAAAAGGTGGGCTTGACTATCCTAATTTTGATGATTTGTTTCATAAGCTCAAAACCTTTGAGCCTCATGTGAGGGGATACTCAAGTGATTCTTTTCCTACCCCTGTTAACTCTGCCTTTGTGAGTTCTATGGGATCCAGTCCCATGTCTTATGCTAGTAGCCCAAGCAATAACGTGTCTTCTCAACATACTTTTCAGCACACTTCTACTCCTGAACCAAAATCCATGTCTGGTAGCATGGTAGAAGTTGTTCTTCACTCCTTTGTTGCTGACGTTGATGCTCAACAGCAACTTGCTTTTGATGACTTCAAACAGGTTGATAAAGTTGACCTGGATGAAATGGATCTTAAATGGCAGATGGCCATGCTCACTCTAAGGGTTCACAAGTTTGAGAAGAAAGTCGGTCGAAAACTTAATTATAACCCAAGAGAGACAGCAAGGTTTGACAGAAGCAAGGTTCGATGCTATAATTGCCAGCATCAAGGTCACTTTGCAAGGGAATGCCCTAACAAGCATGACCAGGAGAAGAGAAGATATACAGCTTTTAAGATTCAAGAGGTGAAGGATGACAAGAAGGAGTTGGTGTCTGTTGACTCTATGGTCAACTGGAATAATCATCAAAATGCTACCCTAGAAACAGCTAAGCCTTCTACTGATGTGTTTGCAATGATTGCTGGGAATCTGTCTGATGCCGAGGAAGTAGAAGAGTTTGCTCTTATGGGCATCTCACCTCAGGTACAACATTGTCCTCTTGGTTGTCATGATAAATATTCAGAATTGTTGTCTCAATACAATGACTTAAATGATCAGAATGATAAGTATTTTTTAGAGGTTCAAGCATATAAGGCTTCTTTAAAAACATTGGAACAAAAAAAGAGGTGGCTTCAAGATACTCAACGAGAGTACGAGGATAAAATTAGGATACTGAACATTGATTTAGAAAACACAACAAATATGCTTAACTACACCGAAAAGGTAAAAGATGAAAGTATCAAAGAAAAACAAGAAATAAAGGAAAAATTAGATGCTACACTTCTAAGATTTGAAAAATGGCAAAAGGCACCTAAGAATCTTTCAAAATTAATTGATAGTAGTATGTCTGGTAGGACTAAAAGAGGGTTAGGATTTGATAAATATATTGATTCAGAAGATGTGTTTGATTTATCTTTTTCAAGTGTCTTTGATCCTGACAAGGAGGAAGAGGGAACACCTAGCTACAATAGGTTTAAACCAGCAGCAGAAATGCACGCTGTCCCTCCACCTCTTACAGGAACTTTCATGCCCACTACTAGCATACTGACTTGGATGGATCACAGATGCATGAGTCCCCAAAAAGTTCTACTAATACTAATGACTTTTTCTCGTGTACTTTCAGTGACAAAGCCAGTGACTCTGCATCATGTGGTTCAAGTGAAGAGTCGAGACCTGCAAGTTCCAAGTCAAATGACCATGCTGCTACTAGTGCTAGGAAGTGTGAAGAGAGAGTTGCTTTTACTTCAACAGCGTCTAGTCCTGTTTTATTAAGTCCTAGGAAGAATGTTTCTCCTAGATTTGTGTGTAATAAAGTTAGCAGTATGAAACAATGTCATTCTAATAAAAGGTCGTTTAAAACATGTTTTGTTTGTGGGAGTGAATTTCATTTCATTAAAGATTGTGATTTTTATGAAAAACATTCTTCTGTATATCAAGCTTTTCCTGCTCCTAGTCCACCAGGAGTTGTTCCATATTCTTCTAGAAGACTAAACCCAAGTGCTCAATCTTTTTCTTCTTCTAGAAGGACCTCTTCATTAGCTTCTGATCATTGGAGAAACACTGGATTAATATCAAATAGACCAACCAGTAACTATTTTCAGAATTTTAATCCAAATTATGCATTTAATTTTGACCACATGTACTTTGGGTTGGGAAATCTGGGTAGTGCTGTTAAGCCCTCAGCAGGTTGTTCTTGGTCAAACAATAACACCCATATGATGAATAGGCAACCTAAGAACAACGGTGGATCTCATCAATCTTCTTGGCTATCCTCTAAAGATCCACAAGGCAGGCTCAAACCTGAAAAGGTTTGGGTCCCCTTAAGACACTAACTTTTGCATCTCTCTTATCTTGTTGTTGTAGGTTACTCCATACCAAGATCCTACTCTAGGAATTGTTGATAGTGGATGTTCTAGGAGCATGACAGGAAATAAAAGTCTTTTATCTAACTTTTTACCATTTCAAGGCGGAAAGGTCTATTTTGGAGGAGGTGAAGGCAGGATCACTGGCAAAGGAACGATTCAGACGCCTAATCTTAATTTTGAGCAGGTCTATTATGTGGAAGCACTTCAACACTTCAACTTGATATCTGTCTCTCAGATTTGTGACAAGAAGCAGTTTGTCCTCTTTACGGATACTGATGCACTAGTGTTATCCAACGACTTTAAACTCCCGGATGACCCACAAGTTCTGCTCAGAATCCCTAGAAGATACAACCTCTATAGTATCAAGTTGAATGAAGTCAATCCTACTGGTCAACTAGCATGCTTGGTTGCTAAAGCCTCAGAAAATGAAGCCACAAAATGGCACCGAAGGATGGGACATGTGAACTTCAAGACCATTCACAAACTAGCAAATCTGAATTTGGTCTCTTGTTTACCTCCCAAGTCATTCAGCAATGATATCAATTGCCTTGCTTGCACCAAAGGCAAACAACATAAAGCATCCTTCAAAACCATTACTGCTCTCAGCCTTATAACTGAACCATTGCAGCTACTACACATGGATTTATTTGGTCCTACCTCTATTAGAAGTATTGACCACAAACAATTATGCCTGGTGGTAACTGATGGGTATAGCAGGTTTACGTGGGTTTTCTTCATGGCTGCCAAGAGTGAGACCTACTCAATTCTCAAGGACTTTATTACACATATAGAGAATCAGTTGTCCAAGAAGGTTAAAGTTATTCGATGTGATAATGGAACGGAATTCAAAAATGCAGACCTCATATGTCACACCCCACCATGGCGGACTATGGGGCGCGACGTATGGATATCATCACAACATGGCGTGTCTATAGAGATAACTATATGAAATAATAAATGTCATAAAATGGTGACACAAAAGTCATGACAATATCTCATCAAATGCAGGTGTCTGGGTAAGTAGGTAACAGTCCTACCTCTTACCCAAGACAAACAAGTAACATAATCAAAACAAACATATGTGTGCCACAGTATCACTTACTAAAATGAACAGACAAACAAAACTAAGAAGGAAACGGGGATATCCTTCTATATGCATTCCTACTCTCTCCAAGTCCTAGCCACTTAAGTTCTCATTCCTACCCATAGCATTACCTGAAAGAGACACTAAAACACGTCACCATAAAGTTGGTGAGAGTTATAGGTTTAGACTCCAACGCTAAATCAGTTACAAGCTGTGAATAACAATCATCAACAAAAGAACATATGGACAATGTGTTACAAATATGCATTAACAACTATCAATCAAGATTAATCATACCAAACCAATCCAAGGCTCCTACCTTGCCAAACAACATCATGGTACCATAGATGATCACACTATGTACCTATCCCAAGGCCACTACCTTGGCAAACAACAAGGCCCCTACCTTGTCAAACCACAATAACTGAGACGACACGTGTCCCCCGATCCAAATCATACACAATCAAGAATCACATAGCAGTTAATCACATAAGTGTACACACAAGTCCATCACAACCATAAAAACATTCACAGCAACAATTTATAAATAACTCAACACAGTGTCTCTTCCATCCCATCTGGAAGTCAAAAACAATAGTAAATATGGGACTATGAAACTCACCTGATAGCTTCTTCACAAGTCCTCGCACTAGCAACAAGCTAACAAACCAAAAACACGAAATCAATACACGAACCTATCACTAAGATGGCTCGTCAACCTATGATGGACATCTAGTCTATTCCCATATAAAAACCTCATTTATAATCTCTAACCATCCCATTACCCTTCCTTAACAAGTCCTTAACTTGGTTAAGTTTAATAACTATCCCGTTCATATTTTACACAAAACAGTCCCAGTTTTTAGGTCTCAAAACTTTAAGTCAAGCGTCCACTTAAATATACCCATGGTTTCTGTAAAAGGAGTATTCATACTTTTATACATGTTAGCTAAACCCTCCCTCTTGACACAACCTTAAAGCTACTGTTAAGGCCCTGATATATGTGTATATATTGCTACCTATCCAGAATTTACTGATTTTAAACGTATGAAAAGTTTGTTACCATTAGAGGGTCTTACCCTAAACCACAACCTTAGCCCAAGTGCAGATACTTACTACAATATATAAACCATCTCTCATGTTCGTGAGAAGATCCCAATGCAACCCTAAGTACCCCAAACAACCCAAAACTTAAAAAGAAAACATGCTGTTTACAAAACTGTTTTGACCTCCGACTGTTGTAACCTGTTTTTGACCCACTTCCCAACCTCCAATTTAGTTATCGTTTCTTGCATTGGAAAGCCACTTCAATTACCTTTTTAGGGGTACTTGGATCGCATCTTGAATGTTCCTAGAACTCCCGATATGATCAAAACAATTGACTCAAAATTTTGCCCAGTTTTTAAAAACGGGTTTAACAAAATCAACCTCATTAATTAACCCTAATCCCTCTAATTACAAGCCCTAATTTATGTAATCCTTATGAACTCATTATTATAACATTAATTTACTGTTCTTAAATTAAACCCAAACCTAAATTCATCATAAGATGATTATAAAAACATAAAAACAATTAAATTAAAAAGGGATTAAAGACTTTACCTTTAATTTATGAAAACCCCCAAAATTATGAAGAACCCTAAAAACCTTCTATGTAACCCACGAATTTTTTAATATATCTCCATGGAATAATAATGAATTTGATTGTTATTAAAACAATATATAGGGTGTACATAAAATCCTAGTCCAAGAATAAACCCACTTTCCTTTTTCTCCTCTTTTCCCTTTTTTTTTCTTTTCCAAACCGACCTAACCCCTTAAATTCGTTTTTTTCTTTATTTTTTTCTTTTTATTGTTAATTAATATCTTATTAATATTACCTTAATTTACCTTAATTTATTTCAGCTCCTAAAACTCCCAAAACCTCCAAACCGTAAAACTAGTCAAATTTACGCGTTTTACCGTAAAAGTCGTAAAATATACACTTTTAAAAAAAATCTCAAATTTTGAAATAAACTTTATAATTAAGTCCTAAATGACCTAAAACCATCCCGAAAAATATTCATATGACTAATTACCTCATTCGAGACCTCTAAATGCTAAACCGTAAATCCTAAAAAATACACTATTACTATAATACTTATACGTATACGTAAACACCAAAATAACACCATTTCATTTCATAGTCACTAATTGTGAGCTCATGAACATGAAATAACCGTTCCTCAATACTTATGAGTACTTCTATACTCATAAATGGTAACCACACCAACCTCAATCACACAAAACAAACACGTAATCACACAATTCAAGTAAGCACACATAAAATAACCTAAAAGTAAGACCACGTGACAAATCCAAAACCTAGGGTTGTCACATCGCTCCCTCCTAATATAAATCTCGTCCCGAGATTTACTCCCAAACTCAAACTTACTCTCAGCAACCAAACGAGGATACATATCCTTGATAAAACCTCCACGTTCAAACGTGAACTCAGTTTATACCAAAATAATCTCAACCAACAACACATGAGCCTTAAACGTCCGCGAGGAAACTTATTAAAACCATAAAGTTATGTAACCAACCTAACAAAATCTCGCAACTCATCAAACAAGAACTGTCTTGAAAACAAGTTAGGAGCCATCACATAACTTGACGGGTTTAAAACTCTCACCCCGATTTCAGTCTTACTCATAAATACCATAAATCAAAACTCATCAAGATATAACCATGTGCTCTAAGGTCTAAATAAATCTCAAATTCTATCCCAACTCATCTCTATGTTAACCCTCCAAGTATTCATTAACCCAAAATGCCCAAAACATAAGTTTAAACCATGTTGTCTGAAAATTAACCTTGAACTCGACACTTGTACAATTAGTTAGACTTAGCTACTAACCTCCATTTGCTAAACATTCTGAATATTTGAAAAGTACGTTCTGAGTACATAATTTTAGGCTTTTGAATCAGCCAAAAAGTTTTAAAAACGAACAATTTATGACCAAAACGATTTTTACTTAAAACCTGCCTAGGCATTAGCGACAGTTTTTGACAGTTTAGCGATAGAATTTGACAGTTTAGCGATAGTTTCTGCCTACTCCGATTTATACCCAAAAACGATTTTAAACCCTAATTTATTTTAACTACAGAAAATTAAAACTCTCACCCATGACATGATTAAATACATGACTTTAACATATTTAATTTAATAAAAAAAATTCTAACTAAAGAACAACAACTTTAGGTGATCAAAACCAAAATATTTTAAAATAAACAAGCCATGCTTAAGTGTAAAAAAAATTATATTTATTTCAAACACGTTTTCGATACGTTACCCTCATTTTATGGACTACCAACAACTAATTTTTTTTACTATTTGCAAGTTCCATTTTTTACCATGTAAGACTCAAAACAAAAGATATCGTTATTCCAAAATAAATCTTCACCCTCTCAATAGCTTCTACACCAAAAGTACCGTACAAACAACCACGTGAAATGAGAACTCGATAAATGCGCTACTACAGGAGTTGAACATTGATGTGATCGTGATAGTATAGTGATAATTTGGATACGTTATAGGGTAAATTAGAAAATTACCTTTAGGAAAAAGTAATAGGCTAATATTACCAATGACGAATTCAATTAAACATGTTGGTGACTCAAGTTCGTTGTACACGAAGATCGAGTGAATTTGAGACGTTTTGCTTTGATTTGGACAATTGGTTTGAATTGGTTTTCGGTTTTTTAAACTAGAAATTAAAATCTACTAATTTTAAACTATTAAAATTATCCTAAAGTGCATGAATCGTAACCCCGCTAAGTTAAACCTAAAATAATTAATTACTTAAAAATTAAAACTATTTAAAATTTAAACTAATTTGAAAATCTATAAAAATAATTCTATTTAATAACTTTTAAACTATTTAAAAATCTAATTAAACATTTTTTTGAAAACAAATTTACTTTATTAAAAATTACTTTAAAACAAATCTATTTAGAAACTAATTTTATTTAAATCTACTTTTATAAAAATCTAATTAATTAAAAATAAACTAATTAAACTATTTAAATTTAATAAAAACATTTTTTATTTATTTTATTTTATTTATTATTTAACTAAAATATACTTTAATAAAAACATTAATTAAAAGTTTATTTAAAAACGGAATTTAAGTAAATTAAAAGTTACTAAATAAAATCTGCCAAATCCAACTACACTATATTAATGAACTATCTGGTAGTAAAATCAAAAAGCCAAGTAGCATAGTTGGCTAACACGCTGGGCATACAAACAAGAGGTCTCGAGGTCGAAACCCATTTGGGACAATTTTTTTTGGTTATTATTCTTTTTGACAGATGAATAAAATAAGTCTCAGGAGAGACTTTTGAAAGCTTATTTCTATATGCTGTTAGGAAACAGCTCTTTTGGGCTTATCAGATAAGTGGATCTGATAAGCTATATCTAGAACAATAATCAAGAACAATAACTTAAAACATACAACCATTTAAAATCAGTTCCATCAAGAATCTAGTAAATCATTCATACAGAATCTCAATCAATAAACCAATATGGAAGGTCTAAAATGAAGGTCTACGTGATTATTGGCCTATCCTACATGATGGATTTAATTGATAAAGAGGGTTGATTAATTGATAGATATAAGAAAGATGAGAAGGGAGATGATGGAGTAGAGAGAGAAAGGAGAGAAAAGAGAAGAGTAGAGAGAGAAAGTAAAGATTGAATAATGAATAAAAATGACCAACCAACCCCTCCTAACATGCTGGGAGGGGATATATATAGCCCACCCTACATGTGGGCTATATGGACTATACATTTACTAAGTGGATCACGAGCCCATTACATAATTATCGTTGGAGCGACCGATCCTTCATAAATACGTAAAACGTATTTCCAACAATCTCCCCCTAAGGGAGGTCGCTCCAAGAGACAAAGTTCTAAATAGTCTATATCTCGTGATCTATGCTAACTAAGATGTGACCGAGACTTTATTGGGAAAAACGTATTTCCAACAATCTCCCCCTAAGGGAGGTCACATCTTTTTACAAAATCTTAAACCTAGCATCTATGCTTGAGTCTTCGATCTTGTTCTTGTGAATATGCTTGATGTGATCTTTGACTTTAGTCTTGAGCATGTTTCCTTGCCTTGACCTTGTGCATTCTTCACTTGTGATATTTGCCTCTTCGTGACTTCATGTTCCACATACTTATACTTTTAAATTCTTGAAAGCTTTAGAGTTTGATACAGCAGAAGACTTGAACTTCAGGCTTTCTTGAATTTGTTGAAGTACTAATTGTATGTAGTATAAGCATGTGGTGACGACTTCTTCTGGATTGTACACCGCAATGCCACCTTCTTGTTACGCTGCATAAGACAGTTAGCAACAAACCATTGACACGGATGAAATGGCCTTGAACATTTCATTCTAAATCGGTAGCATTTTACCTCCGGTCGGTGAAGACCGTTGGACGATATTAACTATCGTACTTGTGGCAGGTAGTTTCAATAAAGAACCTCCTTGACAAGATTTCGCGGGTAAACCCGTTCTCTTTACTCGACCGTCCAAAGCTGACTACGAACGTAAAGAGTGAATCATTTGGATAATCTTATCCGCATGATTTGAAGCCGTCAATTCATGTTCCTGGAACAAGTGAAGTTCAATTAAGAACCGCACCGTCGTTGCTTTCCAGTTGTCACTAGCTTGATTCATATAGAATCTTGCAAGTTACCTACCAAGTGCTGTTTGATGTTAACACTAGAAGGATTTCCATTCGTCACTGTAAATACTTAATAGTATTACTTTGAATGTTCTAGCAAGATCACTAAGATATTGCGTAGAGGCCTGGAACGTGTTTAAATTCATTTAAGAATTAAACCACTGTTGCTTTCCAGTTATCACAAGTTTGATTCATAAAGAATCGCACAAGTCACCTACCATGAGCTTTTTGATATTCTCTCAAGAAGGATTTCCATCTTCATTGTAAATACTTTCGTATTCTCGGATGTTCAGGCAAGATCATGAGGATTTTGCGTAGGACTCTTAATATCTTTCTTACTTTTCACATTGTGTGAAGAAGCAAGGAAATATGAAAGTGTGTCCTAATGAGATATTTGATGATCTCAAATGGCTCTAGACTTGATCGTGCATTTTGGATTTTAGTGATCGAAGGCTGGAGAGGAGTGCCACCTTTTCAATACCAATTTATTTGGATTGAATAAATCAATAGATAATGTGTTGTCTCCGTGTGATTAAAACAAATATCTTTTGAGAGATATCTGAGTTAGCTGGGATGGGTTGTGCATTGCATCACTGGGTACATGATGTCTATCTTCAATATCAAGAATCATTAAAAATGATCTCAATAGCATATGTATTTACCCGGTTTCTGTCTAAGTTGTAAGGAGGGCTTCTTTCTTTATACCCTTTATCTTTACAATTCTTTTTCATTCTTCAACCCCTTCAATGCTTACCAATACGTCATCACTAGCACCTAGTTGTGATTGTTCCTGTGCTAACTTAAGTACTTGGTCGGCATTCAGCTACGTTCACAATCTTTCTCCATCTTTCCTAAGGACTACTATTTCTAGCTATGGAATGTCCTTGGGAAGATTCCTCCGGTTCTAGAGAAATCATTGGACTTTAACCTATCCTACCATCCTTATGTCACCACAATCTTCACCGTCGTGAATAGAGATGTTTTGGGTAAGTGTATGTCACCATGAAATCCATTTTGAAGTGCAAATCCATTTTGCTCCCCCTTAACATATGCCACGTTATCCGAAAACATTTCGCACATGTCGGGATGAGCTAGCACGTTAAGTCAAACCATTTGTGATTAATCATTTCCCATATTAAATCACATTTTCTCCCCCATATCAAAAATATTAACCCAATCGATGTTTTTAATATCAATTGATTTAATAGCATTTTAAGAAAATTTGGGAAGAAAGATGCAAATCCAATTATCTTCATGAATTACACAAGCTCCCCCTCAAATTAATGAGGGTGTGCTGAAACGTAAATTAAATACCTTTTAAACACAAGTGTAAGGTATTTATCACGTGCAAAGATCATATATGATAATGAATTCACAAGATTAGCGATTTATGAGGTTGGACCTGAATGATGGAGAACATCATATGAAAGAAGCACATGGTTCTTGTTCACGAATGTTGGTCGCCTCATCATGTCTGAAGTTATCTCTTGACTCCATGTGTGTGATAGATATCGTTGTCTTGACACCAATATGTGAACTTGGCACTTTCGGCATGAAGGATTCTGAGTGCTGGACAATTGCTCCCCCTCAATTGTTGACCCGTGTTCTATTGAAAGAGCTGTAGTCGCCGTTGGAGTAGTCGCATCTTCGAGTATGTAGATATCAATTGCAACGAACTTCGGATTGTGGAGTTGATAACTTCGGATTTTGGAGTCAAAGCTTTCCGGTGAAATGCTTGACTTCAATGTGAAAAGCGGGTTACTATTGGAAATAATAGCAAACCATATGGAGCATGTTTTAAATCTTTTAAACTTCTGCTCGAACTTTATTTACAACCCCGTGTCATTATTGAATGACATTTCTAGGTTCGTAAATATTATCGATTCCAGAAGACATGCTCGTTTTATCAAAACGTTTTTGAACACACAATTTTGAAAGATTTAGAAAAACCTTTTGAGAAATTCTTTCAAAATTGTGTTCAAAGTTTTGAAAACCAATTACTTGAGCTTAAGATTTGGAATATCTTGGGAAAGCTCAAGTCCGAGAAGTTGTAAACTTCTCGTTGTAAGGATAAGTTATCATCGGCGATAAACTTTCCTTTTATCTGAAGGACGAGTCCTAAGCTGACATTTACTTAGAAGTCGTGTTCATGAGCTTGAAAACTTTGACTATTTTAACGGAAAGCTCATGACCAAGAAAGGTTAATTTCTCGTTACGAGGAAAAGTTCTCTTATTTAAAAGATACACTTTCCTTTCTGAGCTTAAAACTTCGAATGTTTTAATACAAGCTCATGACCGAGAAATGTTAATTTCTCGTGATGAGGATAAGTTATCATAAAAGATAATCTTTCCTTTATTTGAAATTCGAGTTACAGTCTGACATTTAACTGTAACTCATTGTGCATGAGCTTAAAAACTTCGAATGTTTTTAATATTAGCTCATGCCCGAGAAAACTTAATTTCTCGTTGTTAGGGTAAGTTTATCATCGGCGATAAACTTTCCTTTCTTTGAAGTTCGGGTCATCATCTGATATTTAATGATGAGCCTTATACACAAGCTTAAAACCTTTGAATGGTTTTAGGATAAGCTTGTGTCCAAGAAAACTTAATTTCTTGTTAAGAGGGTAAGTTATCGTTGCGTAGATAAACTTCCCTGTCTCTGAAGTCCAGGTCATCGTCTGTCTTTTAACGAGGAGCCATTGTGCATGAGCTTAAAAACTTCGAATGTTTTTAATATAAGCTCATGCCCGAGAAAAAATAATTTCTCGTTGTTAGGATAAGTTTATCATCGGCGATAAACTTTCCTTTCTTTGATGAACGAGTTACAGTCTGTGATTTGACTGTAAGTCCTGTGTAAGCTTTAACTATGAATCCCCTGAGATACTAGTTTCTCCGATATCTGCTTCTTCAGTAACCAAACTCTAAGAGTGTCTTTAGTTGAAAGGTATACAACGATTGGACCGCTTCGTTCTTTTGGAACACCAACTTTGGGACCTGCATTCTCATTAGGATTTTGCATGCTTTGACATGGGTTAGCGATATCAATTATAGAAGCACGTAGGGGTTCAAAGTTGGCTTTACTTGTGTCAGAGGTGACCTGAGTAGATGATTCACTTATCTTAGTTGGCAAACGTTTCCTTTTATAGAAAACTTTAAGTTCAGGCTTAAGTGATGTATCATCTTTTCAATTTCCTTCCTAGCAGTCTTAGTAGAATCGGAGATTATCCTAGTTAAAGGGCACTCGTTTCCTTCAAGAGTAAAAGTTCTACCAGTGGGGCGCCACATTTTACCAACGGTTTTGATTTTAGCAACCCACTGAGATTTAAGTCTAGCACGGGAGTTAACCTCATTAAGTAGTTTCTTGATACAAGAATCATGATTTGCCGTAAAGACACATTTTCTACATGTTTTACAAGTAGCATAATTAATGTCCGAGTAAGATCTATAATTCCTAGATGATTGATTGATGCTCCTAGGATGTGACATGCTACGGTTAGCAGTGTTGGGTAAACTAGAAGGCATCTGACTAGGTTTGACATTGCCATCTCTTACATGTGTGTTTTGCATAACTTCCCTTAGACCAGATTTATGGCAAACGTCATTTGAACTAGTTCTAGACGTGGTCTTGGTATTTTTAGGGAAACTAGAGGCAATCATGTGATTAGGTCTTGCCAAAGCTGTTTTGATCGCATTGGGCCTAGTTGCTGGAGTGACTGGTCTAGGAAGATGAACCAAATCAACTTGGGAGGCAAACCGCGGTCTCGAGGATTGTGGTCGCTCGGATCTAAATGCAGTAGGTTGTCTGACGAACTGATTTGTAGGCGGTTTCCCCAAGATTGATGGTTTTTCAAGCTTAGTGTCCACACTAGGTCCTTTGGTTTTCCTCAATTCATTTTTCAACGCAGCTATAGCAAAGACCTTTTCCTGTACTTGAGCTTTTAACGTTTCATTTTCTTTGAGCAATCTATCTTGGGATGCCAATTTAGACTCTAGTAACTGAATTTGTTTCAAAAGATTATCCTTTTCAGCTTTAGAATCTAAAACTTTTTGATCCAATTTTCTTTCAAGAACAACGTTTGACTTTTCAAGTTTTTCAAAATATGTTTCAAATTTGTCCGTTTTCTTAGAAAATTCAAGTTTGGCATCCTCAAGATCTTTTGATTGTTGAGCTACAATCATTTCGAGCTCTCTAATCTTGGAATCGGAAGCAGTCAATGAAGCAGTTATAATACAATTATCATGATGTACTATAGCATTCTGAACAATCTCTCCCCCATTATGACTTACATCGGATGAATCAGAAGTGGTATTGCTATCACTCTTTTCCATCCCATGTTTGTCATAAGTAGGTTCAGAATGCTTAATATGTGGCATATCATCAGCATATACATCATAAGAAACATTACATTGTACCATGTTTGCAGGCTCTTTGTCATAAACGGGTAAGGTGTCATCAAGAAGGATCTCGTGAACATTCCCTGACGTGCCACTGGTATCATGTTGTCCTTCCGATTCCGTGCTCTTGCCATCGTTAGGGTCCAAGTTGTCAACCGTATGACCATACTCCTCTTGCATCTGCGTCATTGATTCTTGCACTCCATTATCATACGCTTGCTGAAGTCGAGATCTTTCATAAATCGAAGATGAGACCGATGTCATGAGTTTCAATATTGTATCACGGAAAACTCGAAGCTCGGTATGTGTTTCTCGAAGAAATGATGGGCAAATCACTGAACTTTCAGACGTGATGATTTTAAATTGGAGGAAAGGCGTGAGTTGTGTCACAAGAGTCTTATATGCACGTGCGGATGCAGAGTGATTAAAGTTTTTATGGTTGAGTTGCTCGGCGAGTTGGGTCAAAGTGGTGAAAATTGAGTCGATGAATATATGACGATCTTGACCAAAGATTGTCACAAATTCGCTCCCTCCTTGAATCCTCAAAAGAGTGACAAGATGAGACTGAAGCATTTGAAATGAAGTGATGCCACTTTTTCTAACTTTGTTTTGCATTGAATGCGATTCTCCCTCTTGAAATGTCGAACGCAACGAATCCATTGAATGAATGTCGATTAAAAAATGATTGTGGATGTGGTAGTTTTCGGAATTTAACAATTCATGAAGAAACGAAAGACCCGTAAATCACACTTAAAATTCCTCGATGGATGATATAAATCTTTTCTCGGTTCAAAAATTGTTGACGGCTCAATCGATGATAAATTAAACCCGATTAAATTCGTAGCCACTAAAAAATTCAAATGTTGCCAATTTTCTCGGTCTCGTCAAAAGAGTTTTGTCACTTTGTCGCAAAATTTCTCTTCAAATCCGGCCACAAAAAACTTTTAACCCGTTAAGTATTTTATCACTAGATCCTTTCGAAATACCCGCCTCAATCAATGTACCAAATCCAATTTTGACTTAACTAAACAAAAATTAACTATAAAATATAAAATATAAAAAGTTTAACTTAAAAAAAATAACTTAACTAAAAATCAAAATAAAATAAAAAATAAAATAAACAAATATGAAATATTGTTTTTAAAATATGAATAATGTCTGATTTATTAAACAAAACTGATATATGTTTTGTTTATCTAGTTTTGGTACAGGTACACGGTACACCAATACTACTGCCACAAAAATACGTGTATCACAAAAAGAAACAACACGTGGCCTTCTTTGTAAACTCCGCCCCAAAATAATATACTCCTCCTTCTTTGACTTCACAAACCTAAACTCTCTCAAACCGTCTCTCAAAACTCAATTTCACAATCAATCTCAAAACTCACCTAAAACACCAAAATCAATCTATATCTCTCTTCCCTAAATCACCTAAATCACCAAAATCAATCTCAAAACTCAGATCATCGCTCAATCAATGAATGAAGAGGTCTTCAAGATCCGTAAATGGGGTCTCAGGTGGGTATTTTCTTTCTTTGATTTTGACGAGAGTTTTGATTGAGTCTTTCTATCATATGTAAGAGTCTTTCTGTCTAGTTTTTCAGTCGAATCAAAGGAGTACTTGAACAACCTTGTTCAAAGTGTAACTTTAAATTCGAATATTAAATGGATGGTCACATCTACATAGATCTGTGATGATGAAATCATGTAAGATCCAAAGATCTTGACATGCATGATTTGATATTAAATCGAATAAAAGAAAAAATAAAATCTGAGATCGATATTATGTTTTAATGAGTGAGACGAGGTGAGTGAGTTTGTGGAGGGGTGTGTTTTCGAGAGGTGTAGTGTTAAGGTGACGAGGGGTTTAAAGTGGAGTGGGTTTGGGTTTGTGTGATATGAGAGTTTCGAGTTGTGAGTCGAGTCTTGAGTCTTGAGTGTTGATTGTGATGAGTCGAGGTTCGAGTTGAGTTTAGAGTCGAAGGTGGGTGGGTGATGTTTGTTTTAGACGAGAGTGTGAGGGGTGTGAGGTTGTTTGGGTCGAGAGTATTGTGAGAAGACGAGGGTGTGAGGGTCGAGAGTATTGTGAGGGTGTGAGGGTCGAGAGTGAAAGGTTGAGGGTATGATGGGTGTGACGAGTCTGTGGTGGTCTTTGGTTTAGTGACGGTCGAATAAAGATGAAAGTGAGTTTGTCAGTTTTTGCAGTTTTAATTCTTGAATTCGAGAGTTGGGTGTGTGTTGTGGGTGAGGGAAAGAGGTTGTGTTGTAAGTGTTTAGTGATTGGAGTCCGAGTGAATGAGGGGTTCTGTTGAAGAGGATGTGGGTGAGTCTGGGTCCTTGTTGGCCGTTATGTTTGAATCAAAGATTCTTCGTTCGGAACTTCGTTCGTCCGGAACTTTCGTTCGTCCGGAACTTTCGTTCGTCAGGAACTTTCGTTCGTCCGGAACTTTATGAATGGAAGAACGGTTTTGTTGGGACAGTTTTGACAGGTTGGAAGGACAGAACTCGAGACCCTATTGAATTAAAAAAAGAAAAAAAAAACAGATTCTTTGGACAGAACACGAATCCCAGATGGAATAAAAAAAGGTTATATATAAAAAAAACTGATTATAAAAAATTTAAAAATAAAAACTTTAATAAAAGTGAAAATAAAAAATAAAAAATAAAACTTAGACAGACATTTACTTTCCACTTAATGAAAGATAAGAAAAATTTTAAAAAATAAAAAAAATCAATCATAAATTGAAACAAAAAAATAAAATAGAAAGAGTTTTTCAATAAAAATACAAAATTAAAATTAAAAAAAAAAGAAGAAAAAAAGAAAAACACAAACTTTTAGGATTTGATAATAAAAGTTTTTTATTTTTGTATAAAAATTTGTGATTTTTATCTAAAAAGTAAGTAAATCTAAAGATTTGACAATGATTTAAAGCATAAAAATACAAACTTTTTAAGATAGAAGCTTGATAAAATCAAAACCCACCAAAATAAATAAAGATAAAAGCAAGAATAAACCAGTCTAACCTTGACTTTTGATACCAATTGAAGGTCTACGTGATTATTGGCCTATCCTACATGATGGATTTAATTGATAAAGAGGGTTGATTAATTGATAGATATAAGAAAGATGAGAAGGGAGATGATGGAGTAGAGAGAGAAAGGAGAGAAAAGAGAAAAGTAGAGAGAGAAAGTAAAGATTGAATAATGAATAAAAATAACCAACCAACCCCTCCTAACATGCTAGGAGGGGATATATATAGCCCACCCTACATGTGGGCTATATGGACTATACATTTACTAAGTTGATCACGAGCCCATTACATAATTATCGTTGGAGCGACCGATCCTTTATAATTACGTAAAACGTATTTCCAACAATCTCCCACTAAGGGAGGTCGCTCCAAGAGACAAAGTTCTAAATAGTCTATATCTCGTGATCTATGCTAACTAAGATGTGACCGAGACTTTATTGGGAAAAACGTATTTCCAACATAAAATATTATAGCTATCTAAACTAACGAATATTCAGAAAATAAACGTAAATCAGCACTTCAAATAATGTATCAGTTAATATCAAACCATTTCAAATTGATCATTCAACAGTATTAAATCTAATCAATTATCATTTAAATAGTATGATTTTTAAGAAGACTTAGCAAACCAAAACTTACATCATCAAAACAAAGCTAATGAAAGCTGTTAAACAAAAAAAACTCAATCGAAAGGTTAAATTCAAACTGCTCAAATCTGTAACAGCACTCAATCAGATTAAATCTAAACAATACTAAAACTTATACATCTCCTAAACAAATCCCCGAACACACTACTTAATCAAATGATACATTCAGTAAGCTTTAACATCAAGTAAACAGTCTTTACAGCAAAGAATATAACCTTATAAAAATGAAAATTTAAAACAGTAACAATCACATAAATTTCAACTACAAAATCAGTTAACATTAAGCAGACGAAATCTAAATTAGATAAAATCACCCAAACATATAAATCAACTCAATATTAAGCTAAAAGTGAACATGAAAATAAATTTGAATCGAACCTTTTGTCGATAACCTTTGAGCAGTAGGTTTGCGCTGAGCAACCTAATGAACCGGAATCAAAACCACCATTCACCATTGAACAGTTCCACCATCATAATCAAACGAACCAAGCGGATTTATTATATTATATTTATCCAGTAAGGATAAATATGGATCCAATTCTTTACTTCTAATATTAAAACTAAGTTATTGATTAGATTAAATTTAATATTGTAAATGTTAGAAATACGTTTTTACGTATATTAGAAGTATCGGTCACTCCACAATATTATTAATGTTGTAATAGCTCGTAGTTAATGAGTACTTATTTAGTTAAGTAAGAAACCGACCCATGGGCTTGTCATGGGTCGGCCCAAGCCCAAATAATGGCCTTGGATATAAATACCCCTTTCCACCATGGAAAGGGGTTGGTTGTTGACATTCCATTTGTTCATTTTAATGAAAAACACATAGTTTCTTTCTCACTTTCTCTCACTAGTTTCTCTCTCTAGGAATCTTCAACCCACTTCATAGATTAACAAGGTTATCAATATTCTACATTTGGTATCAGAGCTATGGGGTGATTTAAGGTAATGATTTGTGTTGTTATTTAGTTTTTGATTGTATTAGTGTTCTTTAAGAAGATCCATCTTGATTCTTGGAGTTTTTGGTGATTTTGTGATTGGGATTAGTAGATAAGTATTAGTTCTTACTTATTTTTGTAGAAATCACAAAACTTTTTAGGTTATTTGGTAAAAATATGGGTTTGTTTCTTCATTTACTTTATCGTCTGTTACTCGAACCAAGTTTCTGTTTCCCAGTAAAGTTCTGAATCAAAAAGTTCCGGATCAAAAAGTTCCGGATTAACAAAAGTTCCGGATCAAAAAGTTCCGAACCAAAAGTTCCGGATCAAGGAAAGTTCCGGATCAAGGAAAGTTCCAGATCAAGACAAAGTTCCGGATCAAAAAGTTCCGAACCAAAAGTTCCGGATCAAGGAAAGTTCCGGATCAAAGGAAAGTTCCGGATCAAAGGAAAGTTCCGGATCAAGGGAAAGTTCCGGATCAAGGGAAAGTTCCGGATCAAGGGAAAGTTCCGGATCAAAGGAAAGTTCCGGATCAAAGGAATGTTCCGGATCAAGGGAAAGTTCCGGATCAAAGGAAAGTTCCGGATCAAGAAAAGTTCCGGATCAAATCTTCCGAACCAAAAGTTCCGGATCAAGGAGTTCCAAGCCAAAATCTTCCAAATCAACACTTCCGAATCAACAAAAGTTCCGGATCAAGGGATATTTTACTTGTTTTTTCGACGATTTTTTTTAGAGGATTTAATCTTGGTTTCTTACAACAAAAACTCAACACAACTCACAAACTTTACTTCACTGCTCGATCAACCGATAATCTTTGTCTCTTTGAAGTGATCAAAATGAATCCGAATTCATTAATGCCTCAGATGACATCACTTACGGACATTTCCGTCATTACGGGAACGGATAATCGCCCTCCAATGCTCATTAAAGAAGTTTTTGAAGCATGGCAAGGCCGTATGATGTCATACCTTAAGGGAAAACCGATATATGGGAGGCTTATGGTTAAGTCAATTCTAAATGGTCCACTTGACTATGGTACCATCGTGGTTAACAATGTGACTCGACCAAGGGAGTTTGAAGAACTTACACCAGCTTAACAACTTGTTGCCGATGCAGACGAAAAGGCTCTTCAAACCATTCTCCAAGCTCTTCCACATTACATCTATCGAATGGTAAGTCAGTATACGGTTGCAAAGGATTTATGGGAACGTCTAAAGGTGTTGCTACAAGGTACGTCTCTTACCAAACAGGAAAGGGAATGTCAGTTGTATGATTTGTTTGATAGATTCACGTACAGCCCAGGGGAAACGCTTCACGACTATTACTTCAGATTCACTACTCTCATGAATGATCTGAATGTATACAATCTCGTGATTGCTCCATTCCTAGTTAACACCAAATTTTTGAATACTTTACCTCAAGCTAAATGGGGTGAGTATATTACCGATGTTAAGTTAACCAGGGATTTGCATAAGTGCAATTTGGATCAACCCTATGCTTTTCTTCAGCAGCATGAGAAACACGTGATCATGCACCGTTCGCCTCGAGGTATGTACCCTGATTCTTTAGCTTTGATGGCGAATCAACCAAGCTTGTCACACAACAACACTCCTTATATCTTGGGACACCAAGCCTATCATCCATCACCTTATATGACACCAAGCTTCCCCCAATATTTGATTTTACCGCAACCACCCACCTCACATCAGCAACAATATCGATTTAATGCACCTTCATCACAATATGCTTCACAACCTCACCCAGCAAGCATTGCACCTTATGCTCAGTCTTCATATTCTTCTTATCAAGAGAATGCAGCATATCCATCAAGCTACTCTGACCACATGAGTATTCCTTCTAGTGCTTATGCAGCTCAACAAGACCAAGCACTGTATTGTGATAATGATGAAGTCGCCATTCCTGAATTCAGACAAGGAACTGGTCCATTTGAAGTGTTAGCCACTATGTCTTCTTATCTCACAAGGACTTTAAGCAAACGAGGATTTAGAGGACCAGCTCCTACTAACAATCAGCTGAGGAATTCATCCAATTCTCGCCAACAAGCTACTATTGAGAATGGCAGGGTAATGGTTCAACCTATTCAACCTTATCAGGGGAGACCTACTACATCAACCACCAATGCACACACGATCAATCCTGCTCCAATGGTCAACACTCCTCCACGGGCTAATTCCACAGGCAAGTTGAGAATGATTACATGCTACAACTGTAAGGAAGAAGGTCACATGTCCAGGGATTGCAAAAAACCCAAGAGGAGAAGGGATGGTCAATGGTTTGCAGAGAAGATTTATCTGGTGAACGCTCAGGCACAAGGAAGGGAACTTGATGAAGAGGAGCTTGCATTTCTTGCTGATCCAGGGATTGCTGAACAAGACGTTGTCACCACACAGAATGCAGCACACCAAGCAGATGATCTTGATGCGTATGATTCAGACTGTGATGAACTTCAATCTGCACAGGCAGCTCTTATGGCAACTATCTCTAGCTTAGGGCCAGAAAAAAGATCTGAGGTACTTACTAATACCACTTATAATACCATTGATACTAGTATTCAACCACATCAAGTTGTGCAAGAGAGTGCTGATTCGAATGAGTCTTCGGTGGTGAATCTTTCAAATGAGGAGACAATCAATGATAGTAATATCAATGTGAGTCCCCAGACTTTGAGTGAATCACAACCGGGAGCCATTTCGCATACGCATACTCCTGCTCAACAAGATTTGGTCATGGTTCCTACTACATTACTTAGCCAAATGAATGCTGCACTCTTAGAAACCCTAGCTAGGAATAAGAATTTGTCTGATGAGCTTGCCTTGTGCAACGAGAAAGTTCAAACTTTGGAATTAGTTCCTTCGTCTAGTGTTCTAACAAATCCCGAGTATGATCATTTTCGAAACAAACAAATGGGTCATTTGCAAGAAATTGAAACCTTAAGAGCAGATCTTTCTAACGAACTTAAAGAAAAAGAGTTAGTGGTCACTAATTTTCAAAAACTTCAAACGGATTTTGAATTACTCGAGTCTAACAAGAATGAAATGGAAATTAATGAGGCTAATAAGATTAGAAGTCTAGATTATTTGCTTTTAAGACAATGCGCTGCCTCTCAACTAGTGCACTTATTTGATGCTTCGTTTAGAGAATTTAACTTATCACGTCAAAAAGGCCTTCCCCCTAACCCACGGTATGCAAAACAAGCTTTTAGCCATAGTCCAAGACTTTATAATGCAACCCAATTAGGATTGGTCTTAGACCCGATTGTTATTTTCGATGATCGCACAAATAAGGATCTAGTTTGATGAGAATCGGTCATATAACTTTGCAAAATATCCCGAGTGTGATTATTTTAAAATGAATCAGGAGCTTGCAAAAACGGATTTTAGAATTCGCTTCCATATGGATAAAGATCTCATCACAGCACCAACCTACATGTTAAATGAAGAATACCCTAGTACACTTCCTACACTTGTCAAAATGGAAGGACCTAAGGAAATTCCAAAGGATCTTCCACCTGTTAGCACTGTATGGTTAAACTTGCAAGAGATTAATCAGTACTTTGCTAGTTTTGACAAGGTCATTTTGGAATGTACGACTTCAAATGGCCTAAACGCCGGAGAATGGGCTTTCGAACACATGAACGAGGTGTTTAAGAATGAGATCAATCCGTTTGTCGAAAGTCTAAAAGGAAGTTTTGCATCTCTTAAGGAAAATCTTGAGTTTGAAATTGCAGAAGTTCAAAAAGTGTTTTATGAAATGGACACCGCTTACGAACTACAATTAATTAAAAAGGAAAAGACTTTATCCGAATATGACCGAGTCTTGTCCCAAGTAATTTCGTGTGATGTGCTTACTATTGTGAATGTTAATTATTCGAATGAGCTTACATCCGCTATGATTAAATGTGATGCTGTGAATATATGTGATGATGTGTGTGATCTCTCTGTAAATGTTGCTGATACTGTAAATGAGGTAGATAATCATTCTTGTCACGAATCTAACGCTAAATTTTTAAAGCTACAAGATTCTTACAATTTACTTTCAAAACGCTTTAATCAACTTGAACAACATTGTATATCTTTAGAATTAAAACAACAAACTCAAAATGAGGATCTTTTGATAACAAATGGTTGTGAAAACGGTGTTGAGACGAGTGACAAGATGATTGCAATAGTTAAGGCATTAGAGAAAGAGATTATGAGATTAAAGAGAGAAGTGTCATCAAATGAAACACTAAAATTTGAACTAGAGGCTGCAGAGTCTAAAAACAGGACTTAGAAATTAGACTTTCGTCTATTCTAGGGGAGATGGATCGTGCAAGACAGGGAATGTCCAAACTTTATGGTTCACTAGAAGAACGCTTCACTTTTAATGCGGCACAGCAACAATCTTATGTTGAACAATTGAACCAAAAATGTGAGGAAATCATTGACTTAAATATCCAGCTCATTGACAAAAACATGGTTTTGGCCGAGTTAAAGGAGACACTTCTTCTCACCCGACAAGAAGCTGTTAATAACTTAGCTACCAACTCTGCACCGTCCTCTAGTGCTCCAACAACCAAGTCAGTAGTGCTTTATAAGAACCCACTCCATAAGAAAAACCCGGTTACCTACGATGATTATATGAGGAATGCAATTAAGCATGTAGATCTTGTTAGGGATATTTTAGACGATCTTTATGCCTTAGATCCCTCAAGTAGCTACTATTATTCAGCTCATGAATATATTAAGCGAGTTCAATATTGCTTAGCATATTTGCAATACATAGGTAAACCAGGTTCTGCACTACTCACTAATCGACCCATTGCTGTAACTCCATTCAATAAGACCCCAGGAGCAAAACCGTCATTGGCACCATCAAGTAAGGCACCTTTAAAATCGGTTGCTAATGTTCCCACTTTGCCTTCTACAAGAGTAAAAGAGTCTACTAAGGCTAAAGGATCGCCACTCAAGAAAGATAAGATCAAGCCCTCCACTAGTAGTACCATCAAGAAGAAAGTAGAAGCTCACCATAGGAATGTTATGTCAGATTTAAATAAAAAGAATCATGTTGCTAAGACTAAAAGCTCTGCGCCTGTGCAGAAGCCTAAACCATTTGTGAATTCTAATTTGAATTGTTGGAATTGTAATGAGTGCATGTTTTTCCAACGTCATGATTTGTGTCTTATTGATCATGTGAATGAAATGAATGCCATAAGGAATAATCTTGAATGGAAGCCAACTGGGCGAACTCGTACCCAAGTTGGATGTCAATGGCGTCCCACTGGTAGGACCTTTACATTAGATGGAAAAATGTGCCCTTTAACTAGGAATGCATCCATTGAGGTTAGGTCTCAGCGTCCTTTAGTTAGGAACACTAGCACTACAGTATGGAAACCGCGCCCTTTAATTAGGTCAGCCCCCACTATAGTGCCTATCAGTGAAGAAATACCTCAGGATTTAAGCCAACTAGAATCTACACCACCAACTAGGAAGAAGGCTAGGAAATCTAAGAAACCTAAAGTTAGCAAATCTAAGATTATTAAATCTGTACCTCCTAATAACAAGGAACGTTCAGATTCCGATACCTCTACATTGTCCTCGTCTGGTGATATTTTCAGGTGGTCTAAATCATCCTCTGGTATTTGGACTCCGGTTGTTCAAAGCATATGACCGGAGATCGCTCGATGCTCCGAAATTTCGTCAGCAAGTTTCTTGGAACGGTTAAATTCGGTAATGATCATATTGCAAAGATAATGGGGTATGGTGAATATCAGATTGGAAACGTTACGATTTCAAGGGTATACTATGTAGAAGGTCTTGGTCATAATTTATTTACGGTAGGACAGTTTTGTGATTCCAACCTAGAGGTTGCTTTTCGACAACATACTTGTTTCATCCGCAACTTGGAAGGAAAAGATTTGTTGAAGGGGTCTCGTGGTGCAAATCTTTATACTTTGTCCTTACAAGACATGATGGTCGCCTCTCCAGTATGTCTTCTCTCTAAAGCATCTAAGACCAAGTCATGGTTATGGCATCGCAGATTATCTCATCTCAACTTTGATGCTATTAATCATCTGGCTAAAAACGAATTAGTTCGTGGTCTTACAAAGCTCAAATTTCACAAGGACCATTTATGTTACGCGTGTTCAAGGGGTAAAAGTACCAAGAAATCATACAAGCCCAAAGCTGAAGACACCAATCAAGAAAAACTTCATCTTTTGCATATGGATCTTTGTGGGCCAATGAGAACTGAAAGTGTGAGCGGTAAGAAATTCATTCTTGTTATTGTGGATGATTTCTCCAGGTTTACATGGGTTAGATTTCTACGTACAAAGGATGAAGCACCGAAGGCTATCATCACTTTTCTGAAATTCATTCAGGTACGTTTAAATACTACTGTCCGCCGTATTCGTACAGATAATGGAACAGAGTTCGTCAACCAGACTCTTCGTGATTACTATGAAGAAGTTGGTATCTCACATGAAACATCCGCTGCACGTACTCCACAACAAAACGGTGTCGTTGAAAGACGGAATCGTACGCTTATGGAAGCTTCTAGGACTATGCTGATTTATGCGAACGCTCCATTGTTCTTGTGGGCAGAAGCTATATCTACTGCATGTTTCACCCAAAACCGTTCTATCATTCGGAAACGCCATGGAAAAACACCTTACGAGCTTCTACATGATCGTAAACCCGATGTTTCATTTTTTCATGTGTTTGGTGCTCTTTGTTATCCAAACATTAATAGTGAGAACTTGGGCAAACTTCAACCAAAAGCCGATATAGGTATTTTCATTGGTTACTCACCCTCCAAGAAAGCATACCGAATTTACAACCGTCGTCTTGGTAAGATAGTAGAAACGATGGACGCAGATTTCGATGAGCTGACAACGATGGCTTCTGAGCAACGCAGCTCTAAACCCGAGCTTCACGAGATGGGAACCGGTGCTATTAGTTCCGGATTAGTTCCCAATAATCCTACTTCTACATCATTTTTACCACCTACAAGGCCCGAGTGGGATAAACTGTTTCAACCGTTGTTTGATGAATTCTTTGATCCCCCAAATGATGAAGTTCCAGCACCTGTAGTGATAGCTCCAATCCCTAAAGTTGTTGCTCAAGCAAATGAAGCTTAATCTAATGCATCTTCAATTAACATTGAACCGGATGCACCCTTACCAAGTGATTCTCAAACTACACCTGAATCGTCACCCTTACTTGTGCCTAATGATGTTGAAGAGGATTCTATTGATCACGATTTGGAATATGCTCACCTACAAGAGCTTCCTTTCTTTGGTGTATCGATACCTGAAAACCCTTCAGCCGCGTCTACCTCAGAAGAAGCTCCTTCAATTGTTCATTCCAGACCACCACGGATTGAAAAACATAGTACCAAATGGACAAAAGATCACCCAATTAGGAATGTCATTGGAAGTCTCGATCGACCTGTCTCTACACGCCATCAATTACAAGAGAATGCACTTTATTGCTATTTTGATGCATTTCTCTCCGAAGTTAAACCTAAAAATTGACAACAGGCTATGACTCAATCATCTTGGATTGAAGACATGTAGGAGGAACTAAATGAATTCCAAAGACTTGAAGTATGGGAATTAGTTCCTCTCCCTGACAAGGTTAACATCCTTACTTTGTTGTGGGTTTATAAGGTTAAACTCGATGAGATGGGTGCAGTTTTGAAGAATAAGGCTAGATTGGTTGCTAGAGGATACAAACAAGCCTTGGGTATTGACTTTGAAGAATCTTTTGCTCCTATTGCAAGATTGGAGGCTATTAGACTATTCCTTGCGTATGCTACTCATATGAACATGATCGTCTATCAAATGGATGTGAAGACGACATTTTTGAATGGTGAACTAAGGGAAGAAGTCTATGTTAGTCAGCCGGATGGGTTCGTTAGCACGGAGTTTCCTTATCATGTGTACAAGCTCCACGCGCGTGGTATGATCTCCTTTCAACATATCTCATCTCGGAAGGCTTCTCCAAAGGCAAGGTGGACCCCACTCTATTCACTCTCAAGGAGGCCAACGACATGATTCTGGTACAAATTTATGTTGATGATATAATATTTGCTGCCTCTAACATAGAATTGTCCAAACGCTTTGAGAAGATAATGTCCACACGCTTTCAGATGTCAATGATGGGAAAATTTTCATTTTTCTTAGGATTACAAATTTCTCAGAATCCCAGAGGCATCTTTATTAATCAATCCAAATATGCTCTAGAATCTTTAAAGAAATATAACTTTGAAAATTGTGACCCCGTGGACACTCCAATGGTGGAGAAATCCAAGTTAGATGAAGATAGGAATGGGACTATTGTCGATCCAAAACTTTACCGTGGGATGATCGGCACCCTTCTCTATCTGACTGCTAGCAGGCCTGATTTGCAATTTGCCGTATGCATGTGTGCCCGGTATCAGGCTCGGGCTACCGAAAAGCACCTACATGTTGTTAAAAGGATCTTTCGGTATCTCAAAGGAACACTTCATCGTGGTCTATGGTATCCGAAAGATTCCTCCATTGCTTTAATATCATAGGCAGATGCCGATCATGCTGGGTGTCACGACACGAGGCGTAGCACTTCCGGGTCTGTGCAACTCCTTGGAGACAGATTGATTAGTTGGTCTTCAAAAAGGCAGAAAAGCGCTGTAATTTCTAGCACGGAGGCTGAATACATCGCCATGTCCGGTTGTTGTGCTCAAGTCCTTTGGATGAGATCACAACTAACTGACTACGGTTTAGGATTCAACAAAATCCCGATGTATTGTGACAACAAGAGCGCCATTGCCCTTTGCTCCAACTACGTTCAACACTCCCGGGCCAAGCACATAGACATTCGCTACCATTTCATTAAAGAGCAGGTGGAGAACGGAGTGATCGAGCTGTATTTTGTCACCACTGAGTATCAGCTGGCAGATATGTTCACCAAAGCCTTAGATCGAGGACGAATTGAGTTTTTGATCGACAAGCTTGGCATGAAATCATTCACTCCAGCGACTCTCAAAGAATTGGCAGAAGAATCAGCTGAATAGTGGTGGTAAACTATTCAGGCGTATCCTTTGTTCATGATCATGTATATTATCGTATATATATAAACCACAAAAAGAAAAATACAAAAATATAAAACCAAGAAAAACCATAAAAAATATAAAACCTACAAAAACCATAAAAAATTATAAAATCAAGAAAAACCAAAAATATTTTTCTTTTTTTAAATCGGGCATGTCTTTTAGTACGGTAATATTTACGGCTTTAGATGTCGATCAATATTGACACGGCGCCATAAATAGAGTCCGTATAAAAGTTGTACATTTTTTAAACATGCCCATTATGGCTTGTAGTTATTTCAGACTGCAACCCGGTTTTCATATTAAAGTTACGTATTTCCTTGGAAAACGTTGGCTCACAACGGGAATTAATTTTCTCCGGCATGATTTACAAGCGAAATCATGCAAAGGGATCAAGTTTACTTTACAACTTGGTCTAACACGAGTTAGTGTACGTCTCAGTGCATTAATTTGTCAAAATAAGAGAAATCTTATTGCCACCACGAATCAATCTTTTTCAAGATACTAATTGGAAATGCTTTCATCAATATTTGACTCTTTAAACAATGACTACAGCTCTTTAAATAGAAAACGGGTCATCGTTTAAGGGGGAGAAAATATTAAATCATCTTCGTCATCAAAACAATTTTCAAAAGTGTTTGTGGAAAATTAATTGGCTAAATGGTTTATGAGTGGTCTTGCTTTAGAATACGACTTGTGCCTGTTCAATGTGATAGGAATTGATTTAAGATCTTGGAGATTTGCTAATTGAATGCGATACTTAAGTTGTGTGAGATTGTCGTGATTAGTTTAGCTAAGCAAGGTTAAGTTGGCTAAGTTTAACGATGGTTAGGGAGACGAGAAAAGAAAAATGAAAAGATAAGGAATAAAAAGGGAAAAAGAAAGAAAAGTGTAGGGTTAAAAATGACTACTTGTGAAAGTTGTAAAAAATGTTTACCTAAGTCAAACCAAACCCCCCCCCCCCCCCCCCCCCGTTTATTCTTTCTTCTTCACTGTTTCTTCTTGCCGCCATTTTTCACACACTCAAGCATTCACAAACTCTCGTCTAAATCAACTCAATCCGTCTCATTCGATCAAAAAGGTACAAACATCAATCTTTTGATTTCTAATTCGCCTAATTCATTTAAATTCACTTAATTAATTCGTTTGAATTAATTTAATCAAGATTAGGGTTTCTGCCTTAATTTAGGGTTAATTAATTAGGGGTTTTAGTTGGGTTTTATGCGGATTAGCATTAGAATGTGTTTAGTTGCCTTAGAATGCCTTAAAACTCACTATCGCGCCTAGAATAATCATTTATAGGGTGCGTTTAGAACTTCCGGATGAACAAGGATTATGAACTTCCAAATGAAAGAAGTTCCGGATGAACTTCCGAATGAAAGAAGTTCTGGATGAACTTCCGAATGAAGAAGTTCCGGATGAACTTCCGAATGAAAGAAGTTCCGGATGAACTTCCGAATGAAGAAGTTCCGCATGAACTTCCGAATGAAGAATTTCCGAATGAACTTCCGAATGAAGAAGTTCCGAATGAACTTCTGAATGAAGAAGTTCCGGATGAACTTCCGAATGAAGAAGTTCCGGATGAACTTCCGAATGAAGAAGTTCCGGATGAACTTCCGAATGAAGAAGTTCCGGATGAACTTCCGAATGAAGAAATTCCGGATGAACTTCCGAATGAAGAAGTTCCGGATGAACTTCCGAATGAAGAAGTTCCAGATGAACTTCCGAATGAAGAAGTTCCGGATGAACTTCCGAATGAAGAAGTTCCGAATGAACTTCCGAATGAAGAAGTTCCGGATGAACTTCCGAATGAAGAAGTTCCGGATGAACTTCCGAATGAAGAAGTTCCGGATGAACTTCCGAATGAAGAAGTTTCGGATGAACTTCCGAATGAAGAGTTCCGAACGAACTTCCGAATGAAGAGTTCCGAATGAACTTCCGACTGAAGAATTCCGAATGAAGGACTTCCGGATGAAGAGTCCCAAGGACTTCCGGATGAAGAGTTCCGAATGAATGACTTCCGGATCAAGAGTTGTTGGATTGATAGTTGTTTGCCTATTATAATTACTTGTTGAAATGTGTTATGCTTAGAAGTCATAATGATATATATCTATATTTTTTATGCATCAACCTTTTATGTCTTATCTTAAGCAGATACGATGACTAATCCAACAGTACAAGCACTCCAAGATTCTAGAGCAGCCGCAATTGCCGAAGCACGAACCCTCAAGTTCATACCAAACAATTACCGGCTGAAGCAAGTTTCAAAATCCACTCACCATGGGTTTAAAGTCGCCATAGCAATCCTTGATCACTCTCACTTCAAGAATGCGTTAAGGAGTACTGCTTCGGTGCCATATGATTACATGTATGAATTCTGGGCCACCAAGGAAAGTACTTCAAACAAGATCACCTTCTCTCTCGACAACAAAGAACAGACACTCACCGTCTCAGACTTCCGCAAAATATTTGGAATTCGGGATACACCCAAAGGTATGTCATTTTCCAAGGATCCTACTAAAGACGAACTCATGGAGATGTTCCATGCTCTTGGATGTCCTGACCTACGAGTTGTGTCCGATTTTACCACCGCTAAAGTAGGTCAACCTTGGAGAGAAATCTTGGGTATTCTCAGTAGATGTCTTACACCTAAAATATCTGGGCATGATGTTGTGCGTGGTCCACTCATGAACATATTCTATGGAATGTACAAAGGCTCAAATGCAGATTATGCATCCTTGTTATGGGAAGAATTTAACTTTCAACTCTTCCAAAACAAGAAGCTGAAGACTAATTTCTTTCCTTACCCTAGGTTTATCAAGCTTATAATTAATTATTTTATGAAGAATGATGTCTCTATTGATAAGCGTACAGCAAGTCGTCATCACACTGAAGAGGCTGATCATATTGCGGATATAAGGCATGAAGGACCATCTGGTGTTGTTATTCCTGGTCCTATTCCCGATTATCTTCTGACGGATAAAATTAAAGCTTCTGCTGATTACAAACTACTGCTACTAGAAATCAAGAAGCTAAAAGCAAGCCGTCAGACAGGAGAAGACTCGTCTACTACGGTTAAGAGTAAAGGTAAACGCAAGCAACCAGCTGATTTACCTGAACCTGAAACCAAGAAGAAGAAGACTGTGGCTAAGATGGGAAAGAGCACGGCTGATGAGTTCGTTCTTCACGACGAAGAAGATGTTGATGATCCTACTCTTGACAAGGCTGAGAGAAAATTAATGAAGATAGCTATTGAAAAGAGTAGGAGAGACACGGGCGGTAGTGGTTCGGGTGCACAGACGAATATTGAAGAAGAGTACGAGGAGCCAGAGGATATTGATGAGTTTGGATCACCTGAAAGTTATTCTACTTCGAAGGAGACATCCATCCCTGTATCAGCAAGTGTTGAAAAGGAGTCCGGTGCTCCTACAATCATGGTACCTACTCAGCCTTTAGTAACTCAACCTCCACCAATACAGCCCTTACCAACCCGACCGGTTATCCTTAGTACTGTAGTCACAACCGAGCCTCTTCAACCAACCCAGAGCAGCTCTGCATCATCTTCAATGGCTGCATTTGTAATGGCAGAACTCTTGGATAAACATGCGGATAAACAAAGAAAAGAGATGGATAATCTTCGCCAAGAGCTACTTAGACGAGTTCAAAGTGAAGAAGCATCTAAGAAAGCCCAAGAAGAGATGCTAGCTAAGTTCGCTACAGAGATGGAGTTGACACGTAAAGCTCATGCAGAAGAACTAGTTCAGGTCAAAAAGGCTGAAGCTGATAAGTATGCAGCACGAATCACGAGACTTCAAGCTATGAAGGATAAATACAAGGAGCATAAAGAAACACTTGAAGCTTCTGTTGAAGAGAGAGTGAAAGAATCCGTTGAGTCCCTTATGCCAAAATTGCGTGATGAGTTGAAGACACTCGCGGCTGATAACTTGATGATTAAGTCATCCAATCCTTCTGAATCCGCCTACAAAATTTCTTATGACTTAACGGAATTTGAACTAAAGAAGATCCTCAAAGCTCGTATGAGGGAAGTTGGATCTTTTGATAAGTCCAAAGTTCAGCGAACACTCTACAAGTCACTAAATGATGCTATCATGGAGGATGATCGGTTATTTAAAATGTTTGGAAGTGTGGTACCTTACCACATTCTGACTGAGGAGGAAAAGGATGATAGTGAACAAGAAGAGGGTGATGGTGAAGAAGGAGAAGAAGAAGAAGAAGAAGATGATGATGATGGTGACGATGATGGTGATGATGATGAGAATGATGATGGTGATGATGGTGATGATGGTGGTGATGGAAATGAGGAGAGTGCTAAGGGAAGTAACGAGGATGACGATGAGGATGATGATGGTAAACAGCCTGAAACGGGGGACAAGATTGCCAGCACAAAGAAACCATCTAAGTCTGGTACCAAGTCTCAAAAAGATGTTGCGCAGAAGGAAAAATCTACCTCAACGGAATCAAGACGATCCAAGTGGCGCCATGATGTGAATGCTACTACGGCATCATCGATTCCCGGTACATCTATTGCCGTGTCTATACCTGTTACCACTAACCCTGTTAGTTCTTTTGTTGCTCCTGTGATTGCAGAATCAGTAACTAAACCTGAAGCTGCACAACACTCGCCTGTTCATGACACCGTCGAGATGTCGGAATCAGAACCAGCAAGTGTTCATGTCTCTACTCCTCTATAACAAGAACCACAACCTACTGTTCCCGAATCAAGCACAAGGGACTGGGCGGACACATTGGAGATTGATGAAACTGCACCGCCACAAGCTTGGATCACAGCAGCTGCTCAATATGATCCAATCACAGACGCTGACAGAGATGTTCTATTTCTCCGTATCCGTAGTCCAATAGACTTTTGTGCATTTCTGGCTCATGAATATAAATCTTCGGTCACTCCGTCTTTGGTAAAGAGAGCGTTAAAGGATAAGAGAATTCGCGCCAAAACCAGGTTAAGCCGCATGGAGTACGAGTATTATGATGACGAGGTCCTGAAAGCTCCTAACACCGTTCAAAGGCCAGGCCTCCATGAATCAGAAAGAGCTCCACCTCCACTTGATCCCTCTCAAGATAATCAAATTGCTCTTGACTTCTTCGTCACCTATGATCTTGAGTATCTCCTCAAGGGTTCATCAAAGTACGCAACCTCCCTGACCTTGCTGAAAGCTGCCAACTGGGGGACAATACCCTGGATCGAGGAAAAGGTAAACCGACTCTGGGTCCCAAAGGTAAATCGTAATTATGATATGTATGCTGTTATAGGTGCATCTAATTGGGACGAACGAGTCCGAAGGGCGTACAGAGGTTGCTGCTTAGCCAATTCAGGAAGCAACGTTAGATCCGATATTCGCATCTACAGCATTTTGGGACTGAAAACTGAAGCCAAGAATGGCTATTATCATGTGACGGAGATTCGTTTAAAAAGGGAGGATGACAGAGAATACACAATCCAGCAGGGAGATTTTTCTATCATTCGCCTTGAGGATATCGAAGACATGTTGCTTATGATGACCCGGGATCAACTCACCCATATTGCTCGTGAAGACATCATTGCCTTGAATACAGCACTTCGTATGTTCACACGAAGCGTTGTTATCAAGAAACGAGTTGAAGATCTTCACTTGGGAGTTGAAAGCTACCAAAGGAAGCTTAACCTAACCCGTCCAATGAATCAAGTTTTACCTCAACATGTCACAAGATGTCCCTATACAGGCATTTCTGTACCGAGTTACGGGATTTTCTACTTGAACAGTCGAGGGATAATGAAGTTTATGAGGGTGGGTGAGCTTTATAAGTACAGTGATGGGACTCTCATATAAGTCAGAGGAAAGTTGGAGCATCTTAATTCGGGTGGGTCTTTACCAGAGATGACTGAGGATTGGCATCGGGGTTATCGACAAATGGCGAAGTATGTGATCAAGAAGATTGATTAAAAGCTCCGTGAACGTAGATTGATGATGAGCTTAGAAAGGTTCGTTGGTGGTAGACCATATGGAGTGCACCACAAGTTACTGCAACGATCCATCTAATGGGTCGTACATTTCAGGTCCACTTTATATTGGTTTTTTAATTGTGAATATGTAAATTTGTGAATATTGTGCTTTTACGACTTGATGTAGTGTTAAGGTATGATAATTTTTTCAAGAATTTCTCACGAGATTCTAAATCTTTCAAAATATATCATACTAAAGCACTACAACTATCCCTTATTAATTTAAGGGGGAGCATTAACATGTTCTATGGCCAAACATCGATTTCATTTTTACCCAAAGACCGGTTAATCCATTCAATATCCCAAATATTAATGGTTAACATTTTGGATAAGTGGAGAAAATGGGATTAAGGAGACTTAAATGATACTTGGCTAAAAGATGAAAAAGACTTAACGATAATCCAACTTAATATGTGTAAAGCACGTGTTAAGGGGGAGCATTTTTGATGAACAAAACACCTAAGGTACAAAACTTTTGATTTCAATATCACAAGTACCTTAGGTGATTTTCAAGGATTTTTCATGGTGGCTATACTTTCCCAAAACACGCTTAATTCACGACGAATGTGGTGACAAAAGGGTGGTAGGAATAGGTTTAGTCCAATGATTCATCAGAGCCGATGGAATCTTCCCAAGGACAATTCCCTAGATAGAATTAGAAGTCCTAGGAAAGTTGGAGAAAGATTGTGAACGTAGCTGAATGCCGACCAAGTACTTAAGCTAGCACTGGAACAATCAAAACAAGGTTCTAGTTATGACGTATTGGTAAGCATTGAAGGGGTTGAAGAATGAAAAATAATTGTAAAGATAAAGGGTGTAAAGAAAGAAGCCCTCCTTACAACTTTAGGCAGAAACCGGGTCAATACATATGCTATTGAGATCATTTTTGTTAATGATTCTCGATATTGAAGAAAGACATCATGGACCCAGTGATGCAATGCACAACCCTTCCCAGCTAACTGAAATATCTCTCAAAAGGTATTTGTTTTAATCACACGGAGATCAACACGTTATCTATTGGTTTATTCACTCCGAATAGACTGATATTGAAAAGGTGGCACTCCTCTCCAGCCATCGCTCACAAAATCAAAACGCACTATCGAGTCTAGAGCCACGAGATCATCAAAAGTCTCATTAGGACACTTTCCATTTATTCCTTGCTTTCTCACACACTGTGAAAAGTAAGAGATCTTTATGAGTCCTACGCAGTATTCTTGTAATATTGCCAGAACATCCGAGTAATACGCAAGTATTACAATGAAGATGGAAATCCTGCTTGAGCCAACATCAAACAAGCTCATGGTAGGTTACACGTGCGGTTCTTTAAGAACCAATCTTGTGAAAAACTGGAAAGAAACAGTAGTTTAATTCTTAATTGAACTTAAACTCGTTCCAGGCCTCTACGCATTATCATATGATCTTGCCAGAACACTCAGAGTGACACTCTTTAGTGTTCACAGTGATGAGTGGAAATCCTTCTAGTGTTAACATCAAACAGCACTTGGTAGGTAACAAGCAAGATTCAATTTGAATCAAGTTTGTGACAACTGGAAAGCAACGATGGTGAATATCTTAATTGAAATTCACTTGTTCCAGGTTTCATGAATTGACGGCTTCAATCATAAGGATTTTTACTCTAAATGATTCACTCTTTATGTTCGCAGTCAGCTTTGGACGGTCGAATAAAGAGAACGGGTTTACCCGCGAAATCCTGTCACGAAGTTACTTAATTGAAACTATCCGTCACGGGTACGATATCTAATATCGTCCAACGGTCTTCACCGACCGGAGGTAAAATGCTACCGAATTAGAATAAAATTTCAAAGCCATTTTATTCGTGTCGTTGCTGTACCTGTTAAAGACGGTGGCGTTGCTGTGTACCTGTTGAAGACGGTGGCGTTGCTGTGTACCAGTTGAAGACGGTGGCGTTGCGGTGTACCTGCTGAAGTCGTTCCCACATGCTTATGTTTTTCTGCATCAAAGTTCAGCAGAATTCAAGAAAGTGCAAAATGAAGTCTTCCGCTGTACCAAACTCTGAAGCTTTCGAGAATTCAACAAAAAGACATAAGTGTGTGGAACATGGAGTCACGAGGAGGCAAGATTCATAAGAAGGCAAAGATCGCACGTGAAAGGCCAAAAGAACAATGCTCTCAAGCCAAAGCCAAAAAGATCAAATCAACATATTCACAACAAAAAGAAAGAAGAAAAGACTACGAGTTGAAGAACGAAGACTTAGTATAGTATGCTAGGTTTAGAACTTTGTAAACGTGGAGTGACCTCCCTTAGGGGGAGATTGTTAGAAATACGTTTTTACGTATATTAGAAGTATCGGTCACTCCACAATATTATTAATGTTGTAATAGCTCGTAGTTAATGAGTACTTATTTAGTTAAGTAAGAAACTGACCCATGGGCTTGTCATGGGTCGGCCCAAGCCCAAATAATGGCCTTGGATATAAATACCCCTTTCCACCATGGAAAGGGGTTGGTTGTTGATCATTCTACTTTTATCATTTGAATAAAAACACATAGTTCTCTCTCACTTTCTCTCACTAGTTTCTCTCTCTAGAAATCTTCAACCCACTTCATAGATTCATAGTTTATCAATATTCTACAGTAAACATTATTATTATGAAACAACTTTAAGAATAAATTCGTATATCACTTCAAACCATAAAAAATAGACACGAATATCAATGAAATGACTGATCTTTTATTAACTTTCCAGAAATATTACAAGATTTAATAAAGAGAAATACAGAATTTAACCTAGAACTATTTCTACATAATAACTTTTTAATAAAGAAAAGGATGAAATTATAAGTATTTGGGGTGGGTTTTTATAGCCATCCCAGGGCTATGCTGAGCGGATATCCGAATCTTCTTTGGAATATCCCATCTTCTTTATGGCCCTTAGATATCATTCTCTCTCTTGTTTGTTGATCGGATGGTTGAGAGAACACATCTAGCACACGGATTGCCAACGTGGCATCCGTGTGTGCTAGTTGTGTTTCTTTCCTGCCTTGTGATTGGTGGGATGGATAAATGAGTTGTTTAACCTAATCATCTTCTGCCACATAGCTCTATTCTTCCTCACAGTCTCTTCCTTAAACCATGGGGGTTTTATTCCCCCTCACGTGAATTACACGTGTGCATAAAAAGCCCTAAATAATATTGAGTTTATTGTGACTAGGGTTAGTGAACAGTAACATTAAAGTTACTGGTTTTTTGTGATACGGGGAAGGAGATGATAACATAGGGAGTAACGAAAATTCTTTATTGTGTGTGTGGGATACATGTGGGTGGAAGGATATAAACAAATGAGTGGATGTGGAACGGTTTTAATTTATGTAAAGTGTGGTTGAGTTTTATTGTGTGTGACTGTATAACGTGTATACACACGTTTTGACACAAGCAAAACCCTAAGCCCAACATGAGTCCATCCGTTACTTATTTGAAGCTTTGGCCTTAACTTGGGCCAAGATTACACCACTTCACATTTGGGCCATTGTTGAAATTTGATTTGCCATCCATTTATAATATATTCGGCCTATTGGGCTTTTGACCCAATGAAACAAATAACACCTCCTTATTCAGCCCAATAATTAAGCCCATTATAGAAAATATGGGACCCACTTGATCCAAGTGAACTTCAAAAAGTTAAATCCACTAGAAACCAAACTCGATTTTGGCTTTGTTGATCTTTGTCTTCAGACTCGTGTCGATATTTGCTGGTTTTTGCGAACTTGGTACCTACACACATTTAAACAAGAAAACAACATATACAAGGCAATAATGATACATTTTGTGCACATGTTCGTCTTTTTAAGATATAAATGATATGAGTAAAATCACTCATATCAAACCCCCCCTTGCTAAGCAATTGTTGTGTCCTCACGCAATGATAAAATTAAACTCTAACTACACCATTATTCAACTTTTGACATTTTATTTTGCAAAGACATAATGTATTGCTTTCATTATTGAAAAATAACTTTAAGGATCATAAAAGCTCAAATAGATTCATCGTCCTCGACTTTTCACTTTTCCATGCCAAGCTTAAAAACGAGATCATTGTTATTATAAGTTAGCAAACCAACACAAACTCATGTGGGCCAATTATTCACTTAGACTCCCTTATTCCTAGGTGTATCTCTTATATTTTATTGTTGTCTTGAATGATCACGAGGATGCATTGTTGACTTATTTCGATAATTTATTAGGCCGAAAATAAAGTGAACGATTTAATCAATAGTTAGCTAAAGGACAAAATCCTTTAAAACTGCTTCTCGGGACCTCATAAACTTCATATATTGGCATAACTTGCTTCGCGATTTGAGACCTTTCTCGGACCGATATTTGGTAGCGACTTTATACTTCAAACCTTGAGAGACGTTCATGAAATAATGGTCTTCTCTTTATAAAAGAATTTCTTCACTTGAAGTTTGAGAGATTCATACTTGGACCACGACTTCTTCATTTTTCTCCAATCTTTATTTGGGATTTTGATATACAACGATCCGCCTCCTTTTCGGACTTGGCTTTATTTATCCTCATACCTTGTTAGGGCCTTTTTGGATAGACTTCTCCATGACTTTTAGGGAGTATTTGCTTTTCGTCGTGTGTCTCGATCCTTCATATTAATTTTTGATAAATGATTCTTCACATCACTTGGGATCTTTAGCAATAAAATATAGCCCTCATGCCTTGTTAGGACATTTTTGGACTCGCCAATCTTCGCATCCCGCTTCAATAAGTTATGCCTTGGCTATGAACTCTAATCCATACCGAGCAACTTTTAAACGATCTTGGGCTAGATGCTAAGTAACTTTTCAAATCGTACAACCTTATTTATTGCAGATAAATTTATTAGCAAGCGATGGGAGAATAGGCTTATAATTAACTCACATAAATTCCCGAAAGAATACCAAACTTATAATTGGCTCTATCATCTCTCGTTCTCAATATTGTAAAATTTCAAAAATGTGAAATCAATGGATACTTAGCCTATTAAATCAAAGTTTTGGGTTTTCAAGTCATCTATAGGATCTTGCATCTTCTTATACTTTTTCAAGTTTTAGAATTTGCGTTTTAAAGTTCCCTTGATAGACGACTTTCTAGGATCAATTATAGGAACTTGCGAAAAGTTCTTGTTCTTAACTCGTATGAATTAAGACTTTCGCGTTTTAAAACTCCCTATATAAAAGCCTAGCAAAACTTAATTCAAATACGTTAAGGAAAAGCTAAGGTTAAAAACCGAGTCGAGTAAAAAACTATTCTTATTTTCACCAACGGAAAGCCTACATTCGTGTCAAAAGCACTTATTTTATTTATTAAAACATAAAAATAACACTAAAAATTTAAAATTTTATTGAAAAATGAGAAAAACAATTACGTTTAGACACGACAAAAGCAATTGCAAGCGATTATATCGATTGACTCCCCCATGCTAAAACAAAACATTGTCCTCAATGTTTCTTAGCTCAAGAGTAACACCCCCTTGCTAAAACACGAAGAGTCTAATGCAAATTCCTAGCATTGAAAGAGCACGCAAATCTATAAGCCTTTTATTAATTATGCCTCAAGATAAAACGTTAGTCGATAAAAATCAAGGGTAAAAAGTGTGCCCCTTTTTAGCATTCAAAGAATGGAAGATCAAGTGGACCGGCAAAAACCGAACACGAGAATCTTCAAATATTAGGGTCATACCTAAGATTCACAACACAACAAAACACGAGAACGAGCTTGAAAGATCAAGCCTTATTAATTGTTAGAAAATAGAAAGAAGATAGAATGTATGGGACTCGCCCACAAGGCACCTCGTTTTTGTTCACCGAGTCATGAGCTCGACTCGATCCCCGCATTCATTGGTCCTTAGGGAAAATGGTGAAAACCGGCATATTGGAATAAAATCCAACATAAAGCACGATGTCGGGGTCAAAGATTACATCCTCGTTGTCGGATGACAAACGAAAGGATAAAACTCTAACACAAATCTCTAACAAGAGATGGTAGTCACAACTAATGGTATGGATTGCATCGGTGAAAGGCCCAGATTTCCCTAAATCAACGATTCCGGGGTCGAATACCTCGTCCTTGGTGAAGAAAGGAATAGACAACAAGGTGTCGTCCCCCCATGCTAATCCTAAATCATATGAAGCACATGGTAATGGTGGTACAAAAGTCTCAACACTAGTGGTTTCAACTTGCATGACTTTGTTGACCTTATCACTCTTAGGAATGTGAATAAAGGGGTCATGGTACTCAAAACGAGTCGCATGAAAAACCCGCACATTAAGATCAAAGCGAGTGGGAAGGATAATTGGAGCAAAAGTAATTTCTCCCTCTGGGTCAACATCATCATCATCATAAATCGGGTGATCAAACCAAGAGTCTTCATCACCGTCATTAGACTCTTCCTCAAATTCTGAAGGAATGTCTATATAAAGAAACTCATCAACCTCCTTCATGAGAAGATCATCATCACAAAGGTTGTGAGATGTAGGAGGTATGATGCTCTCAAAATCCTCTTGAAACAATGGATTATTGTTCAATGAAACTTCAAAGAGAGGATTTGAATACGTCACAAAAGTATCGTCATCCTTGTCATCACAAGAAATATCCGACAAAGTATCGAGTGTATCGCACTCGGATACAAGATCATCATTCTCATTTGAAGGCAATTCATCGGTGAATTCCTCGAGAATGGTAGGTAAAACAGAAGAATCACGCTCGATCTTGAGATCGGGAACGTCTTCACTTCCCCGTGGAAGTGGATCAATAATAGCAAAAAGTTCATCGATGAACTTATCACATGAATAGTCACTAACCTCACTCGATGTGAAGTTAGGAATCAAAGGCTCTTCAATGGAAGATTGTGCCTTAGGAACATCAACATGATCCTTAGAAGAGAGCGAAAATGAGTCTATTTTCAAAGATTGTTCAATTAGAGCAATATCACTCTCGGGATCAAAATTCTCACTAACAAATTCAATAGCATCAAATGGCTCACTTAAGTAATCATCTATTTGTTTTTCAATCTTAGCACTATCATCCTCGTGTGGAGTGAGTGTAGATGAGGAAAGGTTACAACATGTTTCAACAAAGCAAGCTTCTTCATTTGACTTTAACTTTTTACTTTCAAAAATAGAAGTTTCCAAAATTGGAAAAACACCTTTATCAAAAAGAGCTTTCTTATTACTTTCAATTGTTTCAACAAGTTTTACACTTTCAACTTTCTTAGGAGCAAATCTTGGAATCTTTTCCGGTTTAAAAACAATGCTTTTATCTCCATAAAACAATTTAATTTCCTCTTTCCTCATATCAACTTGAATTTGAGCCGTGCACAAAAATGGTCATCCTAAAATAATAGGCACACGAGGATTGGTCTCATAATCGACTATAGCAAAATCGGCTAAGTACAAGAAATTCCCCACTTTCATTATGACATTTTCCGCTATACCAACCGGTCGAGTGGTGGTACCATTAGCAAGCTCAATGATCATACGAGTGGTACTAAGTGGTGCATAGTCAATTGTCTTCCAAAGGGCTAGGGGGATTATGTTAATGCTAGCTCCTAGATCGGCTAGGCCTTTGCAAACCCCAAGCTCATTGAAAACACAAGGTATCAAGAATTGACCTGTATCTTTATGCTTCTCGGGAAACAAATCAAAGAAAACCGAGGTACTAATCACATTCAAAGTAGCCTTAGTGACTTCTAGAAAAGTTTCCTTAGCTGGAGGTTTAAACTCAATCACTTCAACTTCATCTAAATTCTCACAATCATCATAAACGGTTATGGCCTTAAGCTCTCCCTTCGGGTTTGGAATTGTAACACCCCACTTGGATAAATAGACCGTTACGTGTATTTATGGCGTGTCATCAAAGCATGCAAGGCAATGTATTAAACTTTAACTGACCAAACGGAAGTACCGGAATCAAACATCGGTAGTCCAACATAAGCCCAAAATATAAAGATTAAGTACTGAAAGAAAAAGGACGAAACAGTGTCCAAACAACCAAAGTAAAGTAACGTAATGTGTGCATAAAAATAAAGGAGTATGGATAGCTCCCATCCACATGCACGTACTCTCTTAGAAGTCTTAAGATCGTCCCTGTGAACCTGCCGTTTGGAAACATGAAAGGAAACTACGGCTGAGCATAACGCTCAGTGGACGGATATAGCATGAATAGGGAGTACTGAAAGTAATGGAATACAAGACAACAATGAAGCTATAAGACTGATATGACATGTGGTAAAACTCTGCATAAAATCTGATAAACCTGGTTCATAAGTACTGAAACTGAAATATAACTTATTAATTCTGAAAACATATATTTTCTGTATTTTAATTTGCCAAGAGCTTATATAGGTCATGAACTGTAACAACTGTTGCATGAATACATAGAGGGGTGTCCTCGTCATGCTGTAGAGGGGTGACCTCTAAATAACTGTGTTGGGTGGAGGGATCAGCTCCAATGTGAAGGATGTAGAGCACACACCACATTCACCTGCTAAACTGTAAAATGTAGCCTAGGATGCATCCATACGCCCCACTAATAATACTGATAAAATGGCCAAGCTGAGCTGAGTGGGACGATGCAGGATATCACTCTCCTGCATGTGAGTCACGACACCGGTGCCTCTAGTGCCGTGGTTACGGTACCTCCGTAACTAGTACATAAACTGGTCGTGCTTGTATATAATGCTTAGGCAATTTATTTAGTTATTAATATGATTACTGATAAACTTAAACATATACTGGGGAAAAACATTTGGCTAAAGACGGAAATCCTAATCATGCATAGAAAGGAAGTCCTTACTGAAAGGACGGAAAATCCGTACCTGTAGTCCAGTAACTGACTGAATGGGAGACTGAACGAATACTACTCGGGCTTCACGCGTGCTACATGAATAAAGTACGCGAATAAGTTAACTGATATCCGTTATTAAATTTTACTGATCTTATTGGTTTCTTATTTATTTATTTCTGAAATTCCATACGTATATTAACGGCTAAATCTGATCTTATAATAATTCATTTTAATGTATTATCGTTCTACTATTAGTTACGTACAAACGTATTTCTGACGATAAAGTATTTCTATAATAAGTATCCCGCTAAATTAGAAAGTTCTTTAATTTAGAAAGTTCTCAAACAATTTAAATCATTTTCTAAAAGTATACCCTTTTAAATATTAACGAACTAATTTAATTTTATACACTTAAAATATATTTTAAATATTTATTAAACAATTTAATTTAAAAAGGTATAATATAAAAAAAAATATTTATTTTACTATTTATAATCATGTCCCGAGCCTACCGAGCCCATCTCGGCCACACTAACCGAATCAACATAATATACAAAAATCTGTCAACAAGAATTAGTGACAGAAATTTTGTGTCACTAAAACTGCCCCTTTTTAAAACTGCATATATCTAACAGTTTTGTTATAGAAAAACTGTCGCTAAAACTGTCGCTAATGTTATTTACTATACTGTTTTTCTGTCCCATTCTTTTCCCACTGGTCTTACATGTAGTTCCCCCCCGTTGGGCTACGGTTCCCACTGTTTACACAACCAAACGCACCCTTATTTTGTACGCAGCCCCCAAACGCACCCCTTTGGTCGAAACTGGCCCTTAGCCTTTTATTTTATTTACTTCTATTTTTTTTTACAAAACTAGTATATAATAATACTTGTACAATTTTCTTGCGTTTGTTTCCGTTGATAATTTCTACGTAAATGGTTTAAATAAATAACCCGCGTATTTATATTTCCCAATTAAATACGGGTTTTACAATTCTTCCCCTCTAAAAAGAATAATTCGTCCCCGAATTAAAAATACGGCCGTACTGGGTTTTACAATTCTTCCCCTCTAAAAAGGAGAATTCGTCCTCGAATTATAAGGTATTTAAGCTGACTGGAGTAAAAGCCGAAATTGCTAATAAACTGGAAAAAAAAACATAGAAGTTGAAAGGACATACCCGAATCAAAACTGAAAGTGAGGATAAGAAGTTCGTATAGACTCCTCTGTTTCCCAAGTGGCCTCCCGCTCGGTATGGTCCCTCCACAGTATTTTGACGAAAGGAATGGTCTTCCTTCTCATAACTCGATCCTGGCGATCTAAAACTGCTTCGGGTTCCTCAATATAAGATAAATCCTCCCGAATCTGATCGAGTGGATAATTTACTTTGTGAAGCTCATGATAGTTGTACCCCCTGAGTAATGATACATGAAACACGTTGTGGACGTGTGAAAGCTGAGGTGGTAACGCCAATCGATATGACACTTCACCAATACGTTCAAGGATTTCGAACGGTCCGATGTAACGAGGGCTGAGCTTGCCCTTGAGGCCAAAACGTCTGACACCGCGTACGGGTGATACTTTGAGGAACACACGATCCCCAGTCTGAAAAGATAGATCTCTGCGATGCTTGTCGGCGTAACTCTTCTGGCGAGTACGCGCTTCCTGCAGTTTTGCCCTAGCGATGGCGACCTTTTCATTGGTCAGTTCTATCAATTCTGGTCCTTCAAGCAAACGTTCTCCCACCTGATCCCAACAAATAGGAACACGGCATTTCCTGTCGTATAACATCTCGAATGGAGCACGCTTGATACTAGCATGCCAACTGTTGTTGTAGGCAAACTCGACCAAGCAAATATAGTCATCCCAGTGTCCTGTCCATTCTAATGCACAGGCGCGTAGCATGTCCTCTAAGGTCTGGATGGTACGCTCTGACTGACCGTCCGTCTGTGGATGGAAAGCTGTGCTGAGCTTGAGCCTAGTTCCCCAAGCTTTATGCAAACCTTCCCAGAAGTGAGAAGTGAAACGGGGATCCCTATCTGATATAATTTCAGAAGGTGTACCGTGTAATCGTACGATCTCCTCGGTGAATAGTTTCGCTAATTTACTGACTACGAAATCTTTGCGAATAGGAATGAAATGTGCTGACTTGGTCAAACGATCGACAACTACCCAGATTGCATCATGTCTCCGCTGAGTCTGTGGTAGTCCGGTGACAAAATCCATAGAGATCTTGTCCCACTTCCACATTGGAATATCTAATGGCTGGAGAAGATCACTGGAACGCTGGTGCTCTATCTTAACCTGCTGACAGGTTAAGCATTTAGACACAAATGTTGCGACATCCTGTTTCATGCTGCTCCACCAGAAATGCTGCTTTAGATCATGGTACATTTTTGTGGAACCCGGGTGGATAGAGAACGGAGAGCTGTGAGCCTCAGTCATTAAGGCTTCTCTGAGAGCAGGGTCTTCTGGAACGCAGAGTTTGGTACCCTGCCATACGATACCATCGTCATCGATGCGAAATTCGGTCTGCCGGTCAATGTTCTGGATAATCGCCCAAATTTCACCATCATCCTCTTGGGCGGCTTTAATCCTAGAGAGCAAGTCTGGTTCTACCCTTAAACTAGCCCAGTATCCTCTCTGTCCCCGTACAAAGAGCTCAATATCATACCGCTCTAAGTCCTAGATAATTTCTTCCTGAACTTTGATGCCATTTATCATACCTGACTTTCTGCTAAGGGCATCTGCCACTACATTTGCTTTACATGGGTGATACTGAATATTAGTGTCATAGTCTTTTATCAGTTCTAGCCATCGCCTCTGTCTCATGTTCAGCTCTCGCTGTGTAAATATATACTTGAGACTTTTGTGATCGGTGAAGATATCACACGACTCACCGTATAAATAATGCCTCCAGATTTTAAGGGCGAAAACGACTGCTGCGAGCTCTAGATCATGAGTAGGGTAATTTTTCTCATATGGCTTCAGTTGACGCGAAGCATAAGCAATGACTTTCCCATGTTGCATAAGAACACAACCTAAGCCCTTTCCTGATGCGTCACTGTAAATCTGATAACCGCTTGTACCGGATGGAAGAGTAAGTATCGGGTGCTGAGATCAATCGATGCTTGAGTTCCTGAAAACTCTTTTCTCTCTCCTCGGTCCATATAAACTTCTCACCTTTTCGCATGATTGGGTCAATGGTAATGCCAAATGTGAGAAGTTTTCCACAAACCTGCGGTAATAACCCGCCAACCCAAGAAAACTACGTATCTCCGTGACGGACGTCGGTCTTGGCCATTTGGTGATAGCCTCAACCTTCGCAGGATCCATGGTAATTCCTTCCGCAGAAACAATGTGACCTAGAAACGCCACTGTATTTAGCCAAAACTCGCACTTCGAAAATTTAGCATATAGCTTTTCTCGTCTGAGAATCTGCAAAACTGTACGGAGATGGTTCTCATGTTCCTCTTTGGATTTGGAGAAAATGAGGATATCATCGATGAATACGATCAAAAACTTGTCTAAAAATTCGTGGAAGACTCTATTCATTAAGTCCATAAATACTGCGGGCGCATTCGTGAGACCGAATGGCATAACGACAAACTCGTAATGACCGTATCTCGTGCGAAAAGCAGTTTTGGTTATATCCTGCTCTTTTACACGCAGCTGATGGTAACCTGACCGTAGATCGACTTTTGAGAAGTGCTTGGCACCCTAAAGCTGATCGAATAAATCGTCAATACGAGGAATCGGATAACGGTTACGAATAGTGAGCTTATTCAACTAACGGTTACATCTGGAAAGTCTGACACAACTGGCTGATCATGAATTGAAGGTGTCTCCGAAGTCGTGTCATGAACTGTAGCTAGGAAACCCTCACAACCATGATATAGTAAGGTACGAGCTTGTAAAGCTGAAATGATCTGAATATGTTTTCCTGGTAGGAAACCGTGGTGAATAAACTCTGGTGTCTGGACAACACCAAAGATAACCCGGTGAGCATGACAGTCTATAGTGGCACGATGAACCGACAACCAATCCATACCCAGAATAACATCGAACTCGTACATATCTAAAGGAAGTGCACTGACTAGACAGATTTTATCATCAAACTTAAGAGGGAGATCCTTATATACTTGGGTAATGAGTATAGAGTCTCGCATGGGGGTAGATATACTAAGTACACTGTCTAGTGGTGTAGGGGTCATGTTTATTTTAACAGCATATGTAGTAGATATAACTGAGTGGGTGGCGCCTGTATCGAAAAGTACGCAAGCCGCATGTCCGTGTATAAACAAAATGCCAGTAATGGTACCTGTGGTCTTATTTGCTTGTTCACGGGTAGTAGTGTAGACACGACCAGTAGTTGGTGGTATCGGTGGTGGTGGAGGTAAAATCTGAGGAATCTGGCCTGAGGTACCAGCAGTATTCCCGCTCTTGCAATCTCTCTTCAGATGGCCCGGCTGGCCACACTGGAAACAACCACTTGTACCACGACGGCACGGTCCCGTGTGTTTCTTTCCACATGTGATGCAAGTGGGATAAGTATACACGGTAGAAGCAGCTCTGGTTTGCTGAGAACCTGATTTACGATGAAAAACACGTGTCACGATTCTGATATCTTAACCTGAAATAAGGCTGTCTGACTGAAACTAAAATTACCAGAATTTGCCGGTCGGGCAACCTGCTGACCCCTGTTGTTTTGGTCACGCCCCTGTCCAGCATCTCTGTTGGAATTTACAAAAATTTAAGATCTGTTTTACACGATAGTTTAGTATTTCTGGAGCCTAAAGACTCACTTGTAGCTGCCAGATGAGTTGGAGCTTCCGCGGTAATTATCACCGCCGCTCCTCTTATCTGACCGATTACGGTCATATGACTGACTGTGGTTCCTGTAGTTCTGATGCGGAGTAGCCGATTGGGATCGGTCTCCTCCTCTGTGTCTGTAAGATTATAATAACATATAAGTTGACAAGCAATAATGGGGCTAAATTGTTTAAGTCTGTTGGGTGAGATGTACCTCTTCTCCGGACGCTCTACATTCTCGAGCTCATCCCTCTCGAAAAGCATCTCGACGTCCCGAGTTGCATTAGCTACTTGTAACACATTAGTGAATGTGGCACTCATCAGTCTATCTGCAGTCCTAGAGTGAAGGGCCCAACGAAATTGCTTCGCTTGCTCCTCTACGCTACCCGCAGCCTCCCCTAAGAATCCAACCATCCTGAGGTATCGGTGCATGAACTCTATATTGTTCTCGCCATTATTCTGACGAATAACGTGGAAGTCCCTCTTCATCTTAGCTTGCTCCGCATGCGGGAAAAACTGGTCATAGAACATCGTCTTGAAACGTGCCCAGGTCAATGTAAGCTCCCAAGCATCTCCCCCATTGGACAGTTTCTGAGACCTCCACCAATGCAGAGCAGGACCCTCCAGCTTGTAAACTGCAAGCCTAACTTTGAAAACATCACCACAACCCATAGCTCCAAAAAATTTCTCTATATGGTAGATCCAGTCTTCCGCGTCAGTTGGAGCTACAGTCTGCTCAAACAGTCGGGGTTTCTGCTTGTTAAACAGATCCAGCCAAGCGGGTAAAGTGGCAGGTGGTGGAGCAGGAGGGTTGTTATTCTGCTGAGGTCCATTTTGATATTCAGCTCGGATCTCATCACGAGTTTGGGGTAACATGGCCTGTATAGCAGCCTGAACAGCAGCAGCAATGGCAGCTGCGTTAGGGTCATTCTCGGTTTCGCGTCTGGGTGGCATCTGAAATAAAAGAGGATAAGTTGATAAAACTGCCAAAATCTGATGCATAGTGTAATTCATGAAGGTATAGTCAATAAAATATGACATGAATACTGGTGAACGCCTAGGGTCAGTTCACAAAATGACAATTACTGAAACATAAATCCGACATGAGTAAGGATGAACGCCTATGGTCAGTTCATCCATACAAAATTTAAACTGCAAGGGTGAACGCCTATGGTCAGTTCACCAAAACGAAACGTTCGCTGAAAAGCACATGCGATTAAGTATGGTCAGTCCTGTACCAACCGTTTACTTAATCAAAATTTTGAAAATCCGACTGATAAAATTCATGAGTAGCATGGAAAATAACGACGCCAAAATACAAGAAGTTCTTGGTGACTACCCACTAGTCACAGGTTAAGTTTTAGAGCCTACAGGTCGAACCTTGCTCTCTGATACCATAATTGTAACACCCCACTTGGATAAATGGACCGTTACGTGTATTTATGGCGTGTCATCAAAGCATGCAAGGCAATGTATTAAACATTAACTGACCAAACGGAAGTACCGGAATCAAACATCGGTAGTCCAACATAAGCCCAAAATATAAAGATTAAGTACTGAAAGAAAAAGGACGAAACAGTGTCCAAACAACCAAAGTAAAGTAACGTAATGTGTGCATAAAAATAAAGGAGTCTGGATAGCTCCCATCCACATGCACGTACTCTCTTAGAAGTCTTAAGATCGTCCCTGTGAACCTGCCATTTGGAAACATGAAAGGAAACTACGGCTGAGCATAACGCTCAGTGGACGGATATAGCATGAATATGGAGTACTGAAAGTAATGGAATAGAAGACAACAATGAAGCTATAAGACTGATATGACATGTGGTAAAACTCTGCATAAAATCTGATAAACCTGGTTCATAATTACTGAAACTGAAATATAACTTATTAATTCTGAAAACATATATTTTATGTATTTTAATTTGCCAAGAGCTTATATAGGTCATGAACTGTAACAACTGTTGCATGAATACATAGAGGGGTGTCCTCGTCATGCTGTAGAGGGGTGACCTCTAAATAACTGTGTTGGGTGGAGGGATCAGCTCCAATGTGAAGGATGTAGAGCACACACCACATTCACCTGCTAAACTGTAAACTGTAGCCTAGGATGCATCCATACGCCCCACTAATAATACTGATAAAATGGCCAAGCTAAGCTGAGTGGGACGATGCAGGATATCACTCTCCTGCATGTGAGTCACGACACCGGTGCCTCTAGTGCCGTGGTTACGGTACCTCCGTAACTAGTACATAAACTGGTCGTGCTTGTATATAATGCTCAGGCAATTTATTTAGTTATTAATATGATTACTGATAAACTTAAACATATACTGGGGAAAAACATTCGGCTAAAGACGGAAATCCTAATCATGCATAGAAAGGAAGTCCTTACTGAAAGGACGGAAAATACGTACCTCTAGTCCAGTAACTGACTGAATGGGAGACTGAACGAATACTACTCGGGCTTCACGTGTGCTACATGAATAAAGGACGCGAATTAGTTAACTGATATCCGTTATTAAATTTTACTGATCTTTTGGTTTCTTATTTATTTATTTCTGAAATTCCATACGTATATTAACGGCTAAATCTGATCTTATAATAATTCATTTTAATGTATTATCGTTCTACTATTTGTTACGTACAAACGTATTTCTGACGATAAAGTATTTCTATAATAAGTATCCCTCTAAATTAGAAAGTTCCTTAATTTAGAAAGTTCTCAAACAATTTAAATCATTTTCTAAAAGTATACCCTTTTAAATATTAACGAACTAATTTAATTTAATACACTTAAAATATATTTTAAATATTTATTAAACAATTTAATTTAAAAAGGTATAATATAAAAAAAATATTTATTTTACTATTTATAATCATGTCCCGAGCCTACCGAGCCCATCTCGGTCGCACTAACCGAATCAACATAATATACAAAAATCTGTCAACAAGAATTAGTGACAGAAATTTTGTGTCACTAAAACTGTCGCTAAAACTGCCCCTTTTTAAAACTGCATATATCTAACAGTTTTGCGACAGAAAAACTGTCGCTAATGTTATTTACTATACTGTTTTTCTGTCCCATTCTTTTCCCACTGGTCTTACATGTAGTTCCCCCCGCTGGGCTACGGTTCCCACTGTTTACACAACCAAACGCACCCTTATTTTGTACGCAGCCCCCAAACGCACCCCTTTGGTCGAAACTGGCCCTTAGCCTTTTATTTTATTTATTTCTATTTTTTTTTACAAAACTAGTATATAATAATACTTTTACAATGTTCTTGCGTTTGTTTCTGTTGATAATTTCTACGTAAATGGTTTAAATAAATAACCCGTGTATTTATATTTCCCAATTAAATACGGGTTTTACAGGAATGGTGTTACTAGGTAAGCAACTTGAAGAAGATGACGGTTTAGAAATAAATCCCTCAAACATCGAAAGCAATTTATTTTGACTTTGTTCCAAATTTTGTTGCATACGATTATGACTTTGCTCTAATCTTTGCTCAAAACGGTTTTGGTTTTGTTCAAGTCTTTGTTGATTAAGCTCAATCTTATTGTTTTGCCCTTTAATCGTATTTTGAAAATCATTTTTCAAAGTTGCCATTTGTCCTTGAATGTTGTTTTGAAAACCTTTTAAATTTGCCTCATTCGTTTTCATGTAGCTTGACAAATCATTTTGGTTATTGCTTTGAAAACCTTGATTGTTTTGATTAGCATTAAACCCATTTCCTTGATTATAATTCCCTTGGTTACCACGGTTAAAATTATTCCCATTGTTTCCATTGTTGTACCTATTTTGAACCGGTGGAAAACCCGGTGGAGCAACATAATTTTAACGAGGAACTTGACCGTTGGAGCCATAAGTTCCCGTCGCGGCAAAAGCACTAGCTTGATCAAGCCCCATGGTTAAACAAGCATGATTAGGATGCGCTCCACCACATGATACACAAACATTCTCAACCATATTAAACGATCCATGAGGATTCTTCCTAAGCTCATTCAAAATCGTATCAATCTTAGAGTCCAATCTAGCAATCTCGGGATTAGATGAATTCACATTGGAAACAACCGGTGTGTTTCGTGAATATTGTGCTCTTGACTTATCCTCAATTATTCTCCACGCGTCTCTCGGAGTTTTTCTTAAAAGATTACCACCAGCGGCGGCATTTAAAGAATCTTGTTCAATCATATTAAGCCCATTATAGAAAGTTGATAGGTGTGTAAACACCCATCCTTTTACCACTTAATTCTTACTAAAACGAGACCAAAACACGTATTTAATATCATTTGTTTGGAATTATGCGTGGTTTTTGTGTTTATTGTGTTTTCAGAGCCAACCGGATGAATATTGAAGAAAACATGGGATTGCACGGATTTTATGGAAGAAAAAGACTCAAGACAAAGTCTATTGTCCAAGAGATGCAAAAGATTTGAATTCACTGGGCCTATTCGAAGATTTATCGAAGAAAAGGACCAAAGATTGAAGATTTACATAAGTCGAAGAAACTCAAGTCTATTAAACGAAGAAATTAAAAGACGAGTTGAATTTAATCGACGACAAATCCCGAATCAGAATAAAAAACGTCAACTTTTCTAAAAAGACGAGAAGACAAGAAGAACGGGAGAAAGCCCACTCACCAACCAAAGGGAACACCTATATAAAGGATTCCCTTCACACTTTTCATTCAGTTTTTTTCCTCTTTTCTCTCCCTTTCTGTTCGTAGTCATCACCAACACCACTAGGGTGTTTGGTGATTTTGATTTTTATTTTTCCAAGAATCTTGTAGTTTAATCTTTGTCTTGTGATTGTTAAAACCTTATTCTATCAATTTAATCCTTTCATTTCATCATGTTCATCTTCATCTTTTTGATTCAAAGTTAAAGCTCTTATTTGGTTAATTTTGATCTTTAAAAGTTATTGGGTTTTAAGTTTTTATTGATGGGATTTGTTGCTTATGGTTAGTAGATGATTAGTGATTAGTTTTGTTTAAGTTTCGGTTAAAAACTGGGTGGATTTTTGGCGTGAAATCGAGTTACCCAGTTTTTCTGAATAGTACTGTTCTTTAGTTTCCCAGGTTCCGAATGAGCATAGAACTTCCGAATGAATCATCTCAGTTAAAATCTTCCGAATCAATCTCCCTTCAAAAGTTCCGAGTCAGTTTTAAAAGTTCTGAATGAAATTTCTTTTCAAAAGTTCCGAATCAGTTTTATAAGTTCCGAATCAGTTTTATTACCAAAAGTTCCGGGTGAACTTCCGGATAAAGTTCCGGATAAACTTCCGGACGAAAGTTCCGAGGAAAGTTCCGAGTGAATGATTTTTCAAGTTCCGAATGAATGATTTCTAAAAGTTCCGAGTGAAGTTCCGGGTGAAAGTTCCGAATCAACTTCCGGACCAAACTTCCGGACGAAACTTCCGAGTAAAGTTCCGAACCAACTTTCGGGGCAACTTCTGAATCAACTTCCGGACGAAACTTCCGAATCAAGGAGTTCCGAATCAAGGGAAAAGCAGAAACTTCCGAATCAATTTTCTTTTGAGTATTTCGAATCTAGATAAGTGTTATTTACTGTTTCTTCATTTTATACTTTCATTTTAATTCAAGTTTTGTTAATTGCTATTAAATTAATTGCTTTTAGTTTAAATCTTAGTGCATTTAGACCTTTAAGTAGATTAGAAAACCAATCCCCTTTTTAGTAACCAAGAACAATCATTCCACTTAGAACCGAGATCAATTCGAGAGGATTCCGAGAATCGAACTTTCAACTAGCAAAATTTATAGTATTAAATGGCGCCGCTGCCGGCTCTTCTCGTTAAGATCAACAGTTTTTTGTGAGAACTTGGATTTTGGGATCCGTTCCCCGTGAACGTTACTTTTTCTAAAAAAAATTCAAAAAACCTTAAAAAATATAAAATTTTCAAAAATCCTAAAAATTAAAAAACATAAAAAAACCAAAAAAAAAAACCAAAAAAAACCAAAAAAAAATATATATATATATGTATTTTTGCTTTGTTTTTGTCTTGTTAGTTCTTTTGTAGGTGTATTCGCACTCGATCAACGTCTTATCAAGAGCCCGAGCCTCTCGATAACTTAGACATGGCCGGTGTACAAAACAACAACAATAACCCACCTCAAAACAATAATAACAATAACAATCCACCGCTCAACAACATGAATAATAACAACAACAATGAGCCTCTACCAGATAATCGCCCGATGATTGAACTGCTGCAAGCCCATGTAGATGGCAACACTGATCCAATTGTTATACCCGCGTTTGCAGGCAACAACTTTGAGCTCAAATCTGGCTTTATCCAGATGGTCTCTGCTCAACCATTCTTGGGACGTACCATTGATGATCCACATGACCACATCAAGAGATTCTTACAACTCACTAATACGGTCAAATTCAATGGTGTTCCACAAGAGGTAATTCGTTTACAACTTTTTCCCTTTTATTTAGAGGGACAAGCCCGGCATTGGCTTGCTAAGGAACCGCCACAGAGTATTCTTTCGTGGACGGATTTGGAGACCAAGTTTATCAACTACTTTTTCCCACCCTCTCGTACTACCGCTTTGCGGAATGAAATCATAAATTTTGAACAAAAGTACGATGAGTCGTTTAGTGAATCTTGGGACCGTTTCAAAGACCTTTTGAGAAAATGCCCACAACATGGTTTTACCAAAGTGCATCAAATTAACACTTTTTATAATGGTTTAAACATGAATGACCAAGATTTACTAAACAGTGCCTCGGGGGGTAATCTTTTGGCTAAGACTTCCAATGTTGCTTGGGATATCATTGAGAACAAGTCTCGTGTGCAAACCAAGAGTGTTCGGACCAATGTCGCTAGTGCTAGTACTAGTGACAGCGATAAGCGACTTGACAAAATCACTGCACTTCTTGAATCGCTTGCTACCCAAACCGCCAGCAACACCAACAACATCAACGCTAGAAACGCTAAAGACGCTCAAGTCAATGCTGTTAGCCAACCATGTGAGATATGCGGGGGTCCTCACTCTTACACCACATGTACTGCCACCCAAGACTACCCTTCTGAAAATGTGAATGCAGCTTATGGCACCTATCCTCAACCCGCTTATCAAGCTCGTCCTCAAGGTGACCACAACCTGCTTAGCTACTGCTCCAACAACTATCTCTCACCACCCGGTTTTCCTCCAAACAACCCAAACCAACCACAAAACCTCATTCGCCCTCCTCAACAACAACAACAACCTCGTACACCATACATACCACCTCACAAACAGCAACAACCACCTCAACGAAACAACCAAGTTTACCAGCAACCTGCTTATCAACCACCCGCATACAATTCTCCTCCCAACCAACCCACCGCTTTACACCAAGAAATGGAAACCTACATGAGGACTAACGATGTGATCGTGGGAAATCTTCAGCGGGAAGTGCTCAACTTGAAAGCAGACCTGGTTAAACAAGGGAACGATATGAGAGCTGATATGAGAAACACTTTGGATAGTCAAACGAATGACTTAAAGAATATGATGGCTAGTTTCTTCCAAGGTAATCAACCCTCTTCTTCGGGTACTCTTCCGAGTAACACCGTTGCGAATCCAAGAGGGGAGATGAAAGCAATCACTACTCGCAGTGGCAAAGGTACCAAGGAACCCGAGCTTCCTATACCTCCACCGGTGATTGTAACTAAGGAGAACGAGTCACCTGCTTCTATTCCTCATCCTTCTACTTCCCCAATTTCTCCACCTCTTACTTCTACCACTCCTCCACCCAAGGATGTGAGTGATCCTTCGATCCCAAAGCCTTCGTCTTCTTCTAATATACCTTATCCATCTAGGTTGAGGAAAGAGAAGCTCAAAAGCAAGGACGATATTCAGGTTTCGAACTTTCTTAAAATGTTCAAACAATTGGATTTCAACATCTCCTTCGCTGAGGCTCTCGCTCGCATGCCTAAGTACGCGAAAATGTTCAAAGATCTTCTGAGTGACAAGGAAAAGCTTCTTGATATTGCCAACACCCAACTTAATGAGAATTGCTCTGCAGTGCTCTTAAGGAAATTGCCAACCAAGCTTGGTGATCCGGGTCGTTTCTTAATCCCTTGCAACTTCCCGGGAGTAGAGAATTGCATGGCCCTAGCCAATCTAGGTGCCAGTATTAATCTAATGCCTCTAAGCGTTTGGAAGCAATTATCTCTCCCTGAGCTAGTCCCCACCAAAATGACTTTGGAATTAGCTAACCGTACGGTTGCTTATCCAGTGGGGATAGCCGAAGACGTCTTTGTAGGAGTCGACAAATTCACTTTTCCTGTAGATTTCATCGTCGTCGACTACGAGATGGACCCTCGTGTTCCCTTGATCGTGGGTCGTCCATTCCTGAGGACCGGTCGCACTCTCATCGATGTTGAAGCCGGTGAGCTTATCATGAGAGTGGGTGATGATAAAATCGTCTTCAACATGGGAAAGTTGTCTAAACAACCTTATTCATACGAGAGTGTTAATTGTATTGATGTTCTGGATGAGGCTTGTGAAGAACACTTTAATGATGCTTGTAAAAATATTCCTACCTCTCTTCCCAATGTTGAAACCGTTTCCTCTATTGATTCATCACTGTCTCTATTTGGAGAAAGTGATTTATTTTGGAACGATCTTGAAGCCACCATTGGAGATGTGAACTTAGCTAATGATGATTCTCCCACCGATGGGGATGAAGACATGCATTTCTTTGAAAACCTTCTCAAAGAAGACAATCTTTCTCCACCATCTCCCACGGTTATTGCTATCGATACTCCGACTTTGAAAACGCCTCCCATCGAAAATCCTCCGGATTTAGAACATAAGGAGTTGCCGCCCCATCTCGAGTATGTGTTCTTGAAGAAGAGAAGAAGTCGCCCGTCATCATTGCTAAGGACTTGGACGAAGAAGAAAAATCTCGCCTCATCGCCGTGCTCAAAGATCATAAGAAGGCAATGGCTTGGAAAATTTCCGATATCCGCGGAATTGATCCAAACTTTTGTACTCACAAAATTCTCATGGAAGATGACTTTAAACCCGCAATCCAGAGCTAAAGAAGGGTTAATCCTAAAATTCATGACGTCATCAAACAAGAGGTTATCAAACTTCTAGATGCCGGCTTGATTTACCCTATTTCGGATTCGCCTAGGGTAAGTCCCATCCATTGTGTGCCCAAGAAGGGCGGAATAACCGTTGTTACCAATGAACACAACGAGTTGATTCCCACTGGTCTCGTTACTGGGTGGAGAGTTTGTATTGATTATCGCAAGCTCAATGATGCCACGAGAAAATATCACTTTCCTCTTCCTTTCATGGATCAAATGCTCGAGCGTCTAGCGGGTAATGACTATTACTGCTTCTTATACGGTTTCTCCGGGTATTTTCAAATTCCCATCGATCCCATGGACCAAGAAAAGACCACATTCACTTGTCCCTATGGAACATTTGCTTACAAACGCATGCCTTTTGGTTTATGTAATGCTCCTGGGACGTTCCAAAGGTGTATGATGGCTATCTTCCATGACATGGTGGAAGACACTATGGAAGTATTCATGGATGACTTCTCGGTTTATGGCGATTCATTCTCTGTTTGCCTTGCCAATTTAGAACGTATGCTTAAGCGGTGTGAAGACACTCGCCTTGTTCTTAATTGGGAAAAATGTCATTTCATAGTAAAAGAGGGCATCGTGCTAGGACACAAGATCTCCAAAGCCGGTCTTGAAGTAGACCGTGCTAAAGTCGTTGTTATCGCTAAGTTGCCTCCACCTTCAACCGTGAAGGGTGTGAGAAGTTTTCTGGGTCATGCGGGCTTTTACCGTCGATTCATCAAAGATTTTTCTCAAATCGCTCGCCCGATGACCCACCTCTTGGAAAAAGATACTCCTTTTATCTTTTCCAAAGAGTGCCTTAAATCCTTCAACTTGCTTAAGGATAAGCTTACTAAGGCACCCGTCTTGGTTACCCCTAATTGGGAGCTGTCTTTCGAGTTGATGTGCGATGCTAGCGACTTTGCTATTGGTGCGGTTTTGGGCCAAAGAGTGAATAAACACTTCCAACCAATCCACTATGCTAGCAAGACAATGACGGGGGCCCAATTGCATTACACGACAACCGAAAAAGAGCTTTTAGCTGTTGTCTATGCCTTTGAAAAATTTCGCCCCTATCTTGTCCTTTCCACCATAAAAGTTTACACCCATTCCGCGTTGAAGTACTTGTTGACTAAGCAAGATTCCAAACCAAGGCTTCTTCGCTGGGTTTTGCTACTCCAAGAATTTAAAATCGAAATTCGCGATAAGAAAGGAGCAGAAAACCTAGCCGCGGATCATCTCAGTAGACTTGAGGATCCTTACCAAGGGGAACATCCAAACAAAGAAATCAATGATTCTTTTCCCCTGGAGACCTTAATGTCTATCAACTCGAATTCTGATGAAACCCCATGGTTTGCGGACATTGCAAACTACTTAGCGGGTGGAATTCTCAAAGAAGGGTTAACATCCCAACAAAAGAAAAAGTTCTTCACCGACATTAAGACTTACTTTTGGGATGACCCGTATCTATTCAAACAATGTGCCGATTTGATTATTCGCTGATGTGTTGATGGACCGGCAGCTTTAGAAATCCTTGACGCTTGCCACAAAGGACCTACCGATGGTCACTTTGGTCCCAACTACACCGCCAAAAAAGTGTTTGACTCGGTATTTTATTGGCCCACCATATATCGTGACGCTCACAATTTGGTTAAACGTTGTGATGCTTGCCAAAAACAAGGCAAGATCACACATAAAGACGAGATGCCTCAGAATTTCATTCAAGAATGTGAAATCTTTGATGTTTGGGGTATCGACTTTATGGGGCCATTCCCTTCCTCTAAAGGAAACAAATACATCCTTGTAGCCGTTGACTACGTTTCAAAGTGGGTTGAAGCCAAAGATTTACCTACTAATGACGCAAGGGTGGTTTGTAACTTTTTGAAATCTCTATTCGCTAGATTCGGTGTGCCTCGTGCCATTATTAGTGATCGTGGGACTCATTTCTGCAATGACCAATTCGCAAGAGTCATGGCTAAGTATGGTGTAAATCATCGTCTTTCCATCGCCTACCACCCACAAACTAATGGCCAGGCTGAAATATCCAACCGAGGATTAAAGCGAATTCTTGAAAGAACCGTGGGAGAGCATCGTGCCTCATGGGCTGATAAACTTGATGATGCTTTGTGGGCTTTTCATACCGCTTACAAGACTCTGATTGGTTGTACACCATATCGTCTCGTGTACGGGAAAGCGTGCCACCTCCCTATTGAGTTGGAGCACAAGGCTTACTGGGCCTTGAAGTGGGCTAATTTTGATATCAACAAAGCCGGTGACCTACGCAAGATCCAACTCAATGAGCTGAATGAACTCCGTAATGAGGCTTATGAAAATTCTTTGATCTATAAGGAAAAGACTAAGCTCATTCACGACTCCAAGATTAAAAACCGAGAGTTCCAAGTTGGAGACAAAGTTTTACTCTTTAACTCTCGGTTGAAAATCTTTTCGGGCAAGATAAAATCTCGTTGGTCTGGCCCATTCACCATTGCCCAAATTTTTCCATATGGTACTCTCGAGCTCGCTCAACCTAATGGACCAAATTTTAAGGTGAATGGCCAACGAGTGAAGTTGTACTTTGGTGAGGACATCTCTTAGGAGATGATTCCATCCCTCACCACGTTCCCCATGAACTAATTTTGGGTCGAGTCAGGCTCGTGACTCGATTATCAAAAACAAGCGCTCCTCGGGAGGCAACACGAGTATCTATCCTTTTCTGTTTTAACCTCCTAAGTGTAGGGGGGCCTCTATAGGTTCTTTGTGTTTGTATTTGTGTGGTGATGTGATTACAGGGATAAGTGCACTCTTGGAATCTCTAAAGAACCGTGCTCCCGTGTTATCCGAAATCCGGTTCAATCTCTCAACTATCGTGATTCAATTTTCTTCATACTCACATTTGAAATTGATCACGTTAGTCGTCTCTTCCTTAACTTGATTTAACCAACGTGCACAATGTCATAAGTGTAGGGGAGACTTTTCCCACATGATTAAACATTGAGGACAATGTTTATCTTAAGTGTAGGGGGGACTTCTATCGATGTTTTAAGTGGACTTTTCCATGAAAATGCCTTCATTTAACCGGAAAATCATCTTTTTCAACATTTTTCAAATTTTTAACTAACCTTGGCCATTTAGTCGTAAATATTAAATTTTTATCTTTGCTTTCATATGTATATATCCCGCAATAAAGTCAAAAATATTAATAAAGTGGTGTAACTAGTTTAGAAATATTTGACATATTAGGCCCATTGCGATTATTTTGACTCAACCCGAATAGACTCATCCAAGTTTATTCTAGCTAGTATCCTTAACCGTGTAGACCTTAATTGGTTTATTAGGCTAAGTGTCCACGAGTCTCATTACTTGAGATATTAAATTGTGGAGAACAAGAAATGATAGAGTCAATTATAAGTCGGTAATCTTGCACAAGCTCACTTGGTGTAATTATTTGCCTATTCTCCCATCGCTTGCTAATAATTTATCTGCAATAAGTAAGGTCGTACGATTTGAAAAGTTACTTAGCTTCTAGCCCAAGATCGTTTAAAAGTTGCTCGGTAATGATAAGAGTTCATAGCCAAGGCATAACTTATGAAGCGGGGCGCGAAGATTGGCGAGTCCGAAAAGGCCCTAACAAGGCATGAGGATTCAATCTTATTGCTAAAGATCCAAGGTGATGTGAAAAGCATTATTCCCAAAGTCAATATGAAGGATCAAGACTCACGACGAAAAGCAATCAACTCCCATAAAGATCATGGAGAAGTCTATCCGAAAAGACCCTAACAAGGTATGAGGATAAATAGATCCAAGTCCGAAAAGGAGGCGGATCGTTGTATCTCAAAATCCCAAATAGAGATTGAAGAAATAATCATGAAGTCGTGATCAACAAAGTTGGAGTACCCCTCAAAAGTCTCCAAGTGAAGAAACTCTATTAACAATGAGAAGACCATTATCTCAAGCACGTCTCTCAAGATATGAAGTATGAAGTACATGCCAAATATCGGCCCGAGAAAGGTCTCAAATCGTGAACCGAGTTATGCCAAGATATGAACTTTTTGATATCCTGAGAAGCAGTTTTAAGAGATTTTGTCCTTTAGCTAACTATTGATCAAATCGTCCTACTTTGCTTTCAGCCTAAATGAACTATCGAAATAAGTCCAAAAATGCATCTTCATGATCATTCTAAGACAAAAATAAAATATAAGAGATACACCTAGGAATAAGGGAGTTTAAGCATATAATTATGCCATGTGTGTAAGTGTTTGATTTGCTAACTTATAATAACAATGATCTCGTTTTTTAAGCTTAGTTTGGGGAACGTGAAACTTGAGGGTGATAAATCTTCGCAGCACCAAAGCCCTAATGTAAGTCCTTGATCTCTTTGCAAGTTATTTCCATATATCTATTTTCAAGAGAAGATGGTTTTCTATCCTTTTGTTTACTTTAAAGATTTTAATTTCTCTTAGTACTTTATGTTTTGTTTAGTAGTATTTTAATAAGGCCAAGGTTGATTGATTATGAGAAAAGTGTAAATGTGCTTTATCACTAAGCATTGCATGAGGGCATGGCAATGGTTAAGTGTAGGGGATTTGATAGGTGTGTAAACACCCATCCTTTTACCACTTAATTCTTACTAAAACGAGACCAAAACACGTATTTAATATCATTTGTTTGGAATTATGCGTGGTTTTTGTGTTTATTGTGTTTTCAGAGCCAACCGGATGAATATTGAAGAAAACATGGGATTGCACGGGTTTTATGGAAGAAAAAGACTCAAGACAAAGTCTATTGTCCAAGAGATGCAAAAGATTTGAAGTCACTGGGCCTATTCGAAGATTTATCGAAGAAAAGGACCAAAGATTGAAGATTTACATAAGTCGAAGAAACTCAAGTCTATTAAACGAAGAAATTAAAAGACGAGTTGAATTTAATCGACGACAAATCCCGAATCAGAATAAAAAACGTCAACTTTTCTGAAAAGACGAGAAGACAAGAAGAACGGGAGAAAGCCCACTCACCAACCAAAGGGAACACCTATATAAAGGATTCCCTTCACACTTTTCATTCAGTTTTTTTTCCTCTTTTCTCTCCCTTTCTGTTCGTAGTCATCACCAACACCACTAGGGTGTTTGGTGATTTTGATTTTTATTTTTCCAAGAATCTTGTAGTTTAATCTTTGTCTTGTGATTGTTAAAACCTTATTCTATCAATTTAATCCTTTCATTTCATCTTGTTCATGTTCATCTTTTTGATTCAAAGTTAAAGCTCTTATTTGGTTAATTTTGATCTTTAAAAGTTATTGGGTTTTAAGTTTTTATTGATGGGATTTGTTGCTTATGGTTAGTAGATGATTAGTGATTAGTTTTGTTTAAGTTTCAGTTAAAAACTTGGTGGATTTTTGGCGTGAAATCGAGTTACCCTGTTTTTCTGAATAGTACTGTTCTTTAGTTTCCCAGGTTCCGAATGAGCATAGAACTTCCGAATGGATCATCTCAGTTAAAATCTTTCGAATCAATCTCCCTTCAAAAGTTCCGAGTCTGTTTTAAAAGTTCCGAATGAAATTTCTTTTCAAAAGTTCCGAATCAGTTTTATAAGTTCCGAATCAGTTTTATTACCAAAAGTTCCGGGCGAACTTCCGGATAAAGTTCCGGATAAACTTCCAGACGAAAGTTCCGAGGAAAGTTCCGAGTGAATGATTTTTCAAGTTCCGAATGAATGATTTCTAAAAGTTCCGAGTGAAGTTCCGGGTGAAAGTTCCGAATCAACTTCCGGACCAAACTTCTGGACGAAACTTCCGAGTAAAGTTCCGAACCAACTTTCGGGGCAACTTCCGAATCAACTTCCGGACGAAACTTCCGAATCAAGGAGTTCCGGATCAAGGGAAAAGCAGAAACTTCCGAATCAATTTTCTTTTGAGTATTACGAATCTAGATAAGTGTTATTTACTGTTTCTTCATTTTATACTTTCATTTTAATTCAAGTTTTGTTAATTGCTATTAAATTAATTGATTTTAGTTTAAATCTTAGTGCATTTAGACCTTTAAGTATATTAGAAAACCAATCCCCTTTTTAGTAACCAAGAACAATCATTCCACTTAGAACCGAGATCAATTCGAGAGGATTCCGAGAATCGAACTTTCAACTAGCAAAATTTCTAGTATTAAAAGTATTAATTTGATGTAACTCCGAGAAACCGTGGTGTGGACATTGTCTCAACCAATCTTTATATCTTTCCCATGCAACCCCAAACGATTCATGCACTTTTTGTTCAAATCTAGTGATCTCGTTCTTAAAGTGTGTTGTCTTAGAAGGTGGAAAGAAATAATTCATGAACTTAGATACTAAATCATCCCATGTTAAGATCGAACCCGTTGGTTCTTTCTCATACCAAAGCTTAGCATTACCCTCGAGCGAGTATGGAAAAAGCATGAGCTTAATCACGTCATTCTGCACATCTCTAAACTTGAGAGTCGAGGTAATTCGATTAAAATTCCGAATGTGAGAATGCGGGCTATCGGTCTCATTGCCACGAAATTGGTCGGCACGAATGAGCGATAAAAGACCCGTCTTAATCTCAAAATGATCCGTCAAAATAGTCGGCACAACGATTGCTTCCCCATACCCTTCGGTGGGTGCACGGAGCAATTCCTCCATTGTTCGGTTATCGACCATCTCTACAACAATAGGTGGTAGCTCGGTTTCCACTATTTGTTGTTGACGATTTCTATTTCTACGAGGAATATTTTCAAGCCTATTAAAATCAATCACAAGACGAGAAGAACGTAACTGCATACACTACAAAGACGAGAATTTAGAGGATTGAAGAAAAGAAATTAGACAAGAAGAAGATTATTTTTGGTATTTTATTTGGTATTGCTCAATAAAAAATGATCGATAAAAAACAAGGAATAAGGATAACTACTATGGAAGTAAATTACCCTCGGTCGACTTTGAAACGATAGGTGAAAACCTAAACGTCTCTAGGTTCAATAAGTAAACAACAAAAAATAAGATTTATTACTACTTGAGTCGGCAAACCAATAATAGGTTCTCCCTCTTAATATACGCACAAGAAAGCTTGGAAACGAGGTGGCACAAAGCACTTAAAAACCTTTTTCCTTAGACGGCCTTTTATAGCACGTCGCCTTATACCCACCTTATAGTTTGTATAAATCGAGTTCAAACTTCTTATTAGTATTTATCTATTTTGCTTTTATTTTTGTTTTGGATTTGACTACAATAGCTAGGTGATGAAATCCCAACTAAGGCCTTATTTGATAAGTATGTAAAATTATTGTTCTACGTAATACAATATATTATTCACAAAAAAACGAGAAAAACGATACATACTATATAGAAAAATAACAGAACTTTCCGAGGACGGAAAGGGTCTTCAAATCAACGATCAACAAATCTCCACAAAGACAAATCGTACACAAGATCCCCGGCAGCAGCGCCAAAATTTTTGATGTGATCGTGATAGTATAGTGATAATTTGGATACGTTATAGGGTAAATTAGAAAATTACCTTTAGGAAAAAGTAATAAACTAATATTACCAATGACCAATTCAATTAAACACGTTGGTGACTCAAGTACGTTGTACACGAAGATCGAGTGAATTTGAGACGTTTTGCTTTGATTTGGACAATTGGTTTGAATTGGTTTTTGGTTTTTTAAACTAGAAATTAAAATCTACTAATTTTAAACTAATAAAATTATCCTAAAGTGCATGAATCGTAACCCCGCTAAGTTAAACCTAAAACAATTAATTACTTAAAAATTAAAACTATTTAAAATTTAAACTAATTTGAAAATCTATAAAAATAATTCTATTTAATAACTTTTAAACTATTTAAAAATCTAATTAAACTTTTTTTTAAACAAATTTACTTTATTAAAAATTACTTTAAAACAGATCTATTTAGAAACTAATTTTATTTAAATCTACTTTTATAAAAATCTAATTAATTAAAAATAAACTAATTAAACTATTTAAATTTAATAAAAACATTTTTTATTTATTTTATTTTATTTATTATTTAACTAAAATATACTTTAATAAAAACATTAATTAAAAGTTTATTTAAAAACGGAATTTAAGTAAATTAAAAGTTACTAAACAAAATCTGCCAAATCCAACTACACTATATTAATGAACTATCTGGTAGTAAAATCAAAAAGCTAAGTAGCATAGTTGGCTAACACACTGGGCATACAAACAAGAGGTCTCAAGGTCGAAACCCATTTAGGACAATTTTTTTTTGGTTATTCTTTTTGACAGATGAATAAAATAAGTCTCAGGAGAGACTTTTGAAAGCTTATTTCTATAAGCTTTTAGGAAACAGCTCTTTTGGGCTTATCAGATAAGTGGATCTGATAAGCTATATCTAGAACAATAATCAAGCACAATAACTCAAAACATACAACCATTTAAAATCAGTTCCATCAAGAATCCAGTAATTCATTCATACAGAATCTCAATCAATAAACCAATATGGCAGGTCTAAAATATTATAGCTATCTAAACTAACGAATATTCAGAAAATAAACGTAAACCAGCACTTAAAATAATGTATTAGTTAATATCAAACCATATCGAATTGATCATTCAGCAGTATTAAATCTAATCAATTATCATTTAAATAGTATGATTTTTAAGAACACTTAGCAACCCAAAACTTACATCATCAAAACAAAGCTAATGAAAGTTGTTAAACAAAAAAAACTCAATCTAAAGGTTAAATTCAAACTGCTCAAATCTGTAACAGCACTCAATCAGATTAAATCTAAGCAATAATGAAACTTATACATCTCCTAAACAAATCCCCAAACACACTACTTAATCAAATGATACATTCAGTAAGCTTTAACATCAAGTAAACAGTCTTTACAGCAAACAATATAACCTTATAAAAATGAAAATTTAAAACAGTAACAATCACATAAATTTCAACTGCAAAATCAGTTAACATTAAGCAGACGAAATCTAAATTAGATAAAATCACCCAAACATATAAATCAACTCAATATTAAGCTAAAAGTGAACATGAAAATAAATTTGAATCGAACCTTTTGTCGATAACCTTTGAGTAGTAGGTTTGCGCTGAGCAACCTAATGAACCGGAATCAAAACCACGATTCACCATTGAACAGTTCCACCATCATAATCAAACGAACCGAGCAGATTTGTTATATTATATTTATCTAGTAGGGATAAATATGGATCCAATTCTTTACTTCTAATATTAAAACTAAGCTATTGATTAGCTTAAATTTAATATTGTAAACATTATTATTATGAAACAGCTTTAAGAATAAATTCGTATATCACATCAAACCATAAAAATTAGACACGAATATCAATGAAACGACTGATCTTTTATTAACTTTCCAGAAATATTACATGATTTAATAAAGAGAAATACAGAATTTAACCTAGAACTATTTCTACATAATAACTTTTTAATAAAGAAAAGGATGAAATTACAAGTATTTGGGGTGGGTTTTTATAGCCATCCCAGGGCTTTGCTGAGCGAATATCCGAATCTTCTTTGGAATATCCCATCTTCTTTATGGCCCTTAGATCATCATTCTCTCTCCTATTTGTTGATCGGATGGTTGAGAGAACACATCTAGCACACAGATTGCCAACGTGGCATCCGTGTGTGCTAGTTGTGTTTCTTTCCTGCCTTGTGATTGGTGGGATGGATAAATGAGCTGTTTAACCTAATCATCTTCTGCCACGTAGCTCTATTCTTCCTCACAGTCTCTTCCTTAAACCATGGGGGTTTTATTCCCCCTCACGTGAATTACACGTGTGCATAAAAAGCCCTAAATAATATTGAGTTTATTGTGACTAGGGTTAGTGAACAGTAACATTAAAGTTACTGGTTTTTTGTGATATGGGGAAGGAGATGATAACATAGGGAGTAACAAAAATTGTTTATTGTGTGTGTGGGATACGTGTGGGTGGAAGGATATAAACAAATGAGTGGATGTGGAACGGTTTTAATTTATGTAACGTGTAGTTGAGTTTTATTGTGTGTGATTGTATAACGTGTATACACACGTTTTGACACAAGCAAAACCCTAAGCCCAACATGAGTCCATCCGTTACTTTATTTGAAGCTTTGGCCTTAACTTGGGCCAAGATTACACCACTTTACATTTGGGCCATTGTTGAAATTTGATTTGCCATCCATTTATAATATATTCGGCCTATTGGGCTTTTGACCCAATGAAACATATAACACCTCCTTATTCAGCCTAATAATTAAGCCCATTATAGAAAATATGGGACCCACTTGATCCAAGTGAACTTCAAAAAGTTAAATCCACTAGAAACCGAACTCGATTTTGGCTTTGTTGATCTTTGTCTTCAGACTCGTGTCGATATTTGCCGGTTTTTGCGAACTTGGTACCTACACACATTCAAACAAGAAAACAACATATACAAGGCAATAATGATACATTTTGTGCATATATTCGTCGTTTTATGATATAAATGATATGAGTAAAATCACTCATATCAAACATCCCAAAGAGGAAAGAGCTAGAAAACCATCCTAAGAATACAACCGATAAGTAGAAGGGAAATATACATATATAGGCATACGCGTACATACACTCAAATCCATCCAACGTATACTATACAAACATGTATTAACCCTCTTTCATGCAACCATACTCAGGAATCCATTGATGTTGTGGTACTTGTATAACTATGTTGGCCACCATACTTATACTAGTCACCTTTCACTAATGCACTCCCTCCTATGATGACACTTATAAGAATTAATACTACACATAACACATCAGTCTACCAACTCAAATAAGCACATAGATCCTACAACTCATATAAGCACATAACCACAACATAAAGTAAGATCTAAAATCCATGTATTAAAATAACGTAGCTAATGCATGAAACATATAAATTCGTAATCCAGCTGAACCACCGCAGACAAAATTTAAAATGTATAAAGAACATGAAAATGTAATTAAACGGAATCCAACAATGACTAGCGTATACGACTATAGTTCAACCCGCACTATTCAAAACTCGAAAAGAAAATAACATGTAGCTAAGTATGAACTTACTATGGTTCAATTCATACTAGTCAAAATATCGCAATAAATAACATCCAAGCACATCAATTAATATAAAATGCACACATACTCCTATGACGCCTATATGCAGGGACCCTTAAGCTATAGACTAGGCTACGCGACTAGGCAACCTAATTCTCTATAACCATTGTCTCTGATACCATTCTGTCACACCCCACCATGGCGGAATATGGGGCGCGACGTATGGATATCATCACAACATGGCGTGTCTATAGAGATAACTATATGAAATAAGAAATGTCATAAACTGGTGACACAAAAGTCATGACAATATCTCATCAAATGCAGGTGTCTGGGTAAGTAGGTAACAGTCCTACCTCTTACCCAAGACAAACAAGTAACATAATCAAAACAAACATATGTGTGCCACAATATCACTTATTAAAATGAACAAACAAACAAAACTAATAAGGAAACGGGGATATCCTTCTATATGCATTCCTACTCTCTCCAAGTCCTAGCCACTTAAGTTCTCATTCCTACCCATAGCATTACCTGAAAGAGACACTAAAACACGTCAACATAAAGTTGGTGAGAGTCATAGGTTTAGACTCCAACGCTAAATCAGTTACAAGTTGTGAATAACAATCATCAACAAAAGAATATATGGACAATGTGTTACAAATATGCATTAACAACTATCAATCAAGATTAATCATGCCAAACCAATCCAAGGTTCCTACCTTGCCAAACAACATCATGGTACCATAGATGATCACACTATGTACCTATCCTAAGGCTACTACCTTGGCAAACCACAAGGCCCCTACCTAGTCAAACCACAATAACTGAGACGGCACGTGTCCCCCGATCCAAATCATACACAATCAAGAATCACATAGCAGTTAATCACATAAGTGTACACACAAGTCCATCACAACCATAAAAACATTCACAGCAACAATTTATAAATAACTCAACACAGTGTCTCTTCCATCCCATCTGGAAGTCAAAAACAATAGTAAATATAGGACTATGAAACTCACCTGATAGCTTCTTCACAAGTCCTCGCACTAGCAACAAGCTAACAAACCAAAAACACAAAATCAATACACGAACCTATCACTAAGATGGCTCGTCAACCTATGATGGACATCTAGTCTATTCCCATATTAAAACCTCGTTGATAAGCTCTAACCATCCCATTACCCTTCCTTAACAAGTCCTTAACTTGGTTAAGTTTAATAACTATCCCGTTCATATTTTACACAAAACAGTCCTAGTTTTTAGGTCTCAAAACTTTAAGTCAAACGTCCACTTAAATATACCCATGGTTTCTGTAAAAGGAATATTCATACTTTTATACATGTTAGCTAAAACCTCCCACTTGCCCCAACCTTAAAGCTACTGTTAAGGCCCCGATATATGTGTATATATTGCTACCTATCCAGAATTTACTGATTTTAAACGTATGAAAAGTTTGTTACCATTAGAGGATCTTACCCTAAACCACAACCTTAGCCCAAGTGCAGATACTTACTACAATATATAAACCATCTCTCATGTTCTTGAGAAGATCCCAATGCAATTCTAAGTACCCCAAACAACCCAAAAACTTAAAAAGAAAACAAGCTGTTTACAAAACTGTTTTGACCTCCGACGGTTGTAACCTGTTTTTGACCCACTTCCCGACCTCCAATTTAGTTCTCGTTTCTTGCATTGGAAAGCCACTTCAATTACCTTTTCAGGGGTACTTGGATCGCATCTTGAATGTTCCTAGAACTCCAGATATGATCAAAACAATTGACTCAAAATTCTTCCCAGTTTTTAAAAACGGGTTTAACAAAATCAACCTCATTAATTAACCCTAATCCCTCTAATTACAAGCCCTAATTTATGTAATCATTATGAACTCATTATTATAACATTAATTTATTGTTCTTAAATTAAACCCTAACCTAAATCCATCATAAGATGATTTTAAAAACATAAAAACAATTAAATTAAAAAGGGATTAAAGACTTTACCTTTGATTTATGAAAACCCCCAAAATTATGAAGAACCCTAAAAACCTTCTATGTAACCCACGAATTTTTTAATATCTCCAGGGAATAATAATGAATTTGATTTTTATTAAAATAATATATAGGGTGTACATAAAATCCTAGTCCAAGAATAAGCACACTTTCCTTTTTCTCATCTTTTCCCTTTTTTTTCTTTTCCAAACCGACCTAACCCCCTTAAATTCGTTTTTTTCTTTATTTTTTTTCTTTTTATTGTTAATTATTATCTTATTAATATTACCTTAATTTATTTCAGCTCCTAAAACTCCCAAAACCTCAAAACCGTAAAACTAGTCAAATTTACGCGTTTTACCGTAAAAGTCGTAAAATATACACTTTTAAAAAAAATCTCAAATTTTGAAATAAACTTTATAATTAAGTCCTAAATGACCTAAAACCATCCCGAAAAATATTCATATGACTAATTACCTCATTCGAGACCTCTAAATGCTAAACCGTAAATCCTAAAAAAATACACTATTACTATAATACTTATACGTATACGTAAACACCAAAATAGCACCATTTCATTTCATAGTCACTAATTGTGAGCTCATGAACATGAAATAACCGTTCCTCAATACTTATGAGTACTTCTATACTCATAAATGGTAACCACACCAACCTCAATCACACAAAACAAACACGTAATCACACAATTCAAGTAAGCACACATAAAATAACCTAAAAGTAAGACCAAGTGACAAATCCAAAACCTAGGGTTGTCACATCATAACACTTTGTAATTCTAAAGGCATCAAAAGAGATTATAGTGCAGCAAGAATGATGAGACTGCTTTTATACATAGTCTCATCGTCCAAATAGGGCTTAAAATGCATTAAATATCATCAAAATACCCAAATATATGCTTGTGTTTGTTGCTTGTGTATTTTAGGTACGGATATTGAGAAAATGACAAAAGATCACAAGAATCATACAAAAACGAACACGGGAAACGAAGCCGCACGATGAACCAAGCCCTAATGAAGAATTTTCCAAAGAAAAGCCTTGAAGATTTGAAGAATTATGAAGAAGGGTCCTCCAATATGGAAGAATTGACACTTTATACCCTTGTATCTTCATAATTACAAGTTTGGTCCCTAAAGTTTGTCAAAATTACAAAAAGGACCCTTAACTTTGAAGAATTGGCAAATTTAGTCCCTCAACAAAACTAAATTATCAATATTGGTCCCCCAAGAAGTCAACAAACAAGTCAACACTTTGAAGTATGAAGACATGTCACTAACAGTCCTTGAAGAATGCAAGCTATGCATTTTAAGTCCTTGCTTCAAGTCTATAAAGTATTTGTGCCAAAAATGCCAAGATGACAAAGTTATTTTCAAAGGAAATAGATTTTTGGCTGTTTAAATGGAAATGAAAGAGTGAAGAAACCTTGGGGGTCAAACCTGCCAGACAACCAAACCCTAACCCTCCACTTATATCACGCCACCTCACCCCACTTATTTCTCCCAGCCAATCACCACCACCCTCTCCTCCACATCACACTTCCACCCACATTTTTTTAAACAGATTATTAATTAATCTATTTTAGGAGGCAAACGTTTTTTTTTAATCTTAATACTCCCAAAAGATTAAACATCACCTACTTAACACCTTAATCCCCATAAACCCTAATCCCTAATCTCCCCAAAACAAAGGGGTTTTTACTCCAACCCTCCAGAACCATAATTCCCTCAACCTTAAACCCAAACCCACCCTTAAACACCTATCACCATCAACCAAGGCCCCTCCCACATGGTCCCCTGCAACAAAAAAACAACACTTGGCATCAAATCAACGTCCCCATTTGATTTCGTGTTCCCAAAGGTTATGATAAACGTTCAAGATTCATTTGGCAAGCTGGCATTCACAAGATTCCATCTGCATCATCACATGGGACTATATTGACCAAAAACTCAAATTTCGTCCAAGGGCTATTCAGGAAATTCATTCATTAGGGTTTTATGCATTCTAGAGTATTCTGTAGTCCATTATATAAGGACGTATAGGCTTAGCATTTTGTTCTTGTTCCTGATTTTTTTTCCTTGGTCACAACTTGTAATACCCGTTTTGTTATTGAATGAAACTTGGTTTAGTACTGTTGACGAAAAAGACTCAGGCTCCACTCTTAATTACTGTTGTTTTATTATTCATTGTTTGTTTACTTTTCAAGTTTTTAAAATTCAGTCTTGTTTTCAAAGTTTCTGAAATTTTGATTTCCTTTGGTCAAATTTTGTTTCAAAGTTAGATTTCAAGTTCTTTTAAGTGATTGTTTAAGTATTTTAAAAGAAGTTTATTTGAGAAGTTTCTGAAAAGTTTTGAAATGGTTTGAAAAGTTTGAAAAATCAGATTTTCTTTGCATATTGTGCTTGTCCATTTGTTCTTAGCAGGATTGAAGTGTTTGTTGTCCAAGTGATCTGCACAGACCCGGGTCTATTTAGAGGTGAAATACAGTCACTGTTGGGCCTGGATGTAGGCCCAACAAGGTAGCATACTAGTCTCATTTTTGAGTTTTCAGAAATATTGTGATTTATATGATTTTGCATGAAAACTGGTTAAGTGTTTATTTGAGTGTTTAATATTGCTTATTTTGATGTGGTATGCATGCTAGATTAGTTTTAGATCAGTTTGGACGTGATTTGATTTGATTTGCTTTGAAAAAAATTCAAATCTGAAATTTAAAGGAGTGTTTGGATCTGGTGTTTAATCAGGATTGGTGACAAGTTTTTTGGGTAAAATCTGTTTAGACTTACTCATAGGGTTATTATAGGTTGTATGCTAGTAGCTGGTTTTCAGTTTGGGTGGTTTTTAAAACAAGTTGTGTGAAAAAGTTTGGAAAATAGCCTAAAATCAGTAAACTGCTTCTTGTGCCTGATTTTGTTGAAATTTTGCCATCAAATTTGTTAAGCTGCTAGTGATTAGGAGATTTAAGGATTTGTGATTGATTGGATGCTATTTGGTATCTTTGGGTGCAAGATTTGAACCATTGAAACTCACTTTTGTGCTTATAAATGAGCTAAAATCTCTCAGTCCTAGACCTAGTTTTTCAGTAACTCATCTTGGTGATTTGTGTGCTTCTTTGTGAAGCAACTTGTTAGATTGTGTGTTGATTGTGACTCCCTATACTCAACTGAGTATAGGGGTGCCCCTATTGTCCAACAAAACACCACAAAAATCAGATCAAGCTCCTCTTGATTATTTCTTCACTTGTGAAGATTCACCTTTGTGTTCATCAGAAACACAAATCATACTGGGCACGTTTTTGGTTTTCTAGCTTGATTTTAGCTTATTTGTTATTTGATTTATGATTTAGAGTAAGTTTAAGTACTTGGGATTATGTTTTAAAAGTAAAAAAAAAAGTTTTCCAAAAAGCCTCCACAGCCTGGGCTCGAACACTCGACCTATCGTGCAGGAGTGAAGTGTTTTACCAGTGATCTATGTGACTTTCTATGTCACATGATCATAAGGTGTAATATTTAAGGGCATTTAATTTGTAGCTTATCAAAACAATCAACTTAGTTTTAAGCTGATTTCAGCTTATTCCTTTAAGTTTTTTTCCATTTAGTATTTTTCTTTTGTTTTTATATAGGTTTAGGACTTTTTGGTGCAAAAAGATTATTTTTCACGTGCTTAATTTATTTTCCAGGATTATTTTTAGTTTAAATTTTGAAAAGTAATTTAAAAATAGAAAAAGGTATTTTAAAAATCTGAAAAAATAGTTTTTAGGTTTTAATTTATACTTTGGAGGTTTACAGCCATTTAAGTTTTCAAAAAGTCTAATTTTTGATTTTAGTAGATTTTAGGGTTTTTAGCTAACTTTAAAATTTAATATAAAATTATTAAATAGGTTTCAAAAAATTTTTATTGCATTTTTGTCTTAGTTACATTATTCTAGATTTTTGGTAATTTTTTAGAATTTTTTTATGAACTTTGAATTTTTTTGAATATTTTAATATTATTTTATTATTAAAAATCGAAAGTTTGATTTTTTAAGTTTTTACATTTTTCCTATATTGTAGTCACTTAATTAAGAGTTTTGTCACTTTCCAAATATTTTTAGGACTTTTCAATTAATTTCTAGAATTAATTTAAGTTTTAATTGATTTTTATTAGTTTTTAAGTATTTAAAAATAGTTTAACTTGGTTTTGAAATTTAAAAAAAATACTTTTTAGCTTACTTAGGTTATTTTTGGGGTTTACAAACTTTAAAATCTTGTTTAGGGCTTTTTAATAATTAATTGTGATTTTTAGGGCTTTAATTAGCATTAAAAAGTCATTATCTAATTAATTAAAAGGTTTTAGCAAGTTTGGATTTTTTGTAAACTCTTAGAATATTATTGTGGTTTTTTAGTAATTTTTAGGAATTTTTAGGTTAAAATTTTAATTTTTGTACTATTTACGGTTTTACGTGATCGCCTTTTTCGTCGTAGTTTAATCCGTCTTCGTAACCGTCTTTCTCTTCTAATCTCATTTCTTTCTTTCTTTCTCAATCATATAATCACAAATCAATATCATCTCTTAACACAACGCGCTTGCCTCCTTGGGAAACGAACTTGAACTTATTTGGTCATTAGTGCTCGGTTTTCCTAAACCGACACTTAATACTTGCCGCTTTTACGCACCTTTTCCTAAAGGTCGTATTTTACCACAATCATTTTGGCGCCGCTGCCGGGGAGGCGTGTTGTGTTTTGGTTGAACAATTTTTTGTTTTTATATATAGCCATAATAGCTATTTGTATTAGTAGCACTCTACTAATACGTATTATCGGTTTTTCGTTTTATGTGAATACTATTACTATATTGTATACGTAGAACAATAAATTTACAAGTACTCCAAATACGTGAGAAATCACAACCTTGACTTGGGAGGTCATTACCCAATCATTGTATTCGAATCTCAAACCAAAGAAAAAGGCAAAAATAGATAAATACTTTCGTGAAGCTCGATTTTGAAAAATACAAACTATAAGGTGGGTATAAGGCGGTTGTATTTCACGACCTAAAGGAAAAAGGCTCTTAAGCGCTTCGCGCCGCCTCGTTTCCTCCGCTTGCTTGTGCGTATTTTGAGATTGAAAACTAATCGAGGTTTTTGCCGCCCAAAGTATTACTTAAGTATCATATATATTTTCTTGGTTTCTATTGATTAAACCCTCTTGAACGATTTGGTGTTCCACCATCGTTCTAAAGTCATCGAAGGTGTTCACTTCACGTGATCGTTTTCATTCCTTGAGGCTTCTTTAATCGAGAGATTTGATTAAGGAGGAGATTTGTAGATTTGTGTCTACCTAATACATTCCAAAAATCCAAAAAAAGTAAAAACAATCAAAAACCACAAAAAAAAATTTGAAAAAGTAAAAACACCAAAAAGAATCTTCTTTGCTCGCCTTCTCGTTGTACGTGACGTTTATGCAAACTCGCTCCAAAGCAAGACGTGCTCGTAAACGAAGAAACAAATCAACCACTCCTTCTAGTGAGGAGTCTCCTATTGACGAACCCATCGTAGTGAAAGAAGCACCCATGGCTAATCGAACTATGATGGAGTTGCTTCAAGCACCCACCGAGGGTTATGGAGAAGCGATTGTGATTCCCGCTATCCTTGCGGAGAATTTTGAGGTTAAGACGGGTTTGTTGTCCATGATTCAAAACAACAAGTTTCGAGGTGACGAAAAGGACAACCCTCATAACCACATTCGCCAATTTAATCGTCTCACCGCCACTTGCAAGTTTAAGGACGTCTCAAACGACTCGATTAAGATGATGCTTTTTCCGTATTCCTTAGCGGGGCCCGCAAAAATTTGGTTAGAGAAAGAGCCACCCAATTCTATATTGACGTGGAAGGATCTCGTTTCAAAATTCGTGAACCAATTTTTTCCGCCCTCTAAGACTACGCATTTGAAAAACGAGATTTCAAAGTTTTCACAAGAGTATAATGAGAGTTTTTCAACGGCTTGGAATAGGTTTAAGGAAATGTTGCACGAATGTCCTCATCATGGTTTTTCCGACTTGCATCAAATTGACACGTTTTACAATGGCTTGAACGATCATGAGCGTGATTATCTTAATGCCGCCACGGGTGGTAATTTTTTGTGTAAAACGGTCGAGGAAGCATTGTTAATCATTGAGAATAGGTCTAAGGTCTATAGTCCTCGTAGCACGTCGAGTGTTCATAAGACTTCGTCTTCGCCTTCGCCTTCATTGTCACACACCATTGATGCTTGCCAAATCGAGGCTAATTTAGGGAACAAGATTTTTGATAAGCTTAAGGGATTGTTAATTGAGTTTAAAGTTGGTGTACAACCCACTCCCGCTACGGCTAAAGCAGTTGAGGTTTCTTGTATGTATTGTGGTGGAGCTCACGATTATTCCGAGTGCATTACCAACGGTGGTAACACTTCGAGTGCCTTCGCGGCCGCGGGAACTTATAACCAAAACGGTCAAGTTCCTCGCACTAATCAATTGACTCCACCGGGTTTTCCACCAAATCAAAATGCTAACAATTATCGAAACAATCAAGTTGGTTACCAAAGCAATCAAAGGAACAATTTCAAGGGTAATAACAACTATGGGAATCAAGGAAGTAGTAGCCAATTGCAAAATCAAAACCAAAACCGTAATTTTCAAAACACGAGTCAAGGTCTTCAAAATGTTTACACTAAAGAACTTCCAATGGACTTTTTGAATTACGCTACGGCAAATGATAAGATTTTGGAAAACATTCAAGAGCAATTGGCTAGTCAAGCTAGGGACACGGCTAAAAACACCAAGGAGTTGGCTAATTTTGTGAAGGAAAATCTTCACATGGGAAATGAGTTGAAAAATGATTTTGCTAATCAAATTAGAGGTCAAAACAATAAAATTGAACAAAGTCATGCTAGGCTTGAACAAAGAATTGACCAAAAAGCCGCTAGTCAAGATCTTAAGTTTAATAGTCAAGATGCTAAGATTAATGCCATTTTAGAAGCCGTCATGGGGAACAAAGCCTCTACTTCGGGAAGTTTGCCTAGTAACACCGTTTCAAACCCGAAGGGAGAGATGAAAGTGATTACCACACGAAGTGGTAAGGCACTTAAAGAACCAACTCCTCAACCAATTACTCCAACGGTGGAGGAAATTGAGGAAGAACCCGAGGTGGTGGTCGAAAAGGAGCATATCTCAAGCCCACAAAGTACCGCTCATGCCACACCTACGGTCGACCCTTTACCAACATTGGAACCCGAGATTCCAAAGGCTATGCCTATGCCCCAACCCACACCACCCTTGCCTTACCCATCGAGACTTAGGAAGGAGAAACGACAAGAGCGCGACAACTACCAATTTGAGCTTTTTATGAAAATGTTTCGTGAGTTGCACCTTAATGTGAGTTTCGCCGATGCTTTGGTCATGATGCCTCGATTTGCCGCTAACTTTAAGAGTATGTTGAACAACAAGGAGAAATTGCATCAATTGTCTAGTTGTTCGTCGGTTTATCTTAATCGCATACCTCAAAAAGTCGGTGATCCCGGTAAATTTTTGATCCCTTGTGCAATTCAAGATATGGAAGAATGCTATGCCTTGGCCGATCTTGGTGCTAGCATTAATTTGATGCCACTTGCAATCTTCAAGTCGCTCAATCTTCGTAATCTTACTCCTTCACTAATGTCTATCGAGTTGGCCGACCATTCCACGATTCGTGCATGTGGTTTGGCGGAAGACGTTTTTGTGAAAGTGGGGAAGTTCTACTATCCCATAGACTTTATCGTTGTTGATATCCCCACGGATCCTCAAGTTCCTCTTATTTTAGGTCGTTCGTTTTTAGATACGTCTATGGCTTTAATTGATGTGCATGCTAGAAAGATCACCTTACGTTTCAACGACGAGGAACTTGTTATAAACGCAACTCAAAATTCTCAACTATCTCATGTTTATTCCGTTGCTACCATAAATCTCGTTGATATGATCGACGTGGTTTGCGAGGAATTTGCACAAGAAGTTTTAGGGTTTGGTGATGAAGAAACTAGTGGCAATCCCACTGTGTTAGATCCAATTCTTGATAATTCGACACCAACCTTCACTCCATTTGAAGGTGGTGGTTTTACGTTGGAAGAATGCAATGTTCCACGTACTTGTGACGAAGACCTCGACAACGATGAGGACTTCTCGATTATCAAGGATTTTCTTAACGATTTCCCATTTCCTCCACCCGAGGAGGTTATGAGTATCGGGCCCAAATCTTCACTTGAGGAACCACCTATCCTTGAGTTGAAAGATTTACCTCCTCACCTCGAATATGTCTATTTGGAGGAGGGCGACAAGTTGCCGGTTATTATTGCGAAGGAACTTTCGAATGATGAAAAAACCGCACTTGTCGATGTTCTAAAGGATCACAAAGGGGCGATTGCGTGGAAGTTATCCGACATTAAGGGAATCGATCCCAAGTTTTGTACCCACAAAATCTTAATGGATGAGGATTTCAAGCCCACAATCCAAAGTCAAAGGAGGGTGAATCCTAAAATTCACGACGTCATCAAAAAGGAGGTCCTTAAACTCCTTGACGCGGGAATGATTTACCCTATTTCCGATAGCCCTTGGGTGAGTCCTATTCATTGTGTCCCTAAAAAGGGAGGGATGACCGTTGTGCCAAACGATGCCAACGAGTTGATTCCCACTAGACTCGTGACCGGATGGAGAGTGTGCATTGACTATCGAAAGTTGAATGAAGCCACTCGAAAAGACCATTTTCCCTTGCCCTTCATGGACCAAATGTTGGAGCGTCTTGCAGGAAACGATTTCTATTGCTTTTTAGATGGGTTTTCTAGTTACTTCCAAATTCCCATCGATCCTCGTGATGAAGAAAAAACTACGTTTACGTGTCCATATGGAACGTTTGCCTATCGTAGAATGTCATTCGGACTTTGTAATGCACCGGGAACCTTTCAAAGGTGCATGATGGCTATTTTTCATGACATGATCGAGAAGACGATGGAAGTCTTCATGGATGACTTTTCCGTGTTTGGTGATTCTTTCACTTCGTGTTTGTCGAATCTAGAGAGAATGTTAAAACGTTGTGAGGAAACCAACCTTGTGCTTAATTAGGAAAAGTGTCATTTTATGGTTAAGAGTGGAATCGTCTTAGGGCACAAGGTCTCGAAAGCGGGGATTGAGGTAGATAAAGCTAAGGTAGACGTCATCGCCAAATTACCTCATCCCAAAACCGTCAAGGGAGTTAGGAGTTTCCTAGGCCACGCGGGCTTTTATCGTCGATTCATCAAGGATGTTTTGAAGATTTCTCGACCCATTACACATCTTCTTGAAAAAGAGGCACGTTTTGTCTTTGACGAAGATTGTGTACGAGCCTTTGAAATCCTTAAGAGGAAACTTACCGAAGCTCCCATTCTTGTTGCTCCCAATTGGAACCTCCCCTTTGAACTAATGTGTGATGCTAGTGATTACGCTATAGGGGCCGTTTTGGGGCAACGTCATGATAAGCACTTCTTGCCTATTCACTATGCTAGCAAGATGATGACCGAGGCTCAACTTAAATATACTACAACGGAAAAGGAGTTCCTTGTCGTGGTGTATGCATTTGAGAAGTTCCTGCCTTATCTCGTCTTGACGAAATGCATAGTGTATACGGACCATTCGGCTATTATGTATCTTATGGCAAAGCTGTTGATCCCAAACTTAGATCGATTAGCTTTGTGTATACGAGATTAGATCAAGTATAACACGTAGATAAACCTTTGTATATGCTTTGTAAATCTAAGTGTTATGCGGAATTTAACACTTAAACAAGAACACACAAGATATAAACAAACTTTCACTTTGATTATCAATGTCGAACTTGCTTACAATGAAAGATGTTTATGAACGAAAACTTATGTAAAACTTGATATTAAACATTAACCTAAAGGCCTTCTTTTATAGACTAATAAGCCTTGTACAATAAGCTACGTATCAACTATTCTAGGTAAAGATAAACATAGAAAATACATTGTCGTTTCTATCCTTACTAGAAGTATTCTAGAATATAATAAACGTGTAGATTATATCTTCCATCAGTGCTTGTCTTCAATGTTGTCAACGCTTGACTTTAACTTGTCAACGCTTGAGCTGTCAGCGCTTGTTTTGTTCTTGTCAACGCTTGAATTGTTCTTGTCAGCGCTCAAGTGATCTGGCCTTAATTTATTCCCAACAATCCTCCCCTAAACTTGATATCCACTCCTATGATCAAGTTTCTGAATAAGCATTAAGAACTTGGAGGAGTCTGACAAACCTTGTCATATTGATAATGAATAAATCTGATCAAATTCTTTGCCACGTCACTTGAATAATCTATCTCCAGCTGAGTATCCTTCATCTTTTCCAAAACAGCCTTGGATATGAAATACTGAGCATCCACAAGTAGATACTCAGCAAACTTTGTAGAACTCAAATGGTATACACCAGCAGCTGAATATAACCTCCATTGAAGACCACTGAGGTCATCTTCAAGATCCTTCCATATTTCAGGATCTTCCTCTTTTGTCCCACACATTCTTTTGAATGTGGTCCAAAGTTTTATTCCATTAGCTGAAGTTGGTGCTTCAGCCTCATACTTGGTCTCCAGCAACCTCCAAAGGTCCACCAAGTCTTCTCTATCACAACTTGCAAATAATGATATGAGAGTGGTAAAAGTGTGTACCTCCTTGCCAAATCTGCCAATCTTCCATAATCCACATTCATCCTCATCATAACTCACAATTGGATTCCTGGAATCTAATGGTAACACTTGCACCATATCTAAAGCTTCTAATGGGGAGAGCTTGAGGCTCTTTCTTATAACTGCTTCACTTGGATATAGTGGATCCATATCTTTTGGAAACTCAAGTTTAAATCCCTTCTTCACTGGTCTGGGAATCATCATAGCTTTCTTGATTTCCATTTCTTCTGCAAGTTGCTCCTTTCTTTCATCTGAAAGAAGTCTGAGAGTATTTGCTTCCTGCACTCTCACCCAAATAGGATAAGCCCTATGTTCCAACTCATCAAATGTCAAAGCCTTCAACTTCTGATGTGTCCATCCAACTCCATGACATCTGAGCAACATAAAGTAGAGCTCCCTTCTATCCCTTTTCAATTCTGAGAGAATATTGCTTTCCTTGTGCTTCAAAATCACCTTACAATCCTTCTGAACTCTAAGAAGAAGCTCCAAACCCCATATTTGATCTGAAATGGTCAAGTCTGGATTATCCATGCAGCTTTCTTCCCAAGAATTGTACATTTGAACCACCTCTGGCATGTCAAAGTCAACCTGCAATTTCAATTCTCTCAACTTTTCCCTAGCAAGCTCATCACCATACTCAAGTCTTTCAGGTTCTATAATCATCACACTTGAGTCTGAGCTAGCTCCATCACTTTCTTCTTCAGAAGTCACAACAAATGGTGACTTTTCCTTTTCACCTTGTTCCATCATTTGTTCAGCCAATCTTCTATCAAATTCAACTTGGGCTGCATCCTTTGGAACAATTTCTTCTACCAATTTACCCTTACCCTTATCTGATGGTGCAATGGTTGGTAAGGTAGATGGTAATACCTGAGTAGAAACTTCCTTGATGATAGATGATGACTGGAATACATCACCTTCATGTGCAGGTCTGTCAACGCCCAAATTTCCTCTATCAGCGCCCAAAATACTTCTATCAGCGTCCAAATTTGTCTTGTCAACACTCAAATTTTTTCCCTCAGCGCCTTGTGTAACCTCTCTCAACATAGCTGTAAATGATAAATTTAGATTGGTTGGAGAGATTAAGGACGTATCAAAACCTGTTTGTTCCTTCAAAGTTGTAAGGGCTTCAGCAACATCCATTGATTGACCATCTTGGCTGCCCTTATCACTCAGATTTCTTTGATCTTCCTCCCCTTTGGAAGACTCCTCCATACCCCTTCTAACACGATCACTTTCCAAAACAACAATCCTCTCCCTCAATTGCTTGAGTTCAAGGCCTTGAGAGCTGACAATTTGTACTAAGTCTGCATTTTGCTTTTGCAAGCTAATGCAGACTGCCGTCAATTCCAAAAGAGTCATTGGTTCCAGTCTGCCCTCTTCTGAAATGGGAATTTGACCTCCCAAGTCAGATTCATTGGGCATGGATGAGGACTTAATTATGGTGGGACTGCCTGGGCCAGCATCTAAGCCAGAACCAATAGTCCCAGCCTCATCCAGGTCACCAGCCACACTTATGGTGGTGGTTCTCTCTGCTTCATGGCTAGGACCACCAGAGGAGAACACTCCAGTAGTCCTTTGGCGTTTCATCAACCTATATTCAGGTGGTGTGGAAGATGGTGTGGAAGAATGGGTAGATGTGAGTTGATTAAGGGGTGTTTGGGATTGTGAAGGTTGTGTGTCAGCGTTGGAAATAGGCACATCAACGCCAACATTTGATGTGTCAGCGTCAAAGGGTTCTTGGTCAATTTGCATTTGTGCAGGTGAGGGTAAAGGTTCAGGAATGGGTTCAAGTTGTGGTTGAGGGTCAATTTGAGGTTGGGGGTCTGGTTGGGGTTGTGTTGTTGCAATAACAGCAAGCATGGCTGGGGTTAAAGGTAAGTCTCTATGGGGTGGTGAATTCATCTTTGTAAAAATAGCTTTCTTTTGCTCAAGGATCTTATAAAAAACATTGTGATCCCTTGAGCAGTAACCTTGATCATCAAAAATCATTTGCAGAAAACGGGGATAAGCTAAAGTCATTTTTGTCCCCTTGTTTTTACACATCCCTTCAAAAATCATTTTAGAATAGTTATATTTTTGCCCTGTTGCAATGCACACAATAGCACTTGCAATGGATCTATTGATCTCATTGTGTGCAGTACATTTGGGACTCAAACATTGAAGGAGGATGTGAATGAGGTACTTCCAGGCTGGGGGAAATTCCTGCTTATGATACTTATTAAGAGTACCTTCATCAGGAAAAGGATATCCCAAAGCCCTAAGCCCTTGTTCTATTTCATTTATGGGAAGGATGGCTACACCATCAGCATCATCAAGATGCAAGGCTTGGCGTACCAAGGCCTCAGTAACCACCCAAGACCTCCCATGAACAATAGAAGTTAATGTGGTCACTCCATTAACTGTTGAGGAACTAACAGTGTTCCAAAATTGCTTAATGTGTGTGACTGGAATGAGTGGTGCATGAGAAAGAGCATACCTTAATGGGGATGCGTTCAAATACGCCACCATTTGTGTGTATTGAGGAAACAGATCATTATCAGCAACAAGATAAGCAATCATGTTGTGTTGAGACTTGAACCCTAATTCCAATTCTGCTGAGTTAAACTTTGGTGCCATTGATGAAAGCTGTTAATTTTAAGTGTAGAAGATGAAGTTGATAAGAGAAAAGTGTTAGACAAGAATGATAGATACCCTGTTTAAAAATAGGAGACAAATTTATAGGAGAGAAAGAATGCATGTGATTGGCCCAAAAAGAGGCAAAGATTTTCAAAAATCAATCATGAAAATATTGAAAAAGTTTATAAGTTATCTCATGCATTAAATGAAAGTAACAACTCCTAAAATTACGGCTTGAAAATATGTCAAAAAGTAACAACTGGGTAGGTCCCATTGAGTGTCAACGGTCAAAAATAACCTATCAACGCCCAACGGCTATAATCTTGTCAACGTTCGCCTAAAGCCATGTCAGCGTCCGATTTGGTCAAAACAACGCTTGGAAATTTCTTATCAGCGTCCAAAAATAAAATTGTTTTAAAAAGTGAAAAATGACCTTAACAAGTAATTTATCCTAGAGAAGATAACCAAAAGCTGATAATTATTATAGGGCGGCAAGAACTGTCCAGTTATGCACACTTGCATAAGCAAGATAGACATAACAGTCCTCTAGTGTCCCTTGCTAACCAAAACTCTTAACAACAAAGTTACCTTATAAAATCCTTGTTACTCCCAGGTACATCCCATATCAAAATCATTACCAAGTCTCCCAACAGACCACAACCAATTCTAGGCCAAAAATGTCTTGTCAGCATGCAAAGTTGATATACTATGCATGCTACAGTGCCTCGTGGTTTAGTAAAACTAACCCATACTCACCTGTGGACACAATCTAGAATTGTGATAAGAGTATCATATGGATACCCAAACATCCTAAAGGTTCCTAAAACCTCCCCTTAAACTATGATACAAAAAGTTTGCTAAAATCATGCATGAACGTAAAAAAATTTATGTCAAGATAGGAATGAAACATTCCAACCATCATCCATAAATAAAAACTTGTCCGAATGCTTCTCCATTGATCCATAAGCAACTCTGTATCCAATGGTATACTGCTAACACCATCTGCACATTTAGATTGAAAACCACAAAACTAACATTGTTGCTGACAACGCCCCGATAACACATGACAACGTTGAAGGAAGCTTTGTCAGCGTTAGACAATTATATTGCTGACAATGTTGCTAAAACACTTATCAGCGTTCAAGCAACCTTTGTCAGTGTTAGAAAAACATAGTGGAAAATCTAAATCATCAATAAGACCAATAATAATAATGCATCATCCTGTACATACTTTTACAAAAAGAATCCAAAACACATATTATGTGAGATTAACCATTCCAATACTTGTTACCAAGTATTGAAATCTTCCAGCATCAAAAGGTTTAGTTAATAAATCTGACACATTTTCCTCAGTGTCAACCCTATCTCGTTGTATTAAACCTTTCTCAAAGCAATCTCTTATAAAATGGTGTCTAATTTCTATGTGTTTAGTTTTAGAATGATGTACAGGATTCTTAATGATGCATAAAGTACTATTATTGTCAACAAATATCTTAGTATGCATGAAATTATACCCATAGTCCAACAGCTGGTTCTGAATCCACAACACTTGACCACAACATGCTGCTGCAGCCACATACTCTGCTTCAGTTGTAGAATTAGCCACCACTGTTTGTTTCTTGCATTGCCAAGATATTAACCTGCTCCCAAGAAACTGACATCCACTAGTTGTGGATTTCCTATCAAACTTATCACCTCCATAATCACTGTCTGAATATGCAATCAGCTCCAATGGTGAATCCTTTGGGTACCACAAACCAAGACTGGGGTAGCATCTTAAGTACCTAAAGATCCTCCTCACAGCATAAAGGTGACATTCTTTGGGAGTCACTTGATGACGTGCACATGCACACACAGCAAACATGATAACAGGTCTGGAAGCAGTAAGATACATCAAGGATCCAATCATGGATCTATAATGCCTGACATCAACATCTTTCCCATCTCCAATCTTTCCCCAAGGGTGTTCTCTATCCATAGGAGTAGTAGCCCTCTTTTCATGTGGAGAAAAGCCAAACTTCTTCAAGATCTCAACAACATATTTGTCCTGGGAGATGAAGATACCATCCTCTTTCTGCTGAACTTGTAAACCAAGAAAGAAGTTCATCTCCCCCATAGCACTCATCTTGAATTTGTCTGTCATAAGCTTGGAGAAATCCTCACTCATCTTTGGATCAGTAGACCCAAAAATGATATCATCAACATAGACCTGCACAAGCAACACATCTTTGCCTTTCTTCTTTGTAAATAGTGTCTGATCTATGGTGCCCCTCTTGAATCTATTGTCCACCAAATATGTAGACAAAGTACCATACCATGCTCTAGGGGCTTGATGAAGGCCATACATAGCCTTTTTGACTTTATACACTTTATCTGGATGCTCTGGATCCTCAAAACCAGGAGGTTGCATTACATATACTTCCTCAACAATGGTGCCATACAAGAAAGCACTCTTGACATCCATTTGATAGACTGTGAAGCCCATGCAGGAAGCATAGGCTAGAAAAATCCTAATAGCTTCAATCCTTGCAACTGGTGCAAAGACCTCCTCATAGTCTATCCCCTCCTCTTGTGTATAACCTTGAGCCACTAACCTTGCCTTGTTTTTGACCACAATTCCTCTTTCATCTCTTTTGTTCCTTAGAACCCATCTTGTCCCTATAGGTCTGACATATCTAGGACAATCAACCAGCTCCCAAACCTCCTGAATTGCAAAATGGTGAAGCTCATCCTGCATTGCTTCCACCCAACTTGGTTCTTTGAGAGCATCAAATATTTTCTTGGGTTCTTCTTGTGACAGAAAACATACAAACAAACATGCTTGTACAAGAGGGGTATCAACCTTCTTGTGTATATTGGCAATGAATCCACCAAGACCTTGATGAGATCTTCTAGTCTGAACTGGAGTCATAATATCACCAATGATCTGAGATGTGGGGTGATTCTTCATTGTGGAAGTGAGAACCCCTCCTTCAAAAAGTCTGGTGTCCTCAACCTCATGCTCCATGTTGCCAATGTCTTCCTCATCAGACTCTCTTATGTCAACATAAGGATGACCTTCTTCATGAGAATTGGAAGGTTCTCCTTGTTCAAAAGTGGAAGAGAAAAGATGTGCAAAGGTGTTGTCAACGTCTGAACCTTGTTTGTCAGCGCTTGGGCTAACAACGCTTGAACTGTTGTTGTCAATGTCTGAGCCATCAACGTCTGAATTGGTCTTGTCAGAGCTAGATTTACCTTTGTCAGCGCCTGAAGAACCATGCATGTTTGTATCTGGTGGTATTTGGAAACCACCATTATCTTGTCCAGCAGCAGCAGCACCAGCAAAAGCATCTGTCCAAATGGGAATTGTGACATATTCAAATGTAGGAGATGCCTTTTCTGCTTGTATCCAACCTTCTCAAGAACCTGTGTAACTGAAACATTAACAACTTGTTCCTCCACAACACTTGAAGTTACCTTCACAATGTCTGGATTAGTGACAGGCATATAATTTAAAGTTCTAGATAAGGGTTCCAAATCAAACAACCAATTAGGACCACTTTCAGGATCACTAGGTTTATTCTCTAAGAACCTAACATGTACTCTCTCAACTATACGTTTGTCCAATTTAAGATAAACCCTATAACCCTTGCTCTGCACTGAATACCCCATGAAATAGCCCTCATCACCTTTTGCAATAAATTTCCCTAAGGCATCACTAGTATCTAATACTACTACATGACAACCAAAAGGTCTGAGAAAACCAATATTAGGTTTTCTTCCCCAAAGTAACTCATAAGGTGTTTTGTTCTGAATTTTGTTAACCAATGCTCTATTTTGCACATAGCATGCTGTATTAACAGCTTCAGCCCAAAAGGCTATAGGAAAGTGAGCATCAGCCAACATTGTTCTGGCTGCTTCAATTAGGGTTCTATTTTTCCTCTCAGCAACCCTATTTTGTTGTGAGGTTCTAGCAATACTGAATTGCCTAGTAATTCCTTTCCTGGCACAAAAATCATCTAGCTTATTGTTCCTAAATTCTCCACCATTATCACTCCTAAGCATTTTAACCTCATTGCCAGACCTTTTCTCAATCTGAGTGATAAAATCAATAAGAACATCAGCTGTGTCACTCTTCATGGCTAGAAAGAATGTCCAAGTAAACCTAGAAAAGTCATCTGTGACAACAAAGCAATATGACTTGCCATTCAAACTTTCTATATTAGTTGGACCAGAGAGGTCCATGTGAAGCATATGAAGAGGTCTGGAACTAGTATGCACCTGCTTGGACTTGAATGAGACCTTGTGCTGCTTGCCTTTAAGACATGCAACACAAGAGTGGTCATTGTGGAAGGCCTTCTCAAGCAAACCATCAACTAAACCAAGCCTCACAAGTCTATTTATATTTTTAAAATTTATGTGCCCTAGTCTCCTGTGCCACAAATTACTTTCATCTACTGAGGCCTTAGCATAAAAACAAGACATATTTGTATTCATTTTAATCCCATTTAAATTCACATTATATATGTCCTTATGCCTAGGTGTTTTATACTAAATATATTTCTCATCAGGGATCTTAAAATCCTTGCTTAGCACCAAGCACTCAGTATCAGTGAAAAGAACCTTATTTTTGTTATCACAAACTTGTGATACACTAAACAGATTATAATCCAGTTCTTTTACCAGGAAGACGTTCTCAAAACGCAGATTATTGGTGAGAAGGGTTCCTTTGCCTGTGATAGTCCCATATACACCTCCAAAGTATACCTTATCACCATCTTTAATAGGGGTGAAATTCGTCAGATAGTCTTCCTTCCCTGTCATGTGCCTTGAGCATCCACTATCCCAATATCCATAATCATTGATCTGTCTTTCAATGCCCTGCACATAAAGAAAACAAATTAGTTTTCTTTGGGAACCCAAGTCTCAGAAGACTTGGATTCATCTGGTTGTTCAATAAGAACAGACTTAGTTCTCACAACAACCCCATTCTCATCCTTTTTAGGATGAAATACCCAGTTAACCCCAATAGGTTTTGTAATGACCTTTGAAATGTAATTAAATCTATTGCAAGTCATTGAAATCCCATCTTCATTAGGGTTTTGATTTTTCTTGGGTCTCCATGTTAAGCTTGAAGAAGCTTTAGACCCCTTACCTTGTGGCTGCAAATATTTAGGTCTGGTCACGTTTCTGTCAGCGTTGGATTTTGTCCTGTCAACGCTGAAATTGCCCTTGTCAGCGTTGAACCTAGGGTTTGCTACAGAAACCCATTGCCTATTTGACCAGGTGTTTGTCTTTTGAAAAGGTCTTTGTCCATTAGTGTTAGACCTTCTAGAAAAGAATGGGGCAGGTCTAATCACTTGTGGACTTTGCTGCACACAAGGTTTGGGTCTAACAACGTTTGACTTCCTAACAACGTTGACTTTCTTCCTATCAACGCTGAATTTGTTCCTGTCAGCGCTGGCTTTGGGAGCGTTGACACACTTGTATGCCAAATGTGAAAAGCTACCACAAGTGTAACAGGCTTTCTTAGACACACCCTTAGGTCTAGAAGAGAAGAAACTTGTTCCATGATTGCTAACTTGGCTCTTGGGTGACCTATTATTCCTATACATCTCTGCATATTTAATGGTAGGTCTTCTAACAGTATTTGAGCCTAGGTCAACAGCTTTACCAGTGATTGGGTGAGTAACCTTAATGGGTGGTGATTCATTTGGACTTTCACATAGCAAACCTCCCTTAACAAATAAAGTAGGGTTAGCTTTCTTCCACTCATTTAGGTCAGTCAATTTTTGTTGATACTCTTCCACTGGAGTGACAACTCTTGGTGGAGGAATGAATTCCTCCTCTTGGCATTCTGGTATACCAGTCCAAGACAAGTCCTTTCTAAGGACACCATAGAAGTCACCAGCTGGTGGTGGAACCAGAGAGTAATCATTCATCCCAATCCCAGTCATGTCCTTAGGATCCCTTTGTTTAGCTACACAGTCTCCTAGGGTTTGGGTGGCTGTATCAAATCTTTGAATTTTGAGGTCAATATTATCTTTATTCTTAATGGCCTCATCTAACTTAGCATGTAGGTCTCTATTAACCTTTGTCATGATGTTCCTAACATCCATGCTACCCTCTAGCTCATGTTTTAAGATATTGATCTTATCTTTAAGTCAAATTCCATTTTCTTGTATTCAGAAACGGTTTTCTCAGTTTCAGTAAGAGCTAGTTGGTAATTAGACAATTTACACCTTTCAGTGCTCATATCATCTTTTAGTTTTAACACCTCTTTGTTAAGTCTTTCAGTGTTTAACCTACAACCTTTGCTACAAAAAGCATCATCATATACCTCATTATCAGATGAAGAGGAGGAGTGTGCCATGAGAGCATATTCAACATGCTCTTCTTCTTCAATATCAGCAACCAAAGATTTATCCTCTTTAGCATTCTTAGCCAGATAGCTCCAATCCCATCTTGTACCATCAATTCCTTGAACTGCAACCATAGCTTCAGAATCCTGAGCTTTAACAATCTGACTTGAGGGTTTACCAGCATCAGATCTTCTAGGAGATCTGCATTCCCTCATGAAGTGCCCCATACGATGACAGTTGTAGCATTCAACTTTGGATTTATCAAATCCAGCTGTGTCTTTAGCATTGAAGGTCATCTTCTTTTTAAACCTTCTGTTCCACCTATTTGCTCTTATACTAGCAAGAGCCATGTTCCACTTGATGTCCATTTCTTCCAAGTGCTCATCACTTATCTGCTCAAGGTCCTCATATGTAATCACTGAACCATTGGGCAAAGAAGCAATGTAAGCACAAACAGTATCCAAATCCAAACCAGCAGGTTTAACTCTTGGGGAGTCATTCCTGAATGTGTCAACGTCTGAAAAGGAGACGTTGACAGGACTTGTTCCAGCGCTGACATATGATGATCCAGTAAATGGATGCATATAAGAGTCCTTCTGATTGAATTGACCTTCACTATGAGATAAGAAGGCCATGTTGCTGGGGCTAGATTTGCTTCCATGATTTGAAAGAGTTTCATCTTCCAACAGTCTTAGTTTGTTGTAGATGTCATCAAACGAGGAGCTCTTGTAAGTATTGTTGGCAAGAATAGATCTTGCCTCAATCTTCCATGCCTCACCAAGACTTTTAAGAAAGGTAGCATTGGTGTCAACATCACCTACTTGTGTCCCCATGAAGGACAACTTGCTTGTGATGTCAAGCAATCTACTTCTCACACTACTCAGTTTCTCATTGGGTTGAGCTTTGAAGACAGCATAATCATGTAGAAGTTGCTTTTTCTTTTCTTGCTTAGTGTCTGCATTGCCACCATATGCAACTTCAAGTGCTTCCCAAAGATCCTTAGCAGATTCATAGCCTCTATATTTGTGCTGGTTTTCTTGTCCCAAAGAGACTTTTAGAATATTTAGGGCTTTCATGTCAACCCTTTTCTTTGCAATATCTTCAGCACCTACAGCTCTACCATCTCCTGGTTTTTCTTTCTTATCCTCATCAGGGCATCCTTCAACAGCTGATCTTTGAGTAATGGCATCAAGAATCTTTTGAGCCTTATTGAATGAGTTTCCATATTCAATAATCTCCCAGAGTGTGTAGTCATAGATCCCCAGATATTGTTCAAAGTTGAACTTCCATAAGTCAAAGTGGGTTGCATCAAGCATGGGAATCTTGATGTTAGGTAAGGCTGAGGAGGAGGAGGTTATTGCTTCAGACATGATGTTGTTAGGGTTTCTGAGAAAATTAGGGTTTTGGTGTTTTTAGGGTTTCTAAGAAAATTAGGGTTTTGGTGTTCGTGTATGGTTTTGGTGTTCTTCAAAGATCAAAAGTTCCTCAACAAGCTCCGATACCACTTGTTGATCCCAAACTTAGATCGATTAGCTTTGTGTATACGAGATTAGATCAAGTATAACACGTAGAGAAAACTTTGTATATGCTTTGTAAATCTAAGTGTTATGCGGAATTTAACACTTAAACAAGAACACACAAGATATAAACAAACTTTCACTTTGATTATCAATGTCGAACTTGCTTACAATGAAAGATGTTTATGAACGAAAACTTATGTAAAACTTGATATTAAACATTAACCTAAAGGCCTTCTTTTATAGACTAAGAAGCCTTGTACAATAAGCTATGTATCAACTATTCTAGGTAAAGATTAACATAGAAAATACATTGTCGTTTCTATCCTTACTAGAAGTATTCTAGAATATAATAAACGTGTAGATTATATCTTCCATCAGTGCTTGTCTTCAATGTTGTCAACGCTTGACTTTAACTTGTCAACGCTTGAGCTGTCAGCACTTGTTTTGTTCTTGTCAACGTTTGAATTGTTCTTGTCAGCGCTCAAGTGATCTGGCCTTAATTTATTCCCAACAAAAGCAAGATGCTAAGCCGAGATTACTTCGTTGGATTCTCCTCCTTCAAGAATTTGATCACACCATCGTTGACAAAAAAGGAGCCAAGAATCTAGCGGCCGATCATCTTTCTCGTTTGGAAGATCCTCACCAAAGTGTTTACGAGCCTAAGGAAATCACCGAAACATTTCCGCTCGAGACACTTGGTGTAGTGAATTCTAAGCTTGATTCTTCTACCCCATGGTTTGCGGATTTTGCAAATTACCATGCGGGTAACTTCATCGTTAAGGGTATGACGACTCAAGAAAAACGAAAATTCTTTCGTGACGTCAAGTTCTACTTTTGGAACGACCCTTACTTGTTTCGAACTTGTGCGGATCAAATCATCCGACGTTGTGTATTTGGCACCGAAGCTTCTAACATCCTTAGAGCTTGTCATGAGGGACCCACGGGTGGTCACCACGGTGCTAATCTCACGGCTAAGAAGGTGTTTGATGCCGGCTTCTTTTGGCCTACTATTTACCGAGATGCACAAAATCTTGTGAAGTCTTGTGATTCATGCCAACGACAAGGAAAAGCCTCACAAAAAGATGAAATGCCACAAAATATCATCCAAGTGTGTGAGATCTTTGACGTTTGGGGTATAGACTTTATGGGGCCGTTCCCATCATCTCATGGTAATAAGTACATTCTCGTTGCGGTTGACTACCTTTCTAAGTGGGTGGAGGCCAAGGCCTTGCCCACCAATGATGCTCGTGTGGTAGTCAAGTTTTTGAAGCAATTGTTTTCTCGGTTTAGAACCCCTCGCGCTGTCATAAGCGATCATGGAACCCATTTTTGTAACGACCAATTCGAAAGGGTTCTAAGGAAATATGGGGTTACACATCGTCTTTCTACGGCTTATCACCCACAAACGAGTGGGCAAGTCGAGGTTTCAAACCGAGCGTTGAAGAGGATCTTGGAGAGATCCGTAGGGGAAAACCGACAATCATGGTCGGATAAGTTGGACGATGCTTTATGGGCCTTTAGGACCGCTCATAAGACACCCATTGGGTGCACTCCCTATAAGCTTGTGTATGGAAAGAATTGTCATTTGCCTATCGAATTAGAACACAAGGCTTATTGGGCCCTAAAGCATTGTAATGATGATATGGAGACCGCGGGAAAACACCGGAAAATGCAATTAAATGAATTGGATGAATTGAGGGATATTGCTTATGAAAATTCATTGATTTATAAAGAAAAAACTAAAAAGTTGCATGATTCTAAAATTAAAAACCGGTTTTTTAACATTGGGGATCAAGTTTTGCTTTTTAATTCAAGATTGAAAATATTTTTCGATAAGTTGAAATCCCGTTGGTCCGTTCCATTCACCGTGACTCAAGTGTTTCCGTATGGGACCATCGAGCTAGCTCAAGATGATGGTCCTAACTTCAAGGTGAATGGACATAGGTTGAAGCACTACTTTGGCGGGGAAGTTCCATCCTTGAACTACCTCGACCAAGTCACTTTCCCCAATGATAATTAGTATTGAGGGGATCGAGTCGAGCTCATGACTCGGTAATCAAAAACGAGGTGCCTCGTGGGGGAGTCCCATGCTTATCCTATGTACATATTATCGCTTTCTAATGTAGCTTACGTGTGCGGATTTGTGCTCTTCCAACCTTTGTTCCGTGGTTGTTTGTGAATTGTGAACTTTAGATGATCATGATCTTCATGATTGGAGCCTCTCAAATTCGTTTTATAGGAGCACTCGATCGTTTGCTTTGGAGACATTTCTCAATATCCATGATATATCCTTTTGATGTTCTAACCTTAGGTTTTTAGCACACTTCATAAACGGCTATTAATTTATTGGTTACACCCTTTCCATGTTAGATTAGGCATTCGACTACGTCTCTAGTATGGGGGTGTTTGCACCCCTAGACTCGAAACATTGAGGACAATGTTTAACTTTAGTATCGGGGGTGAATAGATACTTGCCTTGCCAAACGTTCACGCTTTCCAAAGTTTATCTTTTTGTTATCGTTTTGTTGCAAAATAAGGCTAAAAATGGCCAAATTTTAAAATTTTTCTCATGTTTTATAAGTGTTTGAAGACACGAATGTAGGTTTTCCGATGGCGAGAATAAGAGTAATTTTTGACTCGACCGTGCGTGTTGAACACTTAGCTTTGATTCCTTAACTACGCATTAGGCTAAGTCTCTTAAATGAGGACGAGAAATGATAGAGTTAATTATAAGTTACTAAGCTAAACGTAGAGTACTCGTATTCTTTCAAAAACTCATGTGTTCTCGTTGTTTGCTTATTCTCCCTTCGCATGTAAATATTTTTTGCTTAATAAATATTGACTTAGCGGTTTAGTTAGGATTGTTGGGTTTCTAGTCTTTTCTAGTAGCTTTCGTGTAATTAAATTGGGAAGACATTAAGGTATCGCCAGCGTCACGGTTTTGAAGTATTGGCACCCTAATAATCAAAAGCTTCACCCAATAATAAGATTTCAAGTGCTCACATAAATCTAGCAAACAATTTGAAGCCCCACAAGGCCTAAAATCTATGCAAAATTGAAAGTGAATCAAGCCTTAATCGTCGAAGCTTTAAAGGTCCAAAATTTGCTTTAGCGTGAGGATATACGTCTTTGGCTAATAAAACCACCGATGAGGCGGATAATAAAAGGCAAGGCAAGACCGAAGTCATAATAAAAGCTTCATGGCGAAGTTGAATAAAAGATGGAGGTAAACCAAAGATAATAAGGCCCTTCCGTTTGGGGGCGTATAAAAGTCTTGGTAATAAGTCTCATGTTCAAAACCGTTATAAAATCGTGTTTATCGATTCTTCTTGTCAACTTACCTTTTTAACATCGTTGTCTATTGGGAGGGGTTATTGATTTAATGGTCTTAGTTACACCGTTAGGACTCTAGTTTTAGACCTAAATCTCTATTATCGCATAAGTCAACAATGTATCCTCGTGAAACATTTAAGACAAAATAAAATATAAGAGATACAACTTAGGAATAATGGGAGGATAAGTACGTGATTAGGGCATATGAGTAGTGTTAGCATTACTAACTTATAATGACAATGATCTCGTTGCACGCTTGGCATGGAATTGGAGTGAAAATCGAGGACGATGAAACTATATCTAACGAAGCATTCACGTGTTCTTATTCTATGAACCTAAACATCCCATTTTGCGATGAAAATCATACATTATGTCTAAAACGCAAGTAGTAGTAATAGTAGTAGTGTAGCTAGTTTATCATTTCAATAAAGTGAATAAAAATGAATTTTGGAGATGCTAAGATACTTTATTCTAGCATTGCGTGAGGGCACGGCAATGGTTTAGTATGGGGGAGTGATGAGACTGCTTTTATACATAGTCTCATCGTCCAAATAGGGCTTAAAATGCATTAAATATCATCAAAATACCCAAATATATGCTTGTGTTTGTTGCTTGTGTATTTTAGGTACGGATATTGAGAAAATGACAAAAGATCACAAGAATCATGTAAAAACGAACACGGGAAACGAAGCCGCACGATGAACCAAGCCCTAATGAAGAATTTTCCAAAGAAAACCCTTGAAGATTTGAAGAATTATGAAGAAGGGTCCTCCAATATGGAAGAATTGACACTTTATACCCTTGTATCTTCATAATTACAAGTTTGGTCCATAAAGTTTGTCAAAATTACAAAAAGGACCCTTAACTTTGAAGAATTGGCAAATTTAGTCCCTCAACAAAACTAAATTGTCAATATTGGTCCCCCAAGAAGTCAACAAACAAGTCAACACTTTGAAGTATGAAGAGATGTCACTAACAGTCCTTGAAGAATGCAAGTTATGCATTTTAAGTCCTTGCTTCAAGTCTATAAAGTATTTGTGCCAAAAATGCCAAGATGATAAAGTTATTTTCAAAGGAAATAGATTTTTGGCTGTTTAAATGGAAATGAAAGAGTGAAGAAACCTTGGGGGTCAAACCTGCCAGACAACCAAACCCTAACCCTCCACTTATATCACGCCACCTCACCCCACTTATTTCTCCCAGCCAATCACCACCACCCTCTCCTCCACATCATACTTCCACCCACATTTTTTTAAACAGATTATTAATTAATCTATTTTAGGAGGCAAACGTTTTTTTTAAAAATCTTAATACTCCCAAAAGATTAAACATCACCTGCTTAACACCTTAATCCCCATAAACCCTAATCCCTAATCTCCCCAAAACAAAGGGGTTTTTACTCCAACCCTCCAGAACCATAATTCCCTCAACCTTAAACCCAAACCCACCCTTAAACACCTATCACCATCAACCAAGGCCCCTCCCACATGGTCCCCTGCAACAAAAAAACAAGACTTGGCAGCAAATCAACGTCCCCATTTGATTTCGTGTTCCCAAAGGTTATGATAAACGTTCAAAATTCATTTGGCAAGCTGGCATTCACAAGATTCCATATGCATCATCACATGGGACTATATTGACCAAAAACTCAAATTTCGTCCAAGGGCTATTCAGGAAATTCATCCATTAGGGTTTTATGCATTCTAGAGTATTATGTAGTCCATTATATAAGGACGTATAGGCTTAGCATTTTGTTCTTGTTCCTGATTTTTTTTCCTTGGTCACAACTTGTAATACCCGTTTTGTTATTGAATGAAACTTGGTTTAGTACTGTTGACGAAAAAGACTCAGGCTCCACTCTTAATTACTGTTGTTTTATTATTCATTGTTTCTTTACTTTTCAAGTTTTTAAAATTCAGTCTTGTTTTCAAAGTTTCTGAAATTTTGATTTCCTTTGGTGAAATCTTGTTTCAAAGTTGGATTTCAAGTTCTTTTAAGTGATTGTTTAAGTATTTTAAAAGAAGTTTATTTGAGAAGTTTCTGAAAAGTTTTGAAAAGGTTTGAAAAGTTTGAAAAATCAGATTTTCTTTGCATATTGTGCTTGTCCATTTGTTCTTAGCAGGATTGAAGTGTTTGTTGTCCAAGTGATCTGCACAGACCCGGGTCTGTTTGGAGGTGACATACAGTCACTGTTGGGCCTGGATGTAGGCCCAACAAGGTAGCATACTAGTCTCTTTTTCAGTTTTCAGAAATATTGTGATTTATATGATTTTGCATGAAAACTAGTTAAGTGTTTATTTGAGTGTTTAATATTGCTTATTTTGATGTGGTATGCATGCTAGATTAGTTTTAGATCAGTTTGGATGTGATTTGATTTGATTTGCTTTGAAAAAAATTCAAATCTGAAATTTAAAGGAGTGTTTGGATCTGGTGTTTAATCAGGATTGGTGACAAGTTTTTTGGGTAAAATCTGTTTAGACTTACTCATAGGGTTATTATAGGTTGTATGCTAGTAGCTGGTTTTCAGTTTGGGTGGTTTTTAAAACAAGTTGTGTGAAAAAGTTTGGAAAATAGCCTAAAATCAGTAAACTGCTTCTTGTGCCTGATTTTGTTGAAATTTTGCCATCAAATTTGTTAAGCTGCTAGTGATTAGGAGATTTAAGGATTTGTGATTGATTGGATGCTAGTTGGTATCTTTGGGTGCAAGATTTGAACCATTGAAACTCACTTTTTTGCTTATAAAATCAGCTAAAATCTTTCAGTCCTAGACCTAGTTTTTCAGTAACTCATCTTGGTGATTTGTGTGCATCTTTGTGAAGCAACTTGTTAGATTGTGTGTTGATTGTGACTCCCTATACTCAACTGAGTATAGGGGTGCCCCTATTGTCCAACAAAACACCACAAAAATCAGATCAAGCTCCTCTTGATTATTTCTTCACTTGTGAAGATTCACCTTTGTGTTCATCAGAAACACAAATCATACTGGGCACGTTTTTGGATTTCTAGCTTGATTTTAGCTTATTTGTTATTTGATTTATGATTTAGAGTTAGTTTAAGTACTTGGGATTGAGTTTTAAAAGTAAAAAAAAAAAAAGTTTTCCAAAAAGCCTCCACAGCCTGGGCTCGAACACTCGACCTGTCGTGCAGGAGTGAAGTGTTTTACCAGTGATCAATGTGACTTTCTATGTCACATGATCATAAGGTGTAATATTTAAGGGCATTTAATTTGTAGCTTATCAAAACAATCAGCTTAGTTTTAAGCTGATTTCAGCTTATTCCTTTAAGTTTTTTTCCATTTAGTATTTTTCTTTTGTTTTTATATAGGTTTAGGACTTTTTGGTGCAAAAAGATTATTTTTCACGTGCTTAATTTATTTTCTAGGATTATTTTTAGTTTAAATTTTGAAAAGTAATTTAAAAATAGAAAAAGGTATTTTAAAAATCTGAAAAAATAGTTTTTAGGTTTAATTTATATTTTTGAGGTTTACAGCCATTTAAGTTTTCAAAAAGTCTAATTTTTGATTTTATTGGATTTTAGGGTTTTTAGCTAACTTTAAAATTTAATATAAAATTATTAAATAGGTTTCAGAAAATTTTGATTACATTTTTGTCTTAGCTATATTATTCTAGATTTTTGGTAATTTTTTAGAATTTTTTTATGAACTTTGAATTTTTTGAATATTTTAATATTATTTTATTATTAAAAATTGAAAGTTTGATTTTTTAAGTTTTTACATTTTTCCTATATTGTAGTCACTTAATTAGGAGTTTTGTCACTTTCCAAATATTTTTAGGACTTTTTAATTAATTTCTAGAATTAATTTAAGTTTTAATTGATTTTTATTAGTTTTTAAGTATTTAAAAATAGTTTAATTTGGTTTTAAAATTTTAAAAAATACTTTTTAGCTTACTTAGGTTATTTTTGAGGTTTAGAAACTTTAAAATCTTGTTTAGGGCTTTTAAATAATTAATTGTGATTTTTAGGGCTTTAATTAGCATTAAAAGGTCATTATCTAATTAATTTAAAGGTTTTAGCAAGTTTGGATTTTTTGTAAACTCTTAGAATATTATTGTGGATTTTTAGTAATTTTTAGGAATTTTTAGGTTAAAATTTTAATTTTTGTACTATTTACGGTTTTACGTGATCGCCTTTTTCGTCGTAGTTTAATCCGTCTTCGTAACCGTCTTTCTCTTCTAATCTCATTTCTTTCTTTCTTTCTCAATCATATAATCACAAATCAATATCATCTCTTAACACAACGCACTTGCCTCCTTGGGAAACGAACTTGAACTTATTTGGTCATTAGTGCTCGGTTTTCCTAAACCGACACTTAATACTTGCCGCTTTTACGCACCTTTTCCTAAAGGTCGTATTTTACCACAATCAAAGAACTCCTCAACAGAATGGAGTGGCAGAAACAAAGAACATGACTCTAATAGAAGCTGCGAGAACAATGCTTGCCGATTCCAAGCTTCCAACCATGTTCTGGACAGAAGCTGTCAATACTGCAAGTTATGTTTTGAATAGAGTTTCTATTACAAATCCTCACAAGAAGACTCCCTATGAGCTACTAACATCCAAAGTACCTAACATTGCTCATTTGAAGCCATTTGGGTGTCCTGTCACCATTCTGAATACTAGTGACTATTTGGGGAAATTTGATGGCAAGGCAGATGAAGGATACATTATGGGATATTCAGCTCACGCTCGGGCCTATCGTGTCTCCAATCTCCAAGCCAAGCGGGTAATTGAAACTATAAATCTCAGGTATTTTGAGGAGAAGTCAAACATACAAGGCAAGGGTCCTGAATGGTATTTTGATCTTGATTATCTTAGTGATTCATTAGGATATTTTTGTTTCAAAGCTAACCATTTTGCAGGTCCACAAGTGTTTGCAACTTCTAGTGCAGGTGCTCATTCTAGTCTTTCAGACTCAGATGACGAGGATGATATTTTTGTTGTTCCATCCTATTCCACCACAGTCTCTCCTACTACTCCTACTGATGCAACTCCATCAGATATATTGGACTCACAAGGAGCTCTTGACACATTACTCAAGCAACAACTAGAAGCTACTACAGCAGCTTCTCAAGGTGGCTTTGAGTTTCCTTTGAATACGTCTGCTGACAAAGCTGCTCCTAGTACTCCAGTTGTTACTCCTAGTGCTAGTTTAACACCTATTGGTAGTCCTGCTAGTGATTCCACTTCTTCTACTAGATTCTCAAGTCCTTCTGACTTGGGAAACTATTAAAAGAAGTCTTCTACCAAGCTGGATGATATTCATAAGCAACCAATAGATTGCATTTTCGACTCTTCTTTATATGATGATGACTTTGTTGGGGATCTTAATAACTTGGCACCAGAAGTGGAAGTAGCTTCCAATCCAGTGTTGCAGTCATACAAAGATCATCCTACTACTCAAATCATTGGAGATCCTGGTTCTACTGTCAAGACTCGCTTAATGCATAAGAAAGCCATGTCTGATCATCATGCTCTTGTGAGCTATATTGAGGACCAGAAGCGTAATAATCATACGGACTTTCAACATTGTTTGTTTGCTTGTTTTCTTTCACAGGTGGAACCTAGATTAGTCTCTCATGCTCTTGAGGATCAAAGTTGGGTGGAGGCTATGCAGGAGGAGATGCAGCAGTTCTTGTTTCAGAATGTTTGGATTCTAGTTGATTTGTCGGATGGAAAGACAGCAATTGGTACCAAATGGATTCTCAAAAACAAGAAAGATGCAAGGGGTATTGTGGTGAGAAATAAGGCGAGGTTGGTTGCATAGGGTCATACACAACTTGAAGGCATTGACTACACTGAAGTTTTTGCTCCTGTTGCTAGGATTGAAGCCATTCGTTTGTTTTTTGCTTTTGCTTCCTATGTGGGCTTTACAGTTTTTCAGATGGATGTCAAGAGTGCCTTTCTCTATGGCAAGATTGATGAGGAAGTTTATGTCACTCAACCTAAGGGCTTTGTAGATCCACTTCATCCCAAGAAAGTTTACAAGGTGGTCAAAGCTCTCTATGGACTTCATCAGGCTCCTAGAGCTTGGTATGAGCGTCTTTCAACTTTCTTGTTGAAACATGGCTATAGAAGAGGCACAATTGACAAAACACTATTTCTTAAGAGGAATACCAAGGACATTATCCTGGTTCAGGTTTATGTGGACGATATTATCTTTGGTTCTACTAAAAAGGAATGGTGTGATGAGTTTGAACAACTGATGAAGGGCGAATTTCAGATGAGTGCTATGGGAGAGCTTACATATTTCCTTGGTCTTCAAGTCAAGCAACAGTCGGATGGAATCTTCCTAAGTCAAGATAAGTATGTTCATGAGATCCTTCAGAAGTTTGATATGGATCCTCTTAGACCAGTAGCGACACCTTATGAAGTAGCTAAAGTCAAACTCAAGAATGAGCCAGATCCTCCGGTAAATGTTCACATGTACAGGTCCATGATTGGCCCACTCATGTATTTGACTGCATCACGTCCGGATATTATGTTTGCAGTAAGTGCTTGTTCTAGACATCAGGTGGCTCCAACGGTTTCTAACTTGAATGCAGTCAAGAAGATTTTCAAGTACATCAAGGCTCAACCCAAGCTAGGCTTGTGGTATCCTAGAGAATCACCTTTTGTTCTTGAAGCATATAGTGATAGTGACTATGCAGGTGCTAATAATGACAAAAAGTCTACTACTGGTGGTTGTCAGTTTTTGGGTCGAAGACTTATCTCATGGCAATGCAAGAAACAGACGATAGTAGCTACTTCTTCAACAGAAGCTGAATATGTAGCTGCTGCTAGTTGTTGTGGACAAGTTTTGTGGATACAAAATCTGATGCTTGATTATGGGTTTAACTTTATGAATACCAAAATTTTCATTGACAACCAAAGCACTATCTGCATTGTGAAGAATCCTGTTTTTCATCAACGTACAAAACATATTGAAATTCGGCACCACTTTATCTGGGATGCCAATGAGAAGAAGTTGATACAGGTTCTTAAGGTTCATACGGATGATAATGTTGCTGATTTGTTGACTAAAGCCTTTGATGGTCCTCGGTTCAACCACTTGGTGGTTCACATTAGAATGGTTAATCCTTGAGACCTAGGATTGAGGGGAGGCTAATCCTAAGGGGAGGCTTAGTGTACATATTTACTTGAACAGATTAACATATTGGTAGTTTTTTTTAAGAACAGATTGTATGGGTTTTGTGGTGTGTGCTACTTCTAGTGGAGGATTTTGCTCACTTCTGGTGGTAGTCTTCATTAATGATTGGCTTCTAAACATTAATAGTTAGCTTCTAGTGGATAAAAATCCTTCCTTATCAAGTAATGGTTGGCTTCTAGTCTTGGTTTGGGTCACTATTCACTTCGTTGACTTCTGTTGACCACATTGTGCTTCTAGTGTTGACCCTTATGCGTTTTTACTTTTAGTCAACGCAAGCTAATTCTGGTATATATCATATTATTTAACTTTGGTAACTGGGATTTGCAAATAAAGTTAAAAGTGGCAAGTGGTTACTTTTCATTAACTGCCTAATTTGAAAGGGCAACCCACATTATTAGGGGTCAATGAATAGTTACAAGACCATTATTTATGGTCAGTTACCCCCTTGACTCATTCATCACAATCATAACACACACACACGCTCCTACTCTCTCAAACCCAAATCAATCACCTTCCATCACTGCCAATCAACATCAATGGCTGCTTTGGTCTACCAACCCGCTCACAATAAGGTAGCGTATCTGGGAGATGGTCCTAAACGTGACGAATTCACAGACATCCTAGAGTTTATTGAGGCTTCTAACCTCAGGTATGCTTTTACTGTTTGCCCAACTGTTTATGATAGTGTGATTGATACTATGGTTTTTGTATGGGTTCAGTATTAATCTCGGAATCTTCTCGAATTGATCACAGCTCAAAGTGGAATGATTGTTCTTGGTGACAAATAGGGGGTTTGGTTTTCTATTCTACTAAAAAGGTAAATGAATGAAGTAAATAAAGATTTAAACCAAAAACAGTTAATGAAATCAAGCTTGAATTTAAATTAAACAATTAAATGATTAAACAGTAAAATAACCTTCTTGAAGAAATGGTGCTATTCGGAATATTGATCATGCGGAATAAATGGTGCTACTCGGAATATAAGGTTACTCGGAATATAAGGATATTCGGAATATGAGGCTATTCGGAATATTTGGCTACTCGGAATATTTGGCTCTATCCGGAATATAAGGCTATTCGGAATATTTGGCTACTCGGAATATAAGGCTATTCGGAATAAACATGCTACTCGGAATAACTTGCCATGCGGAATAAATAATCTATTCGGAATAAAGAAGCTATCCGGAATAAAAAGACTACTCGGAATAAAAGGTTATTCAGAATAATAAGGCTATTCGGAATAAATTGCTATGCGGAATATATTGCTATGTGGAATAATTTTTCTACTCGCAATACAATGCTTATGCGGAATAACTGGGGAAATGAAGAACAGTTACAGAAAGAAAATAGGGGAATCGTTTTTAAGCCAAAATCAACCAAGTTTTTAACCAAATCTTAAACAAAACTAATCACAAATCATCTACTAGCCATAAACAACAAATCCCAATCATAAAAACACAAAACCCACCAACTTTTGAAGATCAAAATCAACCAAACAAGAACTTTAAAACTTTGAATAAAAAGAGAAGATGAACAAGATGAAATGGAAAGATTATATTGATGATTAAGGTTTAAACAATCAAAGAGAAAAGATTAAACTACAAGATTGGTAAAAACAAGAATGAAAATCACCAAACACCCTAATGGTGTTGGTGATGCCTACGAACAAAAGAAAGGGAAAGATGAAAAACTAAAAACTGACTAAAAAGTGTGAAGGGGAATTCTTTATATAGTCCTAGTGGTTGGTTGATGAGTGGGCTTTCTCCCTTTCTTCTTGTCTTCTCGTCTTTTCAGAAAAGTTGACGTTTTCGATTCTGATTCGGGATTTGTCGACGATTAAATTCAACTCGTCTTTTAATTTTTTCGTTTAATAGACTTGAGTTTCTTCGACATATGTAAATCTTCAATCTTTGGTCGTTTTCTTCGATAAATCTTCAAACAGGCCCATTGACCTCAAATCTTTTGCATCTCTTGGACAATAGACTTCGTCTTGAGTCTTTTTCCTCGATAAAACCCGTGCAAACCCATGTTTTCTCCAATATCCATCCGGTTGGCTCTGAAAACACAATAAACACAAAATCCACGCATAATTCGAAAGAAATGATATTAAACACGTGTTTTGGTCTTGTTTTAGTAAGAAATAAGTGGTAAAAGGATGGGTGTTTTCACACCTATCAAATCCCCTACACTTAACCATTGCCATGCCCTCATGCAATGCTTAGTGATAAAGCAAATTTACACTTTTCTCATAATCAATCAACCTTGGCCTTATTAAAATACTACTAAACAAAAATTAAAGTACTAAGAGAAATTAAAAATCTTTAAAGTAAACAAAAGGATAGAAAACCATTTTCACTTGAAAATAGCTATATGGAAATAACTTGCAAAGAGATCAAGGACTTACATTAGGGCTTTGGTGCTGCGAAGATTTATCACCCTCAAGTTTCACGTTCCCCAAACTAAGCTTAAAAACGAGATCATTGTTATTATAAGTTAGCAAATCAAAAACTTACACACATGGCTTAATTAAATTCTTAAACTCCCTTATTCCTAGGTGTATCTCTTATATTTTATTTTTGTCTTAGAATGATCATGAAGATGCATTTTTGGACTTATTTCGATAGTTTATTTAGGCTGAAAGCAAAGTAGGACGATTTGATCAATAGTTAGCTAAAGGACAAAATCTCTTAAAACTGCTTCTCGGGATATCAAAAAGTTCATATCTTGTCATAACTCAGTTCACGATTTGAGACCTCTCTCGGGCCGATATTTGGCATGTACTTCATACTTCATATCTTGAGAGACGTTCTTGAGATAATGGTCTTCTCTTCGTAATAGAGTTTCTTCACTTGGAGACTTTTGAGGGGTACTCCAACTTTGTTGAACACGACTTCATGATTATTTCTTCAATCTCTAATTGGGATTTTGAGATACAACGATCCGCCTCCTTTTCGGACTTGGATCTATTTATCCTCATACCTTGTTAGGGTCTTTTCGGATAGACTTCTCCATGATCTTTATGAGAGTTGATTTCTTTTCGTCTTGAGTATTGATCCTTCATATTGATTTTGGGAATAACGCTTTTCACATCACTTTGGATCTTCAGCAATAAGATTGAATCCTCATGCCTTGTTAGGGCCTTTTCGGACTCGCCAATCTTTGCGCCCCGCTTCATAAGTTATGCCTTGGCTATGAACTCTTATCATTACCGAGCAACTTTTAAACGATCTTGGGCTAGAATCTAAGTAACTTTTCAAATCGTACGACCTTACTTATTGCAGATAAATTATTAGCAAGTGATGGGAGAATAGGCAAATAATTACACCAAGTGAGCTTGTGCAAGAATACCGACTTATAATTGACTCTATCATTTCTCGTTCTCCATAATTTAAAATCTCAAGTAATGAGACTCGTGGATGCTTAGCCTAATAAACCAATTAAGGTCTATATGGTTAAGGATACTAGCTAGAATAAACTTGGATAAGTCTATTCGGGTCGAGTCAAAATAATCGCAACGGGCCAAATATGTCAAAGATTTCAAAACTAGCTGCACCACTTATTAATATTTTTGACTTTATTGCGGGATATATACATATGAAAGCAACGATAAAAATTTAAAAATTACGACTAAATGGCCAAAGTTAATAAAAAATTTGAAAAATGTTGAAAAAGATGATTTTCCGGTTAAATGAAGGCATTTTAATGGAAAAGTCCACTTAAAACTTCGATAGAAGTCCCCCCTACACTTAAGATAAACATTGTCCTCAATGTTTAAACGTGTGGGAAAAGTCTCCCCTACACTTATGACGTTGTGCACGTTGGTTAACTCAAGTTAAGGAAGAGACGACTAACGTGATCATTTTCAAATGTGAGTATTAAGAAAATTGAATCACGATAGTTGAGAGATAGAACCGGATTTCGGATAACACGGGAGCACGGTTCTTCAAAGGTTCCAAAAGTGCATTCATCCCTGTAATCACATCACCACACAAACACAAAGAACCTATAGAGGTCCCCCTACACTTAGGAGGTTAAAACGGAAAAAGATAGATACTTGGGTTGCCTCCCGAGGAGCGCTTGCTTTTGATAACCGAGTCACGAGCCTGACTCGACCCAAAATTAGTTCATGGGAAACGTGGTGAGGGATGGAATCATCTCATGAGAGATGTCCTCACCAAAGTACAATTTCACTCGTTGGCCATTCACCTTAAAATTAGGTCCATTAGGTTGAGCGAGCTCGAGAGTACCATATGGAAAAATTTGGGCAATGGTGAATGGGCCGGACCAACGAGACTTCAGCTTGCCCGAAAAGATTTTCAACCAAGAGTTAAAGAGTAAAACTTTGTCTCCAACTTGGAACTCTCGGTTCTTAATCTTAGAGTCGTGAATGAGCTTAGTCTTTTCCTTATAGATCACAGAATTTTCATAAGCCTCATTACGGAGTTCATTGAGCTCATTGAGTTGGATCTTGCGTAGGTCACCGGCTTTGTTGATATCAAAATTAGCCCACTTCAAGGCCCAGTAAGCCTTGTGCTCCAACTCAATGGGGAGGTGGCATGCTTTCCCGTACACGAGACGATATAGAGTACAACCAATTGGAGTCTTGTATGCGGTACGAAAAGCCCACAAAGCATCATCAAGTTTATCGGCCCATGAGGCATGATGCTCTCCCACGGTTCTTTCAAGAATTCGCTTTAATCCTCGGTAAGAGATTTCAGCCTGGCCATTAGTTTGTGGGTGGTAGGCGGTGGAAAGACGATGATTTACACCATACTTAGCCATGACTCTTGCGAATTGGTCATTGCAAAAATGAGTCCCGCGATCACTAATAATGGCACGAGGCTCAACGAATCTAGCAAACAACGATTTCAAAAAGTTACAAACCACCCTTGCGTCATTAGTGGGTAAAGCTTTGGCTTCAACCCATTTGGAGACGTAGTCAACGGCTACAAGGATATTTGTTTCCTTTAGAGGAAGGGAATGGCCCCATAAAGTCGATACCCCAAACATCAAAGATTTCACATTCTTGAATGAAATTCTGAGGCATCTCGTCTTTATGTGTGATCTTGCCTTGTTTTTGGCAAGCATCACAACGTTTAACCATCTCGTGAGCATCACGATAAATGGTGGGCCAATAAAATCCCGAGTGAAACACTTTTTTGGCGGTGTAGTTGGGACCAAAGTGACCATCGGTGGGTCCTTTGTGGCAAGCGTCAAGGATTTCTAAAGTTGCCGGTCCATCAACACATCGACGAATAATCAAATCAGCACATTGTTTGAATAGATACGGGTCATCCCAAAAGTAAGTCTTAATGTCTTTGAAGAACTTCTTCTTTTGTTGGGATGTTAACCCGTCAACGAGAATTACACCCGCCAAGTAGTTTGAAATGTCCGCAAACCGCGGGGTTTCATCAGAAGTCGAGTTGATAGACATTAAGGTCTCCAGGGGAAAAGAGTCATTGATCTCTTTGTTCGGATGATCCCCTTGATAAGGATCCTCATGTCTACTGAGATGATCCGCGGCTAGATTTTCAGCTCCTTTTTTATCGCGAATTTCAATTTTAAATTCTTGGAGTAGCAAAACCCAGCGAAGAAGTCGTGGTTTGGAATCTTGCTTAGTCAACAAGTACTTCAACGCGGAATGATCGGTATACACGATGGTGGTAGAAAGGACAAGATAGGGGCGAAATTTTTCAAAGGCATAGACAACAGTTAAAAGCTCTTTTTCGGTTGTCGTGTAATGCAATTGGGCCCCCGTCATTGTCTTGCTAGCATAGTGGATTGATTGGAAGTGTTTATTCACTCTTTGGCCCAAAACCGAACCAATAGCATAGTCGCTAGCATCGCACATCAACTCAAAGGGAAGCTCCCAATTAGGGGTAACCAAGACCGGTGCCTTAGTTAGCTTATCCTTTAGAAGGTTGAAGGCTTCAATACACTCGTTGGAAAAGATAAAAGGAGTATCTTTTTCCAAGAGGTGGGTCATCGGGCGAGCTATTCTAGAAAAATCTTTGATGAATCGACGGTAGAAGCCCGCATGACCAAGGAAACTTCTCACACCCTTCACGGTTGAAGGTGGAGGCAATTTAGCAATAACATCGACTTTAGCACGATCCACTTCAAGACCGGCTTTGGAGATTTTGTGACCTAGCACGATGCCCTCTTTTACCATGAAATGGCATTTTTCCCAATTAAGAACAAGGCGAGTGTCTTCACACCGCTTAAGCATACGTTCTAAATTGGCAAGGCAAGCAGAGAAAGAATCGATATAAACCGAGAAATCATCCATGAATACTTCCATAGTTTCTTCAACCATGTCATGGAAGATAGCCATCATACACCTTTGGAATGTCCCAGGAGCATTACATAAACCAAAAGGCATACGTTTGTAAGCAAATGTTCCATAGGGACAAGTGAATGTGGTCTTTTCTTGGTCTTTGGGATCGATGGGAATTTGAAAATACCCAGAGAAACCGTCTAAAAAGTAGTAATAGTCATTACCAGCTAGACGCTCGAGCATTTGATCCATGAAAGGAAGAGGAAAGTGATCTTTCACGTGGCATCATTGAGCTTGCGATAGTCGATACAAACTCTCCATCCATTAACGAGACGAGTGGGAATCAACTCGTTGTGTTCATTGGGAACAACGGTTATTCCGCCCTTCTTGGGCACACAATGGACGGGACTTACCCACAGCGAATCTGAAATAGGGTAAATCAAGCCGGCATCTAGAAGTTTGATAACCTCTTGTTTGATGACGTCATGAATGCGAGGATTAACCCTTCTTTGGCTCTGGATTACGGGTTTAAAGTCATCTTCCATGAAAATTTTGTGAGTACAAAAGTTTCGATCAATTCCGCGGATATCGGAAATTTTCCAAGCAATTGCCTTCTTATGATCTTTAAGCACGGCGATGAGGCGAGATTTTTCGTATTCTTTCAAGTCCTTCGCGATGATGACGGGTGACTTCTTCTTATCTTCAAGGAACACGTACTCGAGATGGGGCGGCAACTCCTTAAGTTCTAAATCCAGAGGATTTTCGATGGGAGGCGTATTCAAAGTCGGAGCATCGATAGCAATAGCTTTGGGAGATGGTAGATAAATATGGTCCTATTTGAGAAGGGTCTCAATGAGACCCATGTCTTCATCCCAATCGGTGGGAGAATCGTCATTTGCTAAGTTCACATCTCCCATGGTGGCTTCCAAATCTTTCCAAAGGAAATCACTTTCTCCAAATAGAGATAGTGATGAATCAATAGAGGAAACGGTCTCAACATTAGGAAGCGATGTAGGAATACTTTTACAAGCATCAATAAAGTGTTCTTCACAAGCCTCATCAAGAACGTCAATACAATTAACACTCTCATATGAATAAGGCTGTTTAGAAAGCTTTCCCATGTTGAAAACGATTTTATCGTCACCCACTCTCATGATAAGCTCACCCGCTTCAACATCGATGAGAGTGCGACCGGTCCTCAAGAATGGACGACCAACGATCAATGGCACACAAAGGTCCATGTCGTAGTCAACGACAACGAAATCGGCAGGAAAAGTGAATTTGTCGACTCCTATAAAGACGTCTTCGGCTATCCCCACTGGATAAGCAACCGTACGGTTAGCTAATTCCAAAGTCATTTTGGTGGGGACTAGCTCAGGGAGAGATAATTACTTCCAAACGCTTAAGGGCATTAAGTTAATACTGGCACCTAGATCGGCTAGGTCCATGCAATTCTCTACTCCTGGGAAGTTGCAAGGGATTAAGAAGCGACCCGGATCACCAAGCTTGGTTGGCAATTTCCTTAAGAGCACTGCAGAGCAATTCTCATTAAGTTGGGTGTTAGCGATATCAAGAAGCTTCTCCTTGTCACTAAGAAGATCTTTGAACATTTTTGCGTATTTAGGCATGTGAGCGAGAGCCTCAGCGAAGGAGATGTTGAAATTCAATTGTTTAAAGATTTTGAGAAAGTTCGAAACCTTAATATCATCCTTGTTTTTGAGCTTCTCTTTCCTCAACCTTGAGGGATAAGGTATATCGGAAGAAGAGGAAGGCTTTGGAATAGTAGGATCACTCACATCCTTGGGTGGAGGAGGGGTAGAATAAAGAGGTGGATAAATTGGGGAAGTAGAAGGATGAGGAATAGGAGCAGGTGACTTGTTCTCCTTAGTCACAATCACTGGTGGAGGTATAGGAAGCTCGGGTTCCTTGGTACCTTTGCCACTGCGAGTGGTGATTGCTTTCATCTCCCCTCTTGGATTCGCAACGGTGTTACTCGGAAGAGTACCCGAAGAAGAGGATTGATTACCTTGGAAGAAACCAGCCATCATGTTCCTTAAGTCATTCGTTTGACTACCAAAGTGTTTCTCATATCAGCTCTCAGATCGTTTCCTTGTTTCACCATGTCTGCTTTCAAGTTGAGCACTTCCCGCTGGAGATTTTCCACAATCACATCATTGGTCCTCATGTAGGTTTCAACATCTTGGTGCAATGCGGTGGGTTGGTTGGGAGGAGGAGCATGGTAGGCGGGTGGTTGATAAGCAGGTTGTTGGTAAACTTGGTTGTTTCTTTGAGGTGGATATGGTTGTTTGTGAGGTGGTTGGTATGGTGCACGAGGTTGTTGTTGAGGAGGGCGGTTGAGGTTTTGTTGTTGGTTTGGGTTGTTAGGAGGAAAACCGGGTGGGGAAAGAAAGTTGTTTGAGCGGTAGCTAAGCAAATTGCGGTCACCTTGAGGACAAGCTTGATAAGCGGCCGGAGGATAGGTACCGTATGCTGCATTCACATTCTCAGAAGGGTAGTCTTGGGTGGTGGTACAAGTTGTGTAAGAGTGAGGACCACCGCATATTTCACATGGTTGGCTGACAGCATTGACTTGAGCATTTTTAGCATTGATGTTGTTGGTGTTGCTAGCTGTTTGGGCGGCAAGCGATTCAAGAAGCGTAGTAATTTTGTCAAGTCGCTTGTCGTTGTCAATAGTACTAGCACTAGCGGCATTGGTTTGAACACTCTTGGTTTGCACACGAGACTTATTTTCAATAATATCCCAAGCGGCATTGGAAGTCTTGACCAAAATATTACCCCCTGAGGCACTATTTAGTGAATCTTGGTCATTCATGCTTAAACCATTATAAAAAGTATTAATTTGGTGAACTTTGGTAAAACCATGTTGTGGGCATTTTCTCAAAAGGTCTTTAAAACGGTCCCAAGATTCACTAAAAGACTCATCGTACTTTTGTTCAAAATTAATGATTTCATTCCGCAAAGCGGTAGTACGAGAGGGTGGTAAAAAGTAGTTTATGAACTTGGTCTCCAAATCCGTCCACGTCAGAATACTTTATGGCGGTTCCTTTGCAAGCCAATGCCGGGCTTGTCCCTCTAAAGAAAAGGGAAAAAGTTGTAAACGGATTACCTCTTGTGGAACACCATTGAATTTGACCGTATTCGTGAGTTGTAGGAATCTCTTGATGTGGTCATGAGGATCATCAATGGTACGCCCCAAGAATGGTTGAGCAGAGACCATCCGGATAAAGCCGGATTTGAGCTCAAAGTTGTTGGCTGCAATCGCGGGTATTCCAATTGGATCATTGTTGCCGTCTACATGTGCTTGCAGAAGTTCAATCATCGGGCGATTGTCCGGTAGAGGCTCATTGTTGTTGTTATTATTGTTGTGTTGATCCCAAAGTCAGATCTTAAACCTTAATAGCTTGTTTAAGGGTTGTGATAGAGAGAAAGAATTCAATCTAACACTAGAGAAACTTTGCAAAGCAAAGTAACTAAACAAGATGCGGAATGTAATGTTTAGCACAAGAACAAATGAGATTCAAACGTTGCACTTTAATATATCAAAAGATATACGAATACCCAAAGTGGTATTAGGGTTTACAAAACCTTAAAGTAATAATAATGAAAAACGAAATGAGAAAGACACACTTTGCATGCTAACCTAGTGAGTCCTTTTATAGATGCAAGGACCCACGTACAAGATCACTACTAACAAACTATGGAAAGTATTAAGGAATAATAACTGAAACGCGTAAATATCTATTCCATGTTTATCTTGACAGCAGGGCCTTTGACTTCAGCAGGGGAACGGATCCCCCTGCCTTTGTTATTTAGCAGGGGGAACTTACTCTAGCAGGGGTATGAATAATCAACTAGCAGGGGAAACAAATAAGCATAGATTTATTCCCAACAATCCTCCCCTAAACTTGTGCTTTCCCCTAAAGACAAGTTTCTGAATAAATGCTAGTTGATGAGGATGCTTACAAACTCTCTGGCCAAATCTGACTATGAACCATTCTTACCAGATCATAAGCAACAGGCTTTTTGGCATCAACAATTAACTTAGCCTGTGCTAACTTCTTCAAGGTTTCCTGAGAGAAAGGATAATACCTGTGATTGAGTAAATAAACACTTACACCTTCCATTACTACCTCATAAACCCCAGAATTGGTAAACAGCTTCCAATACACCAAATCTCCTTTATTCACTGCATCAAATAGAGGATCAAATAATTCATGCTCATACATTCTATGCATGCACTCCCAGATTACCCAATCCTTCTCAACACCATCCATGGTAGGAGGTTTTGCAGCAAACGTCTTTTTCAATATTTTCCACAGATCTTCTAAGTCTTCACTATCCAAAATTTGAAACATGACATCTAGGCTTAGAAAAGTCTGTGCTGTATTGTCAGCCCTTGTAAGCTTCCACCAAGTTCTCCCTCTGTGTTCATAAACAGCATACTCTATGATAGCAAACTTCTTTCCAAGTTCACTAGGTGAGATTTCATCATTTTCCTGTAAGATCAGCTGTTTGTCAATTTCCTCATTTGATGGCCCTTGAGACTCTTTAGTGATTATGCCCACTTGCTCCATTCTCTTGAGTCTCTTTGCTGCCCTTTGTGCATTGAGTACTGACTTCTCAAGTACTTCTGGAAGACTTTCACCTGCTTGGTGTGATTCCCCTGCTGGGGATGATGCACCTGCTTGTGTAGTTTTTCTTTTCTTTGTTGCTCTAGCTTTCTGTAGCACTTCACTTTGTCTCCTAAGATACTCAGCTTCCTCAGGAGTGTTGATAGTCATCCAATCCTCCACATCATACAACTTTAGAACTGGTCTGACTGCTCTCTTTATGGCTTCAAAGCTCATATCTGTGAAGTCACCATCCTTCCACTTTCTGTGCCTTTTAAGCAGAAGTTTGTAATGATCAAGCTGCCCTTTCTCTGAAGTTCTATACTTCTCACTCTGAATTTGCATTGCCCTTCTATCCAGATATTCATTTTGATATTTGTAAACAAGGCAAGTCAACTCATACCTTTCTTCTAAAGGAGCATTTTTCAACTCCTTCTCCCATTGATCAAGAAATTCTTCAACATGAGATACCCTCTCATCTAGTTCCCTATGCATAATCTCAACCTGCTTGAGCATATCTTTGGGCCTCATTTTCTCCATCCTTTGACCCTGCATATCCATTTCCTCTTGTTGTAGCTTGAGAGCTACTTGTGCATCATGAGCTTCTTGGATCTTTTGCTGTTCAGGAGTCAGATACTTGAATTTTCTCTTGGGCTGTTGCACCATGATTCCTTTTCCTTTATCTTTTGGATCCACTGCTGGTGCTGGTTTTGCTTTAGTTGCAGGTTCTTTGATTGTTATCCCCTTCTGAGCTGGTTGCTTTCTGTTCTTCCTAACAAATGTTTGAGTTATGTTTTTAGCAGGGGATAAACTTACAGCAGTGGGATCAGCAATGGCAGGGGAAACTCTGGAAGCAGGGGCTTCTTCTTGATTGCCCATAGTGAGCAATGTTTGAGCAATGTCTTTGGTTGCACTCCCCTTGTCACTTCCTTTATCAGCACTTTCTTTCTTTCCATGCTCCATACCAGGATATGAATAATACTCAGTAGATCCTTCTTTGGCTGGAATTTCCTCCCCTTTGGAAGCATCCTCATCTGTGGAAAGAATCAGTCTGGGCTTTCTCCTCCCCTCAAGAGTAGCAAGTCTGGTTTCCAAATGAGAGATAACCAGACCTTGCTTTTTGACATCTTGTACAAGTTGTGCATTCTGCCTTTTCAGGCTCATGCACATTTTCGTCAATTCCAAGTTTGTCAAAGGTTTCATACTGCTCTCAATCCTAGAGGGGAATTTCTCCCCTTGTTGGATATCATGGAGTGGGGGAGAGGACTTATTGATGGTGTCACTATCCTGCTCACCCCTTGAGGATGAGACAGTAGTGGCAGCCAAACCCCCAGGTTGCTCCAAACTCTTGGAGACTCTCCTCTCTGCTGCTTGTGAAGATTCACCAGGCAAGGGAGACCTGGCAAACCTGGATTTAGAACGCCTTTCTTGGTGTGGATCAGCAGGTGGTAGGTTCTTGGCAGGGGATTCAGCAGGTGGATTTATGGCTGTTTGATGTTTGGCTTCTTCCTGTCTGATTTGGTCTAGCATGATTGAAGTGAATGGAATATTTCTGCCAGAGAACAAAGGTGATGGTGCAAGTAATGTGGTGAAGAGTTTGGTTGTGTGTTGGGTTGCTGAAAAATAGTTTCTGTGTGTAATGGGGCCATGATCACTCATATTCAGCAAAACTTCTATAAACCTTGGATACATACAAAACTTTGAGGTGCTTGAAACATTTTTCACCATGCCTTTAAAAATCATTTGAGAAAAACAATACTTCCTTCCTGTTGCAAAGCAGATCAGGGCAGAAGCTATCTCACTACCAACTTCATTAAAAGCAGTGGTTTTGGGTGACAAACATTGCATAATAGTATGAATCAAAAGTTTCCAATGAGGGGCAAACTGGCCTTTAGCAAATTTTAATTTTTGTTTTTCAGAAAGTTTATACCCCAATTTTGCAAGACCTTCAAAAATTTCAGCCTCAGAAAAGTTGGTTATTCCATCCTCATCATCAAGGAGAAGGTTCTCCCTAATGGAGGCAAGTGAGATTACCTTGGAATGACCATCAACTGTGCTTTGTATTATGACCTCTCCATTCACTGTTTTGGTCATGGCTTTAGACCAGAACTGTTGAATGTGTGAGGTATAAATGCGAGGATTGATGAGAAGGGCCACTTTGAAGTACGAGGACTTTAAAAAGGCCACAGCCTCAGCAAACTCGGCTGGTTCATCATGAAGCAAAGCAATTTGGTTATGATTAGGAGCAATTTTAAGAGTCATGATGAATTTGAAAAATAGTTTAAAGGTTTATAGAGATGGGAGGTAAGTGGGATTAGGTCGAAAGTGATTTGTGGACCTGCTGGTAAAGGGAATTAAGTTTATATAGGCGAATTGAAGAGCTGTGATTGGACCAAAATTTTCAAATTGCAAAAATATCAGGAATAAATCTTGATAAAAAATTAATATATTTGAAATAAAAGGAAAAGATTACCAATCAGCGAAGAAAGCGCCTTAAATATCTTTTAAAAAGAATAAAATATTCCCTAACCAAAATTTAAGCAAGCAGGCCCAACGGCTATGAACAGGGTAACGGTATTGTCGGTCAATGGTCAAACAGGGGAATGTTGTGAAGGCAGGGGAATGAAAAATAAAAGCAGGGGAAACTTTCCTAGGGGTATTAAACTAGTCATGAAGGGACTAATGCTAACTAGCTCTGCTCTAATGCACACACTTGTATACACAAGATAGATACATAGAATCTCAAGAGTCCTCTATTCAGCAATGGTCCCAATACAAAAAGTTAATACATAAGCCCCCCTACACCAGGTAATCCCAAGAAATCATGCATACCCCAGTCACCATCCCAACCTTGTCCCTTACCTATGGTTAGTTAGTCTTGGCAATGTGTGCCACACATCTATATTTTGAACAGCAAGCTGCTTGAATAAAGAAATGCAAACACACACCACAGTGCCTCAAGGTTTCAAAGTTTAGACAAGCTGTGCAGCAGGTCATCATTACCCTGAACCCCCACTCACCAATGGATATGATCTAAGACCATATATGAGCATTCTAAGAATACCCTGAATCCTAAAGGTTTGACCTAACCTCTCCTGAAACATAGAATATATACCTGATCCACCAAGGAGAGTAATATGCACCATATGAACCTCTGCATTGTTAGTCTAAAACCACATAAAACCACTTTTGAAAACAGAACACATCCTGCTTAAGAGAAAAATTCTCTTGGCAGGGGAATAAACCCCAAGCAGGGGAATCAGTGTTAAAAAGCAGTGGAATGAAAGATATGGTAAAAGTGACTAACAATTATACAACAACAGCAATGAAGTAACCCTGATTACATAAGACAAAAATAGACATCAGATTTTAAGGAGTAACCATTCCAATACCTGCAACCAGATACTGAAACCTCCCTACCTCAAAAGCTTTTGTTAAAAGATCAGAAACATTAAGTTCTGTATCAATTTTCTCAGGGACAATTAGTCCTTTTTCAAAACAATCTCTGATAAAGTGATGTCTGATTTCAATGTGTTTGGTTTTGCTATGAAAAACAGGGTTCTTTATGATGCAAATGGTGCTGTTGTTGTCAATAAATATCTTGGTTTTAAGAAAGTTGTACCCATAATCAAGTAATTGATTTTGCACCCAAAGAACTTGACCACAGCATGCAGCAGCTGCTACATACTCAGCTTCAGTTGTGGATGTTGCCATGATGGTCTGCTTCTTACATTGCCAAGATATAAGTCTGCTCCCCAAAAATTGGCATCCCCCTGTTGTAGACTTCCTATCATTGTTGTCACCAGCATAATCACTATCTGAATAAGCTATCAGCTCAAATGGTGACTCCTTTGGATACCAGAGTCCTAGGGTGGGATGACATTTGAGATACCTAAAGATCCTTTTCACAGCAAATAAGTGACACTCTGTTGGTGACACCTGGTATCTTGCACATAGGCAGACTGCAAACATGATGTCAGGCCTGGAAGCAGTGAGATACATAAGAGACCCAATCATAGACCTGTAGTTCCTGACATCAATGGGCTTGCCAGGACCATCCTTGCCCCATGGATGATCCTTGTCCATGGGAGTGGACACCTTCTTCCCATCAGACATGCCAAACTTCTTTACAATCTCAGCTACATATTTGTCTTGTGAGATAAATATCCCATCTTTCCGCTGCTGAACTTGTAACCCCAAAAAGAAGTTTAGTTCTCCCATAGCACTCATTTGAAACTTATCCTGCATCAATTTGGCAAACTCTTTGCTAAGCATGGAGTTAGTTGATCCAAAAATGATGTCATCCACATAGACTTGTACTAGCAAAAGGTCACCCTTTTGTTTCTTTGTGAACAGGGTCTGATCAATCTTCCCCCTGCTGAATCCATTGTCTAGAAGATATTTGGAAAGAGTACCATACCAGGCTCTGGGAGCTTGGTGAAGGCCATACATGGCCTTTTTCACTTTGTATACTTTGTCAGGATGTTCTGGATCTTCAAACCCTGGTGGTTGCATGACATAGACTTCTTCATCAATGGTTCCATATAAGAATGCACTTTTCACATCCATCTAAAAAGCAGTGAAGTCCATGAATGAGGCATAAGCAAGGAATAATCTAATAGCTTCAATCCTTGCTACTGGAGCAAACACCTCTTCATAATCAATCCCTTCTTCCTGAGTATACCCTTGTGCTACTAACCTTGCCTTATTCCTGACAACTATTCCCCTTTCTTCCTTTTTGTTCCTGAGCACCCACTTGGTCCCAATAGGCCTTGCCCATTTGGGACAATCAACCAGAATCCAAACCTCTTGTATGTCAAATTGTAAGAGCTCCTCTTGCATAGCTTCAACCCAACTTGGGTCATTTAAAGCTTGAAAAATCTTCTTTGGCTCTTCTTGTGACAAAAATGCAGTAAACAGACAACATTGCATGTTGTCATGATTGAACTTCATGGTGATGTTAGCAATGAAGCTGTGCTCCTTCGTTGTATACCTTGTATGTCTTGGAGCTTCAGGATCACCAATAATCTGTGAGATAGGATGATCTTTATTAATTCTATAGGTAGGCTGCATGATGACTTCTGTTTCATCTTCTTCCAAATCAGAATTGATGGGGCTGTTTTGATTAGGAAAGAAGTCCTCAAAGGAACTTCCAAATGTGACAGCATGACCTAAAGATGGGTGCTTGTGAGCAGAATGAAGCTCTGAATAACTAGGACCTCCACTCCTGATGATTCTGCTTCCACTGCTGGATATGATAGGACCATCAGTTATGGGTGTAGTTGATGAGATGAGTGGGGATTCTCTTTCTGCATCAGAAGTCTCATTAGCATCATGATCCTTTGTGAGAGAGGAATCAATTCCTTTAGCAGGGGAATCCAGGATTCCACTGCTTTCAGCCATTCCACTGCCTTCAGACATAGCAGGGGATGAGATTGGTTGTTCTTTTCTTGAAGCAGAGTCATCTTCTTGTTTATCAGCTTCACTAGGAAACAATGAGGGTACATTCATGTACCTCAGAGGTGACTTTTCAGCAGCAATTGTTTCTTGAGTACCTGAAATGTTAGTGTTCTGCAAGACAACAGGTACATAATTCATGGACTTAGAAAGCACATCTATATCAAAGAACCAATCAGGACCTGTTTGAACATCTTCAGGTTTGTCTTCAAGAAAGTTCACATGAAGATTTTCTGTGATTTTGCTTGTCTTCTTGTTGAAGACCCTATATCCCTTGCTGTTTAAAGAATAACCCACAAAATATCCATCATCACCCTTTTCTCTAAACTTACCAAGATTGTCAATGGTGTTCAAGATGATAACATGACACCCAAAAGGTCTGAAAAAGTCAATTAAGGGAGGTCTTCCATTAAACAGCTGATAAGGGGTCTTGTTGTGTGCCTTGACCACCAAGGCCCTGTTTTGCACATAGCAAGCAGTGGATACAGCTTCAGCCCAAAAAATAACTGGAAGCTTGGAATCAGACAGCATAGTTCTTGCAGCTTCAATGAGTGTCCTATTCCTTCTTTCTGCCACTCCATTCTGTTGAGGTGTTCTAGCAATGCTAAATTGCCTCTTGATGCCTTTGTTTATGCAGAAAGAATCCAGCTTGTGATTTCTGAACTCACCACCATTGTCTGATCTTATGGTAACTACCTTCATGCTTTTTGACAGTTCAATTTGATTGATGAACCCAATAAGTACATCAGCAGTGTCACTCTTTTCAAATAGAAAGAATGTCCATGTAAATCTTGAAAAGTCATCAGTAATCACTAAGCAGTACCATTTCTTCATTATACTTGCCACAGAAGTAGGACCAAAAAGATCCATATGCAATAGTTCCAATGGCTTGGTGGTGGACATACTTGTTTTTGACTTGCAAGATGCTCTGTGTTGCTTTCCTTTCAGACATGCTGCACAAGTATGTTCAGTGACAAAAGACTTGGAAGGAAGACCATGAACCAGATTATGCTTTACCAGTTTGTTCATGTTCTTGAAATTGAGATGACCAAGTCTTCTATGCCATTTCTTACATTCATCTGCTGAAGCTTTGGCAATGAAACATGTTTCATTGTCTTGAAGAGAGATGTCCTTGAGATCAATTGTGTACATGTTCTTCTGTCTTGGTGTTCTGAGAACAATTGGAGTGTCTTGTGGCAAGACAAACTCTTTTCCTAATACCAAGCATTCAGTGTCAGTAAACAAGACAAAATTCTTGTTATCAGTCATTTGTGACACACTGAAGAGATTATACTTGAGCTCCTTCACCAAATACACATTGTCAAAAGTCATCCCATTGGTGACAATAGTTCCTTTTCCTGTTATAGTCCCATGCCCATCTCCAAAAGAAACACCATCATTGTCATGCAGGGGTACAAAGTTAGACAGGTAAGCTTTGTGTCCAGTCATACTCCTTGAGCATCCACTATCCCAGTATGCTCTATCATCCCTTGTCTTCTTTGTCACCTGCAAAAGGAAAAACAAATTAGTTTTTCTTGGGGACCCAAGCCATTACAGACTTGGATCTACCTCGTGTATCAATGTAAGATAGCTTATCAAAGACTAGAGATACACCATTAGATTGAGTACCCCTTTTGGGTGCCCAAACCCAACGAGCTGAGGCTTTCACATCTTTTCCCCATCTTCCCATGTTCCTAGAATGCACACCTCTTCTAGCAGGGGATACCCCAGTTTTAGCAGGGGAATCCTTATGCTTGGCAGAGGGAACCCACCTTTTGTTTTGGCCTCTATTCATGTGTTGGTAAGGTCTTGGGCCAGTTTTATTTGCAGTATAAGGTGTTGGGGTAGTCACAGACGTGTTGGGCTTTGGGTGAACATCATTTTCCTTTCTAAGGGCTGGAGCAACATATTTCTCAGCAACTCTATTTCTTAAGGCAGGGGCAACATACTTGGCAGGGGAAAAGGATTTTGCCCCTGCATTTAGAAGAATGGCTCTAGGTTGCATATCCTTTAAGGGATTTGCAGCCACCATCTCCATTGGTGCCTTACACTCTTGATAAGTGTGTTCAAAACTGCCACATGTGAAGCAGGGCTTGGTATTGATCACAAAGTCTTTTCCTAACTGATGGGACTTTTGGTCATTCCAATTCGTTTGATTACCTCTGACATTCCTGTACATACCAGCATATTTAATGATAGGTTTAGGAGACTGTGGTCTTGCCCTGCTCTTAGAGTTTGGATTGCTGCTAGAACTTCCTTCTTTTGAAAATTTAACAGGGTTATCAATTTTCTTTAAGCCAACCTGTTCTTGTTTAATATCCCTAATGACACTAGTTTTAACTAGAGGCTCTTTTGTATCAGCATTATTAGGTATATAAGCACTCAAGTCAAACTCAATGTCATCCTGTTTTTCAAAACAAGGGAGACCTGTCCATGACAAGTCTTTTCTAGGATAGGGAGCATGGATGTTAGCAGGGGGTGGGGGTATAGTAGCATTCATGTTCTTAATTCCAAACCCTGTTTTGTCCTTAGGAGATTGACCAATATCAAATGCCTTGGTTAAATCTTTTGAAGCTTTTCCAAATTTTTCAACAGTTTTGTTGAGTCTTAGGATCTAGACTCATCTGGGATATCATGATCATGATTGTAACATGCATAGCGGAATAATAATTAACACAATCATAACCAAGAACAAGGCTTTCACTAATAAAGATTACTATTAATAATGCTAGTAACTACTACTCCTGGTGCCTTATAGGCTTGACACCAGGAGGAACGCACACACACCTATGGTTTACATTGATTATGAATGAGTGAATAACAACCAAGGTGGTACCCTCTTTATATAATAGAGGGACTAGGGTTACATCACAACCCTAGCTTACTATCTAAGCTAATATATTACTACTAGGTCCTTCATCTTGTTTTGTCATATCAACTCAAGATCTCTAAGTCCCAACAATCTTCCCCTAGTTGATTTGACAAAACCAGTAAGCGCAAGCTTCCCCTGAAGCTAATATAGATGAAGGTTAAGCTTCCCCTTGATCCATGCATTCTTCCCCTTTTTGTCACATCAACTCAAAAAGGATCGTCTTCCCCTTAAGAAGTGCACGACAAATCCAGTAGGCTCCATGGAGAGATCACTGATGAAGAAAATCAAGTATAACAAATTTGATGAAGAAGTGGAATCTCCCAAACTTGTGTCTTATGTCTTGCACTAACCACGTGACGTCGAGCTTGAACAAAATCCTCAAATAAATGAGACACTGAGCACAATAACGTAACCCCTTCAAGCGATAGCAAATGTACGCATAGAGCAAGGTATCTTAAAAAGCTACTACTCCTTTTAAGATATGAATAGATCGTACCCCTTCGCTAGATATGTCGAGTCTTCATCACCATACAAACCAAGCAAGTTATCGTAAAAGGTGCTCCATTCCTTTTATGATATGATAAGAACACAAAACCTGTGAAAATCAACTACAACATAAAATCAGTGATAATCAAATGTCTTCTTCAATGAAACTCCACAACAAAATGATGATGGCCAGAACTCCTCCTCCAGTAACAGTAGTGACATCAGACTAGTCACTAAATCAGAGTAGTATCAATCTTACTTGACTAGAAGGAACCAAAACCGACCAAAGAAAGTTAGTATACAACAAGCCAGCAGGAACCAAAATCAAGTCATCAAGAACATACACCTAGCAGTAGGAACAAACCAGTAGGAACCGACCAGTGGTACGGACCAGTAGGACCCGACTAGTAGCAACCGACCAGTAGGAGCCGATGATTCAACCAGAAGGAACCATCGAATATTACCAGGAGGAACCGAGAGCACAACCAACATGAGTAATATATGACCCGTAGGAACCATAGCTCACCAGTAGAAACAACATAAGCTACCAGTAGCATATTAAACCCTCTTTTTTTCTTTTCTTTTTTTTTTTCACTTTTTTTTTTTTCTCACATACTGTCACCACCTGTTGCCAAAGCTGTTGCTAAAATCAAACACATCTCTCTCCATACTTTTAGCGACACCCTGTTCGTCACTAAACTGTACTGTTGCAAAAACTTGACAGAATGATGGCCGGGTGTAAAGCTGTCTATGTATCAAGCCCATATCCAGCCCATTATCAAATGTTACCAACTGCTCAAATCTTCGAACATATAGGGAATAATTATAATCCCTGAAAACCAGGAACCAAATATACGAAATTCAACCATATATTACGTGGCCATAACTGATGCATATCACACGTTTTTATACTTTGTCCCATATTTTCGTGGAAATATTCAACACAGCCGAAGAAAGTGGAAACAATAATATATAAGAGCATGCATATTCTTGAGATCTTCCACACGTTTGATCATATCCACATTCAAAATTAATCCCATATTTTCAGTAACATATATCACGTCCAATTTATGATATCCTAAAAATCAGTGACATAAACTTTCGTTCGGATCCCATATTTATTTCCATAAATAGCACAACTAAGAACAGCTCACAGCCCACAACAATAGGAAAGTCAAAACGTGTCTTCCCAAAAACTTGTTCCATACGTTCAACAAGAAGCTGTTACTATCATATATTACGTGAAAATAAAAGAAGCTGTTATGGAAATGAAACGAATTGCCTTAAAACGTGTTACCTCCAATCCACGTACAAAATATATAGCCGTGATCCATGAGTTATAAAAATAGAATCCCTAAACCTTAGCAAACATAATTATCCCACGTTGAATGAGAATAATCAGTCCTAAAAATCAGGGATTTAATTTACCCCACGTATCAATGTATAACCCACATTCAAAAACCTAGGCTGCTTCCTTTACTTACGCATGATTTCCCACGTTTCATTGATTGGCTATATCAATATATTGTGCCTATAACTTACGTATCCTTACCTCCAAAATTGACGATGGATTTATTCAATAGACATCCCACGTTTGTACTTTAACAAAACATAATTCCATACCTGTATTAATTATGGACACGTTACAGCAGAGAAGCAACATTTGTACCTTCCTTCTTGTATATTGCTTGACCAAAGCAAAACATGCTTTCCCATACTTCTCTCAGTAATATACGACCTGTTTAGCACTGATCATAATACATTACAAATCGTTTTTATCATTTTTGCAACCAGAAACCAACCCACGAACATCAGCAACATTCAGCTTCATCTTTTCTTTGAAACTTCTGTTGTTAGGGTTTGTACAAACCCTAATGTGATCAGCCTTAACAAACGAACATTTGTAATAACTTTGTCTTGGCAGCAACGTTCACACTTAATTAAAGCTAGCGGCAAACATCATCACCACGAATCTGCTCTCCTTATTCTGATTAATTGCAACAGCAGCAACCAAGATGTGATCCAGAATTTAGGGTTTGAATAAAACCCTAGTTGCATCAAATCTGCAATGGAAACCTTTATTCTGAAACAACCATCATTATCAATGATCATACGGGGTTCATCGTTGATTGTAAAACCAACTCCCCACAACCAGTATGATCATTCAGCAACCACTAGCAACATCAATATGAGCGACAGCAAGAATCATCTAGGGTTTGTTGGGAAAAACCCTAGGTCAGCAATAGTATTTATTAAAAACAGAAAATACTAACGAAAACCTTGTAGATCAACCAGATCGAGAGCCAACAAGCTCTGATACCACTTGTTGAGTCTTAGGATCTAGACTCATCTGGGATATCATGATCATGATTGTAACATGCATAGCGGAATAATAATTAACACAATCATAACCAAGAACAAGGCTTTCACTAATAAAGATTACTATTAATAATGCTAGTAACTGCTACTCCTGGTGCCTTATAGGCTTGACACCAGGAGGAACGCACACACACCTATGGTTTACATTGATTATGAATGAGTGAATAACAACCAAGGTGGTACCCTCTTTATATAATAGAGGGACTAGGGTTACATCACAACCCTAGCTTACTATCTAAGCTAATATATTACTACTAGGTCCTTCATCTTGTTTTGTCATATCAACTCAAGATCTCTAAGTCCCAACAAGTTTCCTCATCTATCTTTTGGTTAGCTTTAAAAATTTCAAGTTCAGCAGTTAAAACATTTATAGATTGGTTATTCTCCTTGGCATCTCTTTCTAGAATCACAATGTGATCCCTATATTCACTTTCTCTTTGCCTATACTCTCTTATGGTGGACTCTAGTTGTTCTAAAGCACGTTTGTAGTTATCAAGATCATTATCACAATTTATATAGTCAGCTTTTACCTTTCTGATTTGATCATTCAAAGATTCAGTATTTTTCCTACAAGCTTTAGTACAGTATGAGTCATCATATACCTCATTGTCAGAGCTGGAACTTGACATGGCCATAAGTGCAAAGTCTTCTTCCTTTTCCTCAGCCACCAAAGCTTGGTTTCTTTCCACACTTTCTGTCATAGCACTCCAGTCCCATCCATTTGCTCCATCTATCCCCTGCATTGCTACCATAGCTTTAGCACCAGAATCCTCATCCTTTCTATGGCTATTTCCAGACTTAGGTCCTCTGCACTCCCTGGCAAAATGACCCTTCTTGCCACAATTGTAGCATTCAACTTTTGCTTTATCAAACCCAGCCACATCAGATGGATTAATTGTGATCTTCTTCCCATACTTCTTTTGGAACCTGTTGGCTCTCATGCTTAGCAAAGCCATATTCCACTTGATATCCAATTCTTCTAGTGCTTGCTTACTGATTTGATTCAGATCTTCATGTAACACTGTAGATCCTTGTGGACCTTGAGATGCTATGAAGGCACATGCAGTATCAAGGCTGAATGTAGCTGGTCTTTCTTCATCATAGGAAGGTCCAGACCTGGTAGCAGGGGAATAAGTAGCAGGGGCTACTTCTATTCCACTGTTCTTGGAGATTCCACTACTTTGTGATATGAATGCCATGTTAGCAGGGGAATCAGCAATTCCACTTGAGTTGGTGGGAATTGTCCCTTTTGACTTCATTTCATTGACAATAGGTTCAAAAACTTTTAGGTTATTGTATATATCATCAATATTCTTGTTGTCCAAGTCATCCTTATTTTGCCAGATTGCCTTATAGACAAACCATTCTTTCTGGAGGCTGTTCAGAAACCTGGTATTCACCTGCTCTTTTGTCACCTCAATATCAAAGAATTCCAAGTGGGCCACCATGTCTTGAAGCCTATTGTAAATAGCTCCAATTGATTCATCACCAATTGCTTTGAAAGAAGCAAAATCGTCCAGCATTTGGTTCTTCTTCTTCTTCTTTGTGGCTTCATTTCCTCCAAAGGTTGTGCCTATGGCTTCCCATAGTTCCTTAGCTGTTTTGTATTTCCTGAATCTGAGTTGATGTCTATCAGGTAAGGCCAACAGTAATGAGCTGTGAGCCCTGACATCATGCCTCCTAGCCAGTATTTCCTTATCACATAGAGCAGCAGATTTCTTCTTGTCCTTACCTTTGGAACTTTCACCTTCATCCTTGCCTTCTTCAACTGCCACCATTTTGTTGAATTGATCACCAAATTCTATGATCTCCCAGAGAACATAGTGTTCCATTTTCAGGTATTGTTGGATTCTGAATTCCCATAATTCAAAGTTTTCAGGATCCAACATGGGTAACTTGAGGTTATTGTGGTTGTTGCTATTTGTGGATGAATCTGAAGACATGTTTGCTATAAGGATTTTGTTCTTGATTTAGACAAAGTTTCTCAACAAGCTCTGATACCACTTGTTGATCCCAAAGTCAGATCTTAAACCTTAATAGCTTGTTTAAGGGTTGTGATAGAGAGAAAGAATTCAATCTAACACTAGAGAAACTTTGCAAAGCAAAGTAACTAAACAAGATGCGGAATGTAATGTTTAGCACAATAACAAATGAGATTCAAACGTTGCACTTTAATATATCAAAAGATATACGAATACCCAAAGTGGTATTAGGGTTTACAAAACCTTAAAGTAATAATAATGAAAAACGAAATGAGAAAGACACACTTTGCAATGCTAACCTAGTGAGTCCTTTTATAGATGCAAGGACCCACGTACAAGATCACTACTAACAAACTATGGAAAGTATTAAGGAATAATAACTGAAACGCGTAAATATCTATTCCATGTTTATCTTGACAGCAGGGCCTTTGACTTCAGCAGGGGAACGGATCCCCCTGCCTTTGTTATTTAGCAGGGGGAACTTACTCTAGCAGGGGTATGAATAATCAACTAGCAGGGGAAACAAATAAGCATAGATTTATTCCCAACATGTTGTTGAGAGGTGGATTGTTATTATTGTTATTGTTTTGAGGTGGGTTATTGTTGTTGTTGTGTACACCGGCCATGTATAAGTCTTCGAGAGGCTCGGGCTCTTGATAAGACGTTGATCGTGTACGCATGCACCTGCAAAAGAACTAACAAAGCAAACAAGAAATATTTTTGGTTTTCATGGTTTTTTTTGGAATTTTTTTTATTTTTTTTGAAAATTTTATATTTTTTAGGATTTTTGAAAATTTTTATGAAAAAGTAACGTTCACGGCGAACGGATCCCAAAATCCAAGTTCTCACAAAAAACTGTTAATCTTAACAAGAAGAGCCGGCAGCGGCGCCATTTGATACTATGGTTTTTGTATGGGTTTAGTATTAATCTCGGAATCTTCTCGAATTGATCACAGCTCAAAGTGGAATGATTGTTCTTGGTGACAAATAGGGGGTTTGGTTTTCTATTCTACTAAAAAGGTAAATGAATGAAGTAAATAAAGATTTAAACCAAAAACAGTTAATGAAATCAAGCTTGAATTTAAATTAAACAATTAAACGATTAAACAGTAAAATAACCTTACTGAAGAAATGGTGCTATTCGGAATAATAATCATGCGGAATAAATGGTGCTACTCGGAATATAAGGCTACTCGGAATATAAGGCTATTCGGAATATGAGGCTATTCGGAATATTTGGCTACTCGGAATATTTGGCTCTATCCGGAATATAAGGCTATTCGGAATATTTGGCTACTCGGAATATAAGGCTATTCGGAATAAACATGCTACTCGGAATAACTTGCCATGCGGAATAAATAATCTATTCGGAATAAAGAAGCTATCCGGAATAAAAAGACTACTCGGAATAAAAGGTTATTCGGAATAATAAGGCTATTCGGAATAAATTGATATGCGGAATATATTGCTATGTGGAATAATGTTTCTACTCGGAATACAATGCTTATGCGGAATAACTGGGGAAATGAAGAACAGTTACAGAAAGAAAACAGGGGAATCGTTTTTAAGCCAAAATCAACCAAGTTTTTAACCAAATCTTAAACAAAACTAATCACAAATCATCTACTATCCATAAACAACAAATCCCAATCATAAAAACACAAAACCCACCAACTTTTGAAGATCAAAATCAACCAAACAAGAACTTTAAAACTTTGAATAAAAAGAGAAGATGAACAAGATGAAATGGAAAGATTATATTGATGATTAAGGTTTAAACAATCAAAGGGAAAAGATTAAACTACAAGATTGGTAAAAACAAGAATGAAAATCACCAAACACCCTAATGGTGTTGGTGATGCCTACGAACAAAAGAAAGGGAAAGATGAAAAACTAAAAACTGACTAAAAAGTGTGAAGGGGAATTCTTTATATAGTCCTAGTGGTTGGTTGGTGAGTGGGCTTTCTCCCTTTCTTCTTGTCTTCTCGTCTTTTCAGAAAAGTTGACGTTTTCGATTCTGATTCGGGATTTGTCGACGATTAAATTCAACTCGTCTTTTAATTTCTTCGTTTAATAGACTTGAGTTTCTTCGACATATGTAAATCTTCCATCTTTGGTTGTTTTCTTCGATAAATCTTCAAACAGGCCCATTAACCTCAAATCTTCTGCATCTCTTGGACAATAGACTTCGTCTTGAGTCTTTTTCCTCGATAAAACCCGTGCAATCCCATGTTTTCTCCAATATCCATCCGGTTGGCTCTGAAAACACAATAAACACAAAATCCACGCATAATTCCAAACAAATGATATTAAACACGTGTTTTGGTCTTGTTTTAGTAAGAAATAAGTGGTAAAAGGATGGGTGTTTTCACACCTATCAGTGATTCGCCAGTTTTAGGATACTGGTGAACTTGTGGCTGTTTTGGGTCGCCCACTTGAACTCTATGCTACCATTGATGGACGTTCTTATGTGGTTACTGAAGCTTCTATTAGGAGTTCCCTTCATCTTCAAGATGAAGTTGGTGTTGTTTCCATCCCCAATGCTGAGGTTTTGGAAGGTATGGCTGCTATTGGTTATAACCATGGGGGGAAGTTTAACTTCCAAAAGAATAGGTTTTCCCCCCAGTGGAAGCTTCTAGTGCACTTTTTGGTTCACTGCTTAAGCCCCAAGTCTGGGAGTTGGGATGCCTTTCCCATTCCTTTGGCTACTGGTTTGATCTGCATAGCACAGGGTAGGGTGTTTAATTTTTCTCGCTATATGTTTGATGGGATGGTTAACAACTTGACTAGTACTAGATCTAGGAAGAAATTTTTAATGTATCCTAGGTTTTTGCAGCAGATACTTGTGTGTTTACCTCGTGATAGGGAGGAGTATGAGACCCCCAAGCTTACTGCTAAAGTTTACTACAATATGGCCCTTGGGTTTAAATGGGATTGGAGGCCCCTTACTGATGCAATGTTGGGCCTTGCCCAAGGTCCTCCTGATGTTGTTCCTCTGGCTGCCGAAGCCGAGGAGGAACATCCAATAGGAGATAATCCTATGGAGGAGGAGCATCCTGCTGGTGGTGCACCTAATGTGGTGGTGGAAGAGCCAGTTGAGGAAGTGGTGGTTGAAACGCCATCCACTTCCAAGGCTGCCCCCTCTTCTATGCCACATTCGTCTCCATTTGTGGATACTCCCCCTCCTAGTCCAGCACCTCACTCTACTGATTAGCCCTCTGGTTCTCGTGTTCATGCGGATGACCCCTTTATTGCTTCTGGTTCCAATGAAGCCTTCCCAGATCCAAGTCCTCTTGGTGGGAAAGCGGAGGAGCCTGCTACACTGACTTCTTTGCTTGATCTCATGAACAGGTACCATGAAAGGATTCTTTCTTTGGAGGCGGATTTGAATCAACATCGTAAGCTTACCAGGGAATTTGTTCTTCCAATGGGTGACCGGATTAAATCTTTGGAAACACAGCAGAGAAGGAGGAAGAAGCATGTTGTTCACTCTGATTCTGATGAGGATGTTGACGGTCTTGTGGAGGATGGCTTGAATTTGCTGGTGAAGGTTGCATTTGTTGTTAAGCCATATGCTGATTTGCCTATTCCTCCTACTTCATCAACCATCCCTCCTACTGCTGCTACCCCTAGAACAAAGGAAGATATTGCTTGTACTACTGCTGGTCCAACTGCTGGACCGTCTCATGATCCTAAGGGGAAAGCCCCTATGACTGATGCTCCCTCACCCTTTCGCAAGCGTACTCGCAGACAACTTGAGGAGGACCGGTTGGGTGAGGAGGCAGCACAAAGAATGCAAGCGGAGATTGACCAAGCTGCTAGGGCAGAGGAAGAAGCTCTTCAGAAGCAAAGACGTGAATAGTTGCAGCACGATGCTATGCATTGGGATGATAACGATTGGATGCGGGTGCTCACTATTCTTACATCTGATTATTCGCAGTTTAGTGATCTTTTGGGTGCTGATGTAAATGAGAAGAATTGTATTCCACGAGCTATGGCGTTAATGCGTAAGCAACAATTATCTCTTGCTGCTCAACTACGTGAAAAGCGTCAGAACAGCCCTTTGACAAGAACCAAGGAGAGGAAGTTAATGCAGAGGTATGTCAAATATCAGTCGGGTGCTCACTTTACTGTTGGTTGGACATGGGATCGAGTTAGGGCGTTGTATCTTGACGAGCTTAAGGATCTATACCAAAGAATGATCAAGTGTCAGAATACACCGGTTCCGGAGCGTTTCATTTATCGTCCTCCTCCACGAGTGGTTCCTACTTCTCAACCTGCTATTGCTTCTGGTTCTTGATCTGATGTTCCTCTTGGTTCTACTGGTATCCCATCTGTTGTTGATGTTTCTCCTGCTGGTACCACATCCACACCTTCGGTTGCTCATCCTGTTTCATCTTCGGGTCCTACTACCACCACCACCTATGCTACCACAACCACCACCTTTGCTACCACTACCACCACCACTGCTACTCCTGCTATGGCACAACCCTCACCACCCGTGACTGACTCTCAACCTACTCCTTCTCTTGGTGAAGCTACCGTTGATCCTTTGGCTGGACAAGGTGTTGATTCTACTTCTGCTGATCCTATTCCTGCTGTGAAGGTAAAGGTTGAAACCTCGTCTGGTGCTCCAACTCCTCGTCGTTCCATCCGCAAGAAGATGGCTAGACATGGCAAGTCTGTTCCTTATGAGAAGCGTGCTCCAGAGAACCTTATTGATGCAGCTTCTGACAGTGACTCAGAATTGCCAATGGGTACGGGGTTTATTACTGCTTGGACGGTTAAGCCATCCACGACTATTCCTGGTACTTTCACCCATAGGATTTCCATCGGTGATGGTTATGTTCGTTATGCTTTGGGTTTGCAAGGTGTTTTGACTTGGGTAGATCGTAGGGATCTTATGTCGTTGTATGGGTTTGTGGATGCTGGTATGCCTACTCATCCTAGTGAGGTGCTCTCCTGGCCTAGTCTGACAATGTGGGCTGACTTGAAGATGATGCTTGATTCTCCTCCACATGCTCCACATTATGGTGTCTGGAAGGACCAGCCATGCTGGGTAATCAAGAGATGGAAGCTGTATGCTGGTTGTGGAGTGCATGTCTTAGAGTTGGAGTCTGGTGCCATGGTGTTCATGCTTACGGATCTGGACTATCCGTTAACTATTGCTACTATAGAGGCCATGCTTGCTTGTCACTTACAGATCACCAATGCCCCTTCAGGGAATGAGACTTCTATGGCTACTACTCTGGTGGAAGGGATACAAGCCCGGTTGCAAGCTGAGAAGGTGGTTGCGTCTGGTATGTGATGGGTATGTTTGTAAGTTTTTATGTTTTGTGTTTTATGTTAATATGTTTATACTACAACTCTTTTCACCAATATGTACAGTGATTGGTGACTTCCATTCTAGATAGTCAAAAAAACAAAAAACAAAAAAAAACAAATTCAAATAATAATAAAAAATAATAATAATAAATACTTTTTATATAATATCTGCTTATACTTTAAACGAATGATGGATTTTACACTTTTGAATAATATAATATCTGCTTATACTTTTTCAAAACATTGGGTTCCTTTTGGCTGATTCACACTTGTGCTGGTTTGGAGTTTCATCTAGTGTTGGACCTGGTCCACACAACAAATGGTGCTCAACTCACCATGTCTCACAGACAAGAAAGAGTTGATTCACCATGAAGGTACGGCTCTGGTGTGATTCTCAAATCCGTTGATGGTTGCCAGGTTACCCAAAACTGGATGGTTTTCACTTGCCATGGTCCTAGACTGAAAAGTGGCTAATCCAAGGGGGTACGGCTCTTGGTAAAGATTTTATCAAATCCATTGATAGCTACAATAGCTTGCTCAAAGCTATAGGGTTTTCAACTCACCGATGCTTCATTGCTAAGAGTTGGCGAGTCCAGAAGGGTACGGCTTCTGGTAAAGACATATCAAATCCGTTGACGACTGTGATGGTTTGCCTAAAATCATCAGGGTACCCCCACTCACCATTGATTCACGTTCTAAGAGTTGGGCTTGGTTCTGGTCTCCCAGGGTGATGCTTATTCCACCATAAAGACTGGCTAGCCCAAGAGCGAGCAGCTACTTGGTAAAGGCTCATAAAATCTGCTCATGTTGCTGTGAAGATTCACCACGATGCAGATTTGTTTCAAGCTTTGAAGAAGCTTCTGGTGTTCATTGTTGCAGCGGTTCTTATGTTCCTTCTATTGCTGATGCTGCTGTTTCTTTTGTTGTTCCAATCCTCAAGCTTTGTTACATGGTTTACCAGGAAACATGAACTCAACTGGTCAAATTCAAGTTTAGGGAGGATTGTTAGGACCATTGGAATAGTTCTTTGTAATAGGTAAACTAGGAGGTATGTAGTTCCTCCTGGTCATAGTAGTAGTAGGAGCAAGTCGTGCTCCTGGTCTTATAGAAAGTCAAACTTTATTATTTAGTTATTATTTTGTTAGGATATGCATGAGATATGTTAGGAAAGGATATGCATATCCGTTTTACACGTTTTGGTTAATGATGTATTAGGGTTTCCTTGTAGTATAAAAGGAACGTTAGGTAGAAGGGTTAGACACACCTTCATCAAATATAATTCTAGTTCTTATTAATATTAGAAATCCTTAGAAAAGGATCAAGTCGTTATAGTTATTATGTTCTTCTTATTCATAGTATTTGTATTTCGCACTTATACTTTGTGATTTGTATAGAGTCTCTCTATGAATAGACTTGTAATTATAGAAGTCGTTCACCGTTCCTGACAGGCTACAAGATCCACATCTAGTGGACCCAACAAGTTCCACTTGAGTTCCCTAAAAATATGGATAAATTGAATCCCAGTGAAGCTTTTATTATAAGGAGCATTAAGCTCTCACCCATGGAAGCTTCAGATATGGTACAAGTGTTACCTCTTGATGCCAGAAACCCTATGATTAGCTATGAAGAAGATGCAAGTGGGTTTTGGATGATTGGCAGATATAGGAAAGAGGTACACACATTTACTACTCTTATGTCTCTATTTGCAAGTATGGATAGGGAAGACTTGGCAGACCTTTGGAGGTTGTTGATGGACAAGTATGAGACTGAAGCACCTACTTCAGTCAATGGAATAAAGCTTTGGTCAACATTCAAGAGAATGTGTGCACCAGAAGAAGAAGATCCTGTTTGGAAGGATCTTGAGGATGATATCAGTGGACTTCAATGGCGTTTGTATTCAGCTGCTGGTGTGTATTATTTGAGTTCTACAAAGTTTGCTGAGTATCTTCTTGTAGATGCTGAGTATCCCATGTCCAAAGAAGTTTTGGAAAAGATGAAGACAACACAGCTGGAGATTGATTATTCAAGTGACGTGGCCAAAGATTTGATTAGGCATGTTTATTACCAATTTGATAAGATTTGTAAGAATCCTCCTAGTTCTTAGTTTTTATTCTAAAACTTGATTACTAGAGTAGATATCAAGTTTAGGGGAGGATTGTTGGGAATAAAATGTAGCCAGTACACTTGGACGCTGACAAGAAGAAAACAAGCGTTGATAAGAAGAAAACACGCGTTGACAGATCAAGCGTTGACAGGAAGAAGTCAAGCATTGATAGGATAAAGTCAAGCACTGATAGAAGATTTAGTCTACGCGTATTATGTTTCTAGTTTGTTTCTAGTAAAGATATGATCAACAATGTATTTTCTATATTTATCTTTACCTATAATAGCTGATACGTAGACTCTTGTATAAGGCTTCTTAGTCTATAAAAGAAGACCTTTAGGTGTTGTTTCAATATAAGTTTTCATTCTTTTAACACTTTCATTGTAAGCAAGTTTGTTCTAATCAATCAAGTGAAAGTTTGGTTTACATTGTTTGTGTGTTCTTGTTTAAGTATTAATTCCACATAATACTTAAATTGTTTTATACACAACAACGTTTCTCTACGTGTTAAACTTGATTTAATCTCGTTTACACAAGCTAAATCGATCTAAGTTTGGGATCAACAGAGAAGAAATTCCTTTCTTCTTAAAATAGATCCGAGTAGCCGAGTCTGGCTGAAGACTCTAAACATAGCGCTATTCGGAAGGCAATCCGTATTTTATCCCCACCTATTAACTTAAGTGTAGAGGAGGACCTGTAAATAAATAAAACCGTCCTTCTATTTATTGCATGTATTTTGTTTTGTTTTATAGCATGCATGAAAATAGCAAATTGGAGCTCTAAGCTGGATTCATCTCTCGAAGTCCCGCAATTTTCTACTAAGCCCCTGGAAGTTCTCGTTTCCCTTTGCATTTTCCTATTTTTTATTTTATCAGTTATCACCTCGAGTACGATGTTCAACTTAAGTGTGGAGTAGGTGACAAATAGAAAAAATGAAAAAAAATAATAATAATAAAATAAATTTCTCCACATGAAAATCTTTTTGAAAAATAATAAAAATATATATGTTTTGTAAATAAATAAATTTTTAGCAAAGCAAAAATCTCATTGATTGACATTATAATTTAGCACAAAATCCATCACCCAAATATGTGAGAAAAACTTAGCCCTATGTTTCTCTATTTTGTGTGAAAGCCGATAATCTAGTATGCTTCAGAATTTGTGCTTGATCATCATTTACTAAACCGCGGTGAGGTTAATTTATAGATATTTTCGAAAGGAAGGAAAATAAAATCACCCTTATATCATTTTAGTTAAGCTACACTGGCTTACTAAAATATGTGGCACTCGTACGCATGTGTTATATTATCCATTGTGCCAATATCCTTATATGTTATGCCTAACCACTTGTCAAGTTATAAAGTTTATGATGTTCTCTTAAAAAAATGTATGAAAAAAAAGAAAAAAATAGTCAAGTATTCTAGTATAGTTTGTTCTATGACTTTGAAAAAGGCATAGTTTTTGATTCTACACCCACATCATTTATCACGTTGTGCTTCTTTGAAAATTTATCTAGTGCTCACGCCGCAACGGTTATGTTTATGTGTCATGTACAAACCTATAGTAGCTATCTATTTTATGTCCGAGCTAATTGAGTGTTATCTTATATTTACCCTTTGTGAGTGACATTTGTGTGAACTTCAAATCCAAACACTATCAACGTGAGGTGCTGAAATTATTTTGTCATTTGTTTTTGCTATTAATAAAAATTAAATCATTTTCCTATCATACTTCACAACACTTAAAAGCATTTTTAAAATTGAAAATGTTTTCTCGCTTTGATTGCTTGAGGGCAAGCAATAGCTAAGTGTGGAGGAATTTGATAACGACCTAATTATACATATTCAATCTATCATTATAATGCCACTTTGTAGTATAAATAAGAGCTTTCGATACTTAATATGTTGTGTTTTATATGCAGATATAAAGTTTAAAGAAGCAAAGTGAAGATATACAAAGAGAGGGCCTCAATATGCAAATAAGCCAAAGTTGTTGAAAGAAGATTCTAGATTGCCCAAAAGTGCGGCGCACAAACTCAGAGTACGGCGCACATTCACGTCTCCAAAGTGCGGCGCACTTTCAGAGAAGTGTGGCGCACATTTGACCCCATACAGCACTATAAATAGAGGCCATTTCCACTCATTTTACACACACCTCTCCCTCTCAATACTCCATAGCTCGAGTATTTTATCTTTCTTAGTAAATCTCCAGTATTATCCACTTTTGGGAGATACTTGTAACGACAGTATTCCACTCTTCGATTCTTGGAGGAACGATACAATCGTGACACTTGTGTACTCGTTTATTCAATCCAATCTAAGTATGATGTTCTCTTACTCTTTTCCAATTGTTACTTTGATTACTTTGTTAGGCTAAGTTATTTGTGACTATATGGGTATGTGACTATAATTAGTGATGATGCTATGATATGATCCTTTATATATGATTTCAAGATAATGTTGTAGAACCATTTTACCACCTAGTTCTACAAACCATATTTTATCTAAGTTGATTTGTTACGATAGTTTGGCGTTGAGAAACGCAAATTGTTATAATAAGTTTTCTAGAACTTCTCTATGGTCATGAATCTTTGGTTGGAGAGATCCGCTTAGAAACTTGATAAAATATTGAAATTGTTGACAACTTGTTTTGAGCTTAGTCGCTTAAATAAACGTAAGTCTTGAATCAACCCAAGTAAATTGTGTAAACGCCGTTTTGACGAAAAAGGGTTATCAATCTTTACCTACATAAACATATCTCAATCGTTATTATCATCATCACGAACTTATACGAACTATCCCATATTAGTCATACTTGTTACTATTGATATTATTTCAACTATTTATTTCTTCAATTATTATCTTGATTACCAAAACGAAACTAATTCTCAGCGAACGATCCTGGCTTACCACTACAAAGCTATATTACGAACGAAAGGGTATACTTGCCCGTGTTTGTCTTCTAGTCCCTTTTTTGTCTAAACATTGTAATATAAATTTAAGAGTTGCAAACGAACATCACATGCCAACGTGACATACAGGACGACATCGATATCACATCAAAGATGATGATCGTGTGCTGATCAATCCAAAAAAGGGTGGAGAAGACGCAAGCGATGTTGGTGGATGCACAAGACAAGATTAAGGACAACAAGTTGCCAACTTTTTTGTTCTTCACAAAGCAAATAGAGAAAGATTATGTTGTGGCCAAGGAAGTCCTTAAGAGTTTAAGGTAAATCATGAAAAGGCCCAAGGAGAGGGAGGACTTCATTGCTGACGTTAGGAGGTTATCTTAAATCCGATGCCTTACTAAGGACACCACTAAGGATCTATGAATCCGATAATATTTCCTTTCCTTGTTATATGTTTATGTTTAATTGATATTATTAATGTTAAACTATGATGTAATGACTCTTTAAATTTAGTAATGGTATTATTATGGTTTATTTCCTTGTTATAATTATACATGTGTCTATGCAATCGGCTGTTCTTGGTTTGTTACACGAAATAGGATAGAATCTCATTTTCACATATTTCCTGGTTGTGGTAATGTGTTAATCTGTAACCAGTTATTATTATGTAAACAAGTTAACAAAACAAGATTATAACATTGGTAGACATCTTCAAATCACACCTAAGTCTACAAGTTTGTAACATATAAAACAAGCCACTGATGTTGTTATTATAATTTTAGTGTTTTAACTGAGTGATTACCACATACATATTCTGTGTTTGATAAAAAAAACCTAGCCATCTTTTTACGATTAGCCAATGCAGTTTGCATTGGATGCACAACGTCTAACGACATTCCATTAGACAGTCGGTATAGAAATATACACATCCAAATGCCGCAATCACCAAAAATACCACGTTGTTTTGGTACATTTGTGTCATTCACAAAGGATACAGTGTATTTGGATTTATCAATTGCCTTCTTCTCAAATACATGGGCTTCCTCTAAAACCTAAGGTAACTTCTCATGTACATAATATAATTGTTTTAAGGAATCTGAACGAAAAGAAACACCGTACAAACAACTGAAGATGATATTAATGTAAACGGTAAAAAAACATGATCTTTGTGTCACTCGTCATAGGACACACATTGTTTAAAACAGTTCGTTACAAACTGTAAAAGGTTTAAACTAATTCCGGTTACGGAATTTAATATGTAAACTAGTATTTCAGCACGACTATCGACTCTTTGTACGGATCCATCATACATGACCCTCCGTCTACATTTATCCAAAGGCCAACCCAATCTGCGAGATGTGGATTTAATACTTGGAGGGAGTGACCCGGCATTTGGAACCCGACATTATCCCATCGACCACTGGTAGGTGATCAAGACTAAAGCCAACAAGTTTAGCAGACCGAGGTGTATGAACCATAGGCATTTCAGCAAAGATGAACCTACCATCTTCCACAACGCATTCCCAATCACCAAGTGCTATTTCTTCATCCTCACGAGTGTAGTTACCGGCGAGGATGAGAAAAGGACCCAATGGACTAACTGTTAATGCATAGGGAAGTACGTTAGCAAAGGGTTTGGGTAGTGCACCAACCTGGAACGTATGGGTTGTAAGTTCAAACGAAATAAGAACATATTTCCTCCGCATTGAACCGTCCATTGAACACTTCGTATTCGTACCCATCCAGTATATATAATTTCCCATACCGTTTGACTAAAACTGGTCTTAATTTGGATTGACTCACGAGGGATGTCTTCTGGGTTTCCCAAGTGTTACTACTCAAGGTATACACTGAAACATACCGTGGACCGTGTTTGTGGTTGGGTTAGCTTATTTTAATAATAGTCAGGTCTAAATTAGGTTTTGAAATACTAAACCCGAAACTCACTCTTTCGGTTTGATGTTCAAAGATGTCATGGGGGACACGAATAGTCAAAGACTTCTTCATACAAGGGTTTATTAAAAAAATGCTCATATTATTAACATGTGAAAACCTCAAAATACCTTCGCAACATGCAATAGGTTTCATCACAATATGGTTGAGTTGGGTGAGGAAAGGGATGTAGCTAAGATGACCATCTAAGACGCCCATATGACTCAAAAAACCTTGTACATATGTTAGGTTAAAACTAGCCGTTGGACTGTCACGAACTCCAAACTTCTCGATAAAATGGGAAGAGTCTATTAACTCTTTCCATTCATGACATACGGATCTGTATTGGGCTATTTCCTTTACCTGAAGTTTAGCAATATTTCATAATGTACATCGAGTGGCAAATAGTCTGACATTTTACAAGACTGGTAGTTTAAAATTATGGTTTTTTATTTTTGAAAAGGGACAATTTGGATAATTAAATCTGGAAATTTGGTAAATATGGTTGTACAAAATGTGAAGTACAAAGTTACTTATATAGGCAAGCAACATGCATGCAACAGTTGCCTTATTTATGTTACATGCAAGTTGTTTCCTCTACTAATTGATTTAAGTTATAGACTTTGACTTACCCAATTTTAGCCATTAACTCAAGTAGTGTTGCAGTCAGAATGCAAGGCATCATTAGCTGCAGTTTGATTTGATAGATTTTTTTTATAGAAATACAACTTATGCAGACAAGACAAACCATTAAATACTCCCAGACTGATTTGATTTGTTCCAATGACCTACAATTGGAATTAAACAAAGTATGCAAAAAAGGCCAAACTATAGTTTAAATTTTTTTTTGAACATTTCATTTATATTCAATAAAAAATTACAAGACAAGCTTTATTTTTCAGCATTGCATAAGATAAAGAACTGCATCGGGTTCGTCAACGATATATCCTTAATTGCGTTCAACCCTAATTTCTCTCTATCAAATCTCTAATCGTTCTCAACCTCAATCAATTCTTAATTGCGATTGTATTGTATCGGATCTTGTTTCTTCTACTCTTAGGTCATGGTACTGTTCGAATCTAGGGTTAGGCTTTTAACCCTCATCCCGATTGAGAGTTTGTGCTATGTTTTATGAGTGAGGCTTAGATATTGTGATACAAGAGTCGTGATTAATTATCTCGATGGGTACCCGATTGTTGTTGATTTAATTATTAAGGTTTCGTTTATTGTTGGGTCTTGAAGAGGCGCTTAAATTTTATATTTGTTTATTATATGGAGACATATTGAGGGGTTGTGATTGGCTTTCGTGTTTGAAGCTCTAATTAGGGTTTCTATTGTTTTTGTGTTTTTTGAGAGATGGTACCATCGGATATTAATAAACCCGGTGTAGGAAAGGATAATATGGGTATGAAGAATTCTGAGATTAACGTTGCTGATAATGAAGGTAAGAAAAATGATGGGGATGTCGAGCAACCTAAGGCCCCCAAATTTATTAAGTTCATTCTTAAAAATCCAGGCTCATCACATGTAGGCGATTCTACTATTCAACGTATGAACGCATTATATAGTGATGCTTCTTTGAATGTGACTCAATCGGTGGATGGGAGTAAGAAGAAGGCATTGAGTGCTGCTAGGGCTGTGCTAAACCCTAATATGGGATCTGATGAAAAGAATCCATTTAATACAAGTGTTGTTGGTGTTTCGAGTGTTTGGGGTTCTCCTAATCGTAGGGTTGCCTTTGTTTTGAATGCTGATCAGACGGGTACCTACGTTGCTGGAAACAATGGAAGTGTAGTCACTAACGTTAGCATACCAACCCCTAATAATGATAGGGTTACGATGATTGCAAAGGTTGATTCAAGTCTCAATGTTGAAAATGTTGTCACGACTGATGCTACGGTACGGGTCGAACAAGCTGATTACAATTGCCTACAACAGGTCGTCAATGTTGATTCTCCAAAGGTGAATTTTCTCTTTGTTCAATCGGTGACACCTGGTCCGGAAGCGAAATGTGGCATTTAATATGCCAGTTAAGGTTGTTGATGAGGTAAATTCTCGATTTGAGCATACATTGTATGGTTATTTTCTTGGCAAACGACTTGCGTTTCCGGTGGTCGAATATTTTGCTCGACAGCATTAGGGTAAATATGGGCTTAACCGGATTATGTTAAATGCGAAAGGGTTCTTCTTCTTTAAGTTTAACACTAAGAAGGGAATGGAGGATGTAATTAAGAACGGGCCATGGATGATTAGGAAAATACCTATTGTTCTTAAGCAATAGCATTTGAATACGACGTTGCAAAAGGAGGATCTTGTTGGGTCAAAAAGTTGATGTGGCAGAAACTCAAAAACGAAGAAAACATGAAGGCATTTGTCTAAGCGTTGACAAGTGTATTCCAGGCATTGTCAAGAACAAATTAGGCATTGACAGAAGCAAGCATTGTCATGTACAATCCAAGCATTGTCATGTACAAACTAAGCATTGACAGAAACGTAGACAAGAAGCCTTTGGAAGCTTCTATTTAGATATGTATGCAGAATATATTCTGTATATGTTTATTTAAATAGAAGATTTACATGTTTATTTGATATTATCTCTTGTAAACCCTAATCCTTACACTATAAAAGGAACCAAGGGTATTAGGTTTATTCATAACTTTCATATACAATGTAAACCTAAAGCGTGTGTCGACTAGGTGTGGGATTCAATGTACACACACCTAGTGATTGCTTGTTATTAATATAATGAGCAATCATTTTGTTTTAATTCATGTTCTTTGTGCCTAAACACCTTGTTAATGTGTCATGTTCTAATTCCGCTTTGATTATTTAATCATATGAAAAGGATGCATTCTAGTAGCTAAAAGATCCGTGAATCTTAGGATTCCATAATTGGTATCAGAGCCTCGTAGCTCATGATGCTAGGACCAACAAGGTGTTCGTGTATTGAGAAGAATAGAAAAATCTGTCTAGGTTTTTCTGGGCGTTTTTGTGTGCGCAGCAGTATTCAGAAGGCCATAACTTTTGATTGGACCATTGGATCATCACGAAATTTCTTGTGTGTATTCTATACACATATATCTAGACATCCACCAGAGGGATTGTCAAGTTTTATACCCAAGAAAAAGTTATTAAGCGTCAAAGTCAGCAGGGGTCATATGCTGTTTTCTGTGAACAGTAATAGTAAAAACGCGATTTCTCCTTCGTTAACTGTTGGATCGTCGTAAAATTCGATTTGTAGGTTCTTGACACTTGTGTCTAGGATCTCACCGAAGGGATCTTCAATCTGAGCTCTCATGAAGAAGATATTCGATGTCAAATTTCACTGCAGTTTATGGTTTTCACATAAAATCATGATTTAGGGTTTATAAAACCCTAGATCTATTACCCGCTAACATGTGTTATTTAGACGCTGATAGATGTTGGTGTGACGCTGATAGATGTTGGTATGACGCTGACAAGGCATGGATGAGACGCTGATGGCCAGACGCTGACAGGTTTAAAGTTGGCGCTGACAGGAATAAGTTAAGCGCTGTTGGGAAGCGCTGACACTTGTTGTCCGATATATACATTTTCAAACGCTGACAAGTGTTGTCCGATATTGGACAACACACAGTGTTGGTATCTTGGACAGTGAAGGATATTGGACAATAAAAGGAATAGCTGCTGTTTGAAAAAATTGGATGATTTTTGCACACAAAAACGAGGTATTTACACATGAAGGTACATGGGATCTCCGTTTCTATACAGAATATCACATTGATATTAATGGCTCAGATATTTTTAAAGGGGATAATGATTTTTCTAAGTTAGCACCAATTAGTGAAGTATTATTGGAGTGATGTTTATTATGTAATCGGGATAGCCTTGTGAAAGAGTTATTCAGTAACAGCTTTTACATATGAAGGTATTGTTTCATTAAGACTCGTCATGAAGAGGTGTTGGCTTAAGGGGAATAATTCTTATGGTAAGTTTGATGTTCGAAGAAGATTTTCACGAGTTTGTGTTCTATCATATCTTAAAGTCGTGCACTTCCAGTCATGGACTTTAAAGGTAACTTGTTCGTACTTTAAATGTTTGGTGACAAAGACTTGTCATAACACTTGAAGGAATTACATTATCGTGCTCAGTGTCTCACAAAGGATGAGAATGTTGACAAGAGATCGAGGTCTACTTATACTTTCCAGTTTTCTTATAAGTTCGACGTCACGTGAATAGTACAAGATATGGAACACAAGGTTGGGTTATTCTACTTCTACATCAAGAATATTATAGTTATTTTTTCTTCAAGATCATTACATAGAGCCTACATTTGGAGAATCTTCAAGATTGCATACATTGTTTACTTCCCTGTTGATGTGACAAAAAGGGGAAGACATACATGCTACAATTGAGGGGAAGCAATTTGAAGATGATGTACAACTTACAAGAGGTACACAAATAGTTTTGCCGACATCAACTAGGCGAAGATTGTTGGGTCAAAAAGTTGATGTGGCAGAAACTCAAAAACGAAGAAAACATGAAGGCATTTGTCTAAGCATTGACAAGTGTATTCCAGGCATTGTCAAGAACAAATTATGCATTGACAGAAGCAAACATTGTCATGTACAATCAAAGCATTGTCATGTACAAACTAAGCATTGACAGAAACGTAGACAAGAAGCCTTTGGAAGCTTCTATTTAGATATGTATGCAGAATATATTTTGTATATGTTTATTTAAATAGAAGATTTACATGTTTATTTGATATTATCTCTTGTAAACCCTAATCCTTACACTATAAAAGGAACCAAGGGTATTAGGTTTATTCATAACTTTCATATACAATGTAAACCTAAAGCGTGTATCGACTTGTGGGATTCAATGTACACACACCTAGTGATTGTTTGTTAATAATATAATGAGCAATCCTTTTGTTTTAATTCATGTTCTTTGTGCCTAAACACCTTGTTAATGTGTCATGTTCTAATTCCGCTTTGATTATTTAATCATATGAACATGATGCATTCCTAGTAGCTAAAAGATCCGTGAATCTTAGGATTCCATAGATCTTACTCGCATCCCAGTGTGGGTAAAGATACATGATATTCCTATTCAGGTTTTCTCGGAGGATGGTTTTAGTATCATAGCCTCTCATATTATTAAACCACTTATGCTTGATTCATTTACTAGTGCTATGTGTATTAACTCTTGGGGTAGGAGTAGTTTTTCTTGGTGTTTGACAGAAGTTAAGGCGGATGATGATCTGAAGGAACAACTATTATTTTGAGTTCCATTGGCTAATGGTTCTGGATATAGAACAAAGACGGTTATTGAGTATGAATGGAGACCTCCACGCTGTGACCAGTGTAAAATATTTGGTCATGATCATGAATCATGCCCAAAGGTGGTAATGGTTAGTCCTATTGTTGCTTCTAATGCCAGTGATAATAATGTTGGTGTTCAAACCAATGATGGGCTTAAGAGTGTGAGTCGAAAGAAGAAGAGAGGTAAGAATAAGAATGGAGGCATTCATGTAGGAACAATAATTTATATGTTCCTAAAGTGAATATTCCACCTAAAGTGGCTCATAAGAAGACTTCTAAGATTGTTGATATACCTTCGACGTCTACATCTCTTCATTATAATACGAATGATAGTGGTATTGCTACATCTAATGCTTATGACATTCTGAACGAATCGGATGAAGAAGAGGTTGAGAATATTTATGATGAGACTGCTAACCTGTTCCATGATAAGAGGGACAAGGCTAAAGTTAAATCATAATTCTTCTATGTTTTGCTAGTAAAGTGTATTTTTATTTTCTAACTTTGTAAGTGTGTATGGCATGTCATATACAATAGTTTAGGTGTTTATCAAGCGCTTGTGCTTGAGGTTAATGTGGTACTTCCGCCACATTCCATATGTACTTCAATGCTTTTTTGGTGTAATATATTTTACCGGGGTGGTAATTCCCTTTTACCCTAATAAAGATAAACTGCATGATCTTGATTGATTCGATGACATAATTAGTGATTCCTTAGCCGCACCAACCACATATGAACCCCCGTTCCCACGAAGTCCTAATCCTGAAACTCTCCAATCGTTTTGTTATACGCCTGGAGAGACTGAAAAGACATATCGATCGTAGAATCATGAACATCCAGTATTAGCCTAGTATCATGTGAAATCCAACTAACTTGACAACATGGGGATTTGGTAAGTTTAGTAGCATTGTTACAGATGTTATTGAAACACCATTAACACCTATTTCCCAAGATCGAAGAAAGTGGGTCTCCTCGAGGTTGAAATATGTTGAAATTATCAAATTGTCACCTAAATGTGTTAAATTGAAATTTAGTGGAAGAACCATATTCAACTGTGCATGGATGTCAATCACATGGATTTCATGACTACCCATATCGAACGATAATATGGAATAATTTGTGACCTTATCACCATCTTCATTTATAAATTCTTCGTAACATACCCAGTAGATGAATGCACCCAAAAAAACGTGGCCCGCGTTCTTCATCTTAAGTGTTTGACGGGGTAAATTTTTTATCTTGGTCCAACTTTTAGTGCTAAGTGTAAATACAGTTACAAACCACGGTCCTAATCCCGAGTATGGATATGAAATCTTTACAATTGTTGGGTCTAGAGTAACAGGGTGAACTCTGAACCCAAAGTCAATTCTACCTGACTCTATTTCATCCACATAGTATGGGACCAATATAGAAAAAGATTTCCTAATAGATAGGTTTAGAATAACAACCATCATATCCACACCAAAGGTAAAATACCACATGCCTTCACAGTTGCCTATTGTCGCCAAATAAGATTGAAGTAGTATATGTGATCAAGCAAGTATAACAAGGTCGTCCTTATATCGATGACTAGATACCACCACGGTTTCAACATTAAATGTATTCATTACTAAAAGCCTACCATGAGTAAACTGTTTCATCCATAAAATATAATGAATGCTAGCTAACCACTATTTTGTAAAGGGCCCGGTTAACGTGTAATGACATCTCATATATCGAATGCCATCTGTTAATTATGCTACCACTCATATATAAATAAGTTATTGGAAAAAGTTACCTTTAAACACCCTCTCAAGTTGACATAGAAATCCCGAGTTTACAGTTCGTAAACGGTGCCGCTATCGTAGAATGTGACGACCCCTGTTCGTATAGCTAGCACCGCTAAACACCAGTGTTGTTCTTTTTCGTTTATTGGCGTATACACCTACATTAGTTTCAAGTGTTGAATAGTTATAATTTATTGAACAACATACGCTGCAACATAATAACTATTTTTATTTTCTAACACTTTTCGAAGTTAAATATATACCTTATCCACTTCGGACCATGATACTTTATATGTAGTCCCATCAACATACCAGTGCGGCACCTTGTGTTGGAGTAACAGCTGGACAAAGTAAACACCCACCATGGTCCAATCGGTGTCGTTAGATCGCATATGAAACATGTAACTAACCCACAACTCTATATAATGATGACAAGAAAATTATTATATGGTTAGAGAACAATCTTAATTTACAACAAAAACAAGAAACCAAACATGTTCATAACCTCATCCATAATCCATCCTCTCCATGGTGGGTCTAAGCATACAAGGATTTCCCAAAATAAACGATCTACGATCACATCTTTCAACCATAGAAACTTACAACATAGTGGATCTCGGCGACAAAGAAATCTATCGTACTCATGACTAATGTGGATTCTGTCTGTCACACGACTAGGACTTGAAAGATCCTGTCAAATAAAAAGTATCATTTTATGTTACATATATTACTACGTAATACAAACATACCTCAAAATTAGAAATAAAATCCCGTACCTCAACCCAAGGTTCAACGTCCTTCAAATATTCTACCATCTAAACATCATCTTCATCTGTAACTATTCGCTTTGCTTCGCCCCTAATAGAACTATTCCTCTAGTAGTCGGCGGAGTAATCACTATCGTATTCACTTCTGTTACCCTTCCTAACCGCTTCCGTAGCTGCTTTTCAATGATCCGAGTTCATAATTTCATATCTCCTTTTTTTCTTTGCTACCTCAACTCGTAACATGGCCTCATTTTCACCTCGTTTCCTAATCTCCTCATGCAAAGATTTTAAGAAATATTCTTCCTTGGCTTTGGTAGATGCCACACGACACAACTCCTCTTCATGTTCTCGATTCATAATTTCCTCTTCCATCATATATTCCTGTAAAATATACACATTAACTATAATTTTAAGGTTTCAGTTGGGGATATTGGTATACATTAATAATCAGATAATTACATCACTGGCTTCTAGGTTTATATAATTATCTGCACGTGCCTCCCCATCAACAAGTACGTTTGAATCAACCAACGAAATTACTCTTTATTAAGGTCATCGTATACGTGTATATTAAAGTTTCCATGTAATCCACCAAACTCCAATTTGTTCTGAATAATAATACAAAATATAGGTTATAACAAGGACTCGAAATTAAGTTGCCTGTTTTAGGCTTATAGAAGGAGACGTACATTTGGTCCTGTAATTCTTTCCCTGGCCAACGCCTACATCTATTTAAAAGGTACATGTTCATCATATATGGTCATTCAATTGATAACCATGATATGTTTTGCTAAGAAAAAAACATACCTTAATAATTATCTCAAGCTTATACACACGAGTGTTTAGCTCCTTAATAACATGATCCCGCAGTTTAATCTCTTGCTGACCACTGCATTCACACCTTCGTAAAATTGGCAAATCCATAATTTCAGTATTTCCAACCTTGCGCCTGGCTTTTAGCTTTGCATAATAAAGTTCATATTGATCAGGGACTTTCTTGGAAGGTACCCTTGGTATGTACCTCTGGTAGAACTCTCGAAATATCTTAAACCATTTAGCCTGTTGTTCCTCCCTTGTTGGTATAAGAACTACTTTAATCTTAACGACCTACATTAAATTTAAATATCAGTAATTAGATGGTGGAAATTCAAATATTAATCATATCATACAAGGGTTTACTTGGGCAAATATCAAATCATAATCTGGTTTATATAAAAGCTTCTTTCTTGACCAGGATAACGCTCTTGGAAACACGGACCCGTCCTTACTCCACCAATACAAGTGAACCTCAAAAGTCTCAAGAATCCATGTCTACATATATAAATCATGAATGTTAACAAACTCAATCGATATAGAATGTCAGTTGGATGTGGTTATATAATATAAACAACTTACCATGAAAGCCCAAACAAATCCGGATAGCGTATAAGTCGGGACATAATGTACAGATTTACGAAGCTCCTTTTGGTGTTTCCAAACATTTTTCGAAACTACGTTCACAATCTCCTCATACAAATGCCTCCAAACGTACTCACCCCATGGGGACTTGTCCCAGGCGTCAATGTCTTCAACCAAACACAGTAGCTTCTCATCGACTGGTTTAGCCAACAAAGTTCCCATAAAACACATTTGCAAAGCAAGAAGTAGGGCTACACGTACAACATCTTCATTCCTTAACATACTAAATAACTCTTCGTCCTCTATTACACCTAAAAGGTCTAGGTTGGTTACAGTTTGGCCAACTTTCTTAGGTAGCACACGCGTCACAAATCTTATTTCACCTTCTTGATATAAGCTAAAGTGAACCATTCCAAACGAAGATCTGTTAAAATGGCAAACCCGGGGAGACCGAAATGTAAACTCTTGCCGTAGTGGTTATAAATAATTGGTAAGTCATAATTGGTGTCATTAACAAACCGTTGCTTTTGAAGCATCCCATGTATCAAAACCTGGTCATGCTGAACAAAGGACAAATCCAACCACCGTCTAAAACACAACTCACTGAACATCTTCCTGCGTGTTTCATTCAACTTGCCTCTTATTAAACTAAAGTAGTTCAGCTTACTGGTAACAATAACTTTAGCTTCGTATCCCTACATTAACATACGCACGGAAAGACTTGTTAACAAAACATACAATCCTCCGTTTTAATATATAATACTTGAGTTGCCTCGTGTTTTAAGACTACTTGCACAAATTATAGCATACAAATATTTTGTCATAATTAAAGTTAACTATACACAGTTCTTACACACTGTTTCTTAACTCTTTATAATTAAATTAAATTCACTTTACTCAATATGAGTCTTGGAAATTCAAAGGGTCTTTAACTGCTCACATCAAAAAATAAACCCCCCACTAACTTTTGAGATCATGTTAAACTGTTGAGATCATGTTAAACTGAAAGTTAGGAAAAACCCACCCACTATCTATTAACATCTGATTATAAAACATTTCATACATATCAATTTCATACATATTAGAAACATAATATTCATCGAAACATTCAAAAATGGCTCATATTCTAGATTTACCCATGGACATTGATAAGTGTGAAAACACTCATCAATAATGATCCAAAAACCACTCAAAACACTGTCAAATACATAATATTTAACTTTAAAATATCAGAATTACGCGTGTATTTGCGTTTCATGTGTTTTCAGGTAAGAAGATACATTTTTGAGCAAAAACGCGTTTTCAAGGATTTATTTGATGAAAAGACGAAGAAAAGGACGAAAGAGCTTCCAAGGACCTTATTTGCCATAATTACAAAGATGGAGGGCTTAAGTTGCATTTTCTAAAGAAACAAAGGATGAAAAATAGATTTACTCAAAGTTTTAAACATATTTGGAAAAAGATGGAAAGATGAGGGACCAAATGGCAAAACTAGTGGAAAGTTATAACTATTTGGTCAATTGACCAAGAACCGGTCAACACACAAACACCCATACACGCGTCTTCCTCACCAAATCAAAGAGAGAGAAAGAAAGATGAGACGGTTTATATCTTCTTTCCACCTCAAAACCTGCAACTGAAATTCAAGGACGATACAAGAAGATTCATACAAAACTTATAACTACAAAAAGACTCCTTATCCTCTCTTCTACATGAAGATGTAACTTAATTAGATCAAGACTCAAGGACGAAGAAACGCCCAAATTCGGGTTTAGCATGAAGAACTCTAATCATCGTATTTTACACGTGTCCCTTCATGATTGGACAAGACACGTCACCACCTTCTCCCTCGACGGCTATAAATATAAGACGAAGACTCCATTTCAAGACGGTTAGCATAGGAGTAGTTTCACACAGTTAGGTTAGAAATTAGTTAGTTAGTTTAATTTCCTTTTAGTTTTCTTGTTAAACTTTTGTAACCAAATTAGTTAGTTTTGTAACCGAATTTTATATTCTTCCATTAATGAATTCTTGAATTTCTTCTTAAAAGCTTTTTCTATTAAATCTACACATTATGTTAGAATTGATAAATTGATTCGAGTTTTATTAATACTGAGAGTTACGTTACTGTTCTAGTTTTTGAGTTACTGTTCGGATATTGAATCTTTTGATAGTATAAAATTAATTGTATTCGATTGATGAGTTGTAGTTAACTGATTGATGAATCTGCTACTGTTCACCAAGCTAGTAGTGATATTAGTTGAGTTTTCAGTTCGAAGATTTTAAGTCTGGAATATAGTTAGTTGTTAGATAGTTTAAAATTTAGGTGATATTCAGTTTTTCTGTTAAGCATTTGCAACAAGTTTATTTTCCTCCATTAATGAAATGTTTAAGTTTACACGTTTCATCTTACTCTACTCTCTGTTTTCAAATTCAGTAAACTAGAAGTTTTTGTAGAATTCAATTTTCAATATTGATAAATCAGATTTAGTTGAGCTTTAGATTCACTTGAGTCAATTGCAAGTTTAGAATTTACTGTTACAAAAGCTAGTTGGATCCATTCTAGATATCACTTAAGGATGTTTCGAATTTGCAAGCAGGTTACCGTTACGTAGTAAACTGTTAGCTTAACAAGTTGGAACAGATTTTCGTTCTATATCTTTTGCAGGACTGATTTGGCAGGTTAGCAGAACGGTAGTTAGAGATTAGGCGTGTTCGATTTTAAGCGAGCTCAGCGCTCCGCTTCGCCCACAACGGACAGGCCTGGATGTATCTTGGTTAAGCACGTTCTATTTTATGCCATTAGTAGCATAATCTGTATAGCTGTAGTATAATTCAGAGTTTATATTTGAAATCTACTTGACCATACTGTTTTGGAATGTGTTTTGTGTAATTTCAGTTTTTGCTTCGATTACTATATAAGCATTTTATGATTCTTTTGTACTTACTGCATTAACTAGTGGTTGGGACAGTTTATTTTAGGTAATTCGTGCTGAGTTTTAAATAGGAATTAAGCTGTGAGCTATCATGATTGTTAGTAGAGTAGTGGTAGTGTAGTGTAAAAGTCTTGCTAATCTTTTATGCATATTCTAGTCGTTTTGTTAGAAAGTAAATCAATTAGTCCATTTTTTAGCTGTTGTAAAGTACGCACATAATAGGGTACATGTTATGTTTTTGTAGTCCCTATTGTCAAAGTTAGTTGGTCACCTGCTATTGGATTGTTTTCAAATATGGACTAGATTTAGTTTACTAGGCTTAAACATAGAAGTTCATAAGGCATTGACTTAAGTCATAATATAATATTTTGAGTTTATGATATTACTTTGATATTTGAAACAAGCAGTACAAATTAGCCTACAACATATTAAATTTGAACTAATAGAGTAAAGTCAAAGAAAAAGTCAGTCTCTGAACATTGAAGATTAATTCAATTTTGATTTTTTTAGCTCATTGTACTAGTTGAAAATTAATTCCATTATTCCTTTTGCATAAAAATTCGGTTAATAAAAAATTTTAGAATCTTATTTGTTTCATTTTGGACTTCTACTATGGATCGTTTTACATGTTTAGAATGTAATTTGCCACTTATAATTCTAGCTTAACTTTGAATTTTGACTTTTAGATATGTTTATTCTTTTACTTTTATAAAAATTGGATTTTAGATTTTATAAAATGGTGTTTTAGTTTTATTAAAATTGATTTAGATTTAAATTTTGATTATTGTATTTTGAGAATTTTAGTGTGGTAATTGCAACGTGTTTTTAGATTAGTACGTATAAATAGTTTAGATATTATTTTCATTTTTTTTTACTTGCTTTGTGCCAATTAGACATAGATTACCAATCAAGTTTTTACCACCAAAAATAATTGAGTCTTTGCTTGAATAGTTACATCAATTTGAATCGATATCGAGAAAACGAACTAAAAAGACAAATATTAAATGGCGCCGCTGCCGGTTCTTTTCGTGAAGATTAACGGTTTCGAGTGAGACGATTGGATTTTGGGATCCGTTCACTTTGTGAACGTTATTTTTACGTATTATAATAAAAAACATAAAAAAATCAAAAAGATAAAAATACCAAAAAAAATAAAAAAAATCAAAAAATCAATTCTTTTCCTAAAGAATTGAACCAAAAAATAAAAAAATCCAAAAAGTAATATTTTTCCTAAAAGATTACACCCAAAAATATATATTATATCGTTTTCATCGTTTTTACGTACATATAGTAGTTTTCTTAAAAAATCAAATAAATACAAAAATATTTTCTCTATATTATTATATGTAAATACGTATACGTATAAGAACAACCAAGTTACCTATTTCCATAAGTATTGCCGAGGCAATACACCGTGTTAGGGGGCGTTCCGGTCCTTGACACGTGTATCGATCAAACAAAATAAAGCAAGAATAGATAAATACTTCCAATAGGCAATAATTCGAAGGATACAAACTACAAAGTGAATAGAAAGGCGATGTGCTATAAAATGCCATCTAAGGGTCAGTAGGTACTTAAGTGCTTTGCGCCACCTAACCCCCCGTTCACTAGTGCGTATTCTAAGAAGGAAGGCTTTATTGGGGGTCTTGCACCCAAGTAGTAATTATATATATTATACTTTCTTGTGGATATTTCATATCAAACCTCGAGGGAGATAATCTCTTCTCTCTCAAAAGTCGACCGAGGGCTACTCCCTCATTCCTCGTGTTTACTTACACGTGTACTCGCACACGTGTAAACATACCACCTTTGGTGTATTACTTCCTTCCCCGAGGAAGCTTTTAAACGTCATTATACTTGTATATACATTCGGCCACCTTGTTAAACATGGATACTCGTTCCATGTTGGAGATTTTGCAACAACGATCCGCCAACGCTAATTATTCGCCTTGTTCGACTTGTAGTGGTCCACACGATACTTATTTATGTGATCAAAACAATCTCTATTATGGGGAGGGATATGCTTATAATGGAACCGAGAACCCTAATTTTCAACCTAACACTCAAATGGACTATACTTGTAATGACTATATGGGATATTCCGGTTTTTCATCACAAAATCCACCATCATTTCATGATCAACCCTTTGATGAGCCATACTAAAACCAAGGATTTTCCAATTATGAGGGTTTTAAAAATAATGATAATTTTCAAGGCTATAATCAAGAAACCTTTCATAATCAAGGATTTTCAAACAATGAAGGCTTTCAAAATGATGAAAATTTTCAATGCTATACTTAAGATAACTTTCAAAATCAAGGATTTTTACATCATGAGGGTTTTCATAATCAAGGGTATAATCAAGGGTTTAACCAAGAGAATATTCAAAATGACTCTCAATTTCATGAATTCGTTGAGAGGAGCATTCAAGAGATGGAAAGGAGAATACTTAAATGTTTCGAGGAAAATTGTCAAAGACAAATTCTCTTTGTACAATCTTATCTAACTCAAGGAGCTTTACCATGTGATATTGAGCCGTCTTTGAGAGTTGATGATGAGGATGATACTATTAGTAATGAATATCATGAATCATGTGAAGACGAATATCTTGCTACTCGTAGGCCTTATCCATTCCTTTATGACGATGATGACGAACCTTCGATTTGTATGACACTAAATGATGACACACCTTCATCACCTTTACCTCACGTGGAACCAACCGACTCTTTAACCATGGGGGACGAGCCTCTTAGCACTAATACAAACACTGATTTGGATGAATTAACCGCCTCTAGTGTTGAGAACCTTATCTCAATCCAAAGAGAGCTTGAGGGTGTTTCCAATGAACCATGTGATGAGCTTTGTATTGATACCTCTTCTCCTCATGATCACATTGAGATTTCATCACTTGTTGACCTTCATGCTACTACTAGTGATTTTGGTGATTTCGATCTTGATGAATTGTTTAAAGAAAAGGATAATGAGATTGAGGAAGAGGATGATTGTGATTCTAGTGAGGCATCTTATGATATATCATCCGATGACTTCTCATGTCAAGATGACATTCCTAATTTGGATGAAGATGTTGATCATATAGAAGAAGTGGAAGATGTTCATATTCGTGAGGTTTTATCAAACGTTTATCATCTTATCTCCTCGATTGAAGCTTTGAATGAAAACCATAATGATGATTCCATAGAAGAAGAACCTTTCATTGATATTTCTTCACCGGTTTTTGAGCTTGCACCTATTGATTTTTATGATAATATCATCCCTTTGATTGATTCTCTTAGTACACCTTATTTTGAGCATTCTATTCCCACCCTTCTACCCTTGAAGTTGGTTATTGATGAAGATCCTATACTCTTAGAGATTGATCCTTTTTCACCTATGGCACCTTTAGCACCCAAAACCTTTGATATGGATTCTCATATGGATATTGATGCCACCATAGAGGCTTATCTTGCTAGTATTGATATTGATGTTGATGATAGTGATTCTAATTGGGAAGAGGATATTCGTCTTAGTGAGAACATGCTTTTTGGGAACATAGAGATTACACCTCCTTCACAAGATACTATTTCTATTGATCCTCCTTTCACTATGCCTTCTATGGAAGATTACCCACCTTTTGATGATGATGACGAGCCTAACATGGACATAATAGTTATGAATGTTTTGATACCTACACCTTCGTTGTCTCATGATGCTTTGATCACTAAGGGGGAATCTTATATGGTTGATATGAGCTCATCTTCTTATTTTCCCATGAAGGGAAAGGTTTTTGATCCTGGGATACGTATGTTTGGGAAAAATTGGTTTTCATCTACTCCACTTAAGAGTGTGACTTCTATTGAGATGGAAATCTTGTATGAGCTTACTTTGGTGATACTACCTACTTTGGAGTTGTTCACTTGTCGAGATGGAAACTATGTATTTGATCCTGGGGTACTTCTTATTTGAGAGATTTCGTATGTTGGACAAACTTGAGACACGTTGGACCGTTCCATTTATCGAGGCGAATATTGTAGATCTTATAGTAAATGGCAACGTGCTAAGTTTGAGTGTATCATGTGAGACGAGCTTCAAAGTGGATATATCTTATTCTCCATGATGGTTTCCCCAAGGACAACCTAATTCGGGGCCGAGTCGAGCTAGCGACTTAGGGTTAAAAAAACTCAAGCAATGAATAACTAGGTTAGAAAACATAGAGTAGATCTAAATAGGTTAGGTTCAATTAAAAGGATGTTATAGTAGAGTTGAAGTGGAGGGGTGGCCTTTCTTCGTCTTTTGGTGTTTGCTTCAAGGGTTGCTCTCTCACACTTCATGCTTGGAGCTTATGGAGGAGGCCCGTGTATCTGGTTCACTTCGATTAGTTTTTGCTATCGTGATATTAAACACTTGTGCTTAAAATGAATATCCTTTAGTTGTCACTTCCTTAACTTGGGTTAAGCAAAGTAACCAATGTCATAAGTGTAGGGGAGTTCACTCCAATACTCTTAAACATTGAGGACAAATGTTTATCTTAAGTGTAGGGGAGACTTCTATCGAAGTGGCCTTACCTAGACCATTGCCTTAACTTCATGATAATTGGGAAAATTAATTTTTCAAACATTTTTCAAATTTTTGATCTACTTTGGCCACCAAAAATATGCATTCATAATTTTTACATTAATCATTTTTCATTTGCATAACACATTTGCATTGTATATATCTTTTCTTTTATCTTTCATCAAAAATATATAAAAAGAAAAAATATAAAAAGAACATGGTTTAACAAATTTAGACTTCTTTGACATATTAGGCTCGTCATGGAAATTTTGACTCAACCCGAGTTTGCTTATCTTAGCATTCTCTAGCTAGTATCCTTAACCATGTAGTCCTTCATTGGTATATTAGGCTAAGCATCCACCAATCTCATTCTTTGAGATTTTGTGGAGAATGGGAAACGATAGAGTTGAAGCAAGTATAAAAGGGCTAGATAAACTTCATGATAATTACTTGTGGCTAAACCTTTCTCTTCTTTACCTCTATTTTCTTCGCATGTATATAATTGTTAATAAATAATCAAGAACGGTTTTAATTGGTTTGTAATCTCTTATGCATTTTTGTCTAATCGTTCATGGTTGGTATGAGTACGTCTTAAGATTCTAAGTTAGGACGGTTTATGTGTACTAGACTTATGTCATGCTCAATATTTAGCGGGTGTTTTTCCTTTTATTCTTTTCAATTTTTTTTTTGTGAGGAATAAAGAAAAATAAGAGCGGCTTATGAAAAAAATGAGTGGCTAGAAAAAAAAAAGAAGAAAAAGAAAAGAAAAGAAAAAAAAATATATACAAGACTCCCAAGAGGGGCAGTGTGGTGTTAATTAGAGTGACTATTGAGTTCCAATATTACCTTGACGGGTTTCGGGGATTCAATAGATTGCTCCAATCCAATATTACCTTGACGGGTTGCGGGGTTGAAGATCCAAAGTCTCAAAAAGGCGGCGGATGTAAATTATTGCGTGAGTTTTATTTTTCTTTCCTTAGCGAGTGTGTAGCTACTTATGAAAGCATGACATGAGGATTTTACACATAAGGCGAATGACTTATTACTCTTGAAACGAACTTATATTAATTGTGAGCAGTTTTTCAAGTAATGGATGAGAGGATTACTTAGGATTAAAACCGTACTTCCTTATTTTTGGATTTTACATTTCTTATACTTCACGCTTTAAATAATGACAAATTTGCTTTCAAGCAATTTGCTCAAATAATAACCGGTTCCACACTTAATTGTCATGAATAAGTTGATGCACTTTTTACTTGTGAATACAATGATCCCATTTTTAAGCTTGGTATAGGGAAAGTGAAACTTGAGGGTGATAAATATCCATGATACCAAAGCCCTAATTTAAGTCATTGATTTCTTTATGAGTTATTTCCATCAAACCCATTTATGAAAAAAATAAAAGATATATAAATAGAATTGTTTTCTTTGCATGGAATTGTAAATATTCAAAATCATTCATCATGTAGTATAGTATAGTTTATTAAATCACAAAATGGCCAAGGTTGGTTAATTATGAGAAAAGTGCACTTTAGAGCTTTGAAATGCTGCATTGCATGAGGTCATGGCAATGGTCAAGTGGAGGGGAGTTGATAAGTGTGAAAACACTCATCAATAATGATCCAAATACCACTAAAAACACAGTCAAATACATAATATTTAACTAAAAATATCAGAATTACGTTGATATTTGCGTTTCATGTGTTTTCAGGTAAGAAGATACATTTTTGAGCAAAGACGCGTTTTCAAGGACTTATTTGATGAAAAGACGAAGAAAATGACGAAAGAAGCTTTCAAGGACCTTACTTGCTATTATTTACCGAGATCGAGGGCTTAAGTTGCGATTTCTACAAAGACGAAGGATGAAAAGAAATGTGCTAAAAAGTTTATATTACATTTGATGAAAGATTGAAATGGAGGGACTAAAAGGCAAATAAGGGGGAAAGTTTATTTACTTGGTCAATGACCAAGTCACGGTCAACATACTCTCATACACGTCTTCTTCATTCCCAAAGAAGAGAGAGAAAGAAACGAATAACACAGAGTTTATCATCCTCTCACCACCGAAACCTGCAAGTGCAAATCAAGTAAGATACAAGAGGATTCAGGCAAAGCTCAAAGAAGAAGAAATGATCCTTTTGATCTCCTCTACAAGGAGATACCATTTAGTTAAATCAATAATGAAGAACGAAGAAACCCCCAAATTGAAGAATGAAGAACGAAGAGTTCAACCTCGTATTTTCTACGTGGCGCAACTGGATTGGCTAAGACACGTCACCTCTCCTCTCTCGACGCCTATAAATAGAAGACGAAGACCTTCATTTTTGGATGGTTAGCTTAGGTGTAGAAAAAACACATTTAGTTAGATTAGTTAGGAGTAGTTAAATTTCAGTTTTCACAAAGTTACTTCATCTTGTTAGAATTCGGTTTATAATCTGTTAGATTTCAGTTACGTATTTCTGTTAATCTTGTATCATTTTACTGCCATTAATGAGATATCGAGCTTTTACATTCATCTCTTGATCTTCTTACTTTTCTCATTCTATTTTCAAACCTTATCATTCTTTAAATCGTTTTTGTTGATGTTTACTGATTAGTTGAAGTCAGTTAGAGATACCGTTCATAAATCCTTAAGCAATTCAGTCAGAGTTGGAGTATGTGTTCCGTTTAGCTAGTATAGATGTTAGTTTTTCACTGAGAATTCATCTAGATAAAAGCTATTCAGTTTTTCTACTTTTACGAGCTTGAATTTTGTTTCCAGGATTACATAAGTCGGTTTATAGTCAGTTTGTTAAAAAACTGTTATAACAAGTTTATTCGATTAATGAAAGTTAGTTTCGTTAGAAATATACAGATTTGTTCGAGTGATACAGGTTTCAGATTCGGAGGTCTCGTTTGGTTCTTTCTTCGCTTGTTTCAGTTTTATTTTGCAGGATTACTTTCAGTTTTTGAAGGTAGCAGAATAGTGGTGTTTCGTTGAGTTCTGTTTGATACGGTAGCAGATTGGTGGATGTTCGTGTAGTAAACAAGCGAGCTCAGCGCTCCACTTCGACATCAGTGGACTATACGACGGAAGCCCAGGTTAAGCTCGTTTTGTTTCAATTTCTGCAAAATATAGTATAAACTGCTATTTGATCGTTTGTAGTGTGATTTTTGATTGTAAGATTTTTCATTACCTGTTTTCTAGTTTTTTTTCTAACTCTGCAATTTAATTCATTCAGCAATTTGAGATTATGTTTATTTTCTTAGCTAGTGTTTGGCGCAGTATAAGTATACAGAGTTGAATAAAAGTTGTAGCGTAAGATTGGGATTAAGGGCGATAGTCTTAACAGTAGGTAATTTTGATTCGGACCTGTGATGAGATCGTTTTGACTTTCAGTATTGTTCAAGCTTAATGGTTACATAGCTTTAGTCCTTAATTTTTGTATATGTCTTAAAAAGTATAATTGCTTTGTAGTTTAATCCATCTCACTTGCAGATTATAAGAATCCAATTTAAAGTGTAGCAGTAGGTTGTAGTATCAGTGATAAAAGTGGATTTTACTCTTTTGGATATTATAGAAATGAGTAGGATTTTCTTTGTGAGAAATCAAACAGAGAATACATTCAATTTGCTTTATCAGTTAGGTATCTTTTAGATTTTAGAAGTATAAGTTGTGTTGACATAAAAAGTAGTTTAATATGAATATGATTGAGTAAGTAGAAACTTTGAGGCACTATAGCTGTAATGATTTGAAAAGCAGGTAGTAATCTCATTATAAGTAGAAAGAATTGTTATAGTCAATTTTTTTATAGTAGGAGTTAGATTTGTTCTAAGTTCTTTAGTAGATATGTCATGTTGGAAGGATGATTTTTCATTAAAGTAGTGAGCTAGTGGCCTAATAGATAACATGTTCTAATAAGTTTTTTTTTATAAAAAAACATTAAAAGTCAAAAAGTCATTTACAAGATTCGAACTTGAGTTCTATTTTTCAAATTCATCACTAGTGTTTCAAAGTTTGTTTTACGTAATATTTGAATCTTCTTTAATTACAGTAAAGGTCACATTTAGTTTAGGATTGATTTAGGTTTAGTCTGTTAGTCGCTTTTTGGGCCAGATTAGGAGAAATTGCTAGTTTAAAATTGGCTTAGTGATAGGTGTTTACTTAGTATTAGTGTAATATTAGTTTGCAATTTATCATATTTCACTCAATATTAGTTTAATATCTTGTATTTTGTACTTTTCATTTGTAGTTTTAAATTGTATTTTCTATTTTCACATTGTGTGCATTTAAGTGTGGTAATTGCTATATGTTTTAGCGTAGTACGTATACGTAGGTATTATAGAGTATTTTTACCTTTGTAATTGCTTTGTGCCAATTAGACATAAATTCCAAACAAGATTTTACCACCAAAAACAATTAAGTCAAGCTTGGATAGTTATATCAATTCGATAAGACCGAGAGAAAAACAAACTTAAAAAGAGAAATATTAAAAAGAGTATTTTTACCTTTCTAATTGCTTTGTAATTGCTTTATGAGTTATTTCCATCAAAACCATTTTAATAAAAATCAAAAATATATAAATAGAATTGTTTTCTTTGCATTGCATTGTAAATATTCAAAACCATTCATCATGTAGTATAGTTTAGTTTATTAAATCATAAAATGGCCAAGGTTGATTAATTATGAGAAAAGTTTAACTTGGTGCTTTAAAATGCTGCATTGCATGAGGTCATAGCAATGGTCAAGTGGAGGGGAGTTGATAAGTGTGAAAACAGTCATCAATAATGATCCAAAAACCACTCAAAACACTGTCAGATACATAATATTTAACTTTAAGATATCAGAATTACGCGTGTATTTGCGTTTCATGTGTTTTCAGGTAAGAAGATACATTTTTGAGCAAAAACGCGTTTTCAAGGATTTATTTGATGAAAAGACGAAGAAAAGGACGAAAGAGCTTCCAAGGACCTTATTTGCCATAATTACAAAGATGGAGGGCTTAAGTTGCATTTTCTAAAGAAACAAAGGATGAAAAATAGATTTACTCAAAGTTTTAAACACATTTGGAAAAAGATGGAAAGATGAGGGACCAAATGGCAAAACTAGTGGAAAGTTATAACTATTTGGTCAATTGACCAAGAACCGGTCAACACACAAACACCCATACACGCGTCTTCCTCACCAAATCAAAGAGAGAGAAAGAAAGATGAGACGGTTTATATCTTCTTTCCACCTCAAAACCTGCAACTGAAATTCAAGGACGATAGAAGATTCATACAAAACTTATAACTACAAAATGACTCCTTATCCTCTCTTCTACATGAAGATGTCACTTAATTCGATCAAGACTCAAGGATGAAGAAACGCCCAAATTCGGGTTTAGCATGAAGAACTCTAATCATCGTATTTTACACGTGTCCCTTCATGATTGGACAAGACACGTCACCACCTTCTCCCTCGACGGCTATAAATACAAGACGAAGACTCCATTTCAAGACGGTTATCATAGGAGTAGTTTCACACAGTTAGGTTAGAAATTAGTTAGTTAGTTTAATTTCGTTTTAGTTTTCTTGTTAAACTTTTGTAACCAAATTAGTTAGTTTTGTAACCGAATTTTATATTCTTCCATTAATGAATTCTTGAATTTCTTCTTAAAAGCTTTCTCTATTAAATCTACACATTATGTTAGAATTGATAAATTGATTCGAGTTTTATTAATACTGAGAGTTACGTTACTGTTCTAGTTTTTGAGTTACTGTTCGGATATTGAATCTTTTGATAGTATAAAATTTAGTTGTATTCGATTGATGAGTTGTAGTTAACTGATTGATGAATCTGCTACTGTTCACCAAGCTAGTAGTGATATTAGTTGAGTTTTCTGTTCGAAGATTTTAAGTCTGGGATATAGTTAGTTGTTAGATAGTTTAAAATTTAGGTGATATTCAGTTTTTCTGTTAAGCATTTGCAACAAGTTTATTTTCCTCCATTAATGAAATGTTTAAGTTTACAAGTTTCATCTTACTCTACTCTCTGTTTTCAGATTCAGTAAACTAGAAGTTTTTGTAGAATTCAATTTTCAATATTGATAAATCAGATTTAGTTGAGCTTTAGATTCACTTGAGTCAATTGCAAGTTTAGAATTTACTGTTACAAAAGCTAGTTGGATCCATTCTAGATATCACTTAAGGATGTTTCGAATTTGCAAGCAGGTTACCGTTACGTAGTAAACTGTTGGCTTAACAAGTTGGAACAGATTTTCGTTCTATATCTTTTGCAGGACTGATTTGGTAGGTTAGCAGAACGGTAGTTAGAGATTAGGCGTGTTCGATTTTAAGCGAGCTCAGCGCTCCGCTTCGCCCACAACGGACAGGCCTGGATGTATCTTGGTTAAGCACGTTCTATTTTCTGCCATGAGTAGCATAATCTGTATAGCTGTAGTATAATTCAGAGTTTATATTTGAAATCTACTTGATCATACTGTTTTGGAATGTGTTTTGTGTAATTTCAATTTTTGCTTCGATTACTGTATAAGCATTTTATGATTCTTTTGTACTTACTGCATTAACTAGTGGTTAGGACAGTATATTTTAGGTCATTCGTGCTGAGTTTTAAATAGGAATTAAGCTGTGAGCTATCGTGATTGTTAGTAGAGTAGTGGTAGTGTAGTGTAAAAGTCTTGCTAATCTTTTATGCATATTCTAGTCGTTCTGTTAGAAAGTAAATCAATTAGTCCACTTTTTAGCTGTTGTAAAGTACGCACATAATAGGGTACATGTTATGTTTTTGTAGTCCCTATTGTCACAGTTAGTTGGTCACCTGCTATTGGATTGTTTTCAAATATGGACTAGATTTAGTTTACTAGGCTTAAACATAGAAGTTCATAAGGCATTGACTTAAGTCATAATATAATATTTTGAGTTTATGATATTACTTTGATATTTGAAACAAGCAGTACAAATTAGCCTACAACATATTAAATTTGAACTAATAGAGTAAAGTCAAAGAAAAAGTCAGTCTCTGAACATTGAAGATTAATTCAGTTTCGATTTTTTTTAGCTCATTGTACTAGTTACAAATTAATTCCATTATTCCTTTTGCATAAAAATTCGGTTAATAAAAAAATTTAGAATCTTATTTGTTTCATTTTGGACTTCTACTATGGACCGTTTCTTTACATGTTTAGAATATAATTTGCCACTTATAATTCTAGCTTAACTTTGAATTTTGACTTTTAGATAGGTTTATTCTTTTACTTTTATAAAAATTGGATTTTAGATTTTATAAAATGGTGTTTTAGTTTTATTACAATTGATTTAGATTTAAATTTTGATTATTGTATTTTGAGAATTTTAGTGTGGTAATTGCAACGTGTTTTTAGATTAGTACGTATAAATAGTATAGATATTATTTTCATTTTTTTTTTACTTGCTTTGTGCCAATTAGACATAGATTACCAATCAAGTTTTTACCACCAAAAACAATTGAGTCTTTGCTTGAATAGTTACATCAATTCGAATCGATATCGAGAAAAAGAACTAAAAAGACAAATATTAGACATCATCATCATTATCTTACTAAATCTACCCGTATCATCGCTGTTGATTTGCAAAACGTTGTTGTCAATCATCTCGGATGAAACATTTGTCAGGATGCAAGCCAATGATGCACAGCATTCACGGTTAGTATTTAGAAGTTTTAAAGGGATTCGTACTAGGGCACTAACCGATAACTTGATAAATAACCCGGCATCAGTATTCACGGGATAGGGTCATCCTTTCATGAGTAACAACTTCAATAGAGTTGTCGGGTCCTGTGATGGATTGGTATGCATGGTTAACACAACATGGTTATCACTGTACAACCCTGGAACACGTTATACCTATTCCATCGACTCGTGTTTTCTAAGGGAGAATCCAGATCACGTTGCGTATGGCTTTGGTAAGATAGCAGTCGGGGATTACAAGGTGGTGGCCGTTTCGAAACGAAACAACAAGGTCAAAATGTTCTCCATAGAGAACCTAAACTGGAAAAACTTAGGAGTTTATCCAGTCGCGGGTTCTGTCTATGACGATGGTGTGGGTTATGACGGTCGGGTATACTACTTCGATTTCTCTTGGAGAGCAAACTCTGAAAGGATTTTTTGTGTTCATTTATCGCAAGAAACAATTACCAGAGTTCTTCTTCCTGCATTACGAAGAGCCCAAAAAGCTATTCACTTAGGGGTGTTGCGACAGGGGCTATGCATGTTGTGTAACTACACTAACAACAATATTTTTGATGTTTGGGTCATGACAAACGAGCCTGTACACCAAGCTTGGTTAAGGTTGTTTTCCATTCGGAATCCCGATCCTAATCTCCTTCAATTACACCAATACGCAGAGGGTTGGACAAGATACTATTCTTCAATCTGTATAACAGGGAAGGGTTGCCTTGTGATTCCATTTGGATACCAGGTCATTTTTTCTAACCCTAATGACAGGACTTTCAGGATTCTAGACTATATGTGCGGTCCTTGGTGTACCTACGTTGAGACGTTAGTGAAACTAGTCGGGAGAGGGATACGTTATAGTCTTAGGAGTGCAGCCAACATTGGATAATCAAGCTTTCTAGTCATTCAACTTACGCATTATTCTCCTACGTTATCTACTTACACTATGCTTCACAGTTTTTTTTGTTTTCTAAAAGTATTACACTAGGCTTAGTTGGATACTATGTTTTATTTCAATCTAGATGTTATCCTTCAATGTTTTGAATGCCTATTATATAACCTATATGTTTTGTACTAACTATGCAACGCTTGCAATGCCGACTAAATCATCATGAACTTTCAATTGTGTAGCAATAAAACCAGCGTTAACAACTAAATACCAATTATGCAGATAATATTCATTAGTACCACTATCCATACCACCTACATTGGTCTATCATAAGTTTCAACAACAAAGGCTCTAAAAATCCTATTCGACAAAAGGTATCATATATAATGTGTATTCTAACAACCAAGACTTTAATACAAAATCAATGTCAACAAGGAAGTTCATATCCGAAAAGGGTTTTCATCATCCAATCGATTATTATACCGACAAAAAATCAATTCGAATAATCAAAATCAATGTTAATTAAATAAACACTTTAATGGGAACCTCATAAATTAAACATATTGTTTACCATTTGAATGGATGAACAGCTTCCAATCATTCGTCGTAAGTGTGGGTCTCGATGTGATCTGCAATATCGATTGTTTGTTACACTAGATTCATGATTATTCGTACGAACAACTATTGTTAATTGGAAGCAGTGTTAATTGGGTTTTTAATTAAATGGATACTGAAGGTTCTTAAATGTGTGTTTGGTTGTGTGTTTTTTGTTCTAGGTTTTTCGAATAGGGTTATATAAGGGGATGTGTGAAATCAATGGTTGCCTCGCTTTTTAAAAGTGGTTGCCTTGAGTTCAAAAAAATTTCAAACAGGATGCCTCAATTAAAAAAGAGTTGCCGCCAAATTATTTTTTTAGTTGCCTCGTTTCTAAAATTAAATACTCGAGTTGCCTCGTTTTTTATATGGTATACATGTATAATTTTTTTCTTTTATGGTTGCCTCGTGTATAGCAAACGGGTTGCCTCCAAATTTTAATACATCACGTGATTGTATCTTGTGGGTGGAAAATGACATGTGTCGCCTTCTAATTGGAGATTATTGGAGATGTCTCGGTTTGCCTTGGGCCATTTTAGGAACATCTCAGTGTAACTGACATTTTAGAAACATCTTATTAAAAATGGGCTATTTATGGAAACTCCCCCTAAAAGAAATTCAAAGGCTAAAATTGTCTCAAAGACATTAATTTTCTGTGGACTAATAAAAAGCGTCTGGGGAAATATCAATCCCCTATAATAAAAGCTAGTATAAACTTTATTAATAACAAAAATTTTAGCCCGGGCTTCGCCCCGGTTTATTGAATGCCTTATTGTAACTTGAGCATGCCTACAAGAAGTTACAGTTATTCTAAATTTGTTGCAACATCAAGTTGCTTCAAGTCATTCGCTTATATATTTGCATAAAGCTTATAATTACAGTGAAAAATAAACCTAAGACAGAAACTTCAGTTTTGAAATTATTTAATTGCGCTGTATTATACTCAAGAGGAAAGAGGAAACCAATAATCAATGAGACATAACACTTCGAAAATCATTGTTGCACTTATAACATCAACATCTTCAAAAGTAACTCGTAAACAATGGGCGAAACTTTTATTACGTTGCATAAAAAGAATGGAATAATAACAAACTGAGGGGAATTCGTTGTGTTGTATAAAAAGAATGGAATACACAACTTACTATAACAATTCATATCGATACATAGATGTATATGATATTTAAAGTAAACGTATTTTTTTATAATAAAATAAAATACAACATGCAAGTTTGTAGCACCTAATACACACCTGTTGTCCTTTCCGGCTTTGTAACTTGGAAGGCCGCAAGTCTAGACTTTGTCATTTGTTGCTTACAAAGGTTGAGGTCCTCCTGCACTGTTACCTCACATCATTAAGTATTGCGATCAGCCTCTGCAACCACTCTGTTAAAGCAACATCACCAAAGCTTCCTCAATGTTCTTGTTTTATGAGTAAAAGAAGTTGTGTAAAAAACGTCTTTAATCTTATGAACGCATAACAGGGAGTTGATATATGTCACCTGATTTTGTTGCTTCGTTGTTGTGACTTGTTGTGGCTGAGACATTGTTGTTTTTGAATGAATCTGTTAGTCCACCGCTGCAATGCTTCACCCACACCTACACCGATACAAAATTTGGGAGTTTGTGAGGATTTGAATTAGAATATCATGATTCTACACGTCTTAATATGTTACTATTAACTTATGTCTTTGTTAAGTATTGTACTGATTATATTGATCAATAAAATAGAAACAAAAGCAACTCTCTAGTATTTTTGTATCAAGAACAAAGTGGTGGAGACTATATCAGAAACATTGACATTATTATTGTAACTTCCTACAATTTGTTGGAATGGTGTGGTGGTTTTTCAATGTGTATGCAATGCTACTATTCCACTAACCATAGTGTCATGACAAAGTGTTGTCAACTATTTTTTTTTTGCCTAAAGGGATCACATGTGAAAATGAGTTGAGTATCATATGGATGTTGGTTGAAAGGAGTAATAGCTCGTACCTCGTTACTTATTTCGTTGGAAGTTGGTTCTTTTGACACAGTTTGTGTAATAATCTGAACTTAACGTCATATTTGATTCTAATATATATAATTTAATTCAAATTTTATTGAATGGATTTATTAATTTTGGTTGATTTTGATGAAAATCGTTAAAATTATAACTTTTAGTGAATCTTACGTATGGAATTATCCGTTAAATAATCGAGAAGTTGACGAATGCCATGTTTTAGCCGTGAGAGCAATTATTTTTATTTTCATTATTTTTCGACTTATGGTCGTATTTCGTTGAAAACGAGTCGAAAGCGTGTTATTATAATTCGTTATGCATTAATTTAATTATCGAGATCGAGATTTAATTATAATGAATTTTAGTTGGTAAAAACCGAGCCGAAGCTATTTTTTTTGTATTCATACCTGTGGCGCAACACTAAACCAAACACCTTTTATTTTTATTATATTGTCTAGCAAACCCTGTTGCAAAACACCCCTTTATTTTCTCACTACTTATAATCTTACACACTTACCATATTCTTACACAAAACAAAAGAGTTGTTGGGTTTCTTCTTTCTCCTCTGTCGACACCAACATCATCACCATCACCGGCAACATCAAATTTTCTTCACAAAATCATAATTAAATCATCCAAAATCGTTCGCCTATCATTTCTAAACAAATCCCACCATCAATTTAACATGATTAATGTGTTTTAGAAAAATCAAAGTTTTCAAGAAATTATCAATGGTGGTGTAATCCAAATTTTATGCATGGGATATATTAAGGGTTGATAAATATTGCTAAAAACAAGTAGGGGTGCAACCAAAAATAGTTTTTGATCATCTATTGGTGTCGGGTGTAGTCGGTCGAATACAAACGACCATTAAGGAGTGGTTTGATTTTGATTCCTTGCTTCTTTTTTAGCTTTGTAAGTTCTTATTTTTCAATCTTTTGATTTATTTTTTTTGCATGCATATTGATTTTGATAGTTATGTAGTTGCATGTGTGATTTTCATTGTTTGATCATGGGTAAAACTTATATAGTTGCTGTCCAGATTTTTGGGTATAAATTTCGGCTATGTTAAACTTTTATAAACTGTGATGTTATTGTTTCTAGTCATGGGGCTCGTCCTTACGCACGTTTTGATATAAAATGGGTCTTCTAACTCTTAAAATGAGTGAGTTATGCTTGTTTGAATTTCTGAAAATTTATCAATTTACTTTCTGCACACCATCTGATGCAGAACCGAAAAAGAGGAAAATCAGTCATTTTTAGTCCGTTTCATGGTTCGAGTAAAACTGTAAAGTTGTTTAAAATGTCGTTTTACGTCTACCGCGTGGGATGTGGTCTTGAAACTGAATATTTGAGGGTCTTCCAGTTAATTGAAAATCTGTATTTTTTTAAAAATTGTCTTTTTAACAGATCTGATGTGAGGGGTAAATCGGTCATTTTTGGTCCGTTTCGGCCTTCGGGCGAAACACGAAAGTTGTTCAGAATGTTGTTTTACCCTTACCATGTTTGAATCAGACCTGGAAACGAACAGAAACGGGGTAAAAGTTACAAGTAAAATCTGAAATTTTAACGTCAAAATTATAATTTCGTGCATAACTTGCAGGGACATTTTGGTCAATTCTGTAGAGTTTCAGGTCTCGGGTATAACTAGAAAGTTGTCCAAAATGTCGTTTTGCATCAAAATGATTCAGACTTTAATCATGAAAGTGTCGTTCAATGGGTCAGTTAAACGGGTCAGACCTGAAGGTCAAAGCTGACCAGAAAAGTCAAAGTTGGCCAGAAAGTTAAAATTGTCAAAAATTTTTAAGTATGCATTTTTATTAGATTTTTGGGCATGGATTCTTAATCATTGGTTTGTAGTGCATGTTAATACATATATACGAGTATAAAAATCATTATTCGTGTTATATTATTTTGAGTGTGAAATTAAGTACGCACAACTATTATAGGCTGTGGTTGATTCGTCGGCATTCGTCTACTCGTCTCGAAGAACTTATTGTTTCTTACTTCTTATCAAGGTAAGTCTATAGCCTCGCTTTTTATTATCTTGTAAATGATTTTAACCCGCGAGGGGGAATACATGCGTGTTTTTATAAAAGGAACACAAGTTGTTTTCGGTATGCTGGACCCGAATATGATGATAAATGCCTAAGTACCATTGTCTTATGAAGTCCCTGAATTTCATGTGCTGTTAATTACCTTGCGAGGTAAACGTTAATACATATGGTAGATCTATTTGAGTTTGACAAACCTTATCCTAGAGGGATATTGTGTATACGTATGTATCCTTGTGAGCACCTGAAAGGGATATTATGTATAAGAGGTCGCTGGTATATGACAATATTACCTTTCAGTAGGGGCGCCGTAAGTGAGACGGTTTGACGTGTTGGTTAAGGTTCAGTAGCATGAGCTTAAGGCATTTATCGATAAATATATGACTTGTCTATGTGACAAGCTAGAGATGATTAAAATTATTGTGTTCAAATAATGATTTGTAAAACCTATAGACTTGCTCAACCTTTGTGTTGATGATTTTAAACATGTATTTCAGGTAATCAAGATGGATAGTAGCGGAGCATGCATGGAGGAAGTTGGTGCTTACTTGTCTAAACTTTATATTATTTTTCCGTCCTTTGAAATGAAATAAATAACTTTTAAAGTCTTTAATGAATGTGATGTATTGGTAACGGTTTTTGGGACAAAACGCTACTCTGATTTAATATATATTGGGATGAGAAACTTTTTAGACAAGATTGTGTAATATTTTAACGTCTCTTTTGAGGTCGTTTTCTATGATTGTGTGTGATGTGCTATAAGTAGCGCCCCAAAGTGGTATTCCGCTGCGTGGTAATTTGGGGGTGTTACAGATTGGTATCAGAGCCACAAGTTATAGAGAACTAGGTCGATTTTTAAAAACCTAAACTATAACTTTTGGTATGTTTTAAAAGGTTTTATGCACGCAACTACTCCGCATGTCTCCGGTAAGGCTATTCTTGTATTACTTATGACTGATTGTGATTATGTGAACCAATGTGTATGTAGGAATAGTAGTATGTATATATATGAATATACTATGATATTTAAAAGCATTGCACGCGAAGCAATGTTCCTTGAATGATTGTCGCATTTTATAATACGGTTTATATCGGATTTGGTTTCATTGCCAATCATCAATCTTGGTGATTATGTATTATCAGAATACGAGTGTGAAACTTGTTGGATATTTGAGTATGCAAATATGGTTTCGTAACCTATCGCATAACGACTTGTTTAAGTTCGATTGTTATCATCGTATCGTGATGTGCCATTTTTAGACATCTCCTTTCGAAACGAAATTGATAAATGCGATGTTCGTATTTTCGTTACTACTTATGATTTTGAAGAATCATTTATCCGAGGCGATGTCTCCTATGTAATGAGACATTTGACTTGATTTTATATGACTATGTTTTATTTGACGAAAAGGAGGATGCCAATGTTGGGCTTAAGATATATATATCCTAATCAAATATGTATAGTTTGGGTACAACAAAGATATGCTCGTAGTAGTCATTCGGTTGAGTGACTTAATATCTTGTATCTAAATGGAATGGGACATTTAGATATAGAGATTTTAACTTGCCCAACTATGAGTTGTTTAAGGTTGTCTTATTTAAATGGATTGGGACAATTGAATAAGAAAGTTTTAAACCACTAGACCTTAGATTGTTGTGTTTTCCTTATTCAAATGGAATGGGACGTCTGAATACGGAAATCATGATGTAAGTTTATTGACACCTTGTATCTACTATGGTATTTTCATATGATATCGTGTTGAGAGGTAGTGATACTTGAGTAGGATGACTTATAATCGTCTTGTTGAAATGGATTGGGACGCCTTTTCACTTGAACAAGAAAGTTATAAGTTCCTGAACCGTAAATTTATAAATTATTGTATATATGAAAGGGGACGCCTTTTGATGTAGATAAGGAGTTATAAATGAGAGGACCCAAGTATGTCTGGCTCGATTTGTGAATGTTTGGTGTGTGTACGTCTTCCTTCGAATCGTGTTTCGTTGGTAAGAATCGTTCGGTGCCGTCATCATTATGATTATCGTCGATTATCATCTATGTACGAGTAACCCGTTGGACTCCTCTCGAGTTGTGATTTGTTTTGATGCACTTTCTAATGTGTCTCGATGATCGCGAGCTTTATAAGCTGATTGTTAAGAACCGTTGACCGTTCCGAGAATAGGCGACTTGTTTAAGCGTCATCAGGATTTATGTGTGTATTTTTGGATTGAATGAGGATCAAGTTATCAACGGCAACTTATCATGGATGTGAAGATTTTGGGATTTTTATTGCTACTATTAAACGGTCGCCGAAGACTTTTCTTAATGACGAAACTCTTGGGGGGGCCAGCATGACAAATTAAACGAGGAATATGATGCATCACCTTGAGCACTAAAGTAGAAGTTATTGGGACGCCTTTGTATGATGAATGCTGAAGCAGAAGTTTGTAGGATGCTTTTGTATGTTGAACATTGGAGCAGAAGTTAATGATACGCCCGATACGTTGTGCATATTCGCCAATGAACCGAATTTCTTAATGTTTGGAATTAATAAATTCGTTATCACCTCGAGGAATATGTTGTAGCCGACACCGCAAGTGGAAAGACTTTGGAGATCAAGTTTTATTATCAAGGGTTCGTTCAAGGTTTTCACGATGATCAACGGTGTAGATCTATATTTGTTGTTTATGTTTGACCTTTTCTTTTTATGTACTTATAGGGTATGTGATCTAGTCGAATGATCGTAAGTTGTGAGAACTTGAGACGGCATTGTCCATTGACGTCTAATCATAGAGAACACGTACCATGTAATATTTTTTTTTACTTTCAGTGATGATGTTTATTGAGACTTGAATGTGCTTGGGGCGGAAGTGAGATGGTGTCTTTGTATTATCTTTTGAGTGTGGATCCGCGTGTGAGCACCCTTTGATGACGAAATATTTTCTTGTTATTCTTGGATATGCGTCCATGGTTATCCGGCCAATGGATATCCTTTAATTTGAAACTTTCCTTTTGAGAGGACTTACCCGAAAATCCTGTCATCTATTCTTGTCGTCGAATGAGCTTCGTATAACTCATAAAATTTTCATGTGTCGACCTTGAAGGAGTGTTTGGTGGATAAGGATTTATTCATCCCTTTAGGTGGGATACAACTTGACGACAAGTAGCGTTTTGTAGAAGAACCAGTGGAGATCTTCGATCGAGAGGTTAAGAGTTTGAGACCGAGTAAGTTTTCCTTTACGAAGGTGCGATGTAATTCAAGACGTGGATCGAGATTCACGTGGGAACGTGTAGACTTCCTTGAGAAGAAGCGCCCTCATCTTTCCTAGTAGAGCGCAATACGAGTATGAGGTGAGTCGAGCGCCGGGACGTCGCTCCCTTAAGGAGTTGAGAATGTAATAATCCGAACTTAACGTCATATTTGATTCTAATATATATAATTTAATTCAAAATTTTATTGCATGGATTTATTAATTTTGGTTGATTTTGATGAAAATCGTTAAAATTATAACTTTTGGTGAATCTTACGAATGGAATTCTCCGTTAAATAATCGAGAAGTTGACGAATGTCATATCTTAGCCGTGAGAGCTATTATTTTTATTTTCATTATTTTTCGACTTATGGTTGTATTTCGTTGAAAACGAGTCGAAAGCGTGTTATTATAATTCGTTATGCATTAATTTAATTATCAAGCTCGAGATTTAATTATAATGAATTTTTGTTGGTAAAAACCGAGCCGAAGCTATTTTTTTTTGTATTCATACCTGTGGCGCAACACTAAACCAAACACTTTTATTTTTATTATATTGTCTAGCAAAACCTGTTGCCAAACACCCCTTTATTTTCTCACTACTTATAATCTTACACACTTACCATATTCTTACACAAAACAAAAGAGCTGTTGGGTTTCTTCTTTCTCCTCTGTCGACACCAACATCATCACCATCACCATCAACATCAAATTTTCTTCACCAAATCATAATTAAATCATGCAAAATCATTCGCCTATCATCCCTAAACAAATCCCACCATCAATTTAACATGATTCATGTGTTTTAGAAAAATCAAAGTTTTCAAGAAATCATCAATGGTGGTGTAATCAGAATTTTATGCTTGGGATATATTAAGGGTTGATAAATATTGTTAAAAACAAGTGGGGGTGTAACCAAAAATCGTTTTTGATCATCTATTGGTGTCGGGTGTAGTCGGTCGAATACAAACGGCCATTAAGGAGTGGTTTGATTTTGATTCCTTGCTTCTTTTTTAGCTTTGTAAGTTCTTATTTTTCAATCTTTTGATTTTTTTTTGCATGCATATTGATTTTGATAGTTATGTAGTTGCATGTGTGATTTTCATTGTTTGATCATGGGTAAAACTTATATAGTTGTTGTCCAGATTTTTGGGTATAAATTTCGGCTATGTTAAACTTTTATAAACTGTGATGTTATTGTTACTAGTCGTGGGGCTCGTCCTTACGCACGTTTTGATATAAAATGGGTCTTCTAACTCTTAAAAATGAGTAAGTTATGCTTGTTTGAATTTCTGGAAATTTATCAATTTACTTTCTGCACACCATCTTATGCAGAACCGAAAAAGAGGAAAATCAGTCATTTATAGTCCGTTTCATGGTTCGAGTAAAATTATAAAGTTGTTTAAAATGTCGTTTTACGTCTACCGCAAAGGATGTGGTCTTCAAACTGAATATTTGAGGGTCTTCTAGTTAATTGAAAATCTGCATTTTTTTTAAAATTGTCTTTTTAACAGATCTGATGCGAGTGGTAAATCGGTCATTTTTTTCCGTTTCGGCCTTCGGGCGAAACATGAAAGTTGTTCAGAATGTTGTTTTACCCTTACAGCGTGGGAATCAGACCTGAAAACGAATAGAAACGGGGTAAAAGTTATAAGTAAAATCTGAAATTTTAACGTCAAAACTGTAATTTCGCGCAGAACTTGCAGGGGCATTTTGGTGAATTCTGTAGAGTTTCAGGTCTCGGTTGTAACTAGAAAGTTGTCCTAAATGTCGTTTTGCATCAAAATGATTCAATCTTTAATCATGAAAGTGTCGTTCAGTGGGTCAGTTAAACGGGTCAGACCTGAAGGTCAAAGCTGACAGAAAAGTCAAAGTTGGCCAGAAAGTCAAAATTGTCAAAATTTTATAAGTATGCATTTTTATTATATTTTTGGGCATGGATTCTTAATCATTGGTTTGTAGTGCATGTTAATACATATATACGAGTATAAATATCATTATTCGTGTTATATTATTTTGAGTGTGAAATTAAGTACGCACAACTATTATAGGTCGTGGTTGATTCGTTGGCATTCGTCTACTGGTCTCGAAGAACTTATTATTTCTTACTTCTTATCAAGGTAAGTCTATAGCCTCGCTTTTTATTATCTTGTAAATGATTTTAACCCGCGAGGGGGAATACATGCTTGTTTTTATAAAAGGAACACAAGTTGTTATCGGTATGTTGGACCCGAATATGATGATAAATGCCTAAGTACCATTGTCTTATGAAGTCCCTGAATTTCATGTGTTGTTAATTACCTTGCGAGGTAAACGCTAATACATATGGTAGATCTATTTGAGTTTGACAAACCTTATCCTAGGGTATGTATCCTTGTGAGCACCTGAAAGGGATATTATGTATAAGAGGTCGCTGGTATATGACAATATTACCTTTCAGTAGGGGCGCCGTAAGTGAGACGGTTTGACGTGTTGGTTAAGGTTCAGTAGCATGAGCTTAAGGCATTTATCGATAAATATATGACTTGTCTGTGTGACAAGATAGAGATGATTAAAATTCTTGTGTTTAAATAATGATTTGTAAAACCTACAGACTTGCTCAACCTTTGTGTTGATGATTTTAAGCATGTATTTCAGGTAATCAAGATAGATAGCAGCGGAGCATGCAGGGAGGAAGTTGGTGCTTACTTGTCTAAACTTTATATTATTTTTCCATCCTTTGAAATGAAATAAATGACTTTTAAAGTCTTTAATGAATGTGATGTATTGGTAATGATTTTTGGGACAAAACGCTACTCTGATTTAATATATATTGGGATGGGAAACTTTTTAGACAAGATTGTGTAATATTTTAACGTCTCTTTTGAGGTCGTTTTCTATGATTGTGTGTGATGTGATATGAGTAGCGCCCCAAAGTGGTATTCCGCTGCGTGGTAATTTGGGGGTGTTACAGTTTGTTCGTTTGTTAGATATCAAAACACAAAGTGTATTAGGACTATGCTAGTTTCATACAATAAGTGTTTCTTTTTCTTGTTGTGCCTCTTAGTGGGAAGAGTTGTGGGCTCAAATCCCTTTCAACCACTTGTTCCACACTCACATAAAAAACTCTTTCTTCCTACTAAGAGCCTAATTAAGAAGGTTATATTGCACCAGTTAGAAAAGTAAAAAAATTAAGAGGCTAATTAAGAGTGTATTGTTAAGCAAGCTTACGTACCAAAGGTTTTGCCGACAGGGGTTGTTTTTTAGTTGGATCCTTTTATTTTTACATTTGCAGAACAACTTGTAGATGCTTACTTTCGTTACTTGGAGAGCTGGTTTAAGAGACATTTGTACTTGTACTCGGACGATCGGTATTTTTTCTAATAGGAGGTTCGCTTGACTGATTCATTGGAAGCCTCCTGTTGACATGTGTATTTGGACGACCTTGTTGGCTAGCAACTTTGTTAAGCAGGAAGATGGTAAACCCGGTCGGTCACTTCTTTTATCATAAGGGGTTTGATAAGCAGGTAAAAAGAAACAAATTATAATCAATATTGAATACTAAAATCAGAACAAAGAAGCTTACTGAGATTTAAACCTTGTAACCATAATTCAAATTTTCTTGGTTAAGCATCAATGATCTGTATTTCATATTGAGTGAACACATGTTATTTAATCAAACCTCACTATTTATCTAGGTGAAAAAATGTCAATCATATTGTGTGAAAAAATGAGGCAGTGGAAGTGGCTTTGAGAATTCTGGAATATAGTACCGGTAATGGAAGTGTGATTCAGTATGTAGGTTTGAGACCGAGATGATTTAAAAACTAACATCACACAATTTTGGCAGGACAATGCGTTTCATCTTACGCATATATGGTTCCCATCAAACATATAAGATCAAGTTTGTCCATCACATTAACAAAAATAATATTTACTGGATCAAAATGGAAATTGTGCCAACATCTGATGATAGCTCGTTTGTTGCTTAGAAAGTAATTTTTTGGAATGATAAAAGATAAAATCTACCTGTGATTAGCATCAGTAGCTCGTGGTCATCGATAAAGCATTACCTTTTTCAAAACATTTATGTGCCGCATTTGCTGCAAATAAAATAACACAGCAACTTAAGTCAATTTTGTTGAAGGTTATAAGCTTATTTGACAGGCACGTAGTGGCACCAAAAAAATATTGTATCAAACTCTTAAATCTAACTAAAAGGGAAATCTCACGTGGAAAATAGGCCTTATAACAAATTTTGTATCAGCAGCAGTTTCGTCTGCACAACAGTAGATAGTTGGAGTCCTATAAAGGAATTTGCAAACCTCCTAAACACCATTACCTCCTCTTCCAAAGCCACAATCACCTCCATTTTTTCTCAAGTTTTTTGAACACAAAATACATAGCAGCAGCCCCAACATATTTCACAGCATATTTGTCGTACGAACTGAAGTTACCTGGCAAAAAGAAAAGCAGAGCACTTATGACCACTCTCATATTAAGTTCCATCCAAATGAAGGATATTTAGATCAAACATATGCATTAAACGTTAGAAGCACGATCAAGTTTATATTTGCTAGATAAGTGTGTCGTGGGTTTTGACATTTTCCACTTCCCAAAATAATAATACCCAGGCAACCTTAGGAGATACATTGCATTTTCAAAAAATTAGATGTTTGATTTCCATTTGAAATCCATAAAGTGTATTCCAAAAATCAGTTAATTACTTTAATCAAGATCATTTTGCATAACTTAGCCAACACATTTCAAATCAGCATGTTACTTTAACAACTAAGATCTCATTTTCATTTTCCTATGTGTATAATTTAATGGCTAATATCTATTGCATTTGAAAAAAAATAATCTATTGTAGAATCCAGAGTAAACAAATAACCTGAATACTGAAACCTGATGTAATGATGTTGTTATAGCATTTAACCATAAAACACATAAAGAAAAATGACTTGCAATTCCAGGTATTTAAACATGTTTCTTTAACCTTGAATGATGTTAGCATAAACCCCAGCAAGATTTACAACACTTATCAACCGCATAGTCATGAATCTCTAAATGAAGGGTCGATCAATACCATGAATCTCCAATTGATGCATCCTACGATAAAAGTGAGTCGGTATTTTTGTTCCACTTGTTTTTTATGAACATTATGTTAGGTCCAAGAAGCATGCAATTGAAGATCCAGTGAAAACCAATAAGATCGTAAGACAAATACCCGAACATCATTGTTACATGAGGTCAGCTGATTATGGTAAACTAACCGTCGAGCTCCAACCAAAGTAGCCCCCTTTGCGTCTTGAATCTTTTGCAGACCTGCAAAAATAAAAACAAAAAACCTTATTCAATAGCAGAAATGAAAAAAAATTACAAAAACTAAATCCCCGAAACCGTAAATTAGATTAATTCACAACTGATATATAATAAAGCACCTAAAAAATAAAAAATAATCATTACAATCACAATCAATTATAACTGGTTAAATACATACAAAGTTACAAACCAAAACCATTATCAAAAGTCGAATGAAAGAAATTAACATACCTTTAATTTGTAGTAATCTTATTTAGTATTTTAGGGTATCAAAATCATAGATGATGGAATGATTGATTTTGGGATAGATATGATGTTTTTTGTGTGTACCGACAGAATATGTGTGTGTATGAGATACGGTGAGTCGGATAACACGTGTATGTAAGAGGAGAAAGAAGGAGTATAGGTGTCATCTCAGGGGTTGTGTGGGGGATTGGGATTTTTTTAGTTCGGCGAGTGAATGAATGAGAAAACACAAGTGTGAGGAAAGATATATTTTATAGTTTTGGTATACAGAGAAAGAAGATAAAAGCGCGTGAACAAAAGGGGTTGTGAGGCATAGGTTTTGGTGAAAGGCAAAGTTATCAAGACCCCCCTTTTTTACAATCTATACCCCTTATTTTTTCAAACTAGGTAAGTAGCCCGCGCTCCGCCGCGGGGTTTTTAGGACGTTGGTTGTGAGAACGTAGTTATGAAACAAACGATGTCTAGCTAAAGCATTTGGGTCTTGAAAAGAGTCTTACAAAAGTTGTCAGATGTGGAATTAGAGTCATAAACATAACCTATATAGTTATGTTGTCATTTGAGAGTATTGCATGTCATGATAAATGGTTACAACAAAAGCATATACACAGTTCAGTTGTTAATTTAGCTACGGCGGTTTTTTTTCTTGTCAGCTGCGTCTAGATCAGGTAGTAGCGGACGCTTGGAGGTAGTAGTCTTTCATTTCACTGGTTTTTCTTTGGTCATCTCAACAGTTCTTTTAGCAATTTTTAGCACGCCGTCTTTTGGAGGAGTACCTAGATATGTAGTCGAGAAAGATTGTTAGGGCAAGGATATAGTTAATAGAACAATGTAATTTTTTATTACAGTTTTTGTCAATAAAAAAAACTAAGCTCTAAAAATTTAAAAAAGTAAGTTCAAAACTTTATAATAAAAAAATTTGGAAGATCCTATGGTATTTCATGTTCAAATATTGTACTTGCTGCAGGTAACAAATACTTAATTTTTTTGGTAGCTACTGTTTAGATAGCCAAATTTTTTTACTCAGTCAAGTAGAGACGTAACCTCCCAGAGTTATTCAAAGGCTCTAGAAGCAGGATACAAAACTACTTCTGCTGCATATTATAAAAATAATTTTGAAAAAAAAAGGAAGTGTAATTGGCCAAAAATACGTTTCAAAAAGTATATAATGGTACTGTATGCATTGATATGATAAATAAAAACGGTAAAAAATATGTTGCTAATTTAGATAGTATTTCCATGAAAATTGTGGTTACCTGGATCTGCTATAGTTGTTGAAGAGATGATATCTGGCATGCTTATTTTTGGGTCGTTGTTGGTTGGGATTGCATTGACAGAAGGCTGTTCAACGACGGTTCCATAACCTTCATTTGTTAACTGAAGTGGTTTTTGTTCGTCATTTACCTCTTGAATTGGTAGGATTTTGTTTACATTGAACTATCCGGCTCCTCTGGGTGTTTTTGGAGCAAACTGTATAACAAATTTTCTCTTTTTGCCAACGATTGTTGTTAACTCATCTGGAATTGTGCGTTCGTCAGCCATCCAGTATTTCTGTGCTAGATCGGAACATGTGTGGCCAGTAATGTCCACTACAGCCTCCGAAAAAAGTGTGAAGTCTGCATTCGCTGTTTCATCGTGGACGGCAACTTTTATAGTGTACATGTTTCGAACACAATACGGGTGTGAAGTTAGATATATGTTATTTTGGGCTCACATTTTAAAGGCGTCAAACCAAATAGCATTTTTACCATTGATTATTAAATTACCATTTTGGCGTATCCCCACTTTAAAAATGAAATAAGTATATAATTTAGAGTGAGACGCAATTTTTATAAATATTAGCATTAGATTAAAAAATTGGTATTCCGACTCTACGCATCCCTGTTACGTGTATATTTTGCCAAAAGGTTGGATATTGTGATGTGGGCTTATATAGCCGGCTATGGCTTATTTATTTATGGGGTTATGTTCTATAAGGTCAGTTTTTGTTCCTTATGTTTAAACTTTTCTGCTTATATATGTGTATTACGCTATTACACTTATTTAGGTCGAAAAGTTTAAAAATAATCCACAAAAAGTGAGTATAAGAAAGATAATGCCAAACCAAATTAACAATTAGCCGAAACAAACACCGTTACTTTATTTAGCCAATTACTTAAGTAATTAAACAGCTTGCAGTATACGGGGAATTTAGGTTACTCTATATTACTGTTTTTTTAGGGGGTTATAAGTAGTTTTCAAGAAACTGGTCGTAACTTGGTTACGATAAACATGAATTCAGAAAATCCATACATTATTTATCTAACAGCTGATAAGCAAAAGCATAAACGTAAAAGATAATCAATTCCAAACACGATCTGATTATCGCATTTGAATCTTTAATACTTGTAAACAAACATGACTCTTCGTCCAGTAATTCTATTTGTTACATATAGTAAGTGTCCTTAATATAGTTTTTATTTCTTTTTTGCATTACTGTCATGAAAAACACGTAAAAGAGTATTATTTATCTATTTATTTTTTTTGAAAAGTTGAACTATCATTAAACTATTAAAAGAGATTACATCTCGGGTGTGAAACACAATAAATTTTCTGATGAGCATAGTGAAAGTTTATGGACTTAAAATTGATAGTCGCGTGATAGGATCGAACTCGAGATCACGGGATTGCACACATTACGTAAAGGGTTAATTTATTTATTAAATATATTTTTTATATTTATTAAATCAAACCAAAGCTTAAACTAACGATCGTTAATAATTAAAAGTTAAGTATTAAACGAACGTTATGGAAATCAAATAGAAGCTAAAAGAAGGAGTCGGAAAAGTTCCGGAAGCCTCTCTTGGGCTTAGAAAACCGCCGGCTATGGGAGACCCAAAGGGAAGGGAAAAGATTTTGTTACCTTAAATTTGTTTAACCTTGGTGGAAAGGGTTTTCCAAGGGCTATTTAAAGAAACCCAAGGTGTCATAATTTTTTACTCATCTCTCTTTCTCTTGCTCTTAAACCGCCGGCCAAACACCCCTTAATTAGGGTTCTTGGTTTTTCAATTTTCTATTTTATTAGATCTAGTCCTAGCCCCTCTCTAGGGTTATTGGGTAGATCCTCCATAGACTTGGAAGCTCGATTTGTTCGTGCTAGACTCACGATTAACTCGCCGCGTTACGTGTGTACAAGATGGTGATATAGTCTTGCTTTAGACTATATCCTGGTGGTGTTCGTGATCTATCTTTACCGGTGACCGTTCCGTTGTCTTGTAGATCTTGCTAGGATAAAGGTATGTAACCCTAATCTTGATTAATTATAATTATGTTAAATTATGATCTTGTTAATTTGCTTCCGCTGTATGTGTTTTGATCCATATTAGGTTTTTGTATAATTGTTATTAACTTTATAAACCTTCAGTGGCATCGAGAGCCGTTTTAACATGATTATAATTATCAAGATCTAAAGTTTTTTTAACTAATATTGATTTGTGTTAAAAATTACATGTTTTTTTAGGTTTTATAAAAATTAGGGTTTTTTATAGTTTTTTATTGTTTTTTTTAAATCGGATCTGCCGAATTTTTTATAAATTTTTTTTTTGTAAACCCTAAAAATACATGGTAATTAGCTTTAGATGTTTTGCATGAATTAGTTGTTATGTCATGTGTGGTTATGATCCGTAGTTTTTTAATTGTTAAGAGAATGTGGGAGATCCGTAATAAACATGCATGATTTTTACGGATCATATAATTTTGAATGCTATTTGCTTTATTTGATTCAAAGTTTTAAAATTAGGGAAGACTTTTTATGTTTATAAAAACCCTAGATTTAATGTTCTTTGAATAAATTGTTATGCATGTGGCTATTTGATTTAGTTTTTTTTTGTACTACTTGTTTTCATGCGTTTTTATATTGTATGTTGTAAACAAGGGTTGTTTTTTTAAAAAAATAGTATGGACTAAATCTTATCAAAATTGATGAATTGTTTTGAGATCTAAATTACATATGATTTGTGTTGATTAGAATCGCAATAACAACTTAACGGCCTACTCAATTTTGGCAAACTATAAAGTGGGTATAACGCACCGCTGGTCATGTACCCGGTTAAGGAAGGAGGTGTTATGCTTCAGCGCTGACCAAATTCCCGGCTCGCATGTGCGTCAAAATTGGAATTACCTACGGTTGTTATTTGTTTAATTCTTTAAGGTTGATTTAACTGCATTAATTCACATCCGAAACACAAGGAATAAGGTTATTGCTTTGTGCTTTAGCTTCGTTCTAGGAAAAGTACGGTGTGAATTTAGTTGTGTGTAAAATCTTTAATTGGTTTAACCAATACCTCAACTTGCAAATATATGATGAAATTTTAGTCTCACCAAAAAGTTTACTAACGTTTTTATTAAACTTATGCTATGGAGATGTATACATGCTTCTCCATACATGATTTTGACACCAAAATCTATACCCTAATAATTTAAGTCATATGCCATCTAATTGACGAACACTTGAAGTTACAATTGTCGTCATATAAGATATTGGACGATGTTGTAATAGAGAGAAACCTTCATGACTGAATAAGATTGCACATGAAGGTTTTACGTTCTTTAGATTAGTCGACTTAATTAAGTTACTCAGTAAAAACTGGAAACATAAGGCGTAAAGTAGGGATAAAACATGTTTACAATGCAAATGATTTTGGCAATGTAAATCCCTAACATATCTAGAAATTGCAAATTTGTTTGTCAATTATTGTTCGACAAGTTACTGTGTTGAATACATTTGTTACTAGTAGATCAACTGATGTGATAAGTCTATGTCAATATGGATTCTAGTTTTTCAAGGAAAATACTATGGTTTTATTACCGGGGTAATTTTATTTTCTTTAATTGTATTATCAAAAATACTAATGTTTGAACTTATTTCTGTAGAAATGGCTCAACCCGAAAACAATCTGACAATAAGCTCGGCGTTCAAAGCTTTCTTTGAACGACCTGAACTTACTGGCCCTAACTTGAATGACTGGTATCGCTCACTAAGAATTGTTCTGAGAGCAGCCAGTGCTATTGATATCTTGACTACTCCTTTTCCGGAGGATCTTGCTGAATGAGCATCTGATGCGGAAAGGCTTCAACACGCTGCTAACGTTAAGAAGCACCATGAGGTGGCTATTGTAATGTTAGGGAGAAAGGCTTCATCACTTCAAAGGAAGTATGATCTATTTTCACCTCAGCGAATGCTTAAGGCTGTGTATGAAACGCCGCAAGCTGTAGAGATCTATGATTTGGTTGATGCTCTACATAGTTGCAAGAAAACTCTTGGAAAGTCTGTAAGTGCCCATTATATGGAGATGAGGGGTTATATGGAACAACTCATCGCACTAGGACAACCCTATGATCATAATATGGCTATCAACTTGATCAATAGGTCCCTTAATAAGGACTTCAATGATTTCGTTCGTAACTATAATATGCATTGCACGGGGAAGACGGTTAATGATCTGCATGCAATGCTCATTGACTTTGAAAAGGGGTTGAAAGATAAGGCATCCACTGCTACTCCTCAAGTACTTTATGTGCAAAAGGGTAGAGTGACTAAACCAAAACCGCAAGTGAATAAAAAGCAGAAAGGCAAAGGCAAGGTTGATAAGAGCAAACAAGTTGCGACTCCATCAAAACCAAAGCAGAACTTTGTCATGAAGATTCAATCTCAGAAAGATGAGACTTGTCACTGATAGTTGTAAAATACGTCTTTTAAGAAAAAGAGCGTAAAAGTGGAAAGTATTAAGTGTCGGTTTAGGAAAACCAAAGCACTTATGACCCAAAGTGGGGATCGTTCTCAAGGAGGCAAGTGTGTTATGTAGAGAGATGATTAATGGTTTGTGATTACATTGATGAGAAATGAAAAGAAGAAAAGAGATTAGAAGAGAATGACGGTTACGATTATGGATTAAACTATGACGAATAGTCGTGCACGCAAAATCGTAAAAAATAACAAAATTAAAAATTTACCCTAAAAATTCCTAGAAAATTGCAATAAATCCTAAAAAATGTAATTAGAGTTTACAAAAAATCAAAAATCACTCAAACCTTTTATTTAATGAAATAATAATTTTTTAATGCTAATTAAAGCCCAAAAAATCAATTTAATTAACAAAAAGCCAAAAATTAGATTTTTTTTCACTTGAAAACCTCTAAAATACATTCATAAATTTAAAACTATTTTTGAAAATTTTAAAATTAATAAAAACTATTTAAAAATAATTAAAAACTATTAAAACTAAAAATAATTCTAAAAATTAATCTAATGACAATAAAAATATTCTAAAAATTGTTAAATTCCGAACTTAATTGTATTTGATCTAAGAAAAATGAAAAAACTTGAAAAGTCTAAATTTTAATTTTTAATAATAAAATATTAATAAAAATAAAAAATTTATAAAAAATTTATAAAAAATTCTAAAAAATTGCAAACTAGTTTATTTTAACCTAAATAACTCAGAAATGAAGTTGAAATTACAAAAATACCCCTATTGGGCCTACAAATGGGCTAAAAGTCCAAACAGTACCTTAATGGGCTCAAATAGGCCCAATAAGAAAAATGTTGTTCAAATAAGCCCAAAAGCTCCTATCTGACTTAAAATTTGATTTTAAGAACAAAACTCTAAAGGCCCAAAAGCTGAAAATGTGTTTAAGCTAACTTATTTCAAAGCAGCTTATTCTTAATGGGCTTTTTGGCCCATTAAGCTATAAGCTGATGCCATAAGCTCAAATTTGACACACAAGCTTCTTTTGAGTTACTTAAGAGATCTGTAAAAAGAAAATTGGAAAAAGCACAAGAAATAAGCCTGAAATAAGCCAAGACTCTCTTCACAAAACGACAAAATAGTCGTTTTTGAGTTCTAGACCACCTCAAGTGCTGATTCAACTTTCAAAATCTTTTAAATGACTTAATTAAGCTAAATAATCAAAAGGTTTTCAAATAAGCACAAGCAATAAGCCAGAATAAGCAGATAAGCACTTGTTTAAAAGTCAACTTAATGAGTTTTCTAGTAAAAAGTCAAAGTCAAAGTCTAATAAGCTCCAGATCAAATAAATGGGTCAAATAAGGAAGATCTGTCACAAAAATAAGTTGTGGCAAGTCTGGATAAGCCAAATTGGCTTATGAATAAGCTGAATGATGATTAACACTAGCAGGGGCTAGTTTTGGAGTCTCAGCAGTGGGAAAAGTTTCCACTACTTGACTTAATTGACCTTTTGTCTTATGTGGCTTTTTGTTGGATTCAAGTTTCAAACAAGGCACCCTTGTAATCAGTGGATCACAAGAAGAACAACAAAGAAATCACACTTCCAATCAGCCAAAGTATACAGTTAATTCAATTAATCACCAGATCTGACACAAACATGAACAATAAGCAGTTTTGGTTCAATAAGCACTTTTAGCAAAAATCAGCCAGCCAAACTTCACCAAATGCATACACAAGCTATAATAAATTCAAATTAACAAATCTAAACAGGTTTCATGCACTGATTCAAAGTCTAGATCATGATTCAAGCATATAAAAGTTACTGATGAACACTAAACAAGCAGTTATGAACTCTTGCTGATATACTTGACCACCAAGCCAATTTTAAACACTCAAATCTTCCAATTAGGTTACACAAACTTTGATTTAACACCTTTTAGCCCTAAACATGCATACACTCTAGGCGTTTCCAAAATTTTAGGTCAAAAACAGTCAAAACAAGTGAGTTACAGCACAATCTTTAATTTGAGGTTACAAAGCTGAAAACTTGCAGGTTTTAGCACACAACCAAGTGAATAGCAGATACCAACTCAAACAAACAACTTTCAATAACACAATAACAATCTATGCACTCAAACAGTTTAACCCAAACACCCCTTATCTTTTTTAAATCAAGATTAAACAAGTATAAGTGTGATTCAATGTTACCCAAGCCCAATCAAACACAATAACAGATGTATTACGCAGTATCAAGCAAGATTAACCCACAAATTCAACAAGAACACAAGCAGAACACGAGATCACCAAAAATCAAGTATTATGAAAGATTTTAGGTAAAAAGAACTCAAACATCATGAATGTACATCCACACTCACGAATTTTTGAGCTGATGTGCCTAGCAAAACAAGGCACAAGCTTCCTTAAACAAGCTGCTAAGATTCAACAAGGTTAGTACAATAAAATCAAAAACAGAAAGGTGACAACTTTGAAAACAAATTTGATTGATGCAACCTTGTTCCCACACTTGATTATCCCCAATTTATAAGCCTCACAACACCTTGATAACACAATATCAGGATGCTATGATCCACTTATAGCCCAAGAATTCCAAGGTTTAAACCAAGACTTAGCAAAATATCAAATTTTGATCCTTTGTGCAATTTCTTGCACAAGGTTTAAAAAAACATTTTGAGATTCAAGATTAGTTAACATTAAACATAAAAAAGCAGATATAAAGATTGGCACTTGGGTTTTCTTCACAAATTCGAACACTTATCATTAATAAAGAGAAAGGATTTATAGAAAAGTGAACAAAGGAAAAACCAAGAGCAAACTGAAAATGAAAGAGTCCTATGCCTTATATAGGCTGCAATGGTTCTAGAAATGCAGGAAAAAACATAAAACCCTAATGCTTGATGTCCCAAAAATGCCCTTGAGATTTTTGGCATTTTGCTTGATCATGTGACTGAATTTGGCAGCTTGTTGAGGTGTGAGCTGTTGGAATTGCATCAAAGGCTTAAAACAAGCTTAAGTTTCAAGATTCAATCTTGGACGTTGGATGTGGCAGGGTTTTTGGCTTTTTCTCCCAAACCGTGTAGGGAGGGTTTATCATGTGACCAAGGTGATGATGTGGCATGGGTTTTGGGAGTTGGGTTATGTTTATGATTAGCTTAATCATAAATCTGGACAATTTGGGGGTCTAATTACAAGCCATTAGTAAAAACCCAATTTGTATCAAGAACATGAATAGTGCATGTTTTGATCCGTTTTTGTTTTTAAACTTGGTGTTAGGCGCCTAATTAATAAATTAATTAGGGTTAGTTAAATCTGGTGTGAGTGGAGGATGAGGTGGAGGAAGGGAGGGTTTTGATTGGTTGTTTTGGTGAGTGGGACAAGAGTCAAGGTGTGGTTGGTCTAGGTTTCTTTCCTTGTCTGCAATAATTGACCCCTCATCTCTTCCTTGTTTGTCATATGAAGTTTAAACATGCTAAATTCATTTTCCTTTGTTAATAAAGTTTCATTTTTCCCACTTTGGCCACAAATACTTTTCCAAAGTATTTTCAGGAGTAATTCTTGACATTTGTTGATTCTTGAAGGGCTGTTTTGGCATTTTCTTCATAGATGATGGTCTTGACTTGTATAGTTGACTTCTTGGAGGACTAATATTGACAAGTCATGATTATTGAGGGACCATTCTTGCCAATTCTTCAAAGTAGAGGGCCCTTTTTGTAAATTTGACAACTTTTAAGGACCAAACTTGTAATTAGGAATATACAAGGGTTTAAAGTGTCAATTCTTCATTATTGGAGGACCCTTCTTGCATAATCTTCAAATCTTCAAGGGTTTTTCTTGGAAAATCTTCATTAGGGCTTGGTTCATTGTGCGACTTCGTTTCCCGTGTTCGTTTTTGCATGTTTCTTGTGATCCTTTGTCATTTTCTCAATATCCGTACCTAAAATACACAAGCAACAAACACAAGCATATATTTGGCCATTTTCATGATATTTAATGCATTTAATGCCCGTTTTGGACGATGAGACTATGCATAAAAGCAGTCTCATCACTCCCGCATACTAAACCATTGTCGTTCCCTCACGCAATGCTAGAATAAAGTATCGTAGCACCTCCAAAATTCATTTTTATTCACTTTTATTGAATGATAAACTAGCTACACTACTACTATTACTTTTACTTACGTTTTAGACATTAGTACAAAGCTTTTACACCAAGTATAAAATATTATCGTCTGATCTCTTCGAATTGATTACCGGCTAAGTTTGTGACTCAATTGTCTTTTGGAAAACAAGAGGATGTGTTTGTTTGATTATCTAAATTTTAAAACTAAAAGCAAGTAAGAAAATTATCGTTGTGTAAAGTGAAAGCTTTAAAAATTAAACTACAAATAAAAGCCTGCAATTCTTTGGAAATTAAAATGTAAATGATTAAAAACTTGAAAACTTGTTTAAAATAAACTAAGACAAAAGGCGGGAAAGAATAAATTTGAAATCTAAGAAAACAAATAAAAGCCGGAGTCCGATCGTAATGTGATCGTACTCAAATAGTAGGACGGATCGCAGTTAATGCGATGGAAGAGAATGATCGTACTCAAATAAGCTTACAATCGTAGCACACGATCGCATTCTAGATTTAAGTAAAGGTGATCGCACTCAATGTGATGAAGATAGGATGGGTCGCACTCAATGCGATGGCAAGCAGGATCGTACTCCCAGATCGCAACCACGATCACAGCAAGTGGATCGTGGTCCTTAATCGTGGTTTGTGATCGCAACACAACTGATCGCAATCGATGCGATCGTAGCAAGGTAAAAGGACACGATCGCAATGAAAGATCTTGGCGTGTGATCGTACCAGGGAAGAAAAACAGATCGCACTCAATGCGATCGTAGCCCAAGATCGAGACCAAGCAAAACCTTCTAAGATGGAAATGGCGTCCAACAAGTAAATAAGCTTAAATGAATAAGCAGTTACCAATAAGCACTTTCAAGCTTCTAGACAAAGATAAATAAGCACAAACTTGAAAACTTTTGAATCTAAACACATGAACTTAATAATACGAGCCTTAAAAAGATGAACTTTTTAAGAAAGTGTAAAAATGAATAAGCTAAAACATTCGAATAAGCTACTAAGCATAAAAAGCTTATAGCCTATACGTATGAAAGCTTATGAATGGGTAAAAGATTAACTTTTACTTGACTAAAACATCAAAATCAATCACGCATTAAGAACTAATCAGATCAAAAATGAAGTTTCGGATTAAGGAATAAGCAAAATCAAGAAATGTAGAAGGAGATTAAAGAACACAAAGCTTAAACTTATACTTTTTGATTAATGAAACTCAAATACAAAGATTAACTAAAGCTTAACTTAAAAGAAAAGATGAAGTTTTAGTGAGAGAAAGTTAAACACTTTCTCTCTCTAAAATGAAAAACTAAAAAACAAAGAAAAATAAAACTAGCTAACCACCCTCCTAATGTGATTAGGAGGGTATTTATAGGCTAAGTGGGAAGTGCATGTGTGGTGTGCTTCCTTCTTTCTTTTCTTCTCGACTCGATTTAATTCTTTGTCTTTTCTCGACGTCGTCTCGGGATTTGAACTTGTCTTAATAATTTTCTTCTATAATTTAGACTTGAGTTCTTCGACTTCATTAAACTTTCGTCTTTAGACTTTTTCTTCGATAAATCTTCAGAATAGGTCTTGGACATCCATTCTTTAAGCACTCTTGATCTCTTGACTTCGTCATTTCTCGTTTTCTTCGATAAAAGCCCGTGAAAGCTCGTGTTTTCTTCCTTTTTCATCTTTTGGTCCTAAAACACAATAAAAACACAAACCACGCATAATTCCGACTTTTACGACATAAATTACACGTTTTGGTCTTGTTATTATTGGAAATAAGTGGTAAAAGGATAAGTGTTTTCACACTTATTAAATCCCCTACACTTGACCATTGCAATGCCCTCATGCAATGCATTAATTTTAAAGCACGGTTTACATTTCTCATCATAAATAACCCACCTTGGCCTTTATTAAATACTAAACACTGAGAAAACTTTAAAAACCAAAACAAGTAGAGAAAACGAAGACTTACATTGGGTTTTTGGTTGTTGATAGGTGTGAAAACACCCATCCTTTTACCACTTATTTCTTGCTAAAACAAGACCAAAACACGTATTTAATATCATTTGTTTGGAATTATGCGTGGTTTTTGTGTTATTGTGTTTTCAGAGTTAACCGGATGAATATTGGAGAAAACATGGGATTGCACGGGTTTTATCGAGGAAAAAGACTCAAGACGAAGTCTATTGTCCAAGAGACGCAAAAGATTTGAAGTCATTATGCCTATTTGAAGATTTATCGAAGAATAGAGCCAAAGATGAAAGATTCATATATGTCGAAGAACTCGAGTCTATTAAACAAGAGATTATAAGACGAGTTGGAATTATTCACCGACACTTCTCAAATCCAAGTCGGAAACGTTTATTTAAAGAAGCGTGAAGACTAAAGAAGAAAGAAGAAAAAGAAGCCCAAACCAAAGCCCAATCACAAGCCCACCACCACAAGACTTGCCTATAAATAGGACCTTACTTCACAAAAATTCAACACTTAGTTTTTTTAGGTAGTTTTTAGTTTTATTCATTCTCTCTAGTTTTAGAGAGAGAAAGTTCTAAACTTTCTCTCACTAGATTTCATCTTTTTCTCTTTCAAGATCAAAACTTTGTATTATTTTTCATTAATCAAGTTTAGTTTTAAGCTTTTACTCTTTAATCTCATCCTTCCTTTCTTTGATTTTGATTGATTTTGGTACAAATCTCGTATGATCCGTGTTGTTCATAAATGATTTTGTGCTTGAAAAGTTAATTTTTTATGTTTTCTTAAGTTTCTACTCGAATAAGCTTTAAGATCTTTGTGCTTATTGGCTTATTTGTTAGTTTTGCTTATTTACCTTTTACAAGTTTTCTTAAAAAGTTTATCTTGTTATTATTTGATTTATAAGTTTGATTATTTGAAGTCTAGATAAGTTGTTTTAGTGCTTATTTGATCCACTTGATATTAGATTCGTTCTAGTTTTTGGAGTTAGCTTAATCAATTAGCTTATTTCCTTGGCTTAAATTTCGGATCAAAGGCATTTTCGGAAAGGGCAAAGCCCTTTTCCGACCTGATATTCCGACCAGGCAGCACCCCTTTTTCCGATCTATAGATCGGAAAAGGGTTTAGTATATTCCGACGGTAAGTGTTTTAGATTATTCGGATTGTAGCCTTTTGCCATCATTCCGATCTGCCCCTTTTTACAGTATTCCGATTGCTTCATTTTTTAACACATTCCGACTGGAACCTTTTCTAATATTCCGATCTGAACCATCTTTTGCTTATTCTGATTGCAAGTTTATTCCCCATATTCCGAACAGTTGATTTCTCCCATATTCCGATCATCAGATCGGAATACATTCTGATTGAGCCTAGTTTGTTTATTCTGATTGGAACTTTTTGCTATATTTCGCTCTTACTTTCTTTTAGTACTTTCCAACTAAGTTCATATTTTTGCAAAGTTTTCTAAGTGTTAGTTTTTATTGATGTTCATTTATTTTTCTAATATAATCCTTAAGATTTCAAGCATTTGTTATTAAACTCGTCCTTTTAGTTTAATCTTTCAAAGTTTTAATTATACTCTTCGACACTTAATTTCTTGTCATTAGTTTAAAATAGATAAACAAACCATCACCTTTTTATTAACCAAGAACAAATCATTCCACTTAGAGCCTAGATCAATTCGAGGAGATACCGAGAGAATTTAGAACCCCGTTGAAACTCATTTGTATCAAATGGCGGGACTTCTATCGAAGTTTTAAGTGGACTTTTCAATGAAAATGCCTTCATTTAACCGGAAAATCATCTTTTTCAACATTTTTCAAATTTTTAATTAACTTTGGCCATTTAGTCGTGATTTTTAAATTTTTATCGTTGCTTTCATATGTATATATCCCGCAATAAAGTCAAAAATATTAATAAAGTGGAGTAGCTAGTTTAGAAGTCTTTGACATATTAGGCCCGTTGCGATTATTTTGACTCAACCCGAATATACTTATCTAAGTTTATTCTAGCTAGTATCCTTAACCATGTAGACCTTAATTGGTTTATTAGGCTAAGTATCCACGAGTCTCATTACTTGAGATTTTAAATTGTGGAGAACGAGAAATGATAGAGTCAATTATAAGTCGGTATTCTTGCGCAAGCTCACTTTGTGTAATTATTTGCCTATTCTCCCATCACTTGCTAATAATCTATCTGCAATAAGTAAGGTCGTACGATTTGAAAAGTTACTTAGCTTCTAGCCCAAGATCGTTTAAAAGTTTCTCGGTAATGATAAGAGTTCATAGCCAAGGCATAACTTATGAAGCGGGGCGCAAAGATTGGCGAGTCCGAAAAGGCCCTAACAAGGCATGAGGATTCAATTTTATTGCTGAAGATCCAAAGTGATGTGAAAAGCATTATTCCCAAAATCAATATGAAGGATCAAGACTCACGACGAAAAGCAATCAAATCCCATAAAGATCATGGAGAAGTCTATCCAAAAAGACCCTAACAAGGTATGAGGATAATAAGATCCAAGTCCGAAAAGGAGGCGGATCGTTGTATCTCAAAATCCCAATTAGAGATTGAAGAAATAATCATGAAGTCGTGGTCAACAAAGTTGGAGTACCCCTCAAAAGTCTCCAAGTGAAGAAACTCTATTACGATGAGAAGACCATTATCTCAAGAACGTCTCTCAAGATATGAAGTATGAAGTACATACCAAATATCGGCCCGAGAAAGGTCTCAAATCGTGAACCAAGTTATGCCAAGATATGAACTTTTTGATATCCCGAGAAGCAGTTTTAAGAGATTTTGTCCTTTAGCTAACTATTGATCAAATCGTCCTACTTTGCTTTCAGCCTAAATAACTATCGAAATAAGTCCAAAAATGCATCTTCATGATCATTCTAAGACAAAAATAAAATATAAGAGATACACCTAGGAATAAGGGAGTTTAAGCATATAATTAAGCCATGTGAGTAAGTGTTTGATTTGCTAACTTATAATAACAATGATCTCGTTTTTAAGCTCAGTTTGGGGAACGTGAAACTTGAGGGTGATGAATCGTCGCAGCACCAAAGCCCTAATGTAATTCCTTGATCTCTTTGCAAGTTATTTCCATCCTTTTGTTTACTTTAAAGTTTTAATTTCTCTTAGTACTTTCATTTTTGTTTAGTAGTATTTTAATAAGGCCAAGGTTGATTGATTACGAGAAAAGTGTAAATTTGCTTTATCACTAAGCATTGCATGAGGGCATGGCAATGGTTAAGTGTAGGGGATTTGATAGGTGTGAAAACACCCATCCTTTTACCACTTATTTCTTGCTAAAACAAGACCAAAACACGTATTTAATATCATTTGTTTGGAATTATGCGTGGTTTTTGTGTTATTGTGTTTTCAGAGTTAACCGGATGAATATTGAAGAAAACATGGGATTGCACGGGTTTTATCGAGGAAAAAGACTCAAGACGAAGTCTATTGTCCAAGAGACGCAAAAGATTTGAAGTCATTGTGCCTATTTGAAGATTTATCGAAGAATAGAGCCAAAGATGAAAGATTCATATATGTCGAAGAACTCGAGTCTATTAAACAAGAGATTATAAGACGAGTTGGAATTATTCACCGACACTTCTCAAATCCAAGTCGGAAACGTTTATTTAAAGAAGCGTGAAGACTAAAGAAGAAAGAAGAAAAAGAAGCCCAAACCAAAGCCCAATCACAAGCCCACCACCATAAGACTTGCCTATAAATAGGACCTTACTTCACAAAAATTCAACACTTAGTTTTTTTAGGTAGTTTTTAGTTTTATTCATTCTCTCTAGTTTTAGAGAGAGAAAGTTCTAAAGTTTCTCTCACTAGATTTCATCTTTTTCTCTTTCAAGATCAAAACTTTGTATTATTTTTCATTAATCAAGTTTAGTTTTAAGCTTTTACTCTTTAATCTCATCCTTCCTTTCTTTGATTTTGATTGATTTTGGTATAAATCTCGTATGATCCGTGTTGTTCATAAATGATTTTGTGCTTGAAAAGTTAATTTTTTATGTTTTCTTAAGTTTCTACTCGAATAAGCTTTAAGATCTTTGTGCTTATTGGCTTATTTGTTAGTTTTGCTTATTTACCTTTTACAAGTTTTCTTAAAAAGTTTATCTTATTATTATTTGATTTATAAGTTTGATTATTTGAAGTCTAGATAAGTTGTTTTAGTGCTTATTTGATCCACTTGATATTAGATTCGTTCTAGTTTTTGGAGTTAGCTTAATCAATTAGCTTATTTCCTTGGCTTAAATTTCGGATCAAAGGCATTTTCGGAAAGGGCAAAGCCCTTTTCCGACCTGATATTCCGACCAGGCAGCACCCCTTTTTCCGATCTATAGATCGGAAAAGGGTTTAGTATATTCCGACGGTAAGTGTTTTAGATTATTCCGATTGTAGCCTTTTGCCATCATTCCGATCTGCCCCTTTTTACAGTATTCTGATTGCTTCATTTTTAACACATTCCGACTGGAACCTTTTCTAATATTCCGATCTGAACCATCTTTTGCTTATTCCGATTGCAAGTTTATTCCTCATATTCCGATAAGTTGATTTCTCCCATATTCCGATCATCAAATCGGAATACATTCCGATTGAGCCTAGTTTGTTTATTCCGATTGGAACTTTTTGCTATATTTCGCTCTTACTTTCTTTTAGTACTTTCCGACTAAGTTCATATTTTTGCAAAGTTTTCTAAGTGTTAGTTTTTATTGATGTTCATTTATTTTTCTAATATAATCTTTAAGATTTCAAGCATTTATTATTAAACTCGTCCTTTTAGTTTAATCTTTCAAAGTTTTAATTTTACTCTTCGACACTTAATTTCTTGTCATTAGTTTAAAATAGATAAAAAAACCATCACCTTTTTATTAACCAAGAACAAATCATTCCACTTAGAGCCTAGATCAATTCGAGGAGATACCGAGATTAATCTAGAACCCCCGTTGAAACTCATTTGTATCAAATGGCGCCGCTGCCGGCTCTTCTCGTTAAGATCAACAGTTTTTTGTGAGAACTTGGATTTTGGGATCCGTTCCCCGTGAACGTTACTTTTTCATAAAAATTTTCAAAAAACACAAAAAAAAATATAAATTTTCAAAAATCCTAAAATTTAAAAAACATAAAAACCAAAAATATTTTTGCTTTGTTTTTGCCTTGTTAGTTCTTCTGTAGGTGCATGCGTACACGATCAACGTCTTATCAAGAGCCCGAGCCTCTCGAAGACTTAGACATGGCCGGTGTACAAAACAACAACAATAACCCACCTCAAAACAATAATAATAACAATAACAACCCACCTTTCAACAACAATAATAACAACAACAATGAGCCTCTACCGGATAATCGCCCGATGATTGAACTTCTGCAAGCTCATGTAGATGGCAACACTGATCCAATTGTTATACCCGCGATTGCAGCCAACAATTTTGAGCTCAAATCCGGCTTTATCCAGATGGTCTCTGCTCAACCATTCTTGGGGCGTACCATTGATGATCCGCATGACCACATCAAGAGATTCCTACAACTCACGAATACGGTCAAATTCAATGGTGTTCCACAAGAGGTAATCCGTTTACAACTTTTTCCCTTTTCTTTAGAGGGACAAGCCCGGCATTGGCTTGCTAAGGAACTGCCACAGAGTATTCTTACGTGGACGGATTTGGAGACCAAGTTTATCAACTACTTTTTCCCACCCTCTCGTACTACCGCTTTGCGGAATGAAATCATTAATTTTGAACAAAAGTACGATGAGTCGTTTAGTGAATCTTGGGATCGTTTCAAAGATCTTTTAAGAAAATGCCCACAACATGGTTTTACCAAAGTGCACCAAATTAACACTTTTTATAATGGTTTAAGCATGAATGACCAAGATTCACTAAACAGTGCCTCAGGGGGTAATCTTTTGGCTAAGACTTCCAATGCTGCTTGGGATATCATTGAGAATAAGTCTCGTGTGCAAACCAAGAGTGTGCGGACCAATGTCGCTAGTGCTAGTACTAGTGATAGCGACAAGCGAATTGACAAAAACACTGCGCTTCTTGAATCGCTTGCTACCCAAACCGCCAGCAACACCAACAGCATTAACGCTAAAAACGCTAAAGACGCTCAAGTCAATGCTGTTAGCCAACCATGTGAGATATGTGGGGGTCCTCATTCTTACACCACTTGTACTGCCACGCAAAACTACCCTTCTGAGAACGTGAATGCAGCATACGGTACCTATCCTCAACCTGCTTATCAAGCTCGACCTCAAGGTGACCGTAACTTGCTTAGCTACCGCTCCAACAACTATCTCTCACTACCTGGTTCTACTCCTAACAACCTAAACCAACAACAAAACCTCAACCGCCCTCCTCAACAACAACAACAATCTCGTGGACCATACATACCACCTCACAAACAACAACATCCACCTCAAAGAAACAACCAAGTTTACCAGCAACCTGCTTATCAACCACCCGCATACAATGCTCCTCCCAACCAACCCACCGCTTTACACCAAGAAGTGGAAACCTGCATGACGACTAACGATGTGATCGTGGAAAATCTTCAACAGGAAGTGCGCAACTTGAAAGCAGACCTGATGAAACAAGGGAACGATCAGAGAGCTGATATGAGAAACACTATGGATAGTCAAACGAATGACTTAAGAAACATGATGTCTAGTTTCTTCCACGGTAATCAACCCTCTTCTTCGGGTACTCTTCCGAGTAACACCATTGCGAATCCAAGAGGGGAGATGAAACCAATCACCACTCGGAGTGGCAAAGGTACCAAGGAACCCGAGCTTCCTATACCTCCACCGGTGGTTGTGACTAAGTAGAACGAGTCACCTGCTCCTATTCCTCATCCTTCTAATTCCCCAATTTCTCCACCTCTTACTTCTACCCCTCCTCCACCCAAGGATGTGAGTGATCCTATGATCCCAAAGACTTCCTCTTCTTCCGATATACCTTATCCATCAAGGTTGAGGAAAGAGAAGCTCAAAAGCAAGGACGATATTCAGGTTTCAAACTTTCTTAAAATGTTTAAACAACTGAATTTCAATATCTCCTTCGCTGAGGCTCTCGCTCACATGCCTAAATACGCGAAAATGTTCAAAGATCTTCTTAGCGACAAGGAGAAACTTCTTGATATTGCTAACACCCAACTTAATGAGAATTGCTCTGCAATGCTCTTAAGAAAATTGCCAACCAAGCTTGGTGATCCGGGTCGTTTCTTAATCCCTTGCAATTTCCCGGGAGTAGAGAATTTCATGTCCTTAGCCGATCTAGGTGCCAGCATTAATCTAATGCCTCTAAGCGTTTGGAAGCAATTATCTCTCCCTGAGCTAGTCCCCACCAAAATGACTTTGGAATTAGCTAACCGTACGGTTGCTTATCCAGTGGGGATAGCCGAAGACGTCTTTGTAGGAGTCGACAAATTCACTTTTCCTGCCGATTTCATCGTCGTCGACTACGAGATGGACCCTCGTGTGCCATTAATTGTTGGTCGTCCATTCCTGAGGACCGGTCGCACTCTCATCGATGTTGAAGCCGGTGAGCTTATCATGAGAGTGGGTGACGATAAAATCGTCTTCAACATGGGAAAGTTGTCTAAACAACCTTATTCATACGAGAGTGTTAATTGTATTGAAGTTCTGGATGAGGCTTGTGAAGAACACTTTAATGATGCTTGTAAAAATATTCCTACTTCTCTTCCCAATGTTGAGACCGTTTCCTCTATTGATTCATCACTGTCTCTATTTGGAGAAAGTGATTTCTTTTGGAAAGATCTTGAAGCCACCATGGGAGATGTGAACTTAACTAATGACGAGTCTCCCACCGGTTTGGCTGACGACATGAGTTTCTTTGAAAACCTTGTCAAAGAAGACAATCTTTCTCCACCATCTCCCACGGTTATTGCTATCGATGCTCCGACTTTGAAAACGCCTCCCATCGAAAATCCTCCGGATTTAGAACTTAAGGAGTTGCCGCCCCACCTCGAGTACGAGTTCCTTGAAGACAACAAGAAGTCGCCTGTCATCATCGCGAAGGACTTGAAAGAAGAAGAGAAATCTCGCCTCATCGTCGTGCTCAAAGCTCATAAGAAGACAATTGCTTGGAAAATTTCCGACATCCGCGGAATTGATCCGAACTTTTGTATTCACAAGATTCTCATGGAAGATGACTTTAAACCTGCAATCCAGAGCCAAAGAAGGGTTAATCCTAAAATTCATGACGTCATCAAACAAGAGGTTATCAAACTTCTTGATGCCGGCTTGATCTACCCTATTTCGGATTCACCGTGGGTAAGTCCCGTCCATTGTGTGCCCTAGAAGGGCGGAATAACCGTTGTTCCCAATGAACACAACGAGTTGATTCCCACTCGTCTCGTTACTGGGTGGAGAGTTTGTATTGATTATCGCAAGCTCAATGATGCCACGGGAAAAGATCACTTTCCTCTTCCCTTCATGGATCAAATGCTCGAGCGCCTTGCGGGTAATGATTATTACTGCTTCTTAGACGGTTTCTCCGGGTATTTTCAAATTCCCATCGATCCCAAGGACCAAGAAAAGACCACATTCACTTGTCCCTACGGAACATTTGCTTACAAACGCATGCCTTTTGGTTTATGTAATGCTCCTGGGACGTTCCAAAGGTGTATGATGGCTATATTCCATGACATGGTGGAAGAAACTATGGAAGTATTCATGGATGGTTTCTTGGTTTATGGCGATTCTTTCTCTACTTGCCTTACCAATTTAGAACGTATGCTGAAGCGGTGTGAAGACACTCGCCTTGTTCTTAATTGGGAAAAATGTCATTTCATGGTCAAAGAGGCATCGTGCTAGGACACAAAATCTCCAAAGCCGGTCTCGAAGTAGACCGTGCGAAAGTCGATGTTATCGCTAAGTTTCCTCCACCTTCAACAGTGAAGGGTGTGAGAAGTTTCCTTGGTCATGCGGGCTTTTACCGTCGATTCATCAAAGATTTTTCTCAAATCGCTCGCCCGATGACCCACCTCTTGGAAAAAGATACTCTTTTTATCTTTTCTAAAGAGTGTCTTGAAGCCTTCAACTCGCTTAAGGATAAGCTAACTAAGGCACCCATCTTGGTTACCCCTAATTGGGAGCTTCCCTTTGAGTTGATGTGCGATGCTAGTGACTATACTGTTGGAGCGATTCTAGGACAAAGAGTGAACAAACACTTCCAACCGATCCATTACGCTAGCAAGACAATGACTGGGGCTCAATTGCATTATACGACAACCGAAAAAGAGCTTTTAGCTGTTGTCTATGCCTTTGAAAAGTTCCGCCCCTATCTTGTCCTTTCCACAACAATCGTTTACACCGATCATTCCGCGCTGAAGTACTTGTTGACAAAGCAAGATTCCAAACCAAGACTTCTTCGCTGGGTTTTGCTGCTCCAAGAATTTAAAATCGAAATTCGCGATAAGAAAGGAGCTGAAAACCTAGCCGCGGATCATCTCAGTAGACTTGAGGATCCTTACCAGGGGGATCATCCGAACAAAGAAATCAATGATTCTTTTCCCCTGGAGACCTTAATGTCTATCAACTCGACTTCTGATGAAACCCCGTGGTTTGCGGACATTGCAAACTACTTGGCGGGCGGAATTCTCATTGACGGGTTAACATCCCAGAAAAAAAAGAAGTTCTTTAACGACATTAAGACTTACTTTTGGGATGACCCGTATCTATTCAAACAATGTGCTGACTTGATTATTCGTCGTTGTGTTGATGGACCGGCAGCTTTAGAAATCCTTGACGCTTGCCACAAAGGACCTACCGGTGGTCCCTTTGGTCCTAACTACACCGCCAAAAAAGTATTTGACTCGGGATTTTATTGGCCCACCATCTATCGTGATGCTCACGAGATGGTTACACGTTGTGATGCCTGCCAAAAACAAGGCAAGATCACTCATAAAGATGAGATGCCACAAAATTTCATACAAGAATGTGAAATCTTTGATGTTTGGGGTATCGACTTTATGGGGCCATTCCCTTCATCTAAAGGAAACAAATACATCCTTGTAGCCGTTGACTACGTTTCAAAGTGGGTTGAAGCCAAAGCTTTACCTACTAATGATGCAAGGGTGGTTTGTAACTTTTTAAAATCGCTGTTCGCTAGATTCGGCGTTCCTCGTGATATTATGAGTGACCGCGGGACTCATTTTTGCAACGATCAATTTGCAAGAGTCATGGCTAAGTATGGTGTCAATCACCGACTTTCCACCGCCTAACATCCCCAAACCAATGGGCAAGCCGAGATATCCAACCGTGGATTGAAGCGAATTTTGGAGTGTACTATGGGAGAGCATTGTGTCGCGTGGGCCGATAAGTTAGATGATGCTCTGTGGGCTTTCCGTACTGCTTATAAGACCCTGATCGGTTGTACACCTTATCGTCTGTGGGCTAACCTCGACATCAACAAAGCCGGTGATCATCGCAAGACTCAACTCAACAAGCTCAACGAACTGAGGAATGAAGCTTATGAGAACTCGCTGATCTACAAAGAGAAGACGAAGATCCTTCATGACGCAAAAATCAAGAACCGAGAGTTCCACGTTGGTGATCAAGTCTTACTTTTTAACTCTCGGTTGAAGATCTTCTCTGGCAAGTTGAAGAGCCGCTGGTCTGGTCCATTCATCGTCGCCAAAGTCTTTCCATATGGGACCATTGAGCTTTCTCAGCCAAATGGGCCCAATTTCAAAGTGAATGGCCAGTGTCTGAAGCTGTACTTTGGTGAGGACATCTCTCATGAGATGATTCCATCCCTCACCACGTTCCCTATGAACTAATTTTGGGACGAGTCAGGCTCGTGACTCGGTTATAAAAAACAAGTGCTCCTCGGGAGGCAGCCCGAGTATCTATCCTTTTATGTTTTAACCTCCTAAGTGTAGGGGGGCCTATATAGGTGTTTGGATTTGTGTGGTGATGTGATTACAGGGATGAATGCACTCTTGGAATCTCTGAAGAACCGTGCTCCCTTGTTATCCGAAATCCGGTTCTATCTCTCAAACTTTCGTGATTCAATTTTCTTTATACTCACATTTGAAATTGATCACTTTAGTCGTCTCTTCCTTAACTCGAGTTAACCAACGTGCTCAATGTCATAAGTGTAGGGGAGATTTTTCCCACATGCTTAAACATTGAGGACAATGTTTATCTTAAGTGTAGGGGGGACTTCTATCGAAGTTTTAAGTGGACTTTTCCATGAAAATGCCTTCATTTAACCGGAAAATCATCTTTTTCAACATTTTTCAAATTTTTAATTTACTTTGGCCATTTAGTCGTATTTTTTAAATTTTTATCGTTGCTTTCATATGTATATATCCCGCAATAAAGTCAAAAATATTAATAAAGTGGAGTAGCTAGTTTAGAAGTCTTTGACATATTAGGCCCGCTGCGATTATTTTGACTCAACCCGAATAGACTTATCTAAGTTTATTCTAGCTAGTATCCTTAACCATGTAGACCTTAATTGGTTTATTAGGCTAAGTATCCACGAGTCTCATTACTTGAGATTTTAAATTGTGGAGAACGAGAAATGATAGAGTCAATTATAAGTCGGTATTCTTGCGCAAGCTCACTTGGTGTAATTATTTGCCTATTCTCCCATCACTTGCTAATAATCTATCTGCAATAAGTAAGGTCGTACGATTTGAAAAGTTACTTAGCTTCTAGCCCAAGATCGTTTAAAATTTGCTCGGTAATGATAAGAGTTCATAGCCAAGGCATAACTTATGAAGCGGGGCGCGAAGATTGGCGAGTCCGAAAAGGCCCTAACAAGGCATGAGGATTCAATTTTATTGCTGAAGATCCAAAGTGATGTGAAAAGCATTATTCCCAAAATCAATATGAAGGATCAAGACTCACGACGAAAAGCAATCAACTCCCATAAAGATCATGGAGAAGTCTATCCAAAAAGACCTTAATAAGGTATGAGGATAAATAGATCCAAGTCCGAAAAGGAGGCGGATCGTTGTATCTCAAAATCCCAATTAGAGATTGAAGAAATAATCATGAAGTCGTGGTCAACAAAGTTGGAGTACCCCTCAAAAGTCTACAAGTGAAGAAACTCTATTACGATGAGAAGACCATTATCTCAAGAACGTCTCTCAAGATATGAAGTATGAAGTACATGCCAAATATCGGCCCGAGAAAGGTCTCAAATCGTGAACCAAGTTATGCCAAGATATGAACTTTTTGATATCCCGAGAAGCAGTTTTAAGAGATTTTGTCTTTTAGCTAACTATTGATCAAATCGTCTTACTTTGCTTTCAGCCTAAATAACTATCGAAATAAGTCCAAAAATGCATCTTCATGATCATTCTAAGACAAAAATAAAATATAAGAGATACACCTAGGAATAAGGGAGTTTAAGCATATAATTAAGCCATGTGAGTAAGTGTTTGATTTGCTAACTTATAATAACAATGATCTCGTTTTAAAGCTTAGTTTAGGGAACGTGAAACTTGAGGGTGATGAATCGTTGCAGCACCAAAGCCCTAATGTAAGTCCTTGATCTCTTTGCAAGTTATTTCCATCCTTTTGTTTACTTTAAAGTTTTAATTTCTCTTAGTACTTTCATTTTTGTTTAGTAGTATTTTAATAAGGCCAAGGTTGATTGATTACGAGAAAAGTGTAAATTTGCTTTATCACTAAGCATTGCATGAGGGCATGGCAATGGTTAAGTGTAGGGGATTTGATAGGTGTGAAAACACCCATCCTTTTACCACTTATTTCTTGCTAAAACAAGTATTTAATATCATTTGTTTGGAATTATGCGTGGTTTTTGTGTTATTGTGTTTTCAGAGTTAACCGGATGAATATTGAAGAAAACATGGGATTGCACGGGTTTTATCGAGGAAAAAGACTCAAGACGAAGTCTATTGTCCAAGAGACGCAAAAGATTTGAAGTCATTGTGCCTATTTGAAGATTTATCGAAGAATAGAGCCAAAGATGAAAGATTCATATATGTCGAAGAACTCGAGTCTATTAAACAAGAGATTATAAGACGAGTAGGAATTATTCACCGACACTTCTCAAATCCAAGTCGGAAACGTTTATTTAAAGAAGCGTGAAGACTAAAGAACAAAGAAGAAAAAGAAGCCCAAACCAAAGCCCAATCACAAGCCCACCACCACAAGACTTGCCTATAAATAGGACCTTACTTCACAAAAATTCAACACTTAGTTTTTTTAGGTAGTTTTTAGTTTTATTCATTCTCTCTAGTTTTAGAGAGAGAAAGTTCTAAACTTTCTCTCACTAGATTTCATCTTTTTCTCTTTCAAGATCAAAACTTTGTATTATTTTTCATTAATCAAGTTTAGTTTTAAGCTTTTACTCTTTAATCTCATCTTTCCTTTCTTTGATTTTGATTGATTTTGGTACAAATCTCGTATGATCTGTGTTGTTCATAAATGATTTTGTGCTTGAAAAGTTAATTTTTTATGTTTTCTTAAGTTTCTACTCGAATAAGCTTTAAGATCTTTGTGCCTATTGGCTTATTTGTTAGTTTTGCTTATTTACCTTTTACAAGTTTTCTTAAAAAGTTTATCTTGTTATTATTTGATTTATAAGTTTGATTATTTGAAGTCTAGATAAGTTGTTTTAGTGCTTATTTGATCCACTTGATATTAGATTCGTTCTAGTTTTTGGAGTTAGCTTAATCAATTAGCTTATTTCCTTGGCTTAAATTTCGGATCAAAGGCATTTTCGGAAAGGGCAAAGCCCTTTTCCGACCTGATATTCCGACCAGGCAGCACCCCTTTTTCCGATCTATAGATCGGAAAAGGGTTTAGTATATTCCGACGGTAAGTGTTTTAGATTATTCCGATTGTAGCCTTTTGCCATCATTCCGATCTGCCCCTTTTTACAGTATTCCGATTGCTTCATTTTTAACACATTCCGACTGGAACCTTTTCTAATATTCCGATCTGAACCATCTTTTGCTTATTCCGATTGCAAGTTTATTCCCCATATTCCGATCAGTTGATTTCTCCCATATTCCGATCATCAGATCGGAATACATTCCGATTGAGCCTAGTTTGTTTATTCCGATTGGAACTTTTTGCTATATTTCGCTCTTACTTTCTTTTAGTACTTTCTGACTAAGTTCATATTTTTGCAAAGTTTTCTAAGTGTTAGTTTTTATTGATGTTCATTTATTTTTCTAATATAATCTTTAAGATTTCAAGCATTTATTATTAAACTCGTCCTTTTAGTTTAATCTTTCAAAGTTTTAATTTTACTCTTCGACACTTAATTTCTTGTCATTAGTTTAAAATAGATAAACAAACCATCACCTTTTTATTAACCAAGAACAAATCATTCCACTTAGAGCCTAGATCAATTCGAGGAGATACCGAGATTAATCTAGAACCCCCGTTGAAACTCATTTGTATCAGTTGTCATGAATATTCATCATTCTCAAGTTTCACGTTCCCCATACCAAGCTTAAAAACGAGATCATTGTTATTATAAGTTAGCAAACTAACACGAATTCATGTGGGCGAATTATTTACTTAGACTCCCTTATTCCTAGGTGTATCTCTTATATTTTATTTTTGTCTTGAATGATCACGAGAATGCATTGTTTGACTTATTTCGATAGTTATTAAGGTCGAAAATAAAGTGGACGATTTAATCAATAGTTAGCTAAAGGACAAAATCTTTTAAAACTGCTTCTCGGGACCTCATAAAGTTCATATCTTGGCATAACTCGCTTCACGATTTGAGACCTTTCTCGGAGCGATATTTGGCAACGACTTCATACTTCGAATCTTTGAGAGACGTTCTTGAAATTATGGTCTTCTCTTCATAATAGGAATTTCTTCACTTGAAGTTTTGAGAGATTCTTCATCTTTGGACCACGACTTCTTCATTTTTCTCCAATCTTTATTTTGGACTTTGATATACAACGATCTGCCTCCTTTTAGGACTTGGATCTATTTATCCTCATACCTTGTTAGGTCCTTTTTGGATAGACTTCTCCATGATCTTTTGAGGAGTTTTTGCTTTCCGTCGTGTGTTTCGATCCTTCATATTGATTTTTGATAAATGATTCTTCACGTCACTTTGGATCTTTAGCAACAAAATGTAGCCCTCATGCCTTGTTAGGGCCTTTTCGGACTCGTCAATCCTCGCATCCCGCTTCAATAAGTTATGCATTGGCTATGAACTCTAATTAATACCAAGCAACTTTTAAACGATCTTGGGCTAGAAGTTAAGTAAATTTTCAAATCGAACAACCTTATTTATTGCAGATAAATTTATCAACAAGCGATGGGAGAATAGGCTCATAATTAACTCACATAAATTCACGAAATAATACCAAACTTATAATTGACTCTATCATCTCTCGTCCTCCACAGTTTAAAATCTCAAGGAATGAGACTCGTGGATGCTTAGCCTATTAAATTAATGTTTTGGGTTTTCGAGTCATCTATAGGATCTTGCAAATTCTTAGACTTTTTCAAGTTTAAAAATCGCATTTTAAAGTTCCCTTGATAAACAACTCTCTAGGATCAATTATAGGAACTTGCGAAAAGTTCTTGTTCTTAACCTGTGAGAGTTAAGACTTTCGCGTTTTAAAGCTCCCTATATAAAAGCCTAGCAAAACTTGACTTAAACACGTTAAGGATACTAGCTAGAGTAAACTTAGATAAGTAAACTCGGGTTGAGTCAAAATATTCACGACTTTTGAAAAATTTAAAACCACTTTATTGAAAATTTATTCTAGCAAAGTAAGTAAATAACGATAGCAAAGGGAAACTACAAGGCCAAAATAGATTAAAAATATTGAAAAATGTCAAAAAATCAAATTTTTCGGTTAAAATGAGGGCAAATTCATGGAAAAGACCACTTACTTCGATAGAAGTCCCCCTACACTTGATATAAACATTGTCCTCAATGTTTAAGCATGTGGGAATAAATTCCCCTACACTTAAGACATTGTGCACTTTGTTTATGTCTTGCTAAGGAAAGGACAACTAAAGTGATTTCAATGTGAACATATAAAATATGAAATATTGAATCACGACAGTTTAGGATAGAACCAGGAAGACGGGTACACGGGATCACGGTTCGTCAAAAGTCATCGAGGTGCTCTTTGAAGCTTGAATCCCTGCACAAAATAAGAAACAAGACAACCAACACATACGGGGCTCCCCCCTACACTTATTATGAAAGCGATAAAGGATAGATCACGGGTTGCCTCCCGAGAAGCGCTTGTTTTTTATAACCGAGTCACGAGCCTGACTCGACCCAAAACTAGTTCATGGGAAACGTGGTGAGGGATGGAATCATCTCATGAGAGATGTCCTCACCAAAGTACAGCTTCAAACGCTGGCCATTCACCTTAAAATTAGGCCCATTTGGCTGAGAAAGCTCAATGGTGCCATATGGAAAGACTTTGGTGATGGTGAATGGACCAGACCAGCGGCTCTTCAACTTGCCCGAGAAGATCTTCAACCGAGAGTTAAAAAGTAAGACTTGATCACCAACGTGGAACTCTCGGTTCTTAATGCTTGCATCATGGATGATCTTGGTCTTCTCCTTGTAGATAAATGAGTTCTCGTAAGCTTCATTCCTCAGTTCATTTAGCTCGTTGAGTTGAATCTTGCGAAGATCACCGGCTTTGTTGATGTCGAAGTTAGCCCACTTCAAGGCCCAGTATGCCTTATGTTCCAGCTCGATGGGGAGGTGGCATGCTTTCCCGTACACAAGACGATAAGGTGTACAACCAATCGGCGTCTTATAAACGGTACGAAAATCCCATAGAGCATCATCTAACTTATCGGCCCACGCGGCACGATGCTCTCCCACAGTACGTTCCAGAATTCGCTTCAATCCACGGTTGGAAATCTCGGCTTGCCCGTTGGTTTGGGGATGATAGGCGGTGGAAAGACGGTGATTGACACCATACTTAGCCATGACTCTAGCAAATTGATCATTGCAAAAATGAGTCCCGTGGTCACTGATTATAGCACGAGGAACACCGAATCAAGCAAACAGCTGCTTCAAAAAGTTCACAACCACCCTCGCATCGTTCGTTGGGAGAGCCTTAGCTTCAACCCATTTAGAAACGTAGTCAACGGCTACGAGGATGTACTTGTTCCCTTTGGATGATGGAAATGGCCCCATAAAGTCGATGCCCCATACATCAAAAATTTCACATTCTTGTATGAAATGTTGAGGCATCTCATCTTTATGTGTGATCTTGCCTTGTCGTTGGCAAGCATCACAATGCTTAACCATTTCGTGAGCGTCACGATAAATGGTGGGCCAATAGAATCCAGAGTCAAACACTTTCTTAGCGGTGTAGTTGGGACCAAAGTGACCACCGGTGGGTCGTTTATGGCAAGCATCAAGGATTTGTAAAGCTGCCGGCCCATCAACACATCGACGAATGATCAGATCAGCACATTGTTTGAAGAGATGAGGGTCATCCCAGAAGTAAGTCTTAACATCTTTAAAGAACTTCTTCTTTTGTTGGGATGTTAATCCTTTGATGAGAATACCACCCGTTAAGTAGTTTGCAATGTCCGTAAACCACGGGGTGTCATCAAGATTGGAGTGAATAGACATTAAGGCCTCAAGGGGAAAAGAGTCAATGATCTCTTGGTTCGGATGATCCCCTTGATACGGATCCTCAATTCTACTCAGATGATCCGCTGCTAGGTTTTCGGCTCCCTTTTTGTCACGAATTCCAATGTTGAATTCTTGAAGGAGCAAAAACCAACGAAGAAGTCTTGGCTTAGAATCTTTCTTAGTTAACAAGTACTTCAACGCGGAATGGTCGGTATAGACAATTGTGGTGGAAAGGACAAGATAGGGGCGGAACTTCTCAAAAGCATACACTACAGCTAAAAGTTCTTTTTTGGTAGTGGTATAATGCAATTGAGCCCCCGTCATTGTCTTTCTAGCATAATGGATTGGTTGGAAGTGTTTGTTCACTCTTTGGCCCAAAATCGCTCCAATAGCAAAGTCGCTAGCATTGCACATAAATTCAAAAGGTAGCTCCCATTTAGGGGTGACTAAGACCGGTGCCTTAGTTAGCTTATCCTTGAGAAGATTGAAGGCTTCAATACACTCTTTGGAAAAGATAAAAGGAGTATGTTTTTCCAAGAGGTGGGTCATCGGGCGAGCGATTTTAGAGAAGTCTTGAATAAATCGACGATAGAAGCCCGCATGACCAAGAAAACTTCTCACACCCTTCACGGTTGAAGGTGGAGGTAATTTGGCTATGACATCCACTTTAGCACGGCCCACTTCAAGACCGGCTTTGGAGATTTTATGTCCCAGCACAATGCCTTCTTTTACCATGAAGTGGCATTTTTCCCAATTCAGAACAAGGCGAGTGTCTTCACACCGCTTAAGCATGCGTTCCAAATTGGCAAGGCAAGTAGAGAAGGAATCACCATAGACCGAGAAATCATCCATGAAGACTTCCATGGTTTCTTCAACCATGTCATGGAAGATAGCCATCATACACCTTTGAAAAGTCCCAGGAGCATTGCATAAGCCAAAAGGCATTCTTTTGTAAGCAAATGTGCCGTAGGGACAAGTGAATGTGGTTTTTTCTTGGTCTTGGGGATCGATGGGTATTTGAAAGTACCCAGAGAAACCGTCTAAGAAACAGTAATAATCATTACCCGCTAGACGTTCAAGCATTTGGTCCATGAAAGGGAGGGGAAAATGATCCTTTCTCGTAGCATCATTGAGTTTGCGATAGTCTATACAAACTCTCCACCCTATAACGAGACGAGTAGGAATCAACTCATTGTTTTCGTTGGGAACAACGGTGATTCCGCCTTTCTTAGGCACACAATGGACCGGACTAACCCATGAGGAATCCGAGATAGGACAGATCATACCCGCATCAAGAAGTTTGATAACCTCTTTTTTGATAACGTCATGGATCTTAGGATTCACCCTTCTTTCGCTTTGAATAGTGGGTTTAAAGTCGTCCTCCATGAGAATTTTATGTGTGCAAAAGTGATGATCAATTCCACGAATATCAGAGATTTTACAAGCAATCACTTTCTTATGATTCTTCAGCACGGCGATAAGTCGGGATTTTTCTTCTTCTTTCAGGTCCTTTGCGATGATGACCGGTAACTTCTTGTTGTCTTCAAGGAAAACGTACTCGAGATGAGACGGGAGATCCTTAAGCTCTAAATCCAGAGGATTTTCGATGGACGGCGTAGTCAACTTCATATCATCGGTAGAGATAGCCTTAGGAGACTCTGGAGAAATATGGTCTTCATTGAGAAGTTTCTCAATGGTACGAATGTCTTCATCCCAATTGGAGGGAGAATCGTCATATTGCAAATCCACATCTCCCAGAGTTGCTTCAAATTCTTTCAAGAGGAAATCACTTTCTCCAAATGGAGTTAGTGATGGAGCAATAGAGGCAACGGTCTCAACAGTGGATAGAGAAGAAGAACCACTTTTATAAGCGTCTTTGAAATGTTCTTCACAAGCCTCATCAAGAACGCCAATAAAATTAACATTCTCGTTTTCCGAAGGCTGCTTAGAAAGTTTACCCATGTTGAAGACGATTTTATCGTTACCAACTCTCATGATTAATTCGCCCGCGGCTACATCAATGAGAGTGTGACCGGTCCTCAAGAATGGACGTCCAATGATTAATGGAACACGGGGATCCATTTCGTAGTCAACGACAACAAAATCCGTCGGGAAGGTGAATTTGTCAACGCCAACGAAGACGTCTTCGGCTATCCCTACTGGATAAGCAACCGCACGGTTAGCTAATTCCAAAGTCATTTTGGTGGGGACTAGCTTGGGGAGAGATAATTGCTTCCAAACACTTAAAGGCATTAAGTTTATACTAGCACCTAGATCGGCTAGGGCCATACAATTCTCTACCCTAGGGAAGTTGCAAGGAATCAAGAAACGACCCGGATCACCAAGTTTGGTTGGTAATTTCCTTAAGAGGACGGCAGAGCAATTCTCATTAAGTTGGGTCTGAGCGATATCAAGGAGTTTCTCCTTATCACTGAGCAGATCTTTAAACATTTTGGCGTACTTCGGCATGTGAACGAGAGCCTCAGCAAAGGAGATATTGAAATTCATTTGTTTAAACATTTTTAGAAAGTTAGAAACCTGAATATCATCCTTGTTTTTCAACTTCTCTTTCCTCAACCTTGAGGGATAAGGTATATTGGATTGAGATGAAGGCTTCAGAATGGAATTCTCACTAACATCCTTGGGTGGTGTAGGAATGGGGTAAGAAGGTAAAGGAGGTGAAGAAAGTGTTCGTTTTCCTTGTTCACAATCACGGGTGGAGGTGTAGGAAGCTCGGGTTCCGTATAACCTTTTCCACTACGAGTGGTGATTGCTTTCATCTCCCCTCTTGGATTAGCAACGGTGTTACTCGGAAGAGTACCCGAAGAAGAGGGTTGATTACTTTGGAAGAGCGACCCGATCATATCACGTATTTTATCCGCTTGAGTGCTGAAAGAGTCTCTCATGTCTGCGCGAATATCATTGCTTTGTTTCGCCATGTCATTCCTTAGCTCGGCTCAAATATCACTCCCTTGTTTCGCCATGTCTCCCTTCAAGTTGATGAATTGACTCTGAAGATTCGTCACCATCTCTCTATTAGTCCTCATGAACGTCTCGATGTCTTGATTCAACGCCGTTGGTTGATTGAGAGGTGTAGCTTGGTAAGCTTGAGAATTTCCTTGAGGTGGGCGTGGGTTTCTTTGGGATTGATATTGATTGTTAGCACGAGGTTGGGTTTGGTTATTTCGGTTATTGCTTTGTTGTTGGTTTTGGTTTTGAGGAGTAAAACCGGGTGGTGAAAGATAGTTGTTTGAACGATAACTTAGCAAGTTACGGTCTCCTTGAGGACGAGCTTGATAGCCTCCCGTGGGATAAGTACCGTATGCCGCGTTAACGTTTTCACAAAAATTGCCTTGAGTAGAAGGACAATCATTGTAAGAATGAGGACCACCACATGTGTCACAAGAAATAGCAACGGCTTGAGCTTGTTGAGTGTGGTTATTAGCCAAAATTTGCATATTTTTGCTCATTTCGATAATGGCTCGTTCCATGGCGGACATGTCGGTGGTGGAAGAAGTAGATGAAACATTGACTCTCGGATTAGATCTTGAGGATGCGGATGAATCCCAATTCTTGTGTTGAGTAGTCATGTTTTCAATCAACTCTCTACACTCCTCTGGTCTCCTTTTCATAAAAGTACCACCTGCGGCGGCGTTGATCGTGTCACGATCACGAAAAGTGAGACCATTGTAGAAAGTATCAATGAGAGTGACGGGGAGCATGTTGTGATTTGGACAACGGTCGATCAAGTCATTGTAGCGTTCCCAAGCATCAAAGAGCGATTCATCATTGTCTTGCATGAATCCACTAATTTGGTTACAAAGGCTCGTGACCATGGATGGTGGAAAGTAGCGCGACAAAAATCGCTGAGTCATGTCGTCCCAAGTATGAGTAGAATTCTTTGGGAGACGGTCAAACCATTTTTCGTCATGGTGAGAAAGCGAGTGGGGAAATAGTTGAAGGCGAAGAACATCCATAGAAGCACCGGGCAACTTCATGCTTTGGGTGATGGTAATGAATTTGTCGATGTGTTTGTTGGCATCATCATCCGGTATTCCGCGAAATGGATTAGTTTTCACTTGTTAGATCATGTGATGCTTCAACGAAAACTCTTGAGCCGTGATTTGCATCGACGCAATCGGGCCTCCACGTCCGTTCATGGTGGGTTGACACAATTCCTCCATTGTTCGTAAATCGGGTAGGGGAGCATTGTGGTTGTTATTATTGTTATTCAAATTAGGTAGAGGTGGGTTATTATTATTGTTGTGAACACCAGCCATATCTAAATCTTCACGAGTCTCGGGCTCATAAAATTTGAAGATAGTACGCATACACCTACAGAAGAAAAAGATACCAAAGAAACAGAGAATATATATATATATATATATATATATATATATATATATATATATATATATATATATATATATATATATATATATATATATATATATCTTTTTGGTGCAAATCCTTTGGAAAAGAAATTCTTTTTATGATTTTTTTAATGTTTTTGTATTTTTGAAATTTTTATGATTTTTATGGATTTTTATGAAAATTTATAGCAAGGAAAATAACGTTCCTAAAAGAACGGATCTCCAAAATGCAACGCGTCTCTCACTAAAAACCGTTAATCTTAATGAAAAGAGCCGGCAGCGGCGTCATTTAATACAAAGCTTTTACACCAAGTATAATATATTATCGTCCGATCTCTTCGAATTGATTACCGGCTAAGAGTGTGACTCAATTGTCTTTTGGAAAACAAGAGGATGTGTTTGTTTGATTATCTAAATTTGAAAACTAAAAGCAAGTAAGAAAATTATCGCTGTGTAAAGTGAAAGCTTTAAAAATTAAACTACAAATAAAAGCGTGCAATTCTTTGGAAATTAAAATGTAAATGATTAAAAACTTGAAAACTTGTTTAAAATAAACTAAGACAAAAGGCGGGAAAGAATAAATTTGAAATCTAAGAAAACAAATAAAAGCCTGAGTCCGATCCTAATGCGATCGTACTCAAATAGTAGGACGGATCGCAGTCAATGCGATGGAAGAGAATGATCGTACTCAAACAAGCTTACGATCGTAGCACACGATCGCATTCTAGATTTAAGTAAAGGGGATCACACTCAATGCGATGAAGATAGGATGGGTCGCACTCAATGCGATGGCAAGCAGGATCGTACTCCCAGATCGCAACAACGATCACAGCAAGTGGATCGTGGTCCTTGATCGTGGTTTGTGATCGCAACACAACTGATCGCAGTCGATGCGATCGTAGCAAGGTAAAAGGACACGATCGCACCCACAGATCGCAATGAAAGATCTTGGCGTGTGATCGTACCAAGGAAGAAAAAACAGATCGCACTCAATGCGATCGTAGCCCAAGATCGAGACCAAGCAAAACCTTCTAAGATGGAAATGGAATCCAACAAGTAAATAAGCTTAAATGAATAAGCAGTTACCAATAAGCACTTTCAAGCTTCTAGACAAAGATAAATAAGCACAAACTTAAAAACTTTTGAATCTAAACACATGAACTTAATAATACGAGCCTTAAAAAGATGAACTTTTTAAGAAAGTGTAAAAATGAATAAGCTAAAACATTCGAATAAGCTACTAAGCATAAAAAGCTTATAGCCTATACGTATGAAAGCTTATGAATGGGTAAAAGATTAACTTTTACTTGATTAAAACATCAAAATCAATCACGCATTAAGAACTAATCGGATCAAAAATGAAGTTTCGGATTAAGGAATAAGCAAAATCAAGAAATGTAGAAGGAGATTAAAGAACACAAAGCTTAAACTTAAACTTTTTGATTAATGAAACTTAAATACAAACATTAACTAAATCTTAACTTAAAAGAAAAGATGAAGTTTTAGTGAGAGAAAGTTAAACACTTTCTCTCTCTAAAATGAAAAACTAAAAAACAAAGAAAAATAAAACTAGCTAACCACCCTCCTAATGTGATTAGGAGGGTATTTATAAGCTAAGTGGGAAGTGCATGTGTGGTGTGCTTCCTTCTTTCTTTTCTTCTCGACTCGATTTAATTCTTTGTCTTTTCTCGACGTCGTCTCGGGATTTGAACTTGTCTTAATAATTCTTTTCTATAATTTAGACTTGAGTTCTTCGACTTCATTAAACTTCCGTCTTTAGATTTTTTCTTCGATAAATCTTCAGAATAGGTCTTGGACATCCATTCTTTAAGCACTCTTTATCTCTTGACTTCGTCTTTTCTCGTTTTCTTCGATAAAAGCCCGTGAAAGCTCGTGTTTTCTTCCTTTTTCATCTTTTGGTCCTAAAACACAATAAAAACACAAACCACGCATAATTCCGACTATTATGACATAAATTACACGTTTTGGTCTTGTTATTATTGGAAATAAGTGGTAAAAGGATAAGTGTTTTCACACTTATTAGACATAATGTATGATTTTCATCGCAAAATGGGACGTTTAGGTTCATAGAACAAGAACACGTGAATGCTTTGTTAGAAATAATTTCATCGTCCTCGATTTTCACCCCAATTCCATGCTAAGCGTGCAACAAGATCATTGTCATTATAAGTTAGTAATGCTAACACTACTCATATGCCCTAATCACGTACTTATCCTCCCATTTTCCTAAGTTGTATCTCTTATATTTTATTTTGTCTTGAATGTTTCACGAGGATACATTGTTTGACTTATGCGATAATAGAGATTTAGGTCTAAAAATAGAGTCCTAACGGTGTAACCAAGACCATCAAATTAATAACCCCTCCTAATAGACAACGATGTCAAAAAATTAAGTCAACAATAAGGATCGATAAACACGGTTTTATAACGGCTTTGAACATGAGACTTATTACCAAGACTTTTATACGCCCCCTAATGGAAGGGCCTTATTATCATAGGTTTACCTCCATCTTTTATTCAACTTCGCCATGAAGCTTTTATTATACCTTCGGTCTTGCCTTGCCTTTTATTATCCTCCTCATCGGTGGTTTTATTATGGCCAAAGACGTATATCCTCACGCTAAAGCGAATTTTGGATCTTTAAAGCTTCAAAGATTAAGGCTTGATTCACTTTCAATTTTGCATAGATTTTTCGGCCTTGTGAGCTTCAAATTGTTTGCTTGATTTAGGTGAGCACTTGAAATCTTATTATTGGGTGAAGCTTTCGATTATTTGGTAATACTTCAAAACCGTGACGCTGGCGATACCTTAATGTCTTCCCAATTTAATTACATGGAAGCTACTAGAAAAGACTAGAAACCAACAATCACGACTAAACCGCTAAGTCAATATTTACTAAGGAAAAAAAATATTTACAAGCGAAGGGAGAATAAGCAAACAACGAGAACACATGAGTTTTTGAAAGAATACGAGTACTCTACGTTTAGCATAGTAACTTATAATTAACTCTATCATTTCTCGTCCTCATTTAAGACACTTAGCCTAATATAAAGTTAAGGAATCGAAGCTAAGTGCTCAACACGCACGGTCGAGTCAAAAATTACTCTTATTCTCACCATCGGAAAATCTACATTCGTGTCTTCAAACACTTATAAAACATGAGAAATTTTTTAAAATTTAGCCATTTTTAGCCTTATTTTACAACAAAATGATAAACAAAAAGATAAACTTTGGAAAGCGTGAAGGTTTGGCAAGGCAAGTATCTATTCATCCCCCACCCATACTAAAGTTAAACATTGTCCTCAATGTTTCGAGTCTAAGGGTTGGAAAACCCCCATACTAGAGACGGAGTAGAATGCTTAATCTAGCATGAAAAGGGTGTAACCATTAAATTTAAAGCCGTTTATAAAGTGTGCTAAAAACCTAAGGTTAGAAAATCAAAGGATATATCATGTATATTGAGAAAGTCTTCAAAGCAAACGATCGAGTGCTCCCATAAAACGAACACGAGAGGTTCCAATCGTGAAGATAATGATCATCTAAAATTCACAATTCACAAACAACCACGGAGCAAAGGTTGGAAGGGCACAAATCCCCACACGTTACTACACTAGAAAGCGATAATATGTACATAGGATAAGCATGGGACTCCCCCACGAGGCACCTCGTTTTTGATTACCGAGTCATGAGCTCGACTCGATCCCCTCAATACTAATTATCATTGGGGAAGGTGATTTGGTCGAGGTAGTTCAAGGATGGAACTTCCCCGCCAAAGTAGTGCTTCAACCTATGTCCATTCACCTTGAAATTGGGGCCATCATTTTGAGCTATCTCGATGGTCGCATACGGAAAAACTTGAGTCACGGTGAATGGACCGGACCAACGGGATTTCAACTTACCGGAAAAGATTTTCAATCGTGTTAAAAGCAGCACTTGATCTCCAATGTTATAAACCCGGTTTTTAATTTTTGAATCATGAAACTTTTTAGTCTTTTCTTTGTAAATAAATGAATTTTCATAAGCAATGTCCCTTAATTCATCCAATTCATTCAATTGCATTTTCCGGTGTTTTCCCGTGGTCTCCTTATCATCATTACAATGCTTAAGGACCCAATAAGCTTTGTGTTCGAGTTTAATTGGCAAGTGAAAATTCTTCCCATACACAAGTGATGAGATGGCATTTATACGTGATCTCATCGTTCTTTTCGGGCTTTTAATGCATAAAAATGTCATAATATACCATATATATGCTTGTGTTTGTTTACTTGTGTATTTTAGGTATGGATATCGTGAAAAAGACAAAAGATCACAAGATACAAGGAAAAACGGACACGAGAAACAAAGCCGTACAAAGAACCAGGCCCTAAATCATGGAAAATTCAACAAATACCCTTGAAGACTTGAAGACATACAAGATTGATCCTCATTTATTGAAGAAATGACACTTAAAACCCTTGTATATTGATAATTACAAGTTTGGTCCCTTAAGTTTGTCAAAATTACACAAAAGGTCCTTCAACTTTGAAGAAATGGCAAGATTAGTCCCCCAACAGTTCCAAATTGTCAATTATGGTCCCTCATCAAGCCAAAGATACATTGAAGACCTTTGAAGATCAAGAATGTCCAAGATCAGCCCTTGAAATAGCTCAAAATGTCAAAAACAACCCTTGTAAACCTTATTGCAAAGTTTTGTGCCAAAAATGTCAAAGGCTGAAAGTTATTTACAAAGGAATGGAAGTTTTGGTGGCTAGAAACACGTTTTACCCATTTTCTGAAAACACAAGGGGCAAAGCTGTGCAAATGAAACATTCAAATAAATAATGCGCCAAACACTTTTCCATCCCTACAAAAACGGATCAAAATCTTTACTATTCACCCCAAGAACGCAGTTTTACCTTTACTTAAAACAAAGGGTAAACCTAAATTACCTTGACACACGTTTGATTCACACACTCTAAATCCCATCCCAACCTCAAAACCCTCACTCCCACTCACAATGGACCCCACCCCCAAATACCCGTTCACCTATCATGTGACTACTTTCCCTCCAAGTCATGCCACGTGTCAAGATCAACAGCTGAGAGCCTTTGCTTCATCACAAAGCTAAAATGAACGTTTGGGATCACTTTGGACAGCTCATCAACAACAAACTGCCTCAAGGACTTAAGGGCATTTTAGAGAATTTACTTCTAGGGTTTGTGAATAGTGTAGCCTGGCATTTGCCTATAAAAGGAGACCTCAACATGTGAGAGTCCCTTTGTTCCAGTCTTTACCTTTTAAACTTGTAATTCCTTTTTGAAATTTATAAAAGTTGGTATTTTGAGAAAATTGTAATTCCTTTTTATGTTTTTGAAAGTTGGTGTTGTTTAAAGGGTGATTCTGAGTTCCATTGATTGTTATAAGTGTGCTTGAACCTTTTGGATCAAGGACGTTTATGCTTGGTAAGGATTTTCAAGTTTGAAAAAGCTTGAAAGAAGGTTCTGATTTTGCTTATTTTTGTGTACTAACCCTTAACCATAAGCTGTAATCTCTTGCAAGCTTGTTGACACCAAGCTTGTGAAGGGATTAGAGCCCTTGGTTGAGTTGTTTGCTTCTTGTGTTGAAGACATCAAGTCCTTGAGTTTCTTCTTTGAAACATCAACCAAGGCATTCATCATCTTTCTTATTGAAGTACCTTGGTCTTGTTCTAGTTGTTGAACAAGGTCTAAGGAGCATAGATGGCCTTCCTAGGATGTTGTGGAAGGCAGGTATAACCTCTTGTTAAGATTCCTCTAAAAAAAATTCCATGTTTATGTCTGTTTTGGATTTGGTACTTGGATTTTGAGTTCTTGTGTTTGTGCTGGTAATTATTGAGTTTGATTGTGTTAGTTGTCACCTAGTGTAGCTATTTGATCATTAAAATCAATAGGTTTTGTTTAAAAATCAGAAGTTTGTTTGAAAAGTGGTTGATTAAGGGTTGTTTGGGATTACTGGTTCATAAGGCCTTGTGGCCTTGTGCCCTTGGTTCTTAGGGTTTGGGAGGTCTAAACAAGTCCTAATATACAAGTTTTAGTCATTGGTTTACTTTCTGAAATTTTGGAAAAGAGATTTGAAGTTTTGCAAAAATCTGATAAAAGTGGTTTTGGAGTTGGTCAAACACATCAGATCCAATAACTTCTTTGTTTGTTGGATCTAAGGTCTGAAATCAGGTTTGTGAATAGTTTAGGTGATAAGCTATCTATTGGTTATCTGGTTGTTGAATTTGGTGGCTTATTGTGGTTTTTATAGCTTATCAAAGTTTGCTGAAGTGGTCATTTGCATCAGCAAAGTGACCACCTCATTTGGTGTTGCATTTTGATTTCTATTTTAAGTATTGTTGGTTTGCTTCTTGGATCTTATTTGTTTGCTTCTTGTGAGGTTATTTGGCTATTTGGGTTTATCTGTTCATAGCTTATAAGCCCACTGGCTTATTGGCTTATTTGTGCCAAAACACATCAAGTTTACCCAATTGGTAAGCTTTGATTCACAAGGTTTGCACTCAAACCTTGACCAGCAGGGTGAAAAACAAGTCCATATACTTTATTAAGTCTGTCAACGTCCATTTTGTTCCTGTCAACGTCTGATTTTAACTTATCAGCGTTTGACTTTTGGTCAAACTTGGTTTCAAGGCTTATTGAATTTGTTCTGCTTATTGGCACATGCAACAACTTATCTTTTGTAATAGAAATCATTTTTCTCAGCTTAATATCAAATCTGGAAGGTTACAAGTCTCTTGGTTAAGCTTTTGCTAGAAAACTAGCTTATTTGACTTTTTCAGCCAGCTTATTTGCTCTTACAGCTTATTCTACTTGGCTTTTTGTGATTTTCTTGATTGATTATTCTTAGTTAAGCTATTTGTTAGCTTTTGCAACAAACTAGAGCTTCTGAGGTGCCCTAAATCTCAAACCCGACTATTTTGTCTTTTAGTGAATTTTTACTTTGCTTATTTCTGGCTTATTGAGTGTGCTTTTTCAAAATTTCTTTTTACAGATCTTATAAGCATCCCAAAAGAAGGTTGTGTGTCCAATTAGAGCTTATGGCATTGGCTTATTGCTTAATGGGCTGAAAAGCCCAATAAGAATAAGCTGTGTGCTTAATAAGCTGTGATAAGTTCATATTCAGCTTTTGGGCTTTTAGAGTTTTGTTCTTAGAATTGAATTTTGAGTCAGATAGGGCTTTTCCAAGTCAATTGGGCCAAGTTTGACTTTTTGGGCCCAAAAGCCCATTAGTGTTGACTGTTTTTTGTTTTGACCCATTTGAGGGCCCATTAGGGGTATTTTGGTCATTTCACTTTGATTTTCTAATTATTTAGGTTAAAATAAACTAGTTTGCAAGTTTTTAGAATTTTTTATATTTTTTGGATTTTTAATATTATTTTAATATTATTTTATTATTATTTTTCAAATTTCACATTTTCCAACTTTTTATATTTTTCTTAGCTTTAATACATTAAAATAGGAATTTAGCAACTTGTAGAATAATTTTATCACTTTTATATTAATTTTTATAATTATTTTAAGTTTTAATAGTTTTTAAATCATTTTAAATAGTTTTTATTAGTTTAAAAATTTCTAAAAATAGTTTTTAATCTTTTTAGGTCATTTTAGAGGTTTACCAATTGAAAAATCTTTATTTGGGCTTTTTGATAATTTATTTGATTTTTAGGGCTTTAATTAGCATTTAAAAATTGAATATTTAATTATTTAAAAGGTTTGAAAAAGTTTTGATCATTGGTAAACTCTTAATTTATTTATTTTGATTTTTGGTGAATTTTTGGTAATTTTTAGAATTAATATTTATTTTTGTAGTTTGTACGGTTTTACGTTTTAACTTTCTAGTAGTAATTTTTACGTCTTCGTCATCTTCTTTTCTCATCCCCTTCTAAACCAATCATTAATCACAAACATTTAACAAGTTTTTCACACACATATACCTCCTTGGGAAACGAACTTCATTGGGTCATTAACACTTGATTTTTCCTAAAGTCATTTGTTTAATACTTTCCGCTTTTACGCTCCTTTTCCTAAAGGACGTATTTTCACCACAACCATTTTGGCGCCGCTTCCGGGGAGGTGTCACAACCCCAAATTCACCGCAACGGAAGACTTGCTTTGGGGACTTGTGACTTCATGAGTAATCGAGTGCTTGATCCGAGAACGACCTCTACATGCCAAAAACACATAGCAGACTCCAAATAGTCCATACAGTCAAGTACCTGAAAATACATGCTTAAAAATGTCAACATAAAGTTGGTGAGTTCATAAGTTTGTTTTAAAACGTTTATGACAAATTAGAGTTTTACCGACCACTGCACCTTGCAGTAAAATATAAGAGTTTAAGAATCACAGTTTCTGTTAAATAGACTTTCTTTGACAATTTCAAAGTTTATTAATATTAACAAAGTTTATTGATAAAAACAGAGTTTACTGATAAAAACAAAGTTTACTAATAAAAATAGAGTTTACTGATAAAAGCAGAGTTTACTGATAGTAAATATAGCTTACTGATAACAACAGAGTTTTCTGGAAATAAATAAAGTTTTCTGATAAAACAGAGTTCACAGATAATAGTTAGCGTTTTTTGATAAAAACAAAGCTCACTGATAAATAATAGAGTATTCCAATAGAATAGAATTGTTTAATGAACCACAAGATTTTCCAACCACTTAGTGACAATATAACAAATACAAAGTCACTAAATATAATAAGGCATTTATTATTGTCTAAGCTCATGACACCGAAGCGTTAACAACACCGGTAGTATAATCACATAATGCAGCCCCTACGGATGCCTAACCCACGACATCCGTCCACAGACTCAAATGAAACTGTGCCCGCTTGTCCTCTGTTGGACCAAGCCGGACAGGGGCGTCAACCCCGATAGATCTATCCATAACATTCGCGCTTTCGACCGGTCATCCAGTCCGAAATTAACGGTTCATGATAATGGGCCAAAGTAATTGGGTTAAAGCGGGACTTAGACCAATACATAAACGAGTATATGCACTTGTGTTCATTGTTGCAACCATTGTCTCTACCCGAGAACCAGTAAAAAGCAGTTAAAGTTTTGGGTTATGAAACCCACAATATAAAGTTTAGTATCAACACTTATAAGTATGACAATTATTAGAGTTAACCACTCAGCACGTAACAATTAAATCAATTTATGAACAACCAAGCAAGTTTATAAATAGTTTGTGACCAAGCATGTACCTCCCCCAAAATGATTATAAGACCTTTATAAATCAATTTAAAACTAGAAGGGTGGGGTATGAACTCACCTCGACGATGTAGAGCAGACGTTAGTGATGCTAATAATACGCTCCGCACAAACGAAAAATTGATAGGGCTCGGTCATGGTGTTGTGGTTTACTAATCGGCTAAATCTTAAAAATGTATATTTGAGTTCTCGATGGACATGTACATCAACGTGACCCGTTGACAAAATATTAAGTTCCAAGTTATAATAGTTCGGTGATTGGTTAACTAAATTTATTAAGCACGCACCATGTATATAACGTATTCCGTACACATTATGTATAACCAGACGATTATATAATTCTTATGTTGAATTATATAATAAAGATACCAATTTTACAAAATAAACCAAAGTATATATATATACTTTGTAGTTACCGTATAAATATCGTGATGAAAATACTTTGACAATATAGTTCAACATATTTTAAGAAAATCACCATTTACTTAATAATTGTCACTTTTAGATAAAAATATTAACTTTTATTGGTTTACAAATATAATAGTATTTATTTTATCGGTTTAAAATTAAAATAGTGGTTTCTAGCGAACAAAATATAAAATGTAAAATTTTATAGAAATTTCGACATGACCTATTTGTTTATACGACCTTTTCCATATTAATCAATTCTCAATATTTTTCAAACAATCTACGTTATGCAAAATTACGTTTTAACAAATATCCAAACTGGACAATTTAATCGTCATAATTAAATAGAACCAAACACAACCTATGTGTTCTAAATTGAAAGACAAGCGCCCGATGTGAGCTATTTAAACAAGTAATCATTTTATAGTTCTCGTGATATTAATAGTATTCGACATATTTATTTAACCAAATATATATATTATATATATGTACCACCGTTTAATCTATTTTAATTAGTTAATAGAGTTAGATGCGTTATTAGCCGATTCCTAAACCACAAACAACCATGAATTGTAATCGCACCCGGTACTATAAACCCTTGGAATCCCGCGTCCAAACGCACCCCAAACTAATAATCAGCAACCAAACGTCGTTTATATACGTTGTTAACTCCAAACAACCCTTAACGCGTTTCTGCTTAAACCAAACACCCGCTTAGCACCTACTACTAATCCCAAACACACCCTTATACCTGTCAGCATACCCAAACGCCCCTTACACTCCTGTCAGCAGACCCAAACGCAACTTGTCAGCAGCCCCAAACGCCCCTACTGTTACTTATCAGCAGATCGAAACACCCGTACTGCTAGTTATCAGCAGATCCAAACACAACTTATGCAGCTGTCAACAGCCCCAAACGCCCCTACTGCTAGTTATCAGCAGATCAAAACACCCCTACTGCTAGTTATCAGTAGATCCAAGCACCCCCTTGCGTTGATAAACAAACGCACCCTGCCCGTGCTGCTATCGTAAACAACACACCCTGTTGTATTGTTTTTACCCCGAAACCAATGCTCCCTTGCCGGTGCAGAGTGCTACCTTCTGCTGGTCCAAAACGCAGCCTTCCGCTGGTCTAAAACGCAGCCTTCCGCTGGTCCGAAACACAGCTTTCCACTGGTCCAAACACAACCTTCTGCTGGTCCGAAGCACATCTTTCTGCTGGTGCGAAGCACATCTTTCTGCTGGTCCAACACGCCCACCTTTGCTTATCATCAAAACCAACGCACTATTCGCTGTGCTTATAAGCTACAAACAACGCACCCCGATGGCTGTTTTAAGCACGAACATGCACCCCATCAGTGGCTTGACACAACCGGGAAGAACACACCACCAAAGTGGAGCCCTGGTGGTGATGACGGCCTGATATAGGTCTAACAGGTCTTGCTGGTGGTGACGTTTATATGATGGTCGAATATAGGAGTTGTGGCAACGAGTTGTTATAGTGGTGGTTGATATTGCTAAGGATCACGGTTGATGGTGTTTTACAGGTGGCGGTAATAAAATGATGGTGGAGGTGTAGATCTGACAGTGGTTGGTGGGTTTTTTTACGAAGTGGTTATGATGACGGCTGGTGGTGCTAACGTCGCTTGGGTAATCAACAACAGTTTGTAGTTTACTTTGGTGATGGTGGTCACGTCATAAGGTGGAGCGACACTGTGTGCTGATGGTTATGTGGCGGCCTGTGGCGTACAACCACATCGACTGAAGGTAACAATGGTGGGATCGATGGTGGACACCATATATCTATATGATATTAATATAGGGTGGCGGCGGCTGCGGCAGTTATGGTGGCCGGAAAATATTTCCGATGACCGGAATAAAAGAGAGGCGCCGAAAAACTTTGTGAGGAGGAGAAGTGTGTGTAAAACTAATATTAGGGTTAGGGTTAAGAAATAAGAGAAACCCTAGTTTTCCAACTTATATGAGCTAGTCAAAACTTGTAAAAACAAAATGAAAAGTTCCTGATAATGCAGGGACTTAGAACGAAATTTTTACTATAACTTTTGCCAACACATGGTTCGAGGCTCGTTTGAGCTCGATAAAATTTGATTTGTTTTACGAAATTTACGTCATTGATTTAGAAATGATTTTCACAATAAAATAGAGTATTGATCGACTAATTTTCGAAATCGTCTACGTTTTTATTGAAAATAGTTATCGATTCGCAGTTATCTCAAATAGTTTCCGTTTAAAGAAATATAAGTTAAATTTGAACGTTCTCGTTTTCAATGTAAGTTATTAAAACTAAAAATAAAAGTATCAGATAATTTAATAAACCTTTTTTTATCAATATTTCTGCATAATTAAATATAAATTTAATTTGTATCGCGTCAGTTCTCAATTTTTACACAATCTTTTACAATACGTAAAATAGACTCTCGTTTTTGAATCGAATAACTTTGGTATTTCTCAAAAACGAATTTTTGATTAATAAATAATAGAATTTATTATTATTTAAAGTCTAGAAAATTTCCGGTTGTCACAGTACATCCGTGTTATTTGGAGTTCGTCCTCGAACTCAATCATTGTTACCCTATAAAAGTGTAGAGGAAAGGATTTTGAAATTGTATCTTGTTGTTATGTCGAATATACTTAGATCTACTCACATATAGTTATGTTCGGACTTTTAAAATCGTGTTATCCACCAATAGTCATTAAGAAAAAAAAAAGGGTAGAGGTGGAATATATCTGAGCGGTTATGTCAACCTGACAAATCGACCATCGTTCATAGAACGATAAGGGAAAACAATTTGAAGCGAATGGTCTAAAAAAAAATCGTCAGCTCTTAAAAGCCTATAAGGGTTCACCACCACCAGCCCATTAGGTTCACGTCGTTCAGTATATATTCACTACAATTCGCGAATCAACCAAAGCTTAAAGAATCACTCGTCGAAATGTCGTAATGATACGATAATAAGACGAAAGAACAATTAATTCGTACAGAAAAATCATGAGTTAAAATAAATACACTCCCAAAACTGGAGTACTAAATCAATACCATAAATAGAGGGTCACTTCGGATATTCTTAAGCCCACTCATTTATAATCTGATATTTGCATACAAAAGCGTCCTAATCTATGCAAATATGCCATTATAAACTCATGGTTCGGTGATTTATGATTTCTTTATTCAAATGCAAAGGCGTCCCAATCCATTTTAATAAATAATTCATAAATCATCCTACTTAAGTGTCACCGACAAAATACCCAATTCAGAACTGTTAAAATCTCTAAACGATGTTATCCAAAATTACCAAAGCAAAGAGCATGAGTGTGATAATTCGTCTTCCATAAGTAGACTTTTCGAAAGTACCAGGTCGAAGAACATAAGTGTCGATAGGCGATAAAGCGACCGTAGACGTATATCAAACAAAGAAATTCACGGTTATAAATAGGATAATTATATAGTAGTCTGTTCTAAATAAGCAATTATCCAATCACACAAATCTTTCTCATCCTCGAGGAAGACTCATCAAATACTAAGCTGGGTAATAACTTATCATAACCCAACCTCGAAACTCACTCACAAAGAATGGCCCCGGGTTTTGTTATGAATTATTACACATCTCAACCTTTCGATGACTCAGCTCGATTATGAAAATACAACACATTCAACATTAACATGCAAGACTACGAGTCTTACCCACCCCCGAGGTAATTCATCAAAAATCATAGGCTGTGTAACGCCTCATACTTAATTCCATCTCGCACTCAATCAAATATGAGGCCCACTGAGAACCAATTAAGTATTATTACACATCTCAACCCTCTTGATGAATTAGCTCGAACCTGGGGATTCCTCATGACTAATTATTAACCAAAACTCACAAAATGTTTCTAGGTGGAGTTATAAAATATCTACGAGACCATCGTGTAACTCACGATGTCCAACGAATGTTCTAGTGTTCATACATGAAGACAATAATATACGTGTGAGCGCACTTATCAAGCAATTAAACTCATTTAAACAAGTAATCACATGGCGGACAACCAAGCAATAGCAAACATGCATTACAATTATTCATATAGCAGCGGAATAGCATGATGTGATGAGTGTTACTACTAAATAAAACCGAGAGCCGGTTATAGTCTAGAGTTACTAATGCAACCTAGTTCTCTATAACCAAGGCTCTGATACCAATCTGTCACAACCCCAAATTCACCGCAACGGAAGACTTGCTTTGGGGACTTGTGACTTCATGAGTAATCGAGTGCTTGATCCGAGAACGACCTCTACATGCCAAAAACACATAGCAGACTCCAAATAGTCCATACAGTCAAGTACCTGAAAATACATGCTTAAAAATGTCAACATAAAGTTGGTGAGTTCATAAGTTTGTTTTAAAACGTTTATGACAAATTAGAGTTTTACCGACCACTGCACCTTGCAGTAAAATATAAGAGTTTAAGAATCACAGTTTCTGTTAAATAGACTTTCTTTGACAATTTCAAAGTTTATTAATATTAACAAAGTTTATTGATAAAAACAGAGTTTACTGATAAAAACAAAGTTTACTAATAAAAATAGAGTTTACTGATAAAAGCAGAGTTTACTGATAGTAAATATAGCTTACTGATAACAACAGAGTTTTCTGGAAATAAATAAAGTTTTCTGATAAAACAGAGTTCACAGATAATAGTTAGCGTTTTTTGATAAAAACAAAGCTCACTGATAAATAATAGAGTATTCCAATAGAATAGAATTGTTTAATGAACCACAAGATTTTCCAACCACTTAGTGACAATATAACAAATACAAAGTCACTAAATATAATAAGGCATTTATTATTGTCTAAGCTCATGACACCGAAGCGTTAACAACACCGGTAGTATAATCACATAATGCAGCCCCTACGGATGCCTAACCCACGACATCCGTCCACAGACTCAAATGAAACTGTGCCCGCTTGTCCTCTGTTGGACCAAGCCGGACAGGGGCGTCAACCCCGATAGATCTATCCATAACATTCGCGCTTTCGACCGGTCATCCAGTCCGAAATTAACGGTTCATGATAATGGGCCAAAGTAATTGGGTTAAAGCGGGACTTAGACCAATACATAAACGAGTATATGCACTTGTGTTCATTGTTGCAACCATTGTCTCTACCCGAGAACCAGTAAAAAGCAGTTAAAGTTTTGGGTTATGAAACCCACAATATAAAGTTTAGTATCAACACTTATAAGTATGACAATTATTAGAGTTAACCACTCAGCACGTAACAATTAAATCAATTTATGAACAACCAAGCAAGTTTATAAATAGTTTGTGACCAAGCATGTACCTCCCCCAAAATGATTATAAGACCTTTATAAATCAATTTAAAACTAGAAGGGTGGGGTATGAACTCACCTCGACGATGTAGAGCAGACGTTAGTGATGCTAATAATACGCTCCGCACAAACGAAAAATTGATAGGGCTCGGTCATGGTGTTGTGGTTTACTAATCGGCTAAATCTTAAAAATGTATATTTGAGTTCTCGATGGACATGTACATCAACGTGACCCGTTGACAAAATATTAAGTTCCAAGTTATAATAGTTCGGTGATTGGTTAACTAAATTTATTAAGCACGCACCATGTATATAACGTATTCCGTACACATTATGTATAACCAGACGATTATATAATTCTTATGTTGAATTATATAATAAAGATACCAATTTTACAAAATAAACCAAAGTATATATATATACTTTGTAGTTACCGTATAAATATCGTGATGAAAATACTTTGACAATATAGTTCAACATATTTTAAGAAAATCACCATTTACTTAATAATTGTCACTTTTAGATAAAAATATTAACTTTTATTGGTTTACAAATATAATAGTATTTATTTTATCGGTTTAAAATTAAAATAGTGGTTTCTAGCGAACAAAATATAAAATGTAAAATTTTATAGAAATTTCGACATGACCTATTTGTTTATACGACCTTTTCCATATTAATCAATTCTCAATATTTTTCAAACAATCTACGTTATGCAAAATTACGTTTTAACAAATATCCAAACTGGACAATTTAATCGTCATAATTAAATAGAACCAAACACAACCTATGTGTTCTAAATTGAAAGACAAGCGCCCGATGTGAGCTATTTAAACAAGTAATCATTTTATAGTTCTCGTGATATTAATAGTATTCGACATATTTATTTAACCAAATATATATATTATATATATGTACCACCGTTTAATCTATTTTAATTAGTTAATAGAGTTAGATGCGTTATTAGCCGATTCCTAAACCACAAACAACCATGAATTGTAATCGCACCCGGTACTATAAACCCTTGGAATCCCGCGTCCAAACGCACCCCAAACTAATAATCAGCAACCAAACGTCGTTTATATACGTTGTTAACTCCAAACAACCCTTAACGCGTTTCTGCTTAAACCAAACACCCGCTTAGCACCTACTACTAATCCCAAACACACCCTTATACCTGTCAGCATACCCAAACGCCCCTTACACTCCTGTCAGCAGACCCAAACGCAACTTGTCAGCAGCCCCAAACGCCCCTACTGTTACTTATCAGCAGATCGAAACACCCGTACTGCTAGTTATCAGCAGATCCAAACACAACTTATGCAGCTGTCAACAGCCCCAAACGCCCCTACTGCTAGTTATCAGCAGATCAAAACACCCCTACTGCTAGTTATCAGTAGATCCAAGCACCCCCTTGCGTTGATAAACAAACGCACCCTGCCCGTGCTGCTATCGTAAACAACACACCCTGTTGTATTGTTTTTACCCCGAAACCAATGCTCCCTTGCCGGTGCAGAGTGCTACCTTCTGCTGGTCCAAAACGCAGCCTTCCGCTGGTCTAAAACGCAGCCTTCCGCTGGTCCGAAACACAGCTTTCCACTGGTCCAAACACAACCTTCTGCTGGTCCGAAGCACATCTTTCTGCTGGTGCGAAGCACATCTTTCTGCTGGTCCAACACGCCCACCTTTGCTTATCATCAAAACCAACGCACTATTCGCTGTGCTTATAAGCTACAAACAACGCACCCCGATGGCTGTTTTAAGCACGAACATGCACCCCATCAGTGGCTTGACACAACCGGGAAGAACACACCACCAAAGTGGAGCCCTGGTGGTGATGACGGCCTGATATAGGTCTAACAGGTCTTGCTGGTGGTGACGTTTATATGATGGTCGAATATAGGAGTTGTGGCAACGAGTTGTTATAGTGGTGGTTGATATTGCTAAGGATCACGGTTGATGGTGTTTTACAGGTGGCGGTAATAAAATGATGGTGGAGGTGTAGATCTGACAGTGGTTGGTGGGTTTTTTTACGAAGTGGTTATGATGACGGCTGGTGGTGCTAACGTCGCTTGGGTAATCAACAACAGTTTGTAGTTTACTTTGGTGATGGTGGTCACGTCATAAGGTGGAGCGACACTGTGTGCTGATGGTTATGTGGCGGCCTGTGGCGTACAACCACATCGACTGAAGGTAACAATGGTGGGATCGATGGTGGACACCATATATCTATATGATATTAATATAGGGTGGCGGCGGCTGCGGCAGTTATGGTGGCCGGAAAATATTTCCGATGACCGGAATAAAAGAGAGGCGCCGAAAAACTTTGTGAGGAGGAGAAGTGTGTGTAAAACTAATATTAGGGTTAGGGTTAAGAAATAAGAGAAACCCTAGTTTTCCAACTTATATGAGCTAGTCAAAACTTGTAAAAACAAAATGAAAAGTTCCTGATAATGCAGGGACTTAGAACGAAATTTTTACTATAACTTTTGCCAACACATGGTTCGAGGCTCGTTTGAGCTCGATAAAATTTGATTTGTTTTACGAAATTTACGTCATTGATTTAGAAATGATTTTCACAATAAAATAGAGTATTGATCGACTAATTTTCGAAATCGTCTACGTTTTTATTGAAAATAGTTATCGATTCGCAGTTATCTCAAATAGTTTCCGTTTAAAGAAATATAAGTTAAATTTGAACGTTCTCGTTTTCAATGTAAGTTATTAAAACTAAAAATAAAAGTATCAGATAATTTAATAAACCTTTTTTTATCAATATTTCTGCATAATTAAATATAAATTTAATTTGTATCGCGTCAGTTCTCAATTTTTACACAATCTTTTACAATACGTAAAATAGACTCTCGTTTTTGAATCGAATAACTTTGGTATTTCTCAAAAACGAATTTTTGATTAATAAATAATAGAATTTATTATTATTTAAAGTCTAGAAAATTTCCGGTTGTCACAGGAGGTGTGTCGTGATTAATTTGCATTGTTGTTTTTAATATTAACCATAAATAGTATTGGTATTAGTAGAACTCTACTAATACGTATTATCGGTTTTCTTGGTTTTTCTTGTGAAAATATTACTACTATATTGTATTAAGTATCACAACAAATAAACAATATCTCCAAAAGTGTGAAAACACAACCTTAATTGGGATTTCATCACTCAATTATTGTATTCGAATCTCAAACAAAAAGAAAAAGGCAAAAATAGATAAATACTTTCGTGAAGCTCGATTTTGAAAAATACAAACTATAAGGTGGGTATAAGGCGGGTATTATAAAATATACCCTAAGGAAAAAGGCTCTTAAGTGCTTCGCGCCGCCTCGTTTCCCCGCTTGCTTGTGAGTATTTTGAGATTGAATGCTAATCGAGGGTTTTGCCGCCCAAAGTATTATTACGTATAATATATTTGCTTGGTTTCTTTGTGATTAAAACCTCTTGAACAATTTGGTTTTCACCAAAGTTCTAAAGTCATTCGAATGCGTTCACTCCACGTGATCGTTTTCATTCCTTTGAGGCTTCTTTAATCAAGAGTTTGATTTGAGGAGAGATTTTGTAGATTGTTGTCTACGAAGATACACCAAAATCCAAAAAAATTAAATATAATCAGAAACACAAAAAGAATTGAAAATTCACAAAACAACCAAAAAGAATCTTCTTTGCTCACCTCCCATTCTTCGTGAAGTTTATGATAACTCGTAATCAAGCAAAACGAGCTCGTAAACGTCTTCAAAGCAAGCCAATCAAGATACGTTGATTGAAGAACAACCTCCAATTGTTGAACCTATTGTAGAACAAGAAGTCGTCATGGCTAATCGTACTATGATGGAGTTGCTACAAGCACCCACCGAGGGTTTTGGAGAGGCTATTGTGATTCCCGCCATCCTTGCGGAGAATTTCGAGATTAAGACGGGTTTAATGTCGATGTTGCAAGCAAATAAGTTTAAAGGTCATGAGAAAGACAACCCGCACTACCACATTAGAAATTTTAACCGTCTCACCGCTACTAGCAAGTTTAAGGATGTTCCACATGACGCCATTAAGATGATGTTGTTTCCCTACTCGTTAGATGGACCCGCAAAAATTTGGCTTGAGAAAGAACCGCCAAATTCGATTTTGACATGGGCCGATCTCGTTTCTAAGTTTGTGAACAAGTTTTTTCCACCATCTAAAACAACACATTTGAAAAATGAGATTTCACGATTTGTGCAAAGAAATAATGAAAGTTTTTCAATGGCATGGGAACGATTTAAAGAAATGTTACATGAATGTCCACACCATAATTTTACGGAATTACATCAAGTTGATACTTTTTATAATGGGCTTAATGATCATGAACGAGATTATTTGAATGTCGCCGCGGGTGGTAATTTTTTGTGTAAGACGACAAATGTGGCTTTACAAATCATCGAGAATAGATCTAAGGTTTATAGCCCTCGTAACACACCGAGTGTTGCCAATTTGGGTTCGTCTTCATCGTCATCGTCTCGTAGCATTAACGCCTTACATGATGAAGCTAATGAGGAAAATCGGTTTTTTGATAGATTTGCTAATCTAATGTCCCATTGGAAAGCTCAAGAAGCTTCAAATTCCGCTTCGGTTAAAGCGGTTGCTAAGAGTTATTTGTCTTGTGGTGGAACTCGTGATCTTTCCGAGTGCATTACCGCGGATGGTAACACTTCGAGTGCTTATGTAGCAATGGGAACTTACAACCAAAACGGTCAAGGTTCCCGCCCAAATCAAGCTCCACCAAATCAAAATGTTAATAATTATCAAAACAACAACCAAGGTGGTAATTACCAAGGCAATTCACGTAACTACAACAAAGGGAATTATCAAAATGGAAATGGACAAATTACTAATCAAAATCAAAACCGTGATTTTCAAAACACTACACAAGGTTTTAAAATGCTCACACTAAAAATTTGCAAGGAGAATTTTTGGATTATGCTAAAGCAAATGATGCTAAATTTGACAACATGCAACGTGAGATGATTAGCTTAAGATCCGAGTTGAAAAACGAGCTAGAAAATGAACTTGCTAATGAACTTAAAACTTATGCAAACAAAATGGAAGGAAATGTCCAACGTCTTCAACAAAATCAACAAAAGATGGAATTAGGACAACATGAGATTAAGCAAGAGTTATTAAAAGCGGATGCTAGGCAATCAAAATTTGAGGACCGAATGGCTAAGATGTTTGAAGCAATCATGTGTAAACCCTCTTCCTCGGGTGGTCTTCCTAGTGATACCATTGCAAACCCAAAGGGAGAAATGAAGGTTATTACTACACGAAGTGGTAAAACTTTCAAGGAACCAATCTCTCGTCTAAGTACTTCTACGGAGAAGGAAATCGAGAAAGAACCCGAGGTGATGGTCGAAAAGGAGCACATTACAATCCTACGAAGTACCGCTCATACCACACCTACGGTTGAACCAATACCAATTGTGGAACCCGAGTTTCCAAGGCCGTTGCCTAATGACCAACCCACACCACCTTTACCCTACCCTTCGAGACGAAACAAAGAGAAGTTGCAAGAACGTAACAAACAACAAATCGAGCTTTTTATAAAGATGTTTCAACAAGTGCATTTTGATGTGAGTTTAGCCGACGCGTTGTTATATATGCCTCGTTTCGCTTCCACTTTTAAAAGTATGATGAGCGATAAGGAAAAGCTTTCAAAGCTTGCTAATTGTTCTTCAGTTTATCTTAACCGCATACCGAAAAAAGTTGGTGACCCTAGAAAGTTTCTCATTCCTTGTGACATACAAGATATGAAAGAATGCCTCGCCTTGGCCGATCTTGGTGCGAGCATTAATTTGATGCCATTTTCCATTTGGAAATCGCTTTCGCTTCCGGCTCTTATTCCTTCGAACATGTCTATCGAGATGGCCGATCATTCTACGATTTTAGCATGTGGAGTAGCCGAAGATGTTTTCGTGAAAGTGGGGAAGTTCTACTATCCCCTTGATTTTATAGTAGTTGACATCCCCGCGGATCCTCAAGTTCCTCTAATTTTAGGTCGTTCATTTTTAGACACTTCGAGATCGCTTATCGATGTTCATGCGAGAACTATCACTTTGAGATTCAACGAAGAGGAACTTGTTATAAACGCTACTCAAAACTCGAAACCTTCTCATGTTTATGCAATCGCTACCATCAATCACATTGACATCGTTGATGTGGTTTGCGATGAGTTTTCACAAGAAGTGATAGGTTTTTCCGATAGCTCGTCAAGTGGAAATCCCACTATTTTGGATCTGATTCTTGCTAATTCCACACCAAATCTCACTCCATTCCAAGGAGGCGATCTCACTTCAAATGAAATCGACAATGAAGATGAGGTGTTGATTAGTGATGATACTTCTATTCCACCATTTCTTTCGCCGATGGAAGTTATGAGTGTTGAACCAAAATCCTCAATCGAGGAACCACCTATCCTTGAATTGAAAGATCTTCCTTCTCACCTTGAATACGCATTCTTGGAAGGTGATGACAAGTTGTCGGTTATTATTGCAAAAGGTCTTACCAATGATGAAAAAACCGAGCTCTTGAAAGTTCTCAAGGCTCATAAAGGGGCAATTGCGTGGAAAATTTCCGACATTAAGGGTATTGACCCAAAATTTTGTACTCACAAGATTTTAATGGAGGAGGACTACAAACCCGCAATTCAAACTCAAAGAAGGGTGAATCCCAAAATTCACGATGTCATTAAAAAGGAGGTCCTTAAACTCCTTGACGCGGGAATGATTTATCCTATATCCGATAGCTCATGGGTGAGCCCAATACATTGTGTCCCTAATAAGGGTGGAATGACCGTTGTGCCCAATGAGAACAACGAGTTAATTCCCACGCGTGTTGTGACCGGTTGGAGGGTGTGTATTGACTACCGAAAGTTAAATGACGCAACTCGTAAAGACCACTTTCCTTTGCCCTTCATGGATCAAATGTTGGAGCGACTTGCGGGAAATGAATTCTATTGCTTTTTAGATGGTTTTTCCGGTTACTTTCAAATCCCTATCGACCCTCGTGATCAAGAGAAGACTACTTTTACGTGTCCTTATTGAACTTTTGCTTATCGTAGGATGCCTTTCGGACTTTGTAATGCACTGGGTACGTTTCAACGGTGTATAATGGCGATTTTTCATGATATGATCGAGAAGTCGATGGAAGTATTTATGGATGACTTCTCGGTGTTTGGCAATTCGTTCACGTCATGTTTATCTAATCTCGAGCAAATGTTAAAACGTTGTGAATAAACCAATCTTGTGCTTAATTGGGAAAAATGTCATTTTATGTGTAAACAAGGAATCGTCTTAGGACATAAGGTGTCGAAGGCGGGGATTGAGGTCGATAAAGCTAAGGTAGACGTCATCGCCAAGTTACCTCATCCCAAAACCGTTAAGTTAGGAGTTTCCTAGGCCACGCGGGCTTTTATCGTCGTTTCATCAAGGACTTCTCGAAAATCTCTCGACCTATGACACACCTTCTCGAGAAGGATGCTCCTTTTAATTTGAATGAGGATTGTGTTAGAGCTTTCGAAACTCTCAAAAGGAAACTCACCGAAGCTCCCATTCTTGTTGCTCCTAATTGGGAATTACCCTTTGAGATCATGTGCGATGCAAGTGATTATGCTATAGGGGCCGTCTTAGGGCAACGTTATGACAAGCATTTTCGTCCTATCCATTATGCTAGTAAGACGATGACCGAGGCTCAATTAAAGTACACCACAACGGAAAAGGAATTCCTTGCCGTGGTCTATGCTTTTGAGAAGTTCCGACCTTATCTCGTCTTGACTAAAAGCATCGTGTATACCGACCATTCGGTATCAAGTATCTCTTAGCTAAGCAAGATGCTAAGCCGAGATTGCTTCGTTGGATGCTCCTCCTCCAAGAATTTGATGTCACCGTGCTTGACAAAAAAGGATCCGAGAATTTAGCGGCCGATCATCTCTCTCGTCTAGAAGATCCTCACAAAGATGTTTTCGAGAACAAGGAAATCACCGAAACATTTCCTCTCGAGACTCTCGGTGTAGTGAATTCTAAATACACCACCCCATGGTTTGCCGACATTGCAAATTACCATGCGGGCAATTTCATAATCAAGGGTATGACGACACAACAAAAACGAAAATTCTTTTGTGACGTCAAGTTCTATTTTTGGGACGACCCTTATCTCTTTCGGGTTTGTGCGGATCAACTCGTTCGACGTTGTGTTTTTGGTGCCGAAGCTTCTAATATCCTTAGAGCTTGTCACAAGGGACCCACGGGTGGTCACCACGGTGCTAATCTCACGGCTAAGAAAGTGTTCGATGCCGGCTTCTTTTAGCCTTCTATCTATCGTGATGCACACGCACTTGTGAAGTCGTGTGATTCGTGCCAACGTCAAGGAAAATCGTCTCAACGTGATGAAATGCCGCAAAACATAATTCAAGTGTGTGAGATTTTCGACATATGGGGAATAGACTTTATGGGGCCGTTCCCATCGTCTCATGGCAACAAATATATCCTCGTCGCGGTGGACTACCTTTCTAAGTGGGTGGAAGCTAAGGCTTTGCCTACTAATGATGTTCGTGTGGTAGTGAAGTTTTTGAAGCAACTATTCTCTCGGTTCGGAACCCCTCGTACTATTATAAGTGATCGTGGAACCCATTTTTGTAATGACCAATTCGAAAAGGTTCTAAAGAAATATGGAGTTACTCATCGTCTTTCTACGGCTTATCACCCGCAAACGAGTTGGGCAAGTCGAGGTTTCGAACCGAGCTTTGAAGAGGATTTTGGAGAGGTCAATTGGAGAAAACCGTGCTTCATGGTCCGACAAACTCGATGACGCTTTATGGGCCTTTAGGACCGCTTATAAGACACCTATCGGTTGCACCCCTTATAAGTTGGTATATGGGAAGAATTGTCATTTGCCCATTGAATTGGAGCACAAGGCATATTGGGCCCTTAAGCATGCAAACTTTGACTTGAAGACCGCGGGAGATCACCGGAAAATACAATTGAATGAATTGGATGAATTAAGAGATAATGCTTATGAAAATTCATTAATTTTCAAAGAAAAGACTAAAAAGTTTCATGATTCAAAGATTAAAAACCGGGTTTTTAACGTTGGTGATCAAGTGTTGCTTTTTAACTCTCGACTTAAGATATTTTCCGGGAAATTGAAATCTCGTTGGTAGGGTCCGTTCACCATTACACAAGTGTTTCCGTATGGGACCATTGAGCTAGCTCAAGATGATGGTCCTAATTTCAAGGTGAATGGACATAGGCTTAAGCACTACTTTGGTGGGGAAATTCCTTCAATGGTTGCCCTCGACCAAGTCACCTTCCCCAATGATAATTAGCATTGAGGGGATCGAGTCGAGCTCATGACTCGGTAATCAAAAACGAGGTGCCTCGTGGGGGAGATCCCATGCTTATCTTTTATGCTTACTATTCACTAATAAGGGGACTTGTACCCTTTCAACTCGTTGTCTCATGGTTGTTTGTGATTGTGTTATCTAGATCATCATCATTATCTACGATTGAAGACTCTCGTGTTTGTTTACGTGAGCCTCCGTCGTTTGCTTGAAGAAGTTTTTCACGAATCCATGACATATCCTTCATTGTTCTAACAATTATCTTTTAGCATACTTAATAAACGGCTTTAGATATATTGTTGATCACCCTTTCCATGCTAGATCCTAAGCATTCGATTCTTCGTCTCTAGTATGGGGGTGCTCCACCCTTAGACTCGAAACATTGAGGACAATGTTTACTTTTAGTATGGGGTGAATAGGTACTTGCTTTGCTACGCCCTCACGCTTTCCAACTTTCAATGTTTTGTTTTGTTGCTAATAAGGCTAAAAATGGCCAAAAAAAATTCTTAGTTTTCATAAGTGTTTTTAAGACACGAACGTATATTTTCCGATGGGTAGAATAAGAGTTAATTTTTGACTTGATGGGCATTTGGAGCCATTTACATTCCTTAACCCGCTCAATTCAAGTTTTTCTAGACTTTTATATAGGGAGCTTTAAAACACGAAAGTCTTAACTCATACGGGTTAAGAACAAGAACTTTTCGCAAGTTCCTATAAATGATCCTAGAAAGTCACTTATCAAGGGAACTATAAAACGCATTTTATAAACTTGAAAAAGTCCAAGAAAGTGCAAGATCCTATAGGTGGCTTGAAAACCCAAAACTTTGATTTGATATAGTCTTAATGAAAGCTAATCCAAATTTAGCTTAATTTTGACTTGCATGGCTAAGTATTCACGAGTCTCTTTAATTAGAGGTCTTTATATAGTGAAGAACGAGAAATGATAGAGTTAGACAAGTGATCATGCTAAACGTAGAACATGAAAGTGTTCTTTCAAAAACTCATATGTTTTTAATTGTGGCTTTTTCTTCCCATAAGATCAATACATTAGGAATAAATCATAATTGCAATAAGTAAGGTCGTACGATTTGAAAGGTTACTTAGCCTCTAGCGCAAGATCGTTTAAAAGTTGCTCGGGGTTGAATAGAGTTCATAGCCAAGGCATAACTTATTGAAGTGGGACGCGAAGATTGGTGATCATCCAAAAAGGCCCTAACAAGGCATGAGGAGCTCTATTTTTGCTAAAGATCCAAGATGATGTGAAGTATCATTATTCCTAAATCAATATGAAGGATCGAGACACACAACGAAAAGCAATTACTCCCCTAAAGATCATGGAGAAAGTCTATCCAAAAAGACCCTTACAAGGTATGAGGATAAATATATCCAAGTCCGAAAAGGAGGCGGATCGTTGTATATCAAAATCCAAAGTAAAGATTGAAGAAAAATGATGAAGTCGTGGTCCAAATATGACGAATCTCTCAAAAACGTCAAGTGAAGAAATTCCAAATATGTGAAGAGAAGACCATAATTTCAAGAACGTCTTCCAAAGATTTGAAGTATGAAGTACATGCCAAATATCGGTCCGAGAAAGGTCTCAAATCGTGAAACGAGTTATGCCAAGATATGAACTTAAGGAGATACACGAGAAGCCGTTTTAAAAGATTTTGTACTTCGGCTAACTATTGATCAAATCGTGCTACTTTGCTTTCTGACTAATAACTACTCAAATAAGTCAATATGAATCACTTGTGATCCATGACAAATAGATAAAAAAATGTTAGTAACCCATTTTCTTTTCATAATAACTAGGATTGCGGGGAGAAAAAGTATTACACAATTTGGACGTATGAGTAGTGTTAGCATTGTGACTTGTACCAACAATGATCTCGTTTTTGCACTTAGCATGGAATGTATGACAATCAAGGATGACGAAGTTTACTCTAAGGGACATTTGCTTGTTTCTATTCTTTGACCCTAAAAGTCACTTTCGTGATGAAAATCATACATTATGTCTTTACACATCCTAGTAGTATATTGCAAGTCTTTTACTTTTCAATAAAGGTTTAATAAAATTGAACTTTGGTGATGCTTAGATACTTTATTCTAGCATTGCGTGAGGGCACGGCAATGGCTTAGTATGGGGAAGTGATGAGATGGCATTTATACATGATCTCATCGTTCTTTTCGGGCTTTTAATGCATAAAAATGTCATAATATACCATATATATGCTTGTGTTTGTTTACTTGTGTATTTTAGGTATGGATATCGTGAAAAAGACAAAAGATCACAAGATACAAGGAAAAACGGACACGAGAAACAAAGCCGTACAAAGAACCGGGCCCTAAATCATGGAAAATTCAACAAATACCCTTGAAGACATACAAGATTGATCCTCATTTATTGAAGAAATGACACTTATAACCCTTGTATATTGATAATTACAAGTTTGGTCCCTTAAGTTTGTCAAAATTACACAAAAGGTCCTTCAACTTTGAAGAAATGGCAAGATTAGTCCCTCAATAATTCCAAATTGTCAATTATGGTCCCTCATCAAGCCAAAGATACATTGAAGACCTTTGAAGATCAAGAATGTCCAAGATCAGCCCTTGAAATAGCTCAAAATGTCAAAAACAACCCTTGTAAACCTTATTGCAAAGTTTTGTGCCAAAAATGTCAAAGGCTGAAAGTTATTTACAAAGGAATGGAAGTTTTGGTGGCTAGAAACATGTTTTACCCATTTTCTGAAAACACAAGGGGCAAAGCTGTGCAAATGAAACATTCAAATAAATAATGCGCCAAACACTTTTCCATCCCTACAAAAACGGATCAAAATCTTTACTATTCACCCCAAGAACCCAGTTTTACCTTTACTTAAAACAAAGGGTAAACCTAAATTACCTTGACACACGTTTGATTCACACACTCTAAATCCCATCCCAACCTCAAAACCCTCACTCCCACTCACAATGGACCCCACCCCCAAATACCCGTTCACCTATCATGTGACTACTTGCCCTCCAAGTCATGCCACGTGTCAAGATCAACATCTGAGAGCCTTTGCTTCATCACAAAGCTAAAATGAACGTTTGGGATCACTTTGGATAGCTCATCAACAACAAACTGCCTCAAGTACTTAAGGGCTTTTAGAGAATTTACTTCTAGGGTTTATGAATAGTGTAGCCTGGCATTTGCCTATAAAAGGAGACCTCAACATGTGAGAGTCCCTTTGTTCCAGTCTTTACATTTTAAACTTGTAATTCCTTTTTGAAATTTATAAAAGTTGGTATTTTGAGAAAATTGTAATTCCTTTTTATGTTTTTGAAAGTTGGTGTTGTTTAAAGGGTGATTCTGAGTTCCATTGATTGTTATAAGTGTGCTTGAACCTTTTGGATCAAGGACGTTTATGCTTGGTAAGGTTTTTCAAGTTTGAAAAAGCTTGAAAGAAGGTTCTGATTTTGCTTATTATTGTGTACTAACCCTTAAACATAAGCTATAAGCTCTTGCAAGCTTGTTGACACCAAGCTTGTGAAGGGATTAGAGCCCTTGGTTGAGTTGTTTGCTGCTTGTGTTGAAGACATCAAGTCCTTGAGTTTCTTCTTTGAAACATCAACCAAGGCATTCATCATATTTCTTATTGAAGTACCTTGGTCTTGTTCTAGTTGTTGAACAAGGTCCAAGGAGCATAGCTGGCCTTCCTAGGATGTTGTGGAAGGCAGGTATAACCTCTTGTTAAGATTCCTCTAAAAAAATTCCATGTTTATGTCTGTTTTGGATTTGGTAGTTGGATTTTGAGTTCTTGTGTTTGTGCTGGTAATTATTGAGTTTGATTGTGTTAGTTGTCACCTAGTGTAGCTATTTGATCATTAAAATCAATAGGTTTTGTTTAAAAATCAGAAGTTTGTTTGAAAAGTGGTTGATTAAGGGTTGTTTGGGATTACTGGTTCATAAGGCCTTGTGGCCTTGTGCCCTTGGTTCTTAGGGTTTGGGAGGTCTAAACAAGTCCTAATATACAAGTTTTAGTCATTGGTTTACTTTCTGAAAGTTCGGAAAAGAGATTTGAAGTTTTGCAAAAATCTGATAAAAGTGGTTTTGGAGTTGGTCAAACGCATCAGATCCAATAACTTCTTTGTTTGTTGGATCTAAGGTCTGAAATCAGGTTTGGGAATAGTTTAGGTGATAAGCTATCTATTGGTTATCTGGTTGTTGAATTTGGTGGTTTATTGTGGTTTTTATAGCTTATCAAAGTTTGCTGAAGTGGTCATTTGCATCAGCAGAGTGACCACCTCATTTGGTGTTGCATTTTGATTTCTAGTTTAAGTATTGTTGGTTTGCTGCTTGGATCTTATTTGTTTGCTGCTTGTGAGTTTATTTGGCTATTTGGGTTTATCTGTTCATAGCTTATAAGCCCACTGGCTTATTGGCTTATTTGTGCCAAAACACATCAAGTTTACCCAATTGGTAAGCTTTGATTCACAAGGTTTGCACTCAAACCTTGACCAACAGGGTGAAAAACAAGTCCATATACTTCATTAAGTCTGTCAACGTCCATTTTGTTCCTGTCAGCGTTTGATTTTAACTTATCAGCGTTTGACTTTTGGTCAAACTTGGTTTCAAGGCTTATTGAATTTGTTCTGCTTATTGGCACATGCAACAACTTATCTTTTGTAATAGAAATCATTTTTCTCAGCTTAATATCAAATCTGGAAGGTTACAAGTCTCTTGGTTAAGCTTTTGCTAGAAAACTAGCTTATTTGGCTTTTTCAGCCAGCTTATTTGCTCTTACAGCTTATTCTACTTGGCTTTTTTGATTTTCTTGATTGATTATTCTTAGTTAAGCTATTTGTGAGCTTTTGCAACAAACTAGAGCTTCTGAGGTGCCCTAAATCTCAAACCCGACTATTTTATCTTTTAGTGAATTTTTACTTTGCTTATTTCTGGCTTATTGAGTGTGCTTTTTCAAAATTTCTTTTTACAGATCTCATAAGCATCCCAAAAGAAGGTTGTGTGTCCAATTAGAGCTTATGGCATTGGCTTATTGCTTAATGGGCTGAAAAGCCCAATAAGAATAAGCTGTGTGCTTAATAAGCTGTGATAAGTTCATATTCAGCTTTTGGGCTTTTAGAGTTTTGTTCTTAGAATTGAATTTTGAGTGAGATAGGGCTTTTCCAAGTCAATTGGGCCAAGTTTGACTTTTTGGGCCCAAAAGCCCATTAGTGTTGATTGTTTTTGGATTTGACCCATTTGAGGGCCCATTAGGGGTATTCTGGTCATTTCACTTTGATTTTCTAATTATTTAGGTTAAAATAAACTAGTTTGCAAGTTTTTAGAATTTTTTTAATTTTTGGATTTTTAATATTATTTTAATATTATTTTATTATTATTTTTCAAATTTCACATTTTCCAACTTTTTACATTTTTCTTAGCGTTAATACATTAAAATAGGAATTTAGCAACTTGTAGAATAATTTTTTCACTTTTAGATTAATTTTTATAATTATTTTAAGTTTTAATAGTTTTTAAATCATTTTAAATAGTTTTTATTAGTTTAAAATTTTCTAAAAATAGTTTTTAATCTTTTTAGGTCATTTTAGAGGTTTACCAATTGAAAAATCTTTATTTGGGCTTTTTGATCATTTATTTGATTTTTAGGGCTTTAATTAGCATTTAAAAATTGAATATTTAATTATTTAAAAGGTTTGAAAAAGTTTTGATCATTGGTAAACTCTTAATTTATTTATTTTGATTTTTGATGAATTTTTGGTAATTTTTAGAATTAATTTTTATTTTTTAGTTTGTACGGTTTTACGTTTTAACTTTCTAGTAGTAATTTTTACGTCTTCGTCATCTTCTTTTCTCATCCCCTTCTAAACCAATCATTAATCACAAACATTTAACAAGTTTTTCACACACATATACCTCCTTGGGAAACGAACTTCATTGGGTCATTAACACTTGATTTTTCCTAAAGTCATTTGTTTAATACTTTCCGCTTTTACGCTCCTTTTCCTAAAGGACGTATTTTCACCACAACCAACAAGCTTATAGGGAGTGCACCCGATGGGCGTCTTATGAGCGGTCCTAAAGGCCCATAAAGCATCATCCAACTTATCCGACCAAGATTGTCGGTTTTCCCCAATAGATCTCTCCAAGATCCTTTTCAAAGCTCGGTTTGAAACCTCGACTTGCCAACTCGTTTGTGGGTGATAAGCCGTAGAAAGACGATGAGTAACCCCATATTTCCGTAGGACCCTTTCGAATTGGTCGTTACAAAAATGGGTTCCACGATCGCTTATGATCGCACGAGGGGTTCCAAACCGAGAAAACAAGCTTTTCGGAAACCTGACTACCACACGAGCATCGTTGGTGGGCAAAGCCTTAGCTTCCACCCACTTAGATAGGTAGTCAATGGCGACAAGGATGTACTTATTACCACGAGATGATGGGAACGGCCCCATAAAGTCAATGCCCCAAACGTTAAAGATCTCACACACTTGGATGATATTTTGTGGCATTTCATCGTTTTGTGAGGCTTTTCCTTGTCGTTGGCATGAGTCGCATGACTTCACAAGTGCATGTGCATCTCGGTAAATAGTAGGCCAAAAGAAACCGGCATAAAAAACCTTCTTAGCCGTGAGATTAGCACCGTGGTGACCACCCGTAGGTCCCTCGTGACAAGCTCTAAGGTTGTTAGAAGCTTCGGTGCCAAATACACAACGTCGAATGATTTGATCCACACAATTTCGAAACAAGTAAGGATCGTTCCAAAAATAGAACTTGACGTCACGAAAGAATTTTCTTTTTTCTTGAGTCGTCATACCCTTGATGATGATGTTCCCCGCATGGTAATTTGCGATGTCCGCAAACCATGGGGTAGAAGAATCAAGCTTAGAATTCACTACACTAAGTGTCTCGAGCGGAAATGTTTCGGTGATTTCCTTGGGCTCGTAAACACTTTGGTGAGGATCTTCCAAATGAGAAAGATGATCGGCCGCTAGATTCTCGGCTCCTTTTATGTGAACGATTTTGTGATCAAATTCTTGAAGGAGGGGAATCCAACGAAGTAATCTTGGCTTTGCATCTTGCTTATCCATAAGATACTTGATAGTCGAATGATCCGTATACATTATGCATTTAGTCACGACGAGATAAGGTCAGAATTTCTCAAATGCATACACCACGGCAAGGAACTCCTTTTCCGTTGTAGTGTATTTTAGTTGAGCCTTGGTCATCGTCTTGCTAGCATAATGAATAAGCAAGAAGTGTTTTTCATGACGTTGCCCCAATACGGCCCCAATAGCGTAGTCACTAGTGTCACACATGAGCTCAAAGGGGAGGTTCCAATTGGGAGCAACAAGAATGGGAGCTTCGGTAAGTTTCCTCTTAAGGATTTCAAAGGCTCGTACACTGATGTAGGTTTTTCGTACACGTTTTAGGAAAAACGCGTATGAGTGGCAAGTATTAAGTTATACGCTTTAGGAAAAACGTAAAACCGAATAAATGCGGGTTCGTTCTCGAAGGAGGTGTGTGGATTATGTGCCAAAATATATAAAATCAAGTTTGGATTAGTGACGTTTTTGGTTTCAAGAGAGAAAAATAAAAGACGAGCTACGACTACGTTTAAACTACGACGAATTAACGTAAAACGCGAACGTAAATACGTAAAACGTGACGAAATTAAAAATTAAAACCTAAAAACTAATTAAATGATTAAACTAAGTCTTAAATAATATAAATAAGAATAAAAATCTAACAAATATATTATAAAACCTTTTATTAATTAAATATTCAATTTTTAATGCTAATTAAAGCCCAAAAATTAAATATAATTAACAAAATGACCAAAATATTAATTTATTGAACTAATAACTAACTTATATTATTTAAAGACTAAAAAGTATTTTTCTTAAATTTTAAAAACTATTTTTCTATTTTTTAATCACTAAAAACTATTTTTAAATTGAAATAATCCTAAAAAATAATAAAATAATGCCAAAATTAATTTGACAATTTTGAAAATCCTAAATTATCCTAATGAATAGTAGAAAATTGAAAAAGTTTGAAAAATGTAAAAATTTTCACTAAAAGACAAAACTAGTTAATAATTAAACCCTAATTAAACTAATTTAATTATAAAAAAATAATTAAAAAGGTGAACAATAACTAATTTTAAAACCAAAAATCTTAAATTAATATTCTAAACCTAGGAAAAATTTTAAATCTGAAAAATAACAATTTTCTACACTAAATGCCAAAAACAGTTTAATTAAAAAGTAATTAAAAATGCTATTAATTCTAAAAATTACCAAATGAACAGTGACAAAAAATTAAACTATACTAGAAAATCAGAAGTTTAAAAAGAAAAATAATGCAAAAAGAATCAAACCCTAATTCTTAAAAAAGTTCACAAAAGACAAAATTTTAAGAATATGAAAGTGACATGTGATCACTTTTTGTCTTTTTGTGTAGCAGTGGCTACAACAACCTTATCAGTGGGAAAGGAGTTCCCACTGATAGTGTAAAAAACGGGTCTGTGGACTTTGATGCTTAGATTTTGCTTATTACTTGGTGTCTTTTGGAAACAAGGGCACCCCTACACTCAGTGGAGTGTAGGGAGTCAATTTCAAGAAGAAAATAAACAGATCCAAGCCAAGAAAAACACACAATTACAAAAATACAGTTGCTGTAAGGCTATGTATAGGACTGTGAATAGTAAGCTGATGCAATAGGTACTTTAATAAGTTTCAAACTAGCATTCAGATTTCAAAACACAACCAAATCTTAATCAAGCAAATAAAGATCCTAGATGTAACCTAATCCTAGCAGTTGAACAAAATTTGAGCTTAAAATATACTACATCTTCACACTTAAAAGCCTACTGCATGAATTGGCTATTTTTACCAAAATATAAACTTGCAAAATCCTTTAAAACACTACCAACTTGAGAACCAATTACTGATTAGACCTACTACAACCTATTTGAGCATGTTTAGACAGGTTTCACCTGATTCTTATGTCACTGAAGCCAAGAAAACCTCACAACCAAACACCCATCTATTTTCAGATTCAAGATTTAACAAATGCTTTCTATTCAAATCTAAGCTTAACTGATTTTGCTACTTCTGACATGCATACAACTACCTAAGAAGCCTAAACAACCAAAAAGATTAACATAAAAACAGGCTGCACTCAAAAATCACACAACTTAAATTCTTAAACAAGAAAGAGGGTTCAAAGCTATTTTACCTTGTGCACCTTACATCCAAGGTGCACCAAGGCGTGCTGATGCCTTCTCCATCAAGTCAAGACTTGAGCTATGGATTGAAAGGAAGCTGTTGTAGAGATGCTAATGGTGTTGGACCACAAAAGTTCACACACCATCCAATATATCTTGCATAAAAAGGGATCACCTGCTAAAAAAAAAGACAAACAAAAAAGAAGTACACAAAAGCTTCTTACAATCTTATTTTCAGTAAGCTTGTAAGAAGAGCTTTTGTAACAGTAAGTTCACCAAAAACAAGGTTTTTGAATAACAATTTAAAGCTACTTTTAAAGATAAATCTTAACCAAGGACTCAAGGGTGCTTAACAGAAATTAAACAAATTCTATAAGTCAGTTTATGCTTGTGTGTCAATCCAAGCATAAGCAGAAACTTATACAACTTGGGTCCCAAAACTTTTGAACAAAAAGATTGATAAAAATCTTTTGGTAAAACTTGCAAAATAGTAAATCAAACACAATATTAAAACACTATAGCTAATGGAACTCAGAAGTTGAATGCAAGGTTTTATAAAAACTCTAAATATTCAATTATAAAATTTTACATAAAAAATCTGGAACAAAAGGGCAAACCACATGTTGGTGCTCCTTTTTTAATGCCAAAAGAATAATCTAGAACTTAAACGATTTTGAAACCCTAGTAAATAAAATTCCAAGAAAGCCCTTGATAAGTTTGAATTTTTCTTGGTCAATTGGTGTGCCATGTGACTTGCCAGTGAGCATCTTCAATCTGGGACGTTAATCTGATCTTGGGGACCAAGAAAACCCTTTGGGAACGTTGGATTTCTGTGAGATTCCATTTTTGCCATTTATGTTGAAGCAGGGGAGCACGGGGGACCCACAAGGAAGTCACGGGAGAACCTGTTTGTTGGTGGGTTTGTTTTAGTTGAGGCTGAATCACTAATCTGCACTTAATCAAGGGATAACCCTTTGATTTGTGCAGATTAGAAATTAGGGTTTATGTGGGTTAGGGGATAAGCAGGGATGGGTTTAATCTTTTTTTGTGGTTAAATAGTTTTAAATAGGTGTTATTGGAGGGAAGATTAGTTTAATTAGGATTAGTTGGGTGGAGTGTGACGTGGGGTGAAGGTGGGTGCTGATTGGAGGAGGGGTTAAGGTTGTTGACGTGGCGGGCTGTGAGTGGGGGAAGGATTAAGGATGTCGGGGGTGTTTGACCAGAGTTTTGACTTGGGCTTGGGTTTGGGCTTGGTTGGGTTTGGATAGGGTAGGGTCGGGTTTGGTTGGGTTTTAAGTGGGTTTGGGTTTGTTTTGTCCATGTTTGGCCCCCATACTCCCAAAATATCTTCACAATAAGTCTTGACAGCTATTAACCTCCACTCCTTTGTAAATAACTTTGGGCTTTTGTCAATTTTGGCACAATAATTTATAAAACACATTCACAAAGGTATTTTATGCATTTAATGCATTCTTCAAGGGCATGAATGGTATTTTCTTGAAACTTAAGGACCAATCTTGTAATAATAGAGATTTACAAGGGTCAAAAGTGACAAGTCTTCAAAAGTTGAGGGACCATTCTTGCCAAATCTTCAAACTTCAAGGACTTGATAGGAAAATCATGATTCGGGTCCGGTTCTTTGTGCGGCTTCGTTTCCCGTGTTCGTTTTTGCTTGATTCCTTTGATCTTTTGGTGAATTCACGATATCCATACCTAAAATACACAATGAACAAACACAAGCACATATATGGGTATTTTGACGATATTTTAAGCGTTTTAAGCCCGATTTGGACGATGAGACTATGTATAAATACAGTCTCATCACTCCCCCATACTAAACCATTGCCGTGTCCCCACGCAATGCTAGAATTAAATATCATAGCACTTCCAAAATTCATTTTATGACGACTTTTATTGAAGACATAAATTTAAATAAACTACTACATGCGTTTTAGACATAATGTATTGTTTTCATCACGAGAATGTGACTTTTGGGATCATAGAACAAGAACACGTGAATGCTTCATTAGAAATAATTTCGTCGTCCTCGATTTTCACCCAATTCCATGCTAAGCGTGTAACGAGATCATTGTTATTATAAGTTAGCAACACGAACACATCTCATGAGTGTTAATTACGAACCTAAACTCCCTTATTCCGACTTGGTATCTCTTATATTTTATTTTTGTCTTAATGATCACGAGGATACATTATTGACTTATGCGTGAATAGAGATTAAGTCTAAAAATAGAAACTTAACGGTATAACCAAAATCATCAAATCAATAATTCATCCCAATAGACAACGATGTCAAAAAATTAAGTCAACAAGAAGGATCGATAAACACGATTTTATAACGGTTTTGAACATGAGACTTATTACCAAGACTTTTATACGCCCCCTAACGGAAGGGCCTTATTATCTTTGGTTTACCTCCATCTTTTATTCAACTTCGCCATGAAGCTTTTATTATGACTTCGGTCTTGCCTTGCCTTTTATTATCCGCCTCATCGGTGGTTTTATTAGCCAAAGACGTATATCCTCACGCTAAAGCGAATTTTGGATCTTTAAAGCTTCGAAGATTAAGGCTTGATTCACTTTCAATTTGGGCATAGATTTTTCGGCCTTGTGAGCTTCAAATTTTTGCTTAATTTAGGTGAGCACTTGAAATCTTATTATTAGGTGAAGCTTTCGATTATTCGGGTGCCAATACTTCAAAACCGTGACGCTGGCGATACCTTAATGTTTTCCCAATTTAATTACATGGAAGCTACCAAAACAAATTAGAAACCCAACAATAGTGACTAAACCGCCAAATCAATATTTATTAACAATTATTTATGCAAAAGCGTTGGGAGAATAAGCTAATAATTACTACACATAAGATCGTGACGATTACGAGACTTATAAATAACTCTATCATTTCTCGTCCTCATTTAAGAGACTTAGCCTAAAATGTTAAGGAATCGAAGCTAAGTGCTCAACACGCACGATCGAGTCAAAAATTACTCTCGTTCTCACCATCGGAAAACCTACATTCGTGTCTTAAACACTTATGAAAAACAAGAAAAATTTAAAATTTGGCCATTTTAGCCTTATTTTGCATAAAATGATAACAAAAAGATGAATATTGGATCGCGTGTTGACGTAAGCAAGGTGAAGTATCTACTCACCCCCCCATACTAAAACTAAACATTGTCCTCAATGTTTCGAGTCTAGGGGTGTAAACACCCCCATACTAGAGACGAAGTCGAATGCTTAATCTCGAGCATGGAAAGGGTAAAACGAATAACCTAAAAGCCGTTTATGAATTATGCTAATAAGATAAACGTTAGAACATAAAAGGATATCATCGGATATCGGAATCTCCAAAGGCAACGATCGAAGCTCGAGTGATCCGTAAAACGAACACGAGAGGCTTCAATGATGACGATGAACCTAATAAATCACAATCACAAACAACCACGAAACAAAGGTCGGAAGAGCACAAGTCCCCTTGTTACATTAAACTAAGAAAGCGATAATATGTACAAGGATAAGCATGAGAATCCCCCACGAGGCACCTTGTTTTTGATAACCGAGTCAAAAGCTCGACTCGAATCCCCATAAATGTGATCATTTAGGGATAATCTTGGTTTGGTCATTTTTGGTGGGGCTTACATGATAAACAATGCCCAAAAGTACATGGAGTACTTTAAAAACCCGATAAACGTATACCGGGGTCAAAGATAGCGTCTTCGTTTTCGGATGAAAGACGAAACAACGCTACTCCAACACAAACCCCAATGGGGTAGAAGAAAAGAGATAAGAAGTAGAAAGGTGGGGCAATGGGTAAGTCACTAAAATGAGCTACTCGAGGTAGACTCACACCAAGCAAATAGATAAGATTTCCATTTATTGCATCGGTGGAAGACCGAGATTTCCCTTTACAAGCAATTCCAGGATCGTAAATCTCGTCCTCGGTGGTAAAGTGTGAGGGAACATTTGGGGCTTCCCCCATACTAAGACCACACCAACCATCGTCAAAAGGAGTAGACGAGGTGGTAGTACTCATGACACGATGTGATGACGGAGTTAAACATGTAGAAAAATCATTTAAAACATTTTTAAAATCCTTTCCTTTTTCATCGTTTTTAAACTCTTAATGAAAACCCGATTGAATAATGTCGAAAATATTTGGCGTGTCAAATTCAAAATTAGTCGCGCTAAAAATCCTCACATTTAAGTCGTGGTTAGGGGGTGGTGGATTATATAAGTTCTCAAAACGTCGATCAATAAAGAACACCGCCCCCTCGGGGTCTACATACTCGTCATCCTCATGAACGTCGATCTCATCGATTTCCTCATCAAAGATAGGCTTGTCAAACCAAGGTTTGTCATTCCCCTCCTTGAGTATCTTAGAAACTCTCTCGAAGAGATCACGATCAAGCACGAAACCATCATTCTTTTGTGGGGATCGTTGATAAGTTAGATCCTCACGAATGTGGTAAACGTCATTCTCAAATGAGGAGTGTTGATAAGGTAACTCCTCGAGAATGGGACTTGTGTCTATAGCAAGAAAATCATCGACCTCCTTAAAGAATTCTTCATCATCACAATTGTGAAACGAAGGAGGATCGATGATATGGTCATCAACGTTCTCGAATTCATCATCAAAAATGGGATTATGATGAAAAATAGGTTCGTATACGGAATTCGAGTACGTTGTGAAAGTGTCGTCATTCTCATCATCATAAGAAATTTCCGACATGAGATCGTCCTCTTCATTTGAAGATTTATCAAAGGGTAAATCCTCGAAGATGGATGGCGGATTAGCAAGTATATGCTCGATCTCGGCAAAATCACCATCGTCATCAAAGAAAGTGTCGATGTGAGCAAGTTCTCGAGTGGATTTCTCGAGAGTCACAACCATGGACTTACAAGTCGAATGACTATGCTTAGGTGACATTTCTATGATGGGTGAGATTGCATTGGGTTGGGCCACTTCCTTAGCCTTAATGGATTTGGGGCTAGGAGTGGGAGGCACTTCAATGGTTTTAGAAGTATAGGCCTCAAAGTCATGGTCCTTCGAAGGTGGTGAAGACGAGCCCATATTGGTCTTTGTCGTGATGGCACTAACGTCGCCCTTCGGAATTGGTGGTTCACTTGTTTCGCTAAAAACATCCCAAAGTGAGTTTTCATCCATAAATTTACACATACCCTTTTGAATTAGGTACACGTATTCTTTATCATTAAAATCATCATCTTTAAAACCGTTTTTCTTAATTCTTTCAAAACATGCATCAAGCTTCATTCTTTCCGCTAAAGTGAACATTTTGAAATCATTAGAATTTGAATCATTAGGTTTTGAAACCTCGGTTTTTTCATTCTCATAAAATCCTTGGGATTTTCTAGCGAAAAAGTCTGTTTTCTCGTCCCCATATCTCATAGTAAGTCTCCCCTCGTGAACGTCGATTACGGTTCGAGCCGTCGATAAGAATGGTCGGCCTAAAATAATGGGACATTTAGGGTCACACTCGTAATCGGATATAACGAAATCCGCGGGAAAAACAAACTTTCCAATCCTAACATAGACATCTTCGGCTATTCCAATTGGTATAAGTGGAGTACAATTTGCAAGCTCGATTGTCATGTTCGTGGGGGTAAGCGAAGGCAATCTCATCAATTTCCAAAGAGAATGAGGCATGAGATTGATGCTAGCACCTAAATCGGCAAGGGCTAAACATCCCTCAATCTCGGAAAAATCACAAGGTAGTAGAAATTGGCCCGGATCCTTTTCCTTTCTCGGCATACGCCTTTTGGGTTTTTTAAGAAGGATTGAAGCATAAGTTTCTTCAAGGGTCACTTTCGTAAGGTCGATAAAACTCTCTTTTTGAACCGTGGATGGAATTCGAGGTACACGAGGGTGTGCACTTTTTTCCTTGGTCGCCACGTTCATCCCCTCGACTTTAGAACAATAGGACGACTTAGAAGTCGAGGGTGGAGAAGGATAAACAACTCTAAATCCATCAAGGTTAGGGGTAATCACACGACCTTTTCCAATAGACGAGGCGGCTTTACATTGTTCTTTCGGATTAGCAACGGTGTCACTAGGTAACGAACTTGATGACGAACCCGAGGCTTTGTTCATAATGGCCGAAAACATCTTTTTAATATCAATTTGCCCTTGCTCAATCTTCGTGTTTTGCAATTTCAAAGTATTTGTAAAGTCGTTTTTCAAAGTACCAATTTCTCCCTCTAATCGTCTCATATTAGCCTCATTCGTTTTCATGTAATTTTGAAAATCGTTTGACGAACTATTTTGATTTGAATTAAAGTTCCCTTGGTTTTGATTACTTCTTTGAAAATTGTTTTGATTCCCACTTGAAAAATTGTTTCCTTGATTGTTATCTCTATTTTGCCAAGTTATATTACGACCTTGATTATAACCTCCTTGATTTTGATTCGAAAAATTTCCTTGTTGATTATTTCCTTGAAAATTGTTTCGATTTTGAAAATTGTTGCCTTGGTTATAATTGCCTTGTTGTGATGGACCGGCGTTATTTTGATTTTGATTAGAAAAATTGTTGTTTAACGCACTCACATTCGACGTTTGGCCATCCGTAGCCGCACACTCGTAATAATTATGAGGTCCACCACAAAACGTACACGAAACCTCAACCGCTTTCACCGTAGCGGGAGCGTCTTTCTTTTGCATCTCAATGAGAAAAGACGTAAACACATTCGTCAACTTGTCGACTTTAGCATCAACTCTCTCAATGTCGCGATTAGAACTACTAACATTGGCGACATTGGCAACACTCGGTGCGTTGCGGAGTTGGTAAACCTTGGATCGATTTTCGATAATTATCAATGCATCTTTCGGAGTTTTACACAAAAAGTTGCCACCGGCGGCGGAATTCAACGAGTCTTGTTCGTGAAAATTAAGACCGTTGTAAAACGTATCGATTTGGTGCAACTCGGAAAAACCATGGTGAGGACATTGCCTAAGCAATTCCTTAAAACGATCCCACGCGTCTCTAAAAGATTCATGCGGTTTTTGCTCAAATTTCGTAATTTCGTTCTTGAAAAACGTCGTCTTAGACGGTGGGAAAAAATAATTAACGAACTTGGAAACGAGATCCTTCCACGTAACTATGGAATTAGGTGGCTCTTTCTCGTACCAATCCTTGGCGGCACCATCGAGCGAGTATGGAAAAAGCATAAGCTTGACGACATCGGCGTCGACGTTCTTAAACTTGCTCGTGGCCAAAAGACGATCAAAATTCCGAATATGGTCGTGAGGATTATCGGCTTCACGACCTCGAAACTTCGTAGCTTGGATCAACGAAAGCATTCCGCTCTTGATCTCAAAATTCTCCGCCTCGATGGCGGGAATTACGATCGCGTCTCCATAACCCTCGGTGGGCGCTTGGAGCAATTCCATCATAGAACGATTGTCGGCCATCTCCTCTACGGTTTCTTCAACAACGATATTAGGAACGTCGGTTTCTAATTCTCGTCTACGTCGTCGATTCCTTCGATTACGATTGTGTCGATTCGAAGCTTCGCTATAATTGGAATAGTCCTTCGATCGAGTGCGCATGCACTTTAAGCGTAGAATGGGTGGTAGCAAAGAAGATTCTTTTTGCGGCTTTTCGATTTTTTTTTTTTTTTGGTTTTTGATTGTTTTTTTTAATTTTTTTAATTTTATTTTATTTTTGAATGTATTACGTAGACAAAAATCTACAAATCTCCCCTCGAATCGACTTTCTCGATTAAGGAGCCTCAAAGAATGAAAACGATCACGTGGAGTGAACGTTCTCGATGACTTTAGAACGTTGGTGGAACACCAAAACGTTCAAGAGGGTTTAATCTTGAAAACACAAGCAAATATATATGATACGTAGATAATACTTGGGCGGCAAACCCTCGATTAGCTCTCTTTCTCAAAACACGCACAAGCAAGCGGAGGAAACGAGGCGGCGCGAAGCACTTAAGAGCCTTTTTCCTTTAGGTCGTGAAATACAACCGCCTTATACCCACCTTATAGTTTGTGTTAATTGAAATTAAGCCTCACGAAAGTATTTATCTATTTTGCCTTTAAACTTTTGCTTTAGATTCGAATACAATGATCGAGTGATGAAATCCCGAATCAAGGTTGTGATTTCTCACGTATTTGGAGTACTTGTATATTTATTGTTCTTACGTAGTACAATATATTAATAATATATTCACAATAAAAACGAAAACCAATATATCTACAATATAGTAAAAGATTGTTGTGTGTTTAACTTAGGAAAATTAAACACGATTTATTTGGATATTATACTATAATAGAGAAAAATAACAAAAATGAGTATGTACGATATTCACGCTTTCCAAAAAAATGAAAAGCTAAAACGCACTACTCACACAAACACGATACTAATAATAATGGCACACTAAACACCTCCCCGGCAGCGGCGCCAAAAAATTGATGTAGGTTTTTCGTACACGTTTTAGGAAAAACGCGTATGAGTGGCAAGTATTAAGTTATACGCTTTAGGAAAAACGTAAAACCGAATAAATGTGGGTTCGTTCTCGAAGGAGGTGTGTGGATTATGTGCCAAAATATATAAAATCAAGTTTGGATTAGTGACATTTTTGGTTTCAAGAGAGAAAAATAAAAGACGAGCTACGACTACGTTTAAACTACGACGAATTAACGTAAAACGCGAACGTAAATACGTAAAACGTGACGAAATTAAAAATTAAAACCTAAAAACTAATTAAATGATTAAACTAAGTCTTAAATAATATAAATAAGAATAAAAATCCAACAAATATATTTTAAAACCTTTTATTAATTAAATATTCAATTTTTAATGCTAATTAAAGCCCAAAAATTAAATATAATTAACAAAATGCCCAAAATATTAATTTACTGAACTAATAACTAACATATATTATTTAAAGACTAAAAAGTATTTTTCTTAAATTTTAAAAACTATTTTTCTATTTTTTAATCACTAAAAACTATTTTTAAATTGAAATAATCCTAAAAAATAATAAAATAATGCCAAAATTAATTTGACAATTTTGAAAATCCTAAATTATCCTAATGAATAGTAGAAAATTGAAAAAGTTTGAAAAATGTAAAAATTTTCACTAAAAGACAAAACTAGTTAATAATTAAACCCTAATTAAACTAATTTAATTATAAAAAAAATAATTAAAAAGGTGAACAGTAACTAATTTTAAAACCAAAAATCTTAAATTAATATTCTAAACCTAGGAAAAATTTTAAATCTGAAAAATAACAATTTTCTACACTAAATGCCAAAAACAGTTTAATTAAAAAGTAATTAAAAATGCTATTAATTCTAAAAATTACCAAATGAACAGTGACAAAAAATTAAACTATACTAGAAAATCAGAAGTTTAAAAAGAAAAATAATGCAAAAAGAATCAAACCCTAATTCTTAAAAAAGTTCACAAAAGACAAAATTTTAAGAATATGAAAGTGACATGTGATCACTTTCTGTCTTTTTGTGTAGCAGTGGCTACAACAACCTTATCAGTGGGAAAGGAGTTCCCACTGATAGTGTAAAAAACGGGTCTGTGGACTTTGATGCTTAGATTTTGCTTATTACTTGGTGTCTTTTGGAAACAAGGGCACCCCTACACTCAGTGGAGTGTAGGGAGTCAATTTCAAGAAGAAAACAAACAGATCCAAGCCAAGAAAAACACACAATTACAAAAATACAGTTGCTGTAAGGCTATGTATAGGACTGTGAATAGTAAGCTGATGCAATAGGTACTTTAATAAGTTTCAAACTAGCATTCAGATTTCAAAACACAACCAAATCTTAATCAAGCAAATAAAGATCCTAGATGTAACCTAATCCTAGCAGTTGAACAAAATTTGAGCTTAAAATCTACTACATCTTCACACTTAAAAGCCTACTGCATGAATTGGCTATTTTTACCAAAATATAAACTTGCAAAATCCTTTAAAACACTACCAACTTGAGAACCAATTACTGATTAGACCTACTACAACCTATTTGAGCATGTTTAGATAGGTTTCACCTGATTCTTATGTCACTAAAGCCAAGAAAACCTCACAACCAAACACCCATCTATTTTCAGATTCAAGATTTAACAAATGCTTTCTATTCAAATCTAAGCTTAACTGATTTTGCTACTTCTAACATGCATACAACTACCTAAGAAGCCTAAACAACCAAAAAGATTAACATAAAAACAGGCTGCACTCAAAAATCACACAACTTAAATTCTTAAACAAGAAAGAGGGTTCAAAGCTATTTTACCTTGTGCACCTTACATCCAAGGTGCACCAAGGCGTGCTGATGCCTTCTCCATCAAGTCAAGACTTGAGCTATGGATTGAAAGGAAGCTGTTGTAGAGATGCTAATGGTGTTGGACCACAAAAGTTCACACACCATCCAATATATCTTGCATAAAAAGGGATCACCAGCTAAAAAAAAAGACAAACAAAAAAGAAGTACACAAAAGCTTCTTACAATCTTATTTTCAGTAAGCTTGTAAGAAGAGCTTTTGTAACAGTAAGTTCACCAAAAACAAGGTTTTTGAATAACAATTTAAAGCTACTTTTAAAGATAAATCTTAACCAAGGACTCAAGGGTGCTTAACAGAAATTAAACAAATTCTATAAGTCAGTTTATGCTTGTGTGTCGATCCAAGCATAAGCAGAAACTTATACAACTTGGGTCCCAAAACTTTTGAACAAAAAGATTGATAAAAATCTTTTGGTAAAACTTGCAAAATAGTAAATCAAACACAATATTAAAACACTATAGCTAATGGAACTCAGAAGTTGAATGCAAGGTTTTATAAAAACTCTAAATATTCAATTATAAAATTTTACATAAAAAATCTGGAACAAAAGGGCAAACCACATGTTGGTGCTCCTTTTATAATGCCAAAAGAATAATCTAGAACTTAAACGATTTTGAAACCCTAGTAAATAAAATTCCAAGAAAGCCCTTGATAAGTTTGAATTTTTCTTGGTCAATTGGTGTGCCATGTGACTTGCCAGTGAGCATCTTCAATCTGGGACGTTAATCTGATCTTGGGGACCAAGAAAACCCTTTGGGAACGTTGGATTTCTGTGAGATTCCATTTTTGCCATTTATGTTGAAGCAGGGGAGCACGGGGGACCCACAAGGAAGTCACGGGAGAACCTGTTTGTTGGTGGGTTTGTTTTAGTTGAGGCTGAATCACTAATCTGCACTTAATCAAGGGATAACCCTTTGATTTGTGCAGATTAGAAATTAGGGTTTATGTGGGTTAGGGGATAAGCAGGGATGGGTTTAATCTTTTTTTGTGGTTAAATAGTTTTAAATAGGTGTTATTGGAGGGAAGATTAGTTTAATTAGGATTAGTTGGGTGGAGTGTGACGTGGGGTGAAGGTGGGTGCTGATTGGAGGAGGGGTTAAGGTTGTTGACGTGGCGGGCTGTGAGTGGGGGAAGGATTAAGGATGTCGGGGGTGTTTGACCAGAGTTTTGACTTGGGCTTGGGTTTGGGCTTGGTTGGGTTTGGATAGGGTAGGGTCGGGTTTGGTTGGGTTTTAAGTGGGTTTGGGTTTGTTTTGTCCATGTTTGGCCCCCATACTCCCAAAATATCTTCACAATAAGTCTTGACAGCTATTAACCTCCACTCCTTTGTAAATAACTTTGGGCTTTTGTCAATTTTGGCACAATAATTTATAAAACACATTCACAAAGGTATTTTATGCATTTAATGCATTCTTCAAGGGCATGAATGGTATTTTCTTGAAACTTAAGGACCAATCTTGTAATAATAGAGATTTACAAGGGTCAAAAGTGACAAGTCTTCAAAAGTTGAGGGACCATTCTTGCCAAATCTTCAAACTTCAAGGACTTGATAGGAAAATCATGATTCGGGTCCGGTTCTTTGTGCGGCTTCGTTTCCCGTGTTCGTTTTTGCTTGATTCCTTTGATCTTTTGGTGAATTCACGATATCCATACCTAAAATACACAATGAACAAACACAAGCACATATATGGGTATTTTGACGATATTTTAAGCGTTTTAAGCCCGATTTGGACGATGAGACTATGTATAAATACAGTCTCATCATACACAATCTTCGTCAAAGACAAAACGTGCATCTTTTTCTAGGAGATGTGTAATAGGTCGATAGATCTTTGAAAAATCCTTCATGAATCGACGATAAAAGCCCGCGTGGCCTAGGAAACTCCTAACTCCCTTAACGGTTTTGGGATGAGGTAATTTAGCGATGACGTCTACCTTAGCTTGATCTACCTTAATCCCCGCTTTCAAAACCGTGTGCCCTAAGACGATTCCACTTTTAACCATAAAATGACATTTTTCCCAATTTAGCACAAGGTTGGTTTCCTCACAACGCTTCAACATTCTCTCAAGATTCGACAAACACGAAGTGAACGAACTACCAAACACGGAAAGTCATCCACGAAGACTTCCATCGTCTTCTCGATCATATCATGAAAAATAGCCATCATGCACCTATGAAAGGTTCCCGGTGAATTGCTGTGACAATCTAACATTTTCAGGTAGTGAATTATTTTCTCGTATAATATTTTGAAACTTATGTTTGTGTTGGTTGATGAACTCACAATTTACGGATTTAAACTTGGGCTTACGTGCATAATTTAGCGTCCTTTACTACTAAACCGGAAACCTTAGGATTACGTATTTACGTTTTTGAACTCCGCTTTTGATGACATAATTTTTATTAGATTCGTTTTGTGCCGTTGATTCATAATTTATAAAAACGTTTTTCGTAAAACGACCCGAGGGCACACAAATCGAGGAAACTAGAATCGAGGAATACCCGTAAATTAGCGGGATGGGACAAAACAAGTTTATCCCACCCCACTATCTATGGGACGACCCAAAGAGGACGCCACATCTTTGATGTGGCATCCTTACACTAAACCAACTTACACATGTAAGTTAGCTTCACATTGAAGCTTATTTCACCCACCAAAACTAGCAAAACCACTAGCCTTTCCCCTTTACTTCCATTTTACATGCAAACAACTCACACATACTCTCTCCCTCTCATCCTTGTCGTCCCACAAACACCATCAAACACCCCATTTGATCTTTTCTAGCCACAAGTTACATGTTATCTAGCCATATTATGGAGAAACCTTGAAGCCTTGATTGATTGGTGGCCATATTAACAACAAAGGAGGTGATTTGCTTGTGTCCTATGGCTAATTTCTCAACAAACTATCTTGGTTGTTGATGATCTTGGAGATATATTTGGTGTTCATCAAGTTATTGTCATCCAAAAACAAGATATAATCTTGGTTGGTAAAGAAGATCATCCTTTCCATTTCTCTTGTTATTTTTGTAAAGATCAAATGTATTTTCTTTCTTTTTGTATATGTATATGATGAATATATGATGATAAAAATATTGTGTGGGGATCAAGTGTTGATAAATATGCTTAAAAAAGATGAATAACCATAAGAAACAAGGCTAAAATCATGCTTAAACTGTTGGCTGTATAAAAACAGTAAGTAACCAAGTCTTAAACTGATAAAATTGCATGGTGGAATCCATTTACAGTAAGTATAAGATGTCATACACATGTGAGAGTTGGTCATGCAATAGAATCATCAAAATGAGTGAGATATGATCAAAACAAGATGAGTGTGCTAATCTGAATAGTCTGTTTTGTATGGACTGTTAAGGATAGTTAGACATGGAATGAGCAGTAGCTATAACTAACTTATTTGTATCACATAACATGAAGTTTATGCCATCCAAAAATGAGTTTCTATCTCGTTATAGAACTCAAGATATGATAAAAATGGTGAAGATGAAACTAAAAATCAGATTTTGAAGAATTAATGTTTAATACTATTATATAAGCACTCAAATAGTATAGTATAAAATGTAAAATTAAAACCCACTAACTTATAAATTTCATTTATATAAATATGTATAAGGTTAAATAAATGGACACTTTATAAAAATGGTAGTTGAATAAGATTTATAAGTTATAAAAACTATAAACATGATTTTTACGACTTTTCGGCTATTACCGTAAAATTAACGTTTTTCGCCAATTAAAACTTAGACGATCAAACCCGTCTAATATAAAGTTTTTAAAAGTCATATACTGATCTATAACTACCTAATACAAGTAAAAACCGATAAAACCCGAACTATAGGACATACGGACATTAACGAGCTAAGTTAGCATATTTGGACTAATAATTTAACTAAATATGTTAAACACTTATAAAATTTACTTATTGGGCTTAACTCATTTGGGCCCAACATGTAAAGTATAAATACTGATAATAAAAGTATAAAATGGATTAATACAAGTTAAAGAACCTATAATAATCTTATTAGACTTAAAACATGTAAATAGGTAAAACTAGTAAACTAGCAAAAAGTTACCAATACATAAACACTAAAATGAGTAAATAAGAATATATAAACCCACTTGATCATCATCATATGTACAAAATCATCATATGTATATTTGTTATTTTGATAAAGTCATTGGACAAAAGTCTAAGACCGATTATTATTTATATAGGTTTCTGTGACTGAAGCACGCCCGTAGCCGATAATCCGCCTTTCATTATCAACGTGAGTTCATAGCCTCACACTCTTTTAAATGTTTTATAAAATGATTTGTAAACCCGCGAGGGAGATAACATGTTAGTTTTTGATAAAAATATAACACAAGTAGTCCCGATGGTATGCTTAATGATATGGACCCGAATGATGCGATGACCCAATAAAAGAGATAAAAAGGATTATTAGTAGTTAGGTTATGTCACTCAAAGTCCCATTAGCATGAATTGTGAACTACCGGGATTTGGTAGACGCTTATGCATATGATAGTACTATTTGGGGATGATCACCCCAGTTCGCGCCTTGACGGTTGATCCCCGTCGTACCACATTGATTGGTAAGCGAATTTATGTATGAGAAGATTTACATAGCGTGATTTTTGTGACGACACGCTAACTTAGATGGGCAAATTGTTTGTCGGGTTCGCGGCCCGTTGTTTTGATAGTAAGGTAACAATGTCATGTGGCTAATAATAATCCAAATGAATCCTATATAATCTAAATATCCGATATGATACGATGTTAATAACGATAATAATATTACCTATAATTGTAATATTGAGGCTACGGTCTCATGGACGGTTTAAGATGTATGCTTGATTTATATATTGCCTGACTAGCAATACGAGGACTTACTTCTGATATTATACTTGTGTTTTGATTACAACGATTGTTTTATATAACGGTTTTATTAAACTCTATGAATTCACTCAGCATTGGCTGATATGATTTTTGCATGTTTTTATCTCAAGTGCTTGAAGGTAATCCGGATGGAGATCGACTCTGATGGCCCACATAATAATAAAAATGCTCATTCGATCTATGTTTTGTAAACTTAATGACCTGTATAATTTGGGACCTGTTGTACACTTTAAAACGTTTTATCGAATGAATGTATATTGAACCTTGTACAACCATTTTTATGTGTTGTCTATGATTGGAGTTATTGTGCTATCCCGTAACACTCTAAAAGACCCTTCCGCTGTACCGATACAAAAATTGAGAGTGTTACAGTTTGGTACCAGAGCTCTCGTTATAGAGAACAAAAGATTTTAAAAACCAAGGTTTTGAACAAAACTTTTCAAAATCTTTTAACTATGAACATTTGAGAAAATATTTGAAAAATCTTTTGACTATAACGGTGCCAAAGATCTCCGACGTTACCAACAAGCCCTATTGAGAAGATATATATTTTGATATATATAATTTAATTTATATATATGTATATATCGTGATTTCAGTATGTAATTGTTTAATAAGTATGATATCCTAATACGATATATATATATATATATATATGCAGATTGTCATGGCTGACCCTAATATTCCTGTAGAGAACCATGCTATTCCCAAACCTAATATAGATGATGATCCTTAGTTAGACTTAGTAGATTATGATATGGATGATGATGAGGAGGAACCATTTGAGGATCCCGAGCCCGAGATAGGACTAGGAGATCCGATTGCCCCTCAGGTTGATATGGTAGAGAATGAGATTGGTAATGTTGATACTGAGAATGATGAGGATGAGATTGGGTTAGATAATTTAGATGATGAGATTGACGACGAGGATGTCGAGGAGGATATAGGTACAGACGATGAGGTTGATAATGATGAGGAAGCCGAGCTTATTTACCCTTATGATGTTCCAGAAGGCGGGCCCTTACCCCCACCAGTTTATTTGTCTGATTCTGAGGTTGAGCTACCTAGGGATGAAATGTCTGAATCGTCTGAATCTGATTCTGAATCAGAGGAGGATGAGGATGATAATGCACCTGACGGTACTGATGGTATTGCTACTCGTAGACGTGTGATAGGAGAGTCGTCTAGTGCTCGAGAGGCTACTCATATTGATGGTCTTGCACCATGGGCCTTGAGACATGATTTAGATGCTTACTGTGTTAAGAGTAGTATGATAGAGGTTGGATTAGGTGTTGTTCAGACTCATGTTGCTTATTTGGAGTCGAAGACTAAGGTTGGTGAGAAAGAGCGGGAATTGCTTAGTTTGGATTTGACTGATGTAGATCATGGGTTGAATGAGGCTTTTAGGAGGTTATCGGTGTTAGAAAGTGGTGAGTTTGCTGCTATGAAGAAAAAGGTGAATTCTATGGAGATTTAGTTGAATGTATCTCGTGCGATGCGTGAGAAAGCTGAGAAGGAGTTGAATATATCTGTGGGTTAGAATAGTAGATTTTATGCTGACATGGTTGAAAGAGGAGTGATCCGTAAGCGCCCAGTTGAAGATGTGTCTAGTGATCGTCCGACAAAGATACAGAAGACGATGGATGATGGACCATATGGTGGTTCTCAGTAGACCAGTCTGTGTTTAGTAGTGACCTTTGTATCTTTTGTACCTTTTGTAACTTTAACTGAACTGACTTGTTAGCAGTAGACCTGGCACAAATTTTGAGTATGTATAGTGCTAGAATTTTGATATGGGATGTAATTAAGACAATGCTTTTGTTTCAAATCCAATGAAATATGTATCTTGTCTTGAATTCCATATTGTGTCTTATTTGTATCTTGATTATGAATTTAATCCATATTATATGAATCCCTTGTTGGGTGAATGCTTAATACTTTGAAATTGTGAAATTATAGAACTATGCCGCCCTAGAAAGCTGTGACTGAGGATGATGTACGTAGGATTATTACAGAGCAAGTTACCGCCTCTATGACTGAATTTATGGCAAATGCTAGAAATGAAGCTGGCGGTAGTGGAGCTGGCGGTGGTGGAGCTGGCGGTAGTGGAGCTGGCGGTAATGAAGCTGGCGGTAGTGGAGCTGGCGGTAATGAAGCTGGCGGTAGTAGAGCTGGCGGTAGTGGAGCTGGCAGTAGTGGGATTGGTGGTACTAATGTGAATGTGAATGCTAATAATGTGAATGCTAATGCTGGAGGAAATATAGGAGGACTTGGAACTAATGCACCTGAAGTTGGTGGCTGTACTTATGTGACGTTCATGAAGTATGAACCTCTACCTTTTAATGGAACTGAAGGTGTTGTAGGATTAAGCCGGTGGATTGAGAAGATTAAGTCGGTGTTTCGGATTAGTAAGTGTAAGGAGGAAGATAAGGTGACTTTTGCTATGGCTACTCTTAAAGGTCGTGCGTTGACTTGGTGTAACGGGAGAATTGCTTTCATGGGTACTGATGTTGCTAATGCTACTCCTTGGGCTGAAATTAAGAAGTGGATGACTTTGGAATTCTGTCCCCGTAGTGTGATCATTAGGTTAGAAAAAGAGTTGATTCATTTGAGAATGAAAGGTGTGGACATTGATAGTTACACAAATCGATTCCATGAGTTGGCCTTGCTATGTCCTCGATTGGTGGAACCCGAAGAGATCCGAATTGAACAATATATTAAAGGGTTGACCAAGAATATCCGGGGGGACGTGACATCATCGAAACCACTGACCATTGATGATGCTGTTCGAATGGCTTACCAACTCATTGGACAGATAATTCAGGATAGGGAAGATGAAGCCCGTGTTGGTGAGAAAAGAAAGGGAGACAGTGATCGTGTAGATAGAGGTGATAATAGGAAGAATTTCAATCGCCGTCAGAACCAGAGAAAGGGGAATGAAAATGCTCTTACCAACAACACACCGCGTAACGATGATAGATTCCTAAGTTTGGCAACAAGAGGCATGCTGGCGACTGCTTGAAGTGCCGAAATTACGGAAAGCTTGGACACAAGGTTGAAAGGTGTAAGAAGGGAACCATTTGCTTCAACTGTAATGAAGAAGGTCATAGGAAATCAGAATGCCCCAAGTTGAAAGCTATTGTACCTGGAAGAAACCCCCAGGGTGGTGTTTATCAATTTGGAACAGTCGAGGTGAAGAAAGAGGATCCAAATGTAGTTACTGGTACGTTTTTACTCAACAATCATTATGTTGTTGCTTTATTTGATTCGGGTGCTGATAGGAGCTTTGTATCCACTAAATTTAGTGCCCTTATTGACATTGAACCTGTTGAGATAAATACCAGTTACGAGGTGGAATTGGCTGATGGTAAATTAGTGAAAACTAATAAGCTATTAGAAGGATGCTCTCTAAATCTCTTGAACTATTCCTTTCCGATTGATTTGATGTTGATAGAATTAGGTAGTTTTGATATTATTATTGGTATGGATTGGTTGTCGTTGAATAATGCTACTATTTTATGTTGAGAGAAGAAGGTTAAGATTCCTCTTAGGAATAGGACGTTAGTAATTGATGGTAATCGAGGTGAATCCCGTTTGAAAATCGTTTCATGTATTAAAGTCCAAAAGTACATCAGGAACGGTTGCGAGTTATTCTTAGCTCAAGTGACCGGGAATGAGTCTAGGGAGAAACGACTGGAAGATGTACCTATTATTTGTGAATTTCCTGAGGTATTTCCTAAAGATTTACCCGAACTTCCACCAATAAGGCAAGTAGAGTTTCGAATCGATTTAATTCCTGGTGCTGCACCGGTGGCACGTGCGCCATACCGATTAGCCCCTTCTGAATTAAAGGAGTTATCTGAGCAACTTAAGGAGTTGTCTGATAAAGGTTTTATTCGACCGATCTCGTCGCCTTGGGGAGCTCCAGTCTTGTTCGTTAAGAAGAAGGATGGATCTCTCCGTATGTGCATTGATTATAGGGAACTGAATAAGTTGACAATTAAAAATCGATATCCTTTACCTAGGATTAATGATTTGTTTGATCAACTACAAGGATCTAGTGTGTATTCTAAAATAGATTTGCGGTCAGGATATCACCAACTTCGCGTCCGTGAAGAAGATATTCCTATAATTGCATTTAGAACTCGTTGTGGACACTATGAATTTCAAGTAATGCCATTTGGGTTAACAAACGCGTAATAAGTGTGTAAACACTTATCCTTTTGCCACTAAAATCAAGGAAAAACAAGACCGAATCATGTGTTTATTATCATAAATGTCGGAATTACGCGTGGTGTTGTGTTTTTGTGTTAAAATAGGTAAAATGATCAAAAGAAGAGAAAACACGGAATTTCACTGTCAAATATTGAAGAAAAGTCTAAAAAAAGAGACGAAGACAAAGTCAAAAGACCAAAAGTGTGCCCAAGTTCACGAAAACCGGCAAATTCGACACGACTTTAAAGGAAAGATCGTCAAAGCCGAAATCAAGCTCGTTTTAGTGGATTTAACTTTAAGGAGGACATTTGGGCCAAGTGGGTCCCACATTTGGGTATTGGGCCTAAAAACCCAATAACTATTTTCTTATATCAATTGGACGGATTGTTACTAATATTTTCCAAGCCCAAATTGCAAATGAAATTAAACGGATTAAACCAAATTGGGCCAAGCCCAATTGGTAAAGTGCAAGAGATAAACGAATGGAATTATTAACTTTGGGCCACAAGCCCAGTTTTGTGAAACAAATGAAACAAAGATAAGAAACGTGGCTACTCAACTTTTCACACCTCAAACGACTCTCTTGGTCAACTCCCCATAATTATACCCGGTCCTTCACCCAACACCTCACACGTGTTTCCCCATCCCACTCAAATAATAAAACGCTTTTATTTTACCCCTTTTCATTATTAACAAGATCATAAATCACCCACTTCTCTCCCATCTAAAACGCAGTAATAGACACCTTCTCTCCCACTTTTCTTTTTACAGCCAATCTCCTAAAAACCCTAATCTTTAAACCAAAAATTACCACACGAAAATTGGGGGTTTTTACATGGATGATTAATTCACACGAATCCACAAATAAATCCCCCCAAAATTCGCATCAAGCACAAGGTGGTCCTCAATCCATCCGATGTGGCAATCCGCGTGAAGAAAGAGAACAAACAGAAGATCCAACGGCTCAAGATTTGGCTTTCTTTTCAAGCTTGATCAAACGATGGAGAGTGAAACCCTTGGAGAGAGAATGAAGACCCCAAAGCTCCTGGTTCATCTATAAATAGGGGAGAGTAATCAGAGAAAGGATAGTCCATTTTTTAAGCTTTTCTTTATTTTCAGTTTTTTTTAATTAATTAGGAGGAGATTTAATTAGATTTAATTTTTGCAAAATTAGAATAGGTTTATTGTAATTTCTAAATTTCAGTATTGTACTCTTTTATATAAATAATGAAAAATTTTAGTTTAAATTAAATTTATCTCCATTACTGTTCGTGTGTGATTTCTTACTGTTTTGAATTATTAATATTACCACTGTTCGAGTTTTTTGTTTATCGATTTAAAAAAATAAATAAATAAATAAATAAAGAAACAAGGTTACTGTTCGGAAGGATTCTATCCGATTCGGATTAGTTTGGATCAAACAAGTACTATTACGGTTCACTGTTGGTTCTTGGTTCGAGTCGAAGGAATTGTTCTTGGATTGGTGATGTTGATTCGAAGGTGGTGTTTGATTTGTCGATCTTAAGGGGGTTCAGCGCTTCCCTTTGTCGCAACGGAAATCTCCATCAGGTTTTAAAATTCTTTTTAATTTGTTCTTGTTTATTTAATTTATCTGCTTAATCTGTTTAATCTGCTAGTTTTAGATTATTTATTATTTTTAGATTCTGCCAGTTTATTCTGCTTATGTTTTATCTGCTAGTTTTCGATTTAATTTTGTTAAGTTTGTTTTTAGATTATTTATTTGATTCTGCTTGAATTGGTTAATGTCACTGTTTAAACTGTTTTAGCTTATTTGGTGTATGTTTTAGTGGATTATTTGCTTACTTGCTTATTTGATTCTGCCTAGTAGCTTATTTAGTTTTCAGTTTTCTTTTTTTTAGTTCAACTGATTATTGCTTATTTAGGATATTTAGTTTTTTTTTATTTCAGCTTTGTTATTCAATAGTAGCTTATTTGAGTTTCAGCTTTTATTACTTTTATCCGCTTATCTGAACTGCTTTATTTTACTTTTTGCTTATTAATATTTGGGTTAGTTTGGAGTTGCTTAGTTTACTGCCTAATTTAAGCTGCTAATTTGGTTCATGTGATAGCTTTGACTGTTTTGTCTATTACTTGCTTGTTCCTATACACCAAAAGTCCAAAAAAAAATATAAACCATAATTATTCGTCTCTCCAGGGATTCGATCCCTGGACCTCTCGTCTGGTAGCCAACATCCCAACCAGTTAGTCTAGACATCTTTTTGTGTTTTGTTTCTTATTGTTCAATTAATATAGCTTTTAAATACTGTCAGTTTTGCTAAATTAGTTTATTTCAAAGTTTATTAGTTTTAATTTTAATTAAATAGTTTTATTAAAAGCTTCATTTACTTTTATAACAGTTTTTATAAAAATAAAAATACAAAAAATATTTTATTTACTTTCTTTAAATTTTAAATTAGTTTTAATTTACTTTTATATTAACTAGTTTTATTTTAAGTTTTTAAATTTAGTTCTAAAATCCTAGTTTCCATAAAATTAAGTTTTGTTTTTAAAATAGTTTTTTTTATAGATTTGATTTAAAAGTTTATTTTTAGTCTAAAATTAGTATTAAAATTAAATTACATTTATTTCAAAATAGTTTTTAGTAAAATTAATTTTAAATAGTTTTTAAAATTGTTTAGATAATTTTAATTAGTTTTTAATATTAAATAGACTTTTTAGTTTAAAATACCAAAAATATTATTTACCAAAAACAAAGTTAAGTCGATACGTTAAACCGGAAATCAATTCGAGTGAGTCGAGGAAAAACGAACTTTAAAACGAACATTAATTGATATATACATAAAATCCTAGTTTCAAAATGGCGCCGTTGTCGCTTCGCTCGTACGATTGACGATTTTTCGTGAAGACGTTTGGATTTTGGGATCCGTTCTTTTTGAACATTACGTTTCTTGCAACAAAATCAAAAATACAAAAAAATTAAAAAATCACAAAAGCAATTTCTTTCCTAAGAATTGCAACAAAAAAAATTAAATGAAAATCAAAAGTAATACTTTTTCCTAAAGGTATTACACCAAAAATATTACGTATTAGTGTTAATTTTTAGTTCGATTTCTTTCGATTTTTCTTGTATATATATATTTTTCAAAAAAAATATAAAAATATTCTTCTTTATCCTCTATTGTGTTTAATTCTTTTTCTCAACCCCTCTTATTTATAATTCTTCATGGATTTGTCTTGCGTTCGGTGTGGGAGACCATGGCTTGGTTTTCCAATATGTCCATGGTGTACTTGTGCGAAGTGTGGTTCCGATATCGACAATACACAATTTGGATTTTGTCCATTGTGCAATTCTAGAAATTCGTACTTCTCCTCTTACACAAATTTCTCCCCACCTCCCGTCTATGACAATCCCTATCCTCAACATGCACCGGGTTTTTCTCAATACCCGTGTTGCAATCATTGTGGGGGCCCTCACGATACTTCTTATTGTCAACCGATGAATTATGAGCCACATCCGTGCTATAATTCCGGTTTTCAAAATTTTGAACCCCCACAAAACTCCGTCGTTCATCAACCTTCTTTTAAGGAACAAAGCATTAGTTTGGATGAAATTCTAGAAAGCTTAAAACAACTCAAAATTAGCTTGCATGACGAAAGACAACAAGAGCAAGTATCTACTCTTAGTGTTTCTACTCCTCCTCTTGTGCGTTCTTACTATTATGATGATGATGACGATGAGAATACTATTTCTTGGAATGATCTTTGTGCTCAATGTCCTAGTGCAATTGTAATTCCTTCTCTCAATATCCCAAATGCATCTAAGGATTTTGATACATCAAGTGAGATTAGTGATTTTGGGCTCGACAAATTCTTTGCTGAAGTTTGTGATGTGCTGATTTTTGCTGAGCTTACGGACACGGTCGTTCCGCTAATCCATGATCACATACTCACAAATCCAAATGCGATAATTGATTCTTCCAATAAGAGTTCTATATGTGGTGAGTATGATGATTTCGTCTTCGAGCCCGAGATTAAGGAAATTATCGACCGAGAGCTAGCTCTTTTACCTCCACTTCCACCTACAAGTGAGGTCGATTTTTCCAATATCGAGGCCGAACTTGATGAGTTGGAACGTCTTATTTTTAATAATAATGACGAACCAACTCACATGACCACGCATCCAATTCTCGAGGAGTTACCTAATAAACACTCCTCTAATGAGAATTACGTTTACCACATTCGTGAGGATTTAACATATCAACAAATCCCACAAATGAATGATGGTTTCGTACTTGATCGTGATCTCTTCGAGAGAATTTCTAAAATCCTCAATGAGGGGAACGACAAACCTTTTTTTGACGAGCCTATCTATGATGAAGAAATCGAAGAGATTCACGTTCATGAGGATGAATGCTTTGACCCGGGAGGTGACATTGACCATTCTTTGATTGATACCTTTACGGCTTTGCCGAATAGTGACCATCCTTTCTCTTTGGGGGATGACAATTTGTCTCCTTTACCCACCCCACCTCCCGTGGATCACGACCTCACATACTTTTCGTATGTTGAGAGGACTTTTCTACCTTTGATGACTTATCCTCTTGCCTCTCATTTATTATGTTCATCCGGGACCGAGGACAAGATCTTTGATCCCGGTATTACATTCGAGGCTTCCCCATGGACCATTTAATTCAGGGTCGAGTCAGGCTCGTGACTCGGTTAACAAAAACAAGCGCTTCTCGGGAGGCAACCCGATTATCTATCTTTTATCTATTTTCTACAATAAGTGTAGGGGGAGCCGTGTAGGTTGTTTGTTTGTGTTGTGATGTTGTGTGTAGGGACATGTGCTTAATGATCCACTTTTGGTACTTTTGACTTGACCCGTGTTCCCGTGTTTCCCGTGTACCCGATTCCTTTGATAAGTTTTTGCTATTGTGATTCTATCTTATATAAATAAAACGAATAAATGTAATCACTTTAGTTGTCTCTTCCTTAGCTCGATTTAAACAACGCACTCAATGTCCTAAGTGTAGGGGAGATTATTCTCCCACATGCTTAAACATTAGGGACAATGTTTATATTAAGTGTAGGGGGGATTTCTATCGAAATTTTAGTGGGCTTTTCCATGAATTTGACCCCATTTTAACCGGAAAATTTAAAAAAATTTCAACGTTTTTCAAATTTTTGATCTATTTTGGCCTAGTAGTATTTTTATTTATTTTCTTTCCTTTTATTATCGCATCGTAATAATTTCCATTTCAAGAATAAAATAATTAAATAAATAAATGAATAAAATGGTTTTAACAAGTTTAGATGTCTTTGATATATTAGGCCCGTCGTGAATATTTTGACTCAACCCGAGTTTACTTATCTAAGTTTACTCTAGCTAGTATCCTTAACCATATGGACCTTAATTGGTTTATTAGGCTAAGCATCCACGAGTCTCATTCCTTGAGATTTTAAATTGTGGAGAACGAGAGATGATAGAGTTAATTATAAGTTCGGTATTCTTTCATTAACTTATGTGAGTTAGTTATGAGCTTTTTCTCCCATCGCTTGTTAATAAATATATTTACAATAAATAAGGTTGTACGATTTGAAAAGTTACTTAGCTTCTAGCACAAGATCGTTTAAAAGTTGCTCGGTATTAATTAGAGTTCATAGCCAAGGCATAACTTATTGAAGCGGGACACGAAGATTGGCTTATCCAAAAAGGCCCTAACAAGGCATGAGGATACCCGAGTCCAAAAAGGCCCTCACAAGGCATGAGGATTCACGTTTTTTGCTAAAGATCCTAAGAGATTGTGAAGATCATTAATCCAAATCAATATGATGGATCAAGACACACGACGAGAAGCAATTACTCCCCTAAAGATCATGGAGAAGTCTATCCAAAAAGACCCTAACAAGGTATGAGGATAAATAGATCCAAGTCCGAAAAGGAGGCGGATCGTTGTATATCAAAATCCTAAATAAAGAAGAGGATAAATGAAGAAGTCGTGGTCAACGTTTGAAGCATCTTTCACTCCTTATGAAGATGTATACCAAAATGAAGAGAAGACCATAATTTGAAGATCGTCTCTCAAGATTTGAAGTTTGAAGTACAAGCCAAATATCGGTCCGAGAAAGGTCTCAAATCGTGAAACGAGTTATGCCAAGATATGAACTTTATGAGGTTTCGAGAAGCCGTTTTAAAAGATTTTGTCCTTTAGCTAACTATTGATTATATCGTCCCACTTTATTTTCGGCCTTAATAAATTATCGAAATAAGCCAAAAATGCATCCTCGTGATCATTCAAAACAAAAATAAAATACAAGAGATACACCGTAGGAATAAGGGGGTCTAAGTGATTAATTAAACCACATGAGTAAGTGTTAGTTGTGCTAACTGGTAGTTTCAATGATCTCGTTTTTAAGCTTGGTATGGGGAACGTGAAACTTGAGGGTGATTAATATTCATGACACCAAAGCCCTAATTTAAGTCTTAGATTTCTTTACGAGTTTCTTCTATCAAATAATTTCCAAGTTAATAAATTGTTATAACTTTTGTTCTTTTTATCGTAGTATAATAGTAATAGTAATAAATGCCGAGATGGGTTAATTATGAGAAAAATGTAACTTTTGCTTTAAAATAATGCATTGCATGGGGTCATCGCAATGGTCAAGTGTAGGGGATTTAATAAGTGTGTAAACACTTATCCTTTTGCCACTAAAATCAAGGAAAAACAAGACCGAATCATGTGTTTATTATCATAAATGTCGGAATTACGCGTGGTTTTGTGTTTTTGTGTTAAAATAGGTACAAATGATCAAAAGAAGAGAAAACACGGGATTTCACGGTCAAATATTGAAGAAAAGTCTAAAAAAATAGACGAAGACAAAGTCAAAAGACCAAAAGTGTGCCCAAGTTCACGAAAACCGGCGAATTCGACACGACTTTAAAGGAAATATCGTCAAAGCCGAAATCAAGCTCGTTTTAGTGGATTTAACTTTAAGGAGGACATTTGGGCCAAGTGGGTCCCACATTTGGGTATTGGGCCTAAAAACCCAATAACTATTTTCTTATATCAATTGGACGGATTGTTACTAATATATTCCAAGCCCAAATTGCAAATAAAATTAAACGGATTAGACCAAATTGGGCCAAGCCCAATTGGTAAAGTGCAAGAGATAAACGAACGGAATTATTAACTTTGGGCCACAAGCCCAGTTTTGTGAAACAAATGAAACAAAGATAAGAAACGTGGCTACTCAACTTTTCACACCTCAAACGACTCTCTTGGTCAACTCCCCATAATTATACCCGATCCTTCACCCAACACCTCACACGTGTTTCCCCATCCCACTCAAATAATAAAACGCTTTTATTTTACCCCTTTTCATTATTAACAAAATCATAAATCACCCACTTCTCTCCCATCTAAAACGCAGTAACAGACACCTTCTCTCCCACTTTTCTTTTTACAGCCAATCTCCTAAAAACCCTAATCTTTAAACCAAAAATTACCACACGAAAATTGGCGGTTTTTACATGGATGATTAATTCACACGGATCCACAAATAAATCCCCCCAAAATTCGCATCAAGCACAAGGTGATCCTCAATCCATCCGATGTGGCAATCCGCGTGAAGAAAGAGAACAAACAGAAGATCCAACGGCTCAAGATTTGGCTTTCTTTTCAAGCTTGATCAAACGATGGAGAGTGAAACCCTTGGAGAGAGAATGAAGACCACAAAGCTCCTGGTTCATCTATAAATAGGGGAGAATAATCAGAGAAAGGATAGTCTATTTTTTAAGCTTTTCTTTATTTTCAGTTTTTTTTAATTAATTAGGAGTAGATTTAATTAGATTTAATTTTTGCCAAATTAGAATAGGTTTATTGTAATTTCTAAATTTCAATATTGTACTCTTTTATATAATTAATGAAAAATTTTAGTTTAAATTAAATTTATCTCCATTACTGTTCGTGTGTGATTTCTTACTAATTTGAATTATTAATATTATCACTGTTCGAGTTTTTTGTTTATTCGATTTAAAAAAAAATAAATAAATAAATAAATAAAGAAACAAGGTTACTGTTCGGAAGGATTCTATCCGATTCGGATTAGTTTGGATCTACAAGTACTATTACGGTTCACTGTTGGTTCTTGGTTCGAGTCGAAGGAATTGTTCTTGGATTGGTGATGTTGATTCGAAGGTGGTGTTTGATTTGTCGATCTTAAGGGGGTTCAACGCTTCCCTTCGTCGCAACGGAAATCTCCATCAGGTTTTAAAATTCTTTTTAATTTGTTATTGTTTATTTAATTTATCTGATTAATCTGTTTAATCTGCTAGTTTTAGATTATTTATTATTTTTAGATTCTGCCAGCTTATTCTGCTTATGTTTTATCTGCTAGTTTTCGATTTAATTTTGTTAAGTTTGTTTTTAGATTATTTATTTGATTCTGCTTGAATTGGTTAATGTCACTGTTTAAACTGTTTTAGCTTATTTGGTGTATGTTTTTAGTGGATTATTTGCTTACTTGCTTATTTGATTCTGCCTAGTAGCTTATTTAGTTTTCACTTTTCTTTTTTTAGTTCAACTGATTATTGCTTATTTAGGATATTTAGTTTTTTTTAATTTCAGCTTTGTTATTTAATAGTAGCTTATTTGAGTTTCAGCTTTTATTACTTTTATCCGCTTATCTGAACTGCTTTATTTTACTTTTTGCTTATTAATATTTGGGTTAGTTTGGAGTTGCTTAGTTTACTGCCTAATTTAAGCTGCTAATTTGGTTCCTGTGATAGCTTTGACTGTTTTGTCTATTACTTGCTTGTTCCTATACACCAAAAGTCCAAAAAAAATATAAACCAAAATTATTCGTCTCTCTAGGGATTCGATCCCTGGACCTCTCGTCTGGTAGCCAACATCCCAACCAGTTAGTCTAGACATCTTTTTGTGTTTTGTTTCTTATTGTTCAATTAATATAGCTTTTAAATACTGTCAGTTTTGCTAAATTAGTTTATTTCAAAGTTTATTAGTTTTAATTTTAATTAAATAGTTTTATTAAAAGCTTCATTTACTTTTATAATAGTTTTTATAAAAATAAAAATACAAAAAATATTTTATTTACTTTCTTTAAATTTTAAATTAGTTTTAATTTACTTTTATATTAACTAGTTTTATTTTAAGTTTTTAAATTTAGTTCTAAAATCCTAGTTTCCATAAAATTAAGTTTTGTTTTTAAAATAGTTTTTTTTATAGATTTGATTTAAAAGTTTATTTTTAGTCTAAAATTAGTATTAAAATTAAATTAGATTTATTTCAAAATAGTTTTTAGTAAAATTAATTTTAAATAGTTTCTAAAATTGTTTAGATAATTTTTAATTAGTTTTTAATATTAAATATACTTTTTAGTTTAAAATACCAAAAATATTATTTACCAAAAACAAAGTTAAGTCGATACGTTAAACCGGAAATCAATTCGAGTGAGTCGAGGAAAAATGAACTTTAAAACGAACATTAATTGATATATACATAAAATCCTAGTTTCAACGCACCTGCGGTTTTCATGGATTTAATGAATCGAGTGTGCAAGCCCTACTTGGATAAATTTGTGATTGTGTTTATTGACGATATTTTAATCTATTCTAAGAATGAAGATGGACATAGAGAACATTTAAGGATTATTTTGAGTTTGTTAAAGGATGAAAAGTTGTATGCTAAGTTTTTGAAATGTGATTTTTGGTTAGATTCTGTGCAATTTCTTGGTCATGTGATTAACAAAGAAGGAATTCATGTTGATCCTGCAAAGGTTGAAGCCATTAAGAATTGGTCTGCACCGACAATGCCAACGGAAGTGCGACAGTTCTTAGGATTGGCTGGCTATTATAGGCGATTCATTAAAGAATTTTCTTTAATAGCTAAACCCTTGACTAAGCTTACCCAGAAGAATAAACCTTTCGTTTGGGGAAGTGATGAAGATGGAGCATTTCAGACATTGAAGCAAAAATTATGTAGTGCGCCAATTTTATCATTACCCGGCGGGAGTGAAGATTTTGTAGTGTATTGTGATGCATCTCTTAGAGGCTATGGAGCTGTTTTGATGCAGCGAGAGAAAGTGATAGCTTATGCTTCTAGGCAATTAAGGAAGAATGAGGAGAATTATACTACTCATGATCTTGAGTTAGGAGCTGTAGTCTTTGCTCTTAGGTTGTGGAGACATTATCTGTATGGCACCAAGTGTACGGTATTCACCGATCACAAAAGCCTGCAGTATATTCTCGATCAGAAGGAATTAAACATGAGGCAACGAAGATGGATAGAGTTGTTAAGTGATTATGATTGTGATATAAAATATCACCCAGGAAAAGCCAATGTTGTTGCCGATGCATTAAGTAGGAAAGATAGAGAGCCTATCAGGGTACGTTCTCTAGTCTTGACCGTGCACAATAATTTGCTTGAGCAAACTAGAAATGCGCAAATAGAAGCCTGTAAGAAGGAAAATTTTGTTAATGAAGGGTTCCGAGGAGAAGGAGATCCTTTAGAGGTTAGAGCTGATGGAGTGAAATGCTTAAGAGGTCGTATGTGGATACCTAAGTTTGGAGGCTTAAGAGATTTGATTATGTTAGAATCCCATAAATCTAAGTATTCCATTCATCCGGGATCTGATAATGGATCTGATAAGATGTACCATGATTTGAAGAAGTTGTACTGGTGGCCGAATATGAAAGTTGATATTGCTATGTATGTTCTTCAATGCTTGACTTGTGCTAGAGTTAAAGCTGAACATCAAAAGCCATCAGGACTACTTCAACAGCCAAAGATTCCTGAATGGAAGTGGGAGCGAATTACGATGGACTTTATCACCAATCTTCCTAGAACATCATCTGGAAACAACTCGATTTGGTTTATTGTCGACAGACTGAACAAATCAGCACACTTCATTCCGGTTAAAGAGCAGTTCTCACTGGAGAAGCTGACTCGTATATACCTTGATAATGTTGTATGCAAGCATGGAGTGCCTGTATCGATCATTTCAGATCGAGATCCTAGATTCGCATCGAATTTTTGGAAATCTCTCCAAAGATCTTTGGGAACGAATCTCGACATGAGCATTGCTTATCACCCCCAGACTGATGGGCAGAGTGAAAGGACGATACAAACACTAGAAGATATGTTGAGAGCTTGTGTGTTAGATTTTGGTAAGAATTGGGATAAACTTTTGCCTTTAGCAGAGTTTTCGTATAACAATAGTTACCATTCTAGTATTAAGGCTGCACCGTTTGAAGCTTTGTATGTTAGGAAGTGTAGATCTCCTGTATGTTGGAGTGAAGTTGGGGATACCCAGCTCACGGGACCGGAATTGATCCGGGAGACTACGGAGATGATAGTTCAGATTAAGAATAGGTTGTTTACTGCCCGTAGTAGACAGAAAAGTTACGCGGATGTGCGGCGGAAACCGATGGAGTTTAAAGTGGGTGACCGAGTAATGTTGAAAGTATCGCCATGGAAAGGCGTTATAAGATTTGGAAAGCGAGGAAAACTGAATCCCCGTTATATTGGACCCTTTAAGATTTTATCTAGAGTAGGTCCGGTGGCTTACAAACTAGAGTTACCCCCAGAACTTCATGGTGTTCACAACACATTCCATGTATCTAATCTGAAGAAATGTCTAGCAATGAGTGATGAGAAAATTTCGTTGGATAAGGTTCGAATAGATGGGAAGTTGCATTTTATCGAAGAACCCGTAGAGGTTATGGATCGAGAGGTAAAGCAACTGAAACAAAGTCGGATACCTATTGTCAAGATCCGATGGAATTCAAAGCATGGACCGGAATATACTTGGGAACGAGAGGAAGAAATGTGGAAGAAATATCCGCACCTCTTTGATTTCAATAAGAAACGGACATCAAAATGAAATGGATCACGAGGACGTTGATCCCTTTTAGGAGGAAAAGCTGTGAAAATCTAACATTTTCAGGTAGTGAATTATTTTCTCGTATAATATTTTGAAACTTATTTTTGTGTTGGTTGATGAACTCACAATTTACGGATTTAAACTTGGGCTTACGTGCATAATTTAGCGTCCTTTACGACTAAACCGGAAACCTTAGGATTACGTATTTAAGTTTTTGAACTCCGTTTTTGATGAGACAATTTTTATTAGATTCGTTTCGTGCCGTTGATTCATAATTTATAAAAACGTTTTTCGTAAAACGACCCGAGGGCACGCAAATCGAGGAAACTAGAATCGAGGAATACCCGTAAATTAGCGGGATGGGAAAAAACAAGTTTATCCCACCCCACTATCTATGGGACGGCCCAAAGAGGACACCACATCTTTGATGTGGCATCCTTACACTAAACCAACTTACACATGTAAGTTAGCTTCACATTGAAGCTTATTTCATCCACCAAAACTAGCAAAACCACTAGCCTTTCCCCTTTACTTCCATTTTACATGCAAACAACTCACACATACTCTCTTCCTCTCATCCTTGCCGTCCCACAAACACCATCAAACACCCCATTTGATCTTTTCTAGCCACAAGTTACATGTTATCTAGCCATATTATGGAGAAACCTTGAAGCCTTGATTGATTGGTGGCCATATTAACAACAAAGGAGATGATTTGCTTGTGTCTTAGGGCTAATTTCTCAACAAACTATCTTGGTGGTTGATGATCTTGGAGATATATTTGGTGTTCATCAAGTTATTGTCATCCAAAAACAAGATATAATCTTGGTTGGTAAAGAAGATCATCCTTTCCATTTCTCTTGTTATTTTTGTAAAGATCAAATGTATTTTCTTTCTTGTTGTATATGTATATGATGAATATATGATGATAAAAATGTTGTGTGGGGATCAAGTGTTGATAAATATGCTTAAAAAAGATGAATAACCATAAGAAACAAGGCTAAAATCATGCTTAAATTGTTGGCTGTATAAAAACAGTAAGTAACCAAGTCTTAAACTGATAAAATTGCATGGTGGAATCCATGCGATGACCCAATAAAAGAGATAAAAAGGATTATTAGTAGTTAGGTTATGTCACCCAAAGTCCCATTAGCATGAATTGTGAACTACCGGGATTTGGTAGACGCTTATGCATATGATAGTACTATTTGGGGACGATCACCCCAGTTCGCGCCTTGATGGTTGATCCCCGTCGTACCACATTGATTGGTAAGCGAATTTATGTATGAGAAGATTTACATAGCGTGATTTTTGTGAAGACACGCTAACTTAGATGGGCAAATTGTTTGTCGGGTTCGCGGCCCGTTGTTTTGATAGTAAGGTAACAATGTCATGTGGCTATTAATAATCCAAATGAATCCTATATAATCTAAATATCCGATATGATACGATGTTAATAACGATAATAATATTACCTATAATGGTAATATTGAGGCTACGGTCTCATGGACGGTTTAAGATGTATGCTTGATTTAGATATTGCCTAACTAGCAATACAAGGACTTACTTCTGATATTATACTTGTGTTCTGATTTCAACGATTTATATAACGGTTTTATTAAACTCTATGAATTCACTCGGCATTCGCTGATATGATTTTTGAATGTTTTTATCTCAGGTGCTTGAAGGTAATCCGGATGGAGATCGACTCTGATGGCCCACATAATAATAAAAATGTTCATTCGATCTATGTTTTGTAAACTTAATAACCTGTATAATTTGGGACCTGTTGTACACTTTAAAACTTTTTATCGAATGAGTGTATGTTGAACCCTGTACAACCATTTTTATGTGTTGTCTATGATTGGAGTTACTGTGCTATCCCGTAACACTCTAAAAGACCCTTCCGCTGTACCGATACGAAAATTGAGAGTGTTTCAATTGCAAAGTCCGAATGGCATTCTACGATAGGCAAACGTTCCATATGGACACGTAAACGTAGTTTTTTCTTGATCACGAGGATCGATGGGGATTTGGAAGTAACCGGAAAAACCATCTAAAAAGCAATAGAAATCGTTTCCCGCAAGACGCTCCAACATTTGGTCCATGAAGGGCAAGGTAAAATGGTCTTTTCGAGTGGCGTCATTCAACTTACGATAGTCAATGCACACTCTCCATCCGGTCAAGAGTCTAGTTGGAATTAACTCGTTGGCATCGTTTGGCACAACGGTCATTCCTCCCTTCTTAGGGACACAATGAATAGGACTCACCCAAGGGCTATCGGAAATAGGGTAAATCATTCCCGCGTCAAGGAGTTTTAGGACTTCCTTTTTGATGACGTTGTGAATTTTGGGGTTCACCCTCCTTTGACATTGGATTGCGGGTTTGTAATCCTCCTCCATTAAGATTTTATGGGTACAAAACTTGGGATCAATCCCCTTAATGTCAGATAACTTCCACGCAATTGCCCCTTTGTGATCCTTTAGATCATCGACAAGTGCGGTTTTTCATCATCCGAAAGATCTTTCGCAATAATAACCGGCAACTTGTCGTCCTCCTCCAAAAATACATATTCGAGATGAGGAGGTAAATCTTTCAACTCGAGGATAGGTGGTTCCTCAATTGAAGATTTGGGCTCGATACTCATAACCTCCTTGGGTGGAGGAAATGGGAAATCGTTAAGAAAATCTTTGATAATCGAGAAGTCCTCATCATTGTCGAGGTCTTCGTCAGAAGTACGTGGAACATATAATTCTTCCAACGTAAAACCACCACCTTCAAATGGAGTGAAGGTTGGTGTCGAGTTATCAAGAATGGGATCTAACATAGTGGGATTGCCACTATTTTCATCATCACCAAAACCTAAAACGTCTTGTGAAAATTCCTCGCAAACAACGTCAATCATATCAACGAGGTTTACGGTTGCAACGGAATAAACATGAGAAATTAGAGAATTTTGAGTTACGTTTATAACAAGTTCCTCGTCGTTGAAACGTAAGGTGGTCTTTCTAGCATGCACATCAATTAAAGCCATAGACGTATCTAAAAACGAACGACCTAAAATGAGAGGAACTTGAGGATCCGTGGGAATATCGACAACGATAAAGTCTACCGGATAATAGAACTTTCCCACTTTCACAAAAACGTCTTCCGCCAATCCACATGCGGGAATCATGGAATGGTCGGCCAACTCGATAGACATTAGTGAAGGAGTAAGATTAGGAAGATTGAGCGACTTGAAGATTGAAAGTGGCATCAAGTTAATACTAGCACCAAGATCGGCCAAGGCATAGCATTCTTCCATGTCTTGGATTGTATAAGGAATCAAGAATTTACCGAGATCACCGACTTTTTGAGGTATGCGGTTAAGATAAACCGATGAACAACTAGACAATTGTTGCAATTTATCCTTGTTGTTCAACATACTCTTGAAGTTATCGGCAAATCGAGGCATCATGACCAAAGCATCGTCAAAACTCACATTAAAATGAACGTCACGAAACATTTTCATAAAAAGCTAAAATTGGTAATTATCGCGCTCTTGACGTTTCTCCTTTCTAAGTCTTGATGGATATGGAAAGGGTGGTGTGGGTTGAGGCATAGGCATAGCCTTTGGAATCTCGGGTTCCAAATGTGGTAATGGGTCAATCGTAGGTGTGGCATGAGTGGTACTTCGTGGGATTTGGACATGCTCCTTTTCGACCACCACCTCGGGTTATTCCTCAATTGCATCCTCCGTAGGAGCAATTGGTTGAGGAGTAGGTTCCTTAAGTGTCTTACCACTACGTGTGGTAATCACTTTCATCTCTCCCTTAGGGTTCGATATGGTGTTGCTAGGAAGACTACTCGAAAACGGTTTGCACATAATAGCCTCAAACATCGATGAAATTTTATCCTCAAACATGGATTACCTCTTCTCGGCCTTAATCATCTCTTGTTTTTATTTCATGTTGCCCTTGTTCCATTTTTTGTTGGTTTTGTTGTAACCTAGTTACATTCACTTCCATTTTGTTTGTATGGATTTTAAGCTCATTTGCTAACTCGTTTTTCAACTCCTTCTTCAAGTCATTCTTGAACTCGGATCTTAGGCTAATGATTTCTCTTTGAATGTTGTCAAACCTAGCATCGTTTCCATTAGCGTATTCAACAAATTCATTTGGAAGATCTTTCAAAGTTTAACCCTTGTTGTTGTTTTGAAAATCATTGTTTTGATTTTTGTTTGAAACTTGATTATTAGCCCCTTGATTCCCATAGTTTTCTTTGTAATTGTTTTTAAAACCAACTAGATTGTTTCGATAGTTGTTGTTAGCATTTTGATTGGGAGAAAAACCCGGTGGAGTCAACTGATTAGAGCGGGTAACTTGACCGTTTTGGTTGTAAGTTCCCGTGGCCGCGTAGGCACTCGAAGTGTTACCACCGTTGGTAATGCACACGGAGAAATCATGACCTCCACCACAATACATACATGAAACCTCAACCGCTTTAGCCGTAGCGGGAGCACGTTGTTCTCCAACTTTGAATTCAATTAAAAGACCTTTAAGCTTATCAAAGATTTTGTTTTCCAAGTTCGCCTCAATTTGGCAAGCATCGATGGTATTGGACAAAGAAGGTGAAGCCGAAGACGAAGCCTTACGAACACTCGATGTGTTATGAGGACTATACACCTTAGATCTATTCTCAATTATCAACAACGCTTCCTCAACCGTTTTACACATAAAATTACCACCCGCGGCGGCATTTAGATAATCCCTTTCATGATCATTTAGTCCATTGTAAAACGTGTCAATTTGATGCAAGTCGGAAAAACCGTGATGAGGACACTCATGTAATGTTTCCTTAAACCTATTCCAAGCCGTTGAAAAACTCTCATTAAATTCTTTTGAAATTTTTGAAATCTCGTTTTTCAAATGCGTAGTCTTAGAGGGAGGGAAAAATTGGTTCACAAGCTTAGAAACGAGATCCTTCCACGTCAATATAGAATTGGGTGGCTCTTTATCAAACCAAATTTTAGCGGGCCCCGCTAAGGATACGGAAAAAGCATCATCTTAATCGAGTCATTAGCAACATCCTTAAATTTGCAAGTGGCGGTAAGACGATTGAATTGGCGGATATGGTTGTGCGGGTTATCTTTTTCATCACCACGGAATTTGTTGTTTTGGATCGTCGATAACAAACCCGTTTTCACTTCAAAATTCTCCGCAAGGATAGCGGGAATCACAATAGCCTCTCCATAACCCTCAGTGGGTGCTTGAAGTAACTTCATCATAGTTCAATTCTCCATGGTAGTTTCTTCTTCTACGATAGGTTCGTCAATAGGAGACTCCTCACTAGAAAGATTAGGAGTAGGTGTTGACTCATTTCGGTTTTTTCGTTTAGGTGCACGTCTTGCTTGATTACGAGTAAGCATAAACGTCACGTACAACGTGGGGATGAGCAAAGAAGATTCTTTTTGGTGTTTTTAATTTTTCCAATTTTTTTGTGGTTTTTGATTGTTTTTACTTTTTTTAGACTTTTTTGATTGTATTAAGTAGACAAAAATCTACAAATCTCCTCCTTAATCAAATCTCTTGATTAAAGAAGCCTCAAGGAATGAAAACGATCACGTGAAGTGAACGCCTTCGATGACTTTAGAACGTTGGTGGAACACCAAAACGTTCAAGAGGGTTTAATCAAATGAAACCAAGAAAATATATATGATATGTAGATAATACTTTGGTTGGCAAACCCTCGATTAGCCCTTTTTATCTAAACACGCACAAGCAAGCGGGGAAACGAGGCGGCGCGTTAACCACCATCAAGTGGCCTAGTGGTAAGGTCCTTGACTCTCAAAGGAGAGGTCAAGGGTTCAAACCTCACTAGGTGTGTACACTTGGGGGTGGCCACGGAGGTTCACCTGCGACGACTCCGGGCTATCCAAAAGGGTAGTCGCCCTAGGATTAGTCGGCTCGCAATGTCGAGTCGGAAACCTAGGTATACCTAAAAAAACGAGGCGGCGCGAAGCACTTAAGAGCCTTTTTCCTTATATTTTGTGTTTTTCAAAATTAAGCTTCACGAAAGTATTTATCTATTTTGCCTTTGATTTATTGTTTGAGATTCGAATACAATGATTGAGTAATGACCTCCCAATCAAGGTTGTGTTTTCACACTTTTGGAGTACTTGTGAATTTATTGTTCTATGTATATAATATAGTAATAGTATTCACAAAAAAACCGATAATACGTATTAGTAGAGTGCTACTAATACAAATACTATTTATGGTTAGTATAAAAACAACAATTGTCAAATCAAAACACAACACGCCTCCCTGGCAGCGGCATCAAAATGATAGTTGTAAAATACGTCTTTTAGGAAAAAGAGCGTAAAAGTGGAAAGTATTAACTGTCGGTTTAGGAAAACCAAAGCACTTATGACCCAAAGTGGGGATCGTTCTCAAGGAGGAAAGTGTGTTGTGTAGAGAGATGATTAATGGTTTGTGATTATATTGATGAGAAATGAAAAGAAGAAAAGAGATTAGAAGAGAATGACGGTTACGATTATGGATTAAACTAAGACGAATAGTCGTGCACGTAAAACCGTAAAAAGTGACAAATTTAAAATTTACCCTAAAAATTCCTAGAAAATTTCAATAAATCCTAAAAAATGTAATTAGAGTTTATAAAAAATCAAAAATCACTCAAACCTTTAATTTAACGAAATAATAATTTTTTAATGCAAATTAAAGCCCAAAAAATCAATTTAATTAACAAAAAGCCCAAAATGAGATTTTTTTTTCACTTAAAAACCTCTAAAATACCTTAACTGAATCTAAAACTATTTTGGAAAATTTAAAAATTAATAAAAACTATTTAAAAACAATTAAAAATAATTAAAAACTATTAAAATTTAAAATAATTCTAGAAATTAATCTAATGACAATAAACATATTCTAAAAATTGTAAAATTCCTAACTTAATGTATTTGATCTAAGAAAAATGAAAAAACTTGAAAAATCTAAATTTTAAGTTTTAATAATAAAATAATAATAAAATATTAATAAAAATCTAAAATTTATAAAAAATTCTAAAAAGTTGCAAACTAGTTTATTTTAACCTAAATAACTCAGAAATGAAGTTGAAATTACAAAAATACCCCTAATGGGCCTAGAAATGGGCTAAAAGTCCAAACAGTCCCTTAATGGGCTCAAATAGGCCCAATAAAAAAAATGTTGTCCAAATAAGCCCAAAAGCTCCTATCTGGCTTAAAATTTGATTTTAAGAACAAAACTCTGAAGGCCCAAAAGTTGAAAATGTGTTTAAGCTAGCTTATTTCAAAGCAGCTTATTCTTCATGGGCTTTTTGGCCCATTAAGCTATAAATTGATGCCATAAGCTCAAATTTGACACACAAGCTTCTTTTGAGTTACTTAAGAGATCTGTAAAAATAAAATTGGAAAAAGCACAAGAAATAAGCCTGAAATAAGCCAAGACTCTCTTCAAAAAACGACAAAATAGTCGTTTTTGAGTCTAGACCACCTCAAGTGCTGATTCAACTTTCAAAAGCTTTTAAATGACTTAATTAAGCTAAATAATCAAAAAGTTTTCAAATAAGCAGATAAGCACTTGTTTAAAAGTCAACTTAATGAGTTTTCTAGTAAAAAGTCAAAGTCAAAGTCTAATAAACTCCAGATCAAATAAATAGGTCAAATAAGGAAGATCTATCAAAAAAAATAAGTTGTTGCAAGTCTGGATAAGCCAAATTGGCTTATGAATAAGCTGAATGATGATTAACACTAGCAGGGGCTAGTTTTGGAGTCTCAGCAGTGGGAAAAGTTTCCATTACTTGACTTAATTGACCTTTTGTCTTATGTGGCTTTTTGTTGGATTCAAGTTACAAACAAGGCACCCTTGTAATCAGTGGATCACAAGGAGTCAAGAACAACAAAGAAATCACACTTCCAATCAGCCAAATGATACAAATAATTCAATTAATCACCAGATCTGACACACACATGAACAATAAGCAGTTTTGGTTCAATAAGCACTTTTAGCAAAAATCAGCCAGCCAAACTTCACCAAATGCATACACAAGCTATAATAAATTCAAATGAACTAATCTAAACAGGTTTCATGCACTGATTCAAAGTCTAGATCAAGATTCAAGAATATAAAAGTTACTGATGAACACTAAACAAGCAGTTATGAAAACTTGCTGATATACTTGACCACCAAGCCAATTTTAAACACTCAAATCTTCCAATTAGGTTACACAACCTTTGATTTAACACCTTTTAGCCCTAAACATGCATACACTCTAGGTGTTTCCAAAATCTTAGGTCAAAAACAGTCAAAACACGTGAGTTATAGCACAATCTTTAATTTGAGGTTACAAAGCTGAAAACTTGAAGGTTTTAGCACACAACCAAGTAAATAGCAGATACCAACTCAAACAAACAACTTTTAATAACACAACAACAATCTATGCACTCAACAGGTTAACCCAAACACCCCTTATCTTTTTTAAATCAAGATTAAACAAGTATAAGTGTGATTCAATGTTACCCAAGCCCAATCAAACACAATAGCATATGTATTATGCAGTATCAAGCAAGATTAAGCCACAAATTCAACAAGAACACAAGCAGGACACCAAATCACCAAAAATCAATTATTATGACAGATTTTGAGTAAAAAAGAACTCAAACCTCATGATTGTACATCCACACTCACGAATTTTTGAGCTGATGTGCCTAGCAAAACAAGGCACAAGCTTCCTTAAACAAGCTGCTAAGATTCAACAAGGTTAGTACAATAAAATCAAAAACAGAAAGGTGACAACTTTGAAAACAAATTTGATTAATGCAACCTTGTTCCCACACTTGATTATCCCCAAGTTATAAGACTCACAACACCTTGATAACACAATATCAGGATGCTATGATCCACTTATAGCCCAAGAATTCCAAGGTTTAAACAAAGACTTAGCAAAATATCAAATTTTGATCCTTTGTGCAATTTCTTGCACAAGGTTTAAAGACACGTTTTGAGATTCAAGATTAGTTAACATTAAACATAAACAAGCAGACATAAAGATTCGCACTTGGTTTTTCTTCACAAATTCAAACACTTCTCATTAATCAAGAGCAAGGATTTACAAAAAAGTGAACAAAGGAAAAACCAAGAGCAAACTGAAAATGAAAGAGTCCTATGCCTGATATAGGCTACAATGGTTCTAGAAATGCAGGAAAAAACATAAAACCCTAATGCTTGAAGTCCCAAAAATGCCCTTGAGAGTTTTGGCATTTTGCTTGCTCATGTGACTAAATTTGGTAGTTTGTTGAGGTGTGAGTTGTTGGAATTGCATCAAAGGCTTAAAACAAGCTTAAGTTTCAAGCTTCAATCTTGGACGTTAGATGTGGCAGGGTTTTTGGCTTTTTCTCCCAAACCGTGTAGGAAGGGTTTATCATGTGACCAAGGTGATGATGTGGCATCGGTTTTGGGAGTTGGGTTATGTTTATGATTAGCTTAATCATAAATCTGTACAATTTTGGGGTCTAATTACAAGCCATTAGTAAAAACCCAATTTGTATCAAGAACATGAATAGTGCATGTTTTGATCCGTTTTTGTTTTTAAACTTGGTGTTAGGCGCCTAATTAATAAATTAATTAGGGTTAGTTAAATCTCGTGTGAGTGGAGGATGAGGTGGAGGAAGGGAGGGTTTTGATTGGTTGTTTTGGTGAGTGGGACAGGTGTCAAGGTGTGGTTGGTCTAGGTTTCTTTGCTTGTCTGCCATAATTGACCCGTCTTCCTTGTTTGTCATATGAAGTTTAAATAGGCCAAATTCGTTTTCCTGTGTTAATAAAGTTTCATTTTTCCCACTTTGGCCACAAATACTTTTCCAAAGTATTTTCAGGTAATTCTTGCCATTTGTTGATTCTTGAAGGGCTGTTTTGGCATTTTCTTCATAGATGATGGTCTTGACTAGTATAGTTGACTTCTTGGAGGACTAATATTGACAAGTCATGATTGTTGAGGGACCATTTTTGCCAATTCTTCAAAGTGGAGTGCGCTTTTTGTAAATTTAACAACTTTTAAGGACCAAACTTGTAATTATGAATATACAAGGGTTTAAAGTGTCAATTCTTCAATATTGGAGGACTCTTCTTGCATAATCTTCAAATCTTCAAGGGTTTTTCTTAGAAAAATCTTCATTAGGGCTTGGTTCATTGTGCGGCTTCGTTTCCCGTGTTCGTTTTTACATGTTTCTTGTGATCTTTTGTCATTTTCTCAATATTCGTACCTAAAATACACAAGCAACAAACACAAGCATATATTTGGCCATTTTCATGATATTTAATGCATTTAAAGCCCGTTTTGGACGATGAGACTATGTATAAAAGCAGTCTCATCACTCCCCCATACTAAACCATTGACGTGCCCTCACGCAATGCTAGAATAAAGTATCGTAGCACCTCCAAAATTCATTTTTATTCACTTTTATTGAACGATAAACTAGCTACACTACTACTATTACTACTACTTGCGTTTTAGACATAATGTATGATTTTCATCGTAAAATGGGACGTTTAGGTTCATAGAACAAGAACACGTGAATGCTTCGTTAGAAATAATTTCATCGTCCTTGATTTTCACCCCAATTCCATGCTAAGCGTGCAACGAGATCATTGTCATTATAAGTTAGTAATGCTAACACTACTCATATGCCCTAATCACGTACTTATCCTCCCATTTTCCTAAGTTGTATCTCTTATATTTTATTTTGTCTTGAATGTTTCACGAAGATCCATTGTTTGACTTATGCGATAATAGAGATTTAGGTCTAAAAATAGAGTCCTAACGGTGTAACCAAGACCATCGAATTAATAACCCCTCCTAATAGACAACGATGTCAAAAAATTAAGTCAACAAGAAGGATCAATAAACACGGTTTTATAACGGTTTTGAACATGAGACTTATTACCAAGACAATTATACTCCCCCTAACGGAAGGGCCTTATTATCATAGGTTTACCTCCATGTTTTATTCAACTTCGCCATGAAGCTTTTATTATGACTTCGGTCTTGCCTTGCCTTTTATTATCCTCCTCATCGGTGGTTTTATTATGGCCAAAGACGTATATCCTCACGCTAAAGCGAATTTTGGATCTTTAAAGCTTCAAAGATTAAGGCTTGATTCACTTTCAATTTTTCATAGATTTTTGGTCCTTGTGAGCTTCAAATTGTTTGCTTGATTTAGGTGAGCACTTGAAATCTTATTATTGGGTGAAGCTTTCGATTATTCGGGTTGCCAATACTTCAAAACCGTGACGCTGTCGATACCTTAATGTCTTCCCAATTTAATTACATGAAAGCTACTAGAAAAGACTAGAAACCAACAATCACGACTAAACCGCTAAGTCAATATTTATTAAGCAAAAAAAATATTTACAAGCGAAGGGAGAATAAGCAAACAACGAGAACATGAGTTTTTGAAAGAATACGAGTACTCTACGTTTAGCATAGTAACTTATAATTAACTCTATCATTTCTCGTCCTCATTTAAGAGACTTAGCCTAATATAAAGTTAAGGAATCGAAGATAAGTGCTCAACACGCACGGTCGAGTCAAAAATTACTCTTATTCTCGCCATCGGAAAATATACATTCGTGTCTTCAAACACTTATAAAACATGAGAAAAAATTTAAAATTTGGCCATTTTTAGCCTTATTTTGCAACAAAACGATAAAAAAAATAAACGTTGGAAAGCGTGAAGGTTTGGTAAGGCAATTATCGCCAAAATGAGAGTTGTAAAATACTTCTTTTAGGAAAAATTGCGTAAAAGTGGAAAGTATTAAGTGTCGGTTTAGGAAAACCAAAGCACTTATAACCCAAAGTGGGGATCGTTCTCAAGGAGGCATGTGTGTTGTGTAGAGAGATGATTAATGGTTTGTGATTATATTGATGAGAAATTAAAAGAAGAAAAGAGATTAGAAGAGAATGACGGTTACGATTATGGATTAAACTAAGATGAATAGTCGTGCACGTAAAACCGTAAAAAGTGACAAAATTAAAAAGTTACCCTAAAAATTCCTAGAAAATTGCAATATATCCTAAAAAAATGTAATTAGAGTAAACAAAATATCAAAAATCACTCAAACCTGTTATTTAATTAAATAATAATTTTATAATGTTAATTAAAGCCCAAAAAATCAATTTAATTAACAAAAAGCCCAAAATGAAATTTTTTTCACTTGAAAACCTCTAAAATACCTTAACTAAATTTAAAACTATTTTTGAAAAATTTAAAATTAATAAGAACTATTTATAAACAATTAA